>JAWNGG020000127.1:0-726995 GCA_036937485.2 Tetragonisca angustula | reverse complement strand
ATTTAGTACACTTTACCAAAGTATAGTGTTTTATTTAGTACACTTTACTAAAGTACAGTATTTTATTTAGTACACTTTACTAAAGTATAATATTTTATTTAGTACACTTTACTAAAGTATAGTATTTTATTTAGTACACTTTACTAAAGTATAATATTTTATTCAATATACTTTACTAAATTATAGTATTTTATTTAGTACACTTCAAAATTTAGTATACATTAAACTCTTGTAACTCGACAATGATCATGTTAATCTAGGTGTAAGTACCTCTACCGCTCTTCACTATCCGATGATAATCGCTAAGCTCACCCAATTTTAAAATGAAAAACTCGCATTCTTCTGGTATTTGGCGAAAGTCCAATGTACCCTAATCTATCGTGAATCGTGTGACAGTGAACGTGTCAATGACGCGACGTACAAATTATTCGACAAACGTCGTCAGACCCTGTTCAACGAACACCAAAGACGAAATAAATCGAAAGATGAACGAACCTTTAATTGACGACCCTCTAATCAAACAATTATCTAAGAGGCTGACGCATCCGCGCCACAGCTAACCTAATTGAAGCTCACCTAATTGAAAAGGATATCAAAGGACACCCTGGCAACAGGTTAATCAAGAAAGAAAGACGCGTGGAGCAATGGGGAGGCCGCAGACCGCACGCAACGCGTTCGTAAATTCCACCTCTCGAAACAAACCCAGAGAGACAGAAACAGAGACAGAGAAACTGAGAGAGAGTATCAAATTCCATTCAATTCGATGCCACACACCATAGGGCTCGATAGTATTCGAGTATCCAGCCAGTGGACACGGCTACGCCACTGTGACGCTCTCGACGTGGTTGCCGTGTCGTTCTCCTGAAAGCTCACCCTTCGAAACGTGACAGCCGAGGGTCTTGCTGGCCGAGAGAGGGTGGGGTGGTGGAGGACAGGGAGCAAGAGAAAAAAAAAAAAGAAAAAGTGCTCGTACGCGGTTGACAAATTGGAGTATTCCTCGCCGACGCCGCTCACCGAGAACGTCGACGTGGGTCGATGGTTTTCCCGCAGGTAAACACTGTAGACGGTGCTATGCAAGGAGAGGAATGGGCGAGAGGGTTGAAATCGTGCGCCGCGAGGAACGGGCTGTACGTGTACAAGACGAGAGAGAGAGAGAGAGAGAGAGAGAGAGAGAGAGAGAGAGAGAGAGAGTGAGAGTGATGCTTCAAGACAGAAGAAGAAGAAGAAGAAGAAGAAGAAGATGATGATGATGAAGATGAAGATGAAGAAGAAGGGAGTAGATGAAAGAGTGGGAACAAAAGAGGGTGGAAGGAGGAGGGACGTGAGAGGAGGATGCTTTATTTACCTATCCTTCTGCTTTATTTATTTACCGAGCGTCGGGCACACGGTGAGGAACGACCAGCATCCGCCAACGGGCATTACGCAAGATTAATTCTTGCCTGAAATTCAGCAGCGAACTCAGCAGCTCGATGACAAAAAGCTGCCAGGTGCTTCGATCAGTTATATATATATATATATATTCTCCATGCGTTTCTGCATCGGCGGAATTTCGAGCGGATTAAGGGGCCGCACGCCGAATTGGATCGAATGAAATTTCAATTGACCCTCAATTTCGAAACACCACTCTCCTTTTTTTTTTTTTTAACAAACTGTCGCCACAAAGCACGACGACAGCCGCTCCGTTACATTTATCGAAGAGAAACTTCTTAAGGAAAATCGTTTGAAAATTTAATGTTCTCTTCTGTTCCTCGAGTCGTTTCTTTCTTCCTTTTTTTTTTTCTTTTTTGTTTAATCTTGGGTTTGATAAAAAGAGAACGAGACACGTTTCTCTCAGTGCGTCGCTTTATTTTCGTTTAATCGCGTTTTACTTCAGCCGGACGACAAAATTGGAAAAATCGTGGAATAAAGGTAAACGTACTCGCGATGCTGACAAATTGGTTTTCGTATACGAACGAATACGAAAAAGGATCGTCGTCATAAATCACGCCAATAAAATTGCGGCTTAAACGTTGACGCGAGGAATGATTCCTCCTCTCGTTTCTTTTTTTCGGTTTGCGTTCGTACGTTCGTGATTTTTAAATGGACGTGTGTTCCCGACGTATCGAGCGCGTCTTCGCATTTTCTCGAACACGACAAAGTCGACAACAAAACTACCCATCCTCCCATCGAAATTAATTAAATTATTCGTCCTTTCAATCTCGATGAGAAATTCAAACGATCGTCTGCTCTTTGCTCTCTGCTTCCTCTCGAACGAGAGGGTCGAGCAAGAAAGGAATCGTTCGTCTCCTCGAAACAAAGTTTCCGTAGATTACGAAATACCATCGTTGTAAAACTGTACCGTCTGGCTGGCTACGTAAAACGCGATCCGAATAAATGCATCGCTACGCTAATTAATCTAGTTAAATCCGAGGCTGCGAAACGACACGCCTAAGCACGCGGTAATTGAAATTTCTGTAAACAAGCCAAGAGCTTCAAGTTGCGCCCCTCCCTCATCCTCCCACCCCCACGTCTGATGTATGTCAACCCCCCGTCGGAGATTTGCATCGCGAGTAATTACCAGAAGGTACGGAGGCTGCCACGATTATTCTTCAGTGGAACAACCTTGTTTTGGTACGGCATCGTCCCGTTCGTTCCAAGCTGCTTCGTAATCGTGAAAATAAAATACGCGGCCAGATGTCATAAATTGAAGACGTCACGAGCTCTCTGCAGCTGCGAAGTCGTGCGACGTGTCGAAAAATGTTTGACAAAATGAGACAACAGCTGCATGGTAAAATTTTTGATCATTTGTCGTCGAGTTTACAGGAAACGACGTTGTTGAAGTTTGTTTCTTCGTCGTGCGTACTACAATTAAGACATTGTTAACGATTAAGCTACACCCCTCTTGTTAGGGTCAATTATGCGTGTGGAACGATGGAAGAATCTTTATTCAGTGAAGAAGCTTCTTCGTGAAGCGGGTGAAACGATTAATAACGTGGTTCATTCACTGCCATAGATCAACAACTGTAAGACAGACTGATAATTTTCAAGAACGTGGAAATATTTTAAAGATGATAAATATAATTAATATAATATTAATAAATAAATGTGATTGAATGTAATATAAATATAATTAATACAAATAAATATAACTATGATGTAAATATAATTAATATAACTATAATATAAATATGATTGAAACAAATAAATACAACTATAATATAAATATAATTGAAACAAATAAATATAACTATAATATATAATATATAAATATAACTAATACAAATAAATATAGCCATGATATAAATATAATTAATATAACTATAATATAAATATAATTGAAACAAATAAATATAAGGTTAATATAAATATAATTGAAACAAATAAATATAAGTATAATATAAATATAATTGAAATAAATAAATATAACTATAATATACAATATATATAAATAATACAAATGAATATAACTATGATAGAAATATAATTGAAACAAATAAATACAACTATAATATAAATATAATTGAAACAAAATAAATATAACTGATATAAATATAATTGAAACAAATAAATATAACTATAATATATAATATATAAATATAACTAATACAAATAAATATAGCCATGATATAAATATAACTATTATAACTATAATATAAATATAATTGAAACAAATACA
Source organism: Tetragonisca angustula (assembly GCA_036937485.2). Taxonomy (NCBI): domain Eukaryota; kingdom Metazoa; phylum Arthropoda; class Insecta; order Hymenoptera; family Apidae; genus Tetragonisca; species Tetragonisca angustula. The sequence goes on along the minus strand of JAWNGG020000127.1, from coordinate 723,340 downwards.
TACAACTATAATATAAATATAATTAAAACAAATAAATATAAATATAATTACAGATAAGAAATAAATATTTAGAAGTAACAAAGAATAAGGAAATTTTGCAAAGAATTGTTGCATTGTCGAAGGGCAGCACTCCATGAAGAAACTGTTAGCCACCATCATGTTATTCTTATCATTTAATGTAAATATGTTTTGTAACTTCGAAACTAATGATCAAACTGCGAATTATGAAAAAATTCAAGGCGCGAAAATAATAAAACATCCGAAGTAAACGACACGTGGTATTCAATCTGTCTAGGTGAAACCAGAGATATAAATTTGTATTTATTTCAACCGTGATTTAAAAACATGAACTACCAAGAATATAAATGCAAAAAAAAAGATTGTGGATTCAAATATCGTTAATAGACGTCATCGTGAATGTTTATAAATTTGATAAATACCAAAAATATAAATATTCACGATATTTTGAATCCACAATCTTTTCAATTCTCCTCTCGAAATTTCAATCTATCATCTTCAAACGATTCACGTTTAACAAACTTAAATACCGTCACATGTCACAAATACCACAGTTATTAACCTAATTGTAGGCAACTATACAGACATTTACAAGTTTAACGCCAGAACTACCAAAGTCAAAATGACCAATTTATAATTTTCCAGGACTTACTGTTGCGTGTTTTTAGCAAATTCGAACGATACTTGCAAAGCACGTATGAAAGTTTGCGTTCATTACTCATTACCTTGCATTTTAATTTTTCTTTTTTGACACAATTTTTATATTTTATACCTTTACATTTCAATATATTTTATTCCTCGGTAGTTCCAGTGTTAGAAAGTATCGCGTGGCCGAAACCTCGAAACGGCAGGATAAAAATCGTCGAGTCAGGTTAGGTCAGGACATCCTCTGCAGGCGAGATTGCAAGCTGCATCAGCCCCATCAATCCGCGCGCGCCGCTTGATTCGCATTCCACGTCCAACGTGGACTCGATCTGGAAATCTAGCCATCTGAGAGCTACATTAAACCGTCGCGCTACGTAGGAAGTTCGTTCGCGGACGTTATCCGGTCGCCATCAGATTTATTCGACGCAGGCAACATCCAGCAGAGCCGGTGGAACCGGCCACCGGGATTTATATTCAACGCACAGTCAGAAGCCGTGCATCATCGGCTTAAGTCAACGAGCCAATCGCAAACAAGGCGACCGCGCCACGCACCCGATATAGCGTGCCTATGCAGATCGTCTCGATTCACCTACGACCCCGCGCGACAACCACCCACATCCACCCCCCAAACGCTGATTGTGAGAGACCTTCACGCATGCACATTTACGTTACGAGCATACGCGGTGTTCTACCAAGTTCTACGCGTTCGACGATTTTCTCATCCTCTATTCCAAACTTCTACGTTTCGTGGTGACATTTAGCATCGTGTGACACTAATTTTCGAGTACAAAGTAAAATTCGGGGAATTGTGGTTGTAGTGAACTGCGAACTTTTGAAAATATATAAATGAATGTGAATGAATGAAATATATGAAACATCGAAAGTGTTTGTTGTAATATTTAGAAGTATGTGAGACTATATTTGTAAGATAATATTTAGATAATACTATGTTCAGTTTATCTAAATATAGATAATAATAGATAATTGGATAATTGTATTTAGATAATATTTATAAGTATGTAAGAGTATATTTATAAGATAATATTTAGATAATATTATACTTAGATTATCTATAAGTATATATAATTATAGATAATAATACATATTTAGATAATTATATTTAGATAATATTTATAAGTACGTAAGAGTATATTTATAAGACAATATTTACATAATATTACATTCAGATTATCTAAATATAGATAATTATAGATAATAATAGATATTTAGATAATATTTATAAGTATGCAAGAGTATAATTGTAAGACAATATTTAGATAATATTTATAAGTATGTAAGAGTATATTTATACGATAATATTTAGATAATATTATACTTAGATTATACTTAGATAATATTATACTTAGATCTAAATATAGATAATTATAGATAATAATACATATTTAGATAATATTTATAAGTACGTAAGAGTATATTTATAAGATAATATTTACATAATATTACATTTAAATTATCTAAATATAGATAATTATAGATAATAATAGATATTTAGATAATATTTATAAGTACGTAAGAGTATTTATTAGAATATTTTTAAGTACATGAAACATCTTTCAAATTCTGTCCGTAGAAATAATTTGTTTCCAGTCACGTGAATCTTCGTGCAATTTCGTATTTTTATAACACAGTATAATATAATTAACGAGATACAGCTTGAGTGGCATATTTTTATCGCTAGTAATTGCTGTTACAAGTACTGTACTTCCGACGTTTCATACATTTTCCTCGTGAGAATGTAAGTATAAAAATTTCTTGAGATTCCGCAGTAATCCCTTTAATTTGTCATTTTCTCCGTAGCACCGATCATCAGGAAACTCGTCTAGATTTTGTAATCCCTCATCCAAATGATGAAAACTATGACACAAGATCTGCCGCACTTCCTGCGTCGGAGAGACAGGCAAACATATTCATCAGACGATCTAATGTTTCACCGTTTACACACCGATGAAATGCACCACGGCGGCCATGATTTTCCCCGGGAATTTTTCTAACAAAATAACCTCCCTACAGCTGCTCCTCCCGGGTGAATCTTGCGCAACACCCAGTACCCACACGTGCCTTCTAAGTACATAGCCATGTAAGTATGTACACACGAATTTATACGTGCATGCATATGCATGCGTACGCATGCATGGATATTTACGTGCCCGGGCTGAATATATGTGTATGACCTGTCGTACGTACGCGCGAAACAGGCACATACGCTCTGGCTCGCGACTGTATGGATTCGTCGTAAAGAGATTATGTGCAGTTACGTGTCGCTGTTTACACACGCGTTGATGCAACTTTTATATACACGCGTGCACATATTTATACACGGGCGCACGTGTGCACGTGTGTACCGAGCGACGCACGACGATTCCTTCTACACCCGTCATCTTGCATTATAGACTAATGTTACATAACGCTGTTTGACGTTGTTTGACTCGCACGTCGACAGACAGATCCCTCTTTGGGAGCTGACGTTTCTAACGTACGGTGAAAACAAATTACCGGTTTGATGAAATTGATCAAACAATGGCGAAACGATCGATCGAATATTGATTTGTTTCGGATTCTAAAAGTTTGATGTTTTGCTAAAAATTAACTAAACACGTCAACTGAGTGTCGACTGTGTTAAAAAAAAGGTACAAAATTGTAGAAAAATTTTAACAATTTCGTTAAAAATTAACTTGACACGTTACATTCGAAATCTTGCACTAGAGATTAGTATAACGCTGTTTGACGTTGTTTGACTCGCACGTCGACAAACAGATCCCTCTTTGGGAACTGACGTTTCTAACGGTGAAAACAAATTACCGGTTTGATGAAATTGATCAAACAATGGCGAAACGATCGATCGAATATTGATTTGTTTCGGATTCTAAAAGTTTGATGTTTTGCTAAAAATTAACTAAACACGTCAACTGAGTGTCGACTGGGTTAAAAAAAAGGTACATAATTGTAGAAAAATTTTAACAATTTCGTTAAAAATTAACTTGACACGTTACACCCGCAATCTTGCACTAGAGATTAGTACAACGTTGTTTGACGTTGTTTGATTCACGCCATAAATTTTTACAAAAAGGAAATTTTTCTCCAAATTATAATTAAATTAATTTACTTTCACTGTGAATTTGTCCCCCTGTAATTTTACAAATTTTATCACTATCAATATTAGCAGGAGCAATTATAATTTGATCGAAATTATGAACTTTTTTTTTTAAATCTAGGAACAGATAATCCAATTTTATATCGTTTGGACATCCAAAGGTTTGTATCTCAATTTTACCAGAATTTGCTTAATAACTTCCCAAATTGTCACAAACGAAAGTTTGGAAAGAGGAGCACGTTTTTTGAATCGATCTATATCCAATTGTACAGAATTGTACTTGCGCACGCACGCACAAACAGAGACGAGATCCACGAGCGTTTCGCGCCGCATTACTCGTATATTTGCCAAACGAACATTTATATATTTGCGTAACGGACTTGTCACGTTTGGTAATGCTCGTGTAAAAAATGAACGCACAGGTTCGTTTCGCGTGTGCGATCGATTGTCCGGCCGGCACGCGCATAACTGTGTCGAACCACTAATGGAAAGCCGAAAACCATACCGTGGCCATTGAATGAACAACAGCTCGAACATCAAATAGCTGTTTTGCCGCGAAAGCAGCAAATATCAATTTGATTTTTTTTTTTTTTTTCAGAAAATACCGTCGCGCTTTTTTAATCCTGAATCGCTTTTAATCTTGCGAAACCGCTTGATCAGAAACAAAAAACCATTCTCGCCGCCACCCTAAAATCTAAATCATCGAAACCATCAATTCTAACTTCCACTCTTTCCAGCCAGAAAGAATTCGTTTGTCAAATTCATTCAAATAAATCGTTTCGTTCGCTGCGGCAGAATTTCGAACGACATTCAGCAGAGAAAAAAAAAAAAGAAACTCTCGGATCGTAAATAAAATTCAAACGTTTCGATTTTTTACGCCGTTGCTTCAACGACGTAATAATATCGATGTTTCAAACCGATTCTAAATCGTCGCGACGAACATAATCTCTTTACTTTATTTTCTTTGTCCAATTTACCAAAAGGAAGAGAAAAAAATATCTTCCACAATACTACTTATTTTTCATTTATACGTGTCCATTCTTGAGAAGAAAAACGCAACAACTGTTTGGTAACTGCGATGCTACAGACACTGTACTTTTCCAATATATTAACAACATTATCAGCCAATTGCTTGTTAATTTAAATAACAAAAATAGTAAATCCTCGTGCAAATTCACAAACATTTTTTTACCAACTACGATCAAAGCATAAGATTTCCATCAGAGACGATTGGAGAAATCAGAAAATAAAGAAACATTATTAATATTAATATTAACAATCGAGAGTGTACAAACTCTTTTACCAAAAATTGTTTAGATCTTCTGTTTCGTGCCTATAAAATGTCTGATGAAAAATTATAAATTGGTCGTTTTGACCGTTTTTAGTCCCAGCGTTGATGATGTCTAAGAAAAAATGGCAAAAAAATTGGCCATTCCTCAGGAAAAAAAAAGAACGCGATTACTTTTTACCCAACCCGATATATAAATCAAATTCAGTGCCAATCGCTTCTCGTTCCCTTGTGAGAACGATCCTTCTGTCCGAACAGCTACAGTTCTCCCAATTAGCTCGGCCACACTGCCGCTATACTACACGAATAACCGAATCGGCGAATTCAGAAACGTTTGCATCGAGTTCCACCCCCCCCCCGAGCACTCTGTTTACCGACTATTAATTCTTTCCGCTCCGTTTCACGCGTACATATTTCGCGCAGCGATTGCTCGCGTCCCCTTTGTACATAGAAACACGCGGCGCATACGAATCATTGCTCGACTCCCGCGAGAGCGAGTTGTTGTTCGGTTGCTGCAACGTTGTCTGAGAAAACGGCACGACTTGTTTTTCCCCCTAGCCTCGCCGTTTTGTTTGTCCAGATCCGTTTTACTTTCATTTGTTTGTTCACGTTCAGACACGACCGCGGTATTTCCTGCAATATATACACATATATATACCGAGCACCGAATTACGAATTCGCAAATTACGAATTTCGTGTGTCAATTTTGCGCGTCAGTGACTATTTATCCTGGATGCAAATTGTTGAGGTCGGTCGCGACTGCTCTTCCCGAAGGACCATCGACTGCGCTGGGAAACGAAACGAGTCTTTGTCACTTGTACATTGTGCCGAGTTTAATTTATAAACGTAATGGTTTCGAAGAACCTATCCTCCTTGCGTCTCAGTTGCAACACTTATTTACAATTGAGTGTGATTTAAGTATGATTTGGCTGACTTTGTTCTCCATTAATTGATCGAATTGAACGTTCTAATTATTCTCTTCGCGTTTAGGCGATAATGACGATAATCAGTCACATTTAAAGTGGAGGTGGCTAACTGGCGGCCCTTTCCCCCTACTCCTGATCGCTGGCGCTATCCCCTCCACTGCGTCCATCTCCCCACTCCGTTGAGAACGTCACAACCACAATACTCACATTATATGTATATAAGTAGTGGTTGTGACGCTCTTATCGGAGTGGGGAGATGGACGCAGTGGAGGGGATAGCGCCAGCGATCAGGAGTAGGGGGAAAGAGCCGCCAGTTAGCCACCTCCACTTTAAATGTGACTGATTATTGTCATTATTGCCTGAACGCAAAGAGAATAGTGAGAACGTTCAATTCGATCAATTAATGAAGAACAAAGTTAGTCAAATCATACTTAAATCACACTAAATTGTAAATATATATATATATACATATACACGTGTAAATTGTTTTCTTTACTATAGTTGCCAAAATTAAAGGAAGACAGATAAAAGTAGTTTGTATGGACCGCTGTGGAACAAAATAGAAAGTAATTTTCACGGTGGAGGAACTAACAGAATAAGCGAGTATCTCGCCTTGAAACATGCACAATTTCACACGATTCTCTTTCTTATCGAACGTTGAATATTGGAGTTAAAATTCAAGGAATCCCAGCCTCGCATGTTCAGTGAAAAATGGCGAGAGAAGATCGAGCGAGTCTATCTGCAAAATTGTTTCTTAAAAAAAAAAAGAGTCAATTGGAACGCTCGGGCCAACGTGCAATTAAAATATAATTAAAAGTCGCGTTCAATAACAATTTCTAACGAAATATAATACAAAATATAATTAGAATACGATCAAAAATCGCGTTCGATGACAATTTCTGACAATGGAAAGCCAATGATCTGTGGGAGACGGAGAGTCGCGAGAGCGTTGTGTCGAAGGCCAAGAACCGGAAAATCAGGAGAGGAGAATTAAAGAATCGCGGCGGCCAATAAAATGGACACGCGACTTTTCTGCCCCGGTGGCGGAGAGGTGTTACGGTGGACAGTCGCGTTTCGTTTCGCGCGAGGAAACATTGTTGGAAAACGGAGAAAGAGAGAGAGGAGAATGGGCGAGAGCGTGCGGATGAATAGGGTGGAAGAAGAAGGCGGTGAGAGCGAGAAAGGGGAAGGCAGAATAACGAAAATGGAGAGAAAAAGACGAGAGGAGGGGGAGGGCGAGGGGTGAACTAGACAAGCGAGGGAAAAAAAAATGAAGCCTCGTACGCTCGTGAACGTGTAGTCGCTAAACAATGGCGTCGGGAAACCGGGCTGGGGCGCGTTGTCGAGCGACGCGTCCTCTTCCACCCCATGGTCGAAGCGGAGGGGAAAGTGAGAACCAAGGGCAAGTGTCGAAGTATACTGACTCTTTACAATGTCACGCCGACGACTTCGCGTGTAAGATTAGCTGTATTAACTCGAGTCAATTAGCGCCAATTTTATTTAATATTTGGCGAGTTCCATTAAGAATTTTTTTAACTCAAATACAGTAGAAGAGAAAAATTGTCGATAATTTAAATTAACATACAGCGAAGAGTGTAATGATGAAAAATTGTTAATACCTCGAACTGTTACAACATCTACTTGGTCTTATTTTAAAGCTTCTGCTTTAATCGTTCTCAGTTCAGTTTTTTTTTTTTTTTAAGATGTTTTCACGTAGCAGGCGGGAAAGTGAAGATAGTCTTTTCTTCGAAAATTGTTGAAATTCAAACGCACGTAAGAACGTTGTAAAACATGTTTCTCACGCACCCTAAGATATCCATAAGTTTTACATATAAGATTCAAGAAGAGAAACAGTGGCTTCAATTAATTATTCGAATGCTGAAATATTTGGACTCTGAATTTAATAAATAAATAAATAAGTTTCAACGTTGAACGATGCAAATTCAACGTTTACATTTTAACGTCACGGTCAGTTTAATAAAACGGTGAAAAAAAAGAATCGCGCGTAAAACAAAAAAAGAGAGAAAATTTCAATCTCCAACGCCACGGTGGACTCAATCATAAACGAAATTTTTTTAATATTTTCTACACGCGTTCGAACCTTCACAATTTTCCCCCCCAAAAAAAAATCTTTGCATCCCCACCAGCTGCATCATTAAAAAAAAAGAAAAAAAAGATTAATCCACCACAGCTGTCAAAGTAAATCTCTTCAAAATTTTCTCTTCTCGTTTTTTTCACTTTGCTCTGCAAATACGTCCGTTTCGTACGTTCAAAATATTCACGTGTTTATAGCAGGTACAGAAACAATAGTGGTTCAATTTTGGGGGATTTTCAATCCAGAATCAAGAATCTCTTCGAATTTTCCTACAAAATTTACATTATTAACATTTCTCGTTGCAGATGTGCTCTACACGTTTCCAGTATGCTGTGGTCGATTAATTCAATATTCTTTGTTTAAATATTCGGTCGCGACAACCGATACAGAGACCGAGAGTGAGACTGCAAGAGGGTGATACAGACAATGGAAGTCAGTTATTGCAAACTCCGGGTGTTCATTATAACACGGTGTTTAATCGCCTTGGTGATCCCTTGGTGTCGTCGGTACCCTGATACCATCTTGGTGATCGTGAACGCGTACGCGTTCTCAACCGGATGGAATTTCCTCCCTCTAACACCGGCCTGGTCCACAAGAGGAAACAATGTTCGCAGCAGCCAGAGTCTTATGACTCCGTGGCCGGTAACATGGTTACCACGCCCGCCATTTCCACGCTGTTAGAGCAGACAAGTTCCTAGTTTCGCGCGTGCATTAACACCATTCTGCTCCCAGTGTTCTGTGAATCTCGTGTCATTTCGCGGATCGAAACGATTACGATGTTTCTTTTCGTTACTCCTTCATTTCTTCTTTTTTTTTTTTTTTTTGTTTTCTTCTATCGAAGAAATTATGAAACTAACGTCGTTCGTATTATTTGTGAGACAGTATGGACGCATACAGCTTTGAAGTAATAAATGAATGAAAATAAATTCCAGTCGCGTGTACTTTTCTTTAGGGGACGAATAATTTATTATGACATAATCTAAATTTGTAAATTTGTAAATTTCTAAATATCTAAATATCTAAATGTCTAAATGTCTAAATGTCTAAATTTCTAAATTTCTAAAAAAACAACATAAAAATAATTCTAAATTTCTAAAAAAAATAACAACTAACAGTAGTTGACACTTCCAGAAAGCAAAACTTTTTCTCTTAAATATCTTGCAGATAGGCACATTTTCTTCTCGTAAAATAGAACGAAGGGGATGAAAGGTTTCCCGCGAAATGATTTTGCTCTGTTAAGCGGAATAAGTGCAGACTAATATTTGCGATACTATTGATAATGTTCGGAGCGCCGAAAAATTAAAAATACTGTTGTCTAATTTTCAACAGCGGAAATAATGGAGGGCGAATGTCCCCGTTTGAATTATTAATTAATTAATTATAATTCGCGCACGGGAAAGAGTAATTTCAACTCGATCCACAGACAATTAAGAAACGTCAAACGTTCGCGAAAGTTTCTTTCTGACGAATGCGTTCAATTGTTGGTTAAAATCGTGAAATTAAAATATATCCAAACTTTCAGAGTGAATTGTTTCGTGCGCTCATTTGCATGAATTCTATTAACATTTCGCGCGTTAATTTTCCGATTTTGTTTCGAAGAGGCGTGCTGCTAATTTGGAATACCATAAACGAAGAGTGCAACTTGGAATATTCCACAGCGTGGTGAGAATTAACGTCGAAATCTCGTCTTTGATCGTCTTTGACTACGACAGAAAATCCTCGTTATCTCTTTTAATATTTTAACGCGAGAAGAAAGAAAGAGAGACAGAGTTTCATCGAAATTTACAATAATTCCAAGTTCCTCTCATGCAGAAATACCTGTCTACCAAATTGACGATATTTCCTTGCAACTGATATCTGCCTGAATCACAAAAGTGAATAATTTCATTGCTCGTTTCTTTGACTCTTCGCGAAGCGAAGGCAAATTCGAGCGCCATCACATCAAATTAACCCGCGAAAATTGTTATCTCAGTTGACAAGCCAAATACGTCTCTTTCTTTGTTATTATCTCGAGATACAAACGTTTATCAGCTTCCCTATTATATCATCTGCTGTTCCTTCTTTTTCTTCTTTTGTAATAACTTTTCACTCGTCTTAAACCAACTGGTATTATATGTTTCACTATTAATTAACAAAAATTACCAATACATTATTCGCAACTAGAAATGGTAGATATTACCAATTTCTGTCTACTCTTTCTTCGAAAAGATGTTCATATTTCACAAGTGTTTGCTTCGCAGAATCTCGCTCGCGATTAATTGTTTATCTGGCAACAACAGCGCGTCGTTGTTTAAACGCGGGCAATTTCAACAAGCGATGTGCCAGCAAAATCGAGCCTTTGGGTTGTTCGCGGAATCATTGAGTCGTATCACTGAAATTTAAATTTCTTTGTCCGCGTAGGCTTTTCCCTCCACCTCCCCCCACCCCCTCCCCTCCAGCCATTCGCAGCGAATACCTACGTACGTACGTACGTTGTTTCAATTTATTTACCGACTTATTTCAATTTATTTATTATCCAGCTGAACTGTTGCCCATTTATGATCTCTGTGCCGCCGTTTCAAGCATTAACTCGCAGCGACCCACTTGCAATCGTCTCTCGTTCTCTCCATTTTTAGCGGGTTAAATTGCAGTCCGGGTTTATTTGCTATTCGAACGGGATCCCATGCTTTTATTTACGACACGTTTTTTTATTATTCACACCGGCGCCTGACATTAATTAACAATTCACCGTGTTCACGCGTTTCGTTATCTTCCGTCGATGGTCGAAAGTGCAGTTTGAACCAGAGACAGATACTTTGAGGTTCCGGTATATATACTCAGAGACTGGAAACCGAGATATTTTGAGGTTTAGGTATTATACTCAGAGACTGAAAGCGAAATATTGCGAGGTTTAGGTATTATACCGGTATTTGTTCCCATATTATCGTAATATAACCGCTATTTGGGAAATCGGTTTTAATACCGGTTTAAGACGGTCGTGCCGGTATTTTCATACGTATTTTATCGGTATTTGATGTCCACAATAGTAAAAATACCGAGATATACACCGGTACGGTACCGCTTTACCAACGAAAACACATTTTTCATTTTCTACGTACAGTGACTCTTGTTAATATTCGGACATCGTGCTATTCAAAATATCGTTGTGGATTTCGATTGTTTGTAATGGTAAATTTGGATTGATTTTTTAATAATATAATAGAACGTTCGTTATGGTTTATGGTAACGTAAATTTTATTTATTTATTGCACATGCTTTTCTTAATGTCAAACAATAAACTGAACTATGTCGAAACGTAGCGTGGCAAAAATATTCGGACATTTGAGGAACTACAATATTTGAACCTGAAAATTGTTAACGTAAACGATAATTAATATTTTGTTAGATAGCCCTTAGGCGTATTTCCAGTAATTGTTTTCAAGTAATTTAGCTGAATATTCTTCCATTCTACGATTAATCGTTGTTTCTTCTTTCGATTTATCGACCTACTACGAATTAGTCATTTTTTTACCGAGAAAAAGGAGAAACAAGTAATATTATATATATACAACCGATATTATATATATATATGTATATAAATAAATAATTATAGATATTTAACAATATAGTACAGTTATTGGAGTATAACTTGTATTATTTATATATAATTAGTATATTCTATTTTTAATGTATAATTTATGCTGTATATATATATTCAATAAATATTTTATACGATAAAGTAATATAATATATATATATATATATATACAAATAAATGATTATAGATATTTAACAATATAGTATGGTTATTGGAATATAACTTGTATTATTTATACACAATTAATATAATATTTTATTTTTAATGTATAATTTACAGTATACAATAGTTGTATATATTCAATAAATATTTTATATGATAAATTAATATATATATATATTATATTACATATATGTAATATATGTATATAAATAAATAATTATAGATATTTAACAATATAGTATAGTTATTAGAGTATAATTTGTATCGTGAAATCTTTTAAAATTAAGTAAGAGTGGCTGATATTGTACGGAGATACAACGATGAATTAGTATTAGAAATAATAAAGGATACGTGTGTTAAGCGTCATCAAATTTACCATCGACAGCTTTATGAATACATTTGATCATTGTCTCCTTTTCCTTTTCTAATATATTAATATTTTATTTACCGATATTATACCGAAATACACCTACTGACCCAACATCGTTTTCACAGCATCATACCGGTGTTCGCACCATTTCCGTTTCATCAAACGTAATCGAACAGTAACCTAAAACTATCGGTATTTTACCGGTAATACCGATTCGATCTCTGGTTTGAACATATCCTCTCTTTACCCTGCTGGCCGATCAGAAAAAAGAAAAAAGAAAAAGAAGACATTTTATTTCGGTAACATTTTTATTACCCGTCGAGCGAGCTCCACCTCCCAGGGCGTGCAAAGTTTAAATTAATGTTGCCGCGAGTCTATCCCGTCCAGCCACCGTGTTTTTCTCGAAATTAATTTAACCTTGAGCCAAAGTTAAATCGTCCCGCTGTCGGAATTACACCCGGAACTTACGTCGAACTTTCCGTTAATAGTGCAACCGGTGTGTCTTAATATCAGCGACGTCGTGGGTCTCTATCTCGCAGAAAATCGTTCGGCAATGGAACTCTCGATCGTCCCGCGACAGAACTTTGGGCGATTCTCTTGGGAAGAAAGCTCGAAGGACACGAGAATTGCAAAAAAAAAAAAGGAAAAAAAAAAGAAAAAGAGAGAGTAGCAACCGCACAATTCACAAGCTTCTAAATTATCGATTCGCGTTACGATGACGCTGCCAGTGAGACGTGTTGCCTCGTTTTCTTTCGTGGGGCAAATCGAATTACCGCCTTCCGCGGAGACTTTTCGACGATTAGCCGTCGCTTCGTAGATTACACACACTTGAAAGATTGCTTCTAGGCGGCAGCTTTTTGATTTAGAGTGGACGAGGCTGGAGGGTAGGGGGTGGAGGAGGTTGACGATGTTTAAAGCCTCTGCCGTGGCCGTTTAATGACTTCCCCCGAATGAGCTTAGGTTTATCTAGGACTTTATATTGCTTCTCCCCCCTCCCCTCCTCCATCGTTTCGCCATCGAGCGTGATAGGAGGTTAAGTGATCATTGAACAAGACCACTTCGGGAAATTACACTCTTCCTTTATCACTCGCCTCTTTATCCTCCACCATTTTCTCGTCCTTCTGCTTTCCCTCATATCACTTTCTCCTTTCTTCATTCATTTTATTTCATTATCTCTCCTTCGTGTCTTTTTCTTTTCATCACCGTCGGTTTCCATCTTTGTCACGCTCTTCTCCTTATTACTATTACTTTTTATCACTCTTCCTCTTCTCATTTTTTTGTTAACGCCTCCTTCTCTTCTTCTTTTCTTCATCACCTTCTGTCTTCTTCCTTCTTCTTCTTCTTCGTCACTTTATCACTCGATAGAGCCTCTCGATCCACAAACAGTACGACACACCGCAGCCAGATCGAATCGTCAATTTTTCCAATTTCTCTTCTCGTCAATCCCTCTGACCCCTTGACGCTCGTCGCGTCGCATCGGAGACAACAATACGAAATTCAAACTCTGTAGAGCCCCCGCGAGATCACGCTCAACGATCGAGCGAGCCAAGTTTTGCAAGCTCATCGACACAGACAACTGACAATCATGAACCCTCCGCAGTTCTTTTCCCCCTCTTATCGTTGGTCCGTTCAGTATGGAACAATTCATCGTCTCCGACACGTGCACGAATTTCCCGCGCCACACTGAATCACGAAGTATAATACCGTGGGGCAGAGGCGAATTTTAAAGAAATTGTATACTGTGACAATAATGATCAATGAATGAAAAGAGTCATGGCACGCCCAATCTGCCTTGAAACGAACACGAGCAGACGCGTACTGCACGTTGATCTTTGAAGTTTCAGTAGATTGAAACGAATTCAGACGAAAATGTCTCGAGTATGTTGCACAGGTGGAGCAATTTTTCAGGGGACATTAATTAAAAAAATTTCACGAAACCAGGACCTCTTGGGATTATTTCACGAACGCAGATGGTCCCTGATTCTACGGGCGGTATAAATCGTCGGGACCTGGTGTCTGTATGCCTCATAGCGACAGACGTGCCATAAATCCGTGGCGCGATGCTCGCGGTTGCAGAGTGCCCACGGTTCTCTGGTTCCCGGTTCTGGTCTGTACCGTCTTGTCTCACCGATCCCACTCGTCCGCGCAAGTATTGTCCATTATCCCTCCAAAAGAAAAGAGAAAAAAAAAGAGAAAAAAGAGAAAAAAAATTAGAAATTAATCCGAAGAAACTCCAACGAAAGGCAGGAAACGAAGAGAGAATCGTGGAAAGATATTCACACAGAGTTTCTCGTAGATACTCCCTCGTTCGGTGCCATATGGCGAGGATCGATCGATTCATTTTACCGACGATTACGAACAATCCGATTAATTTGGCTGGCTAACAGAGGCGGCCGATACGTCAAACGGACTGAATACCAAACGATACCGCGGCAAATCCGTTTTTAATTTCTAATTGTATCGCGTCACGACCTCGTGAATTATGAAACTATCGAATTTCGATAGGGAACGTTGTGAAAAAGAAACAAAAAAACGTCACGACGATTGATACCACGGGGCGTTTCCTTTCCTCGACTGTAATTGTTAGGTATTTATTTGAAGACGCGTGCAACCTGGCGCGAATATAATTTCGCGTATATTAACGCGGCGATTTGTCCGAAAATTGTTGCCGTGGAAGGACTTTCGACTCTGACGGATCCGGACGCTCGCTTATTTTTGACAGAATGTGATTTAACTGCGTTTGTAAATGTATTACAAAGTGAACTGTATTATATAAAGTTTTTCCACCTTGTTCTCTTTCTTTTTTATTTTTTTTTTTTTACATAACATCTCTGATGGAAATTTTAAATATCGTTTCAGTCGTCGGTAGTTTTAGCGTCAAACTGGGTTAGTGAGAATAAACTGCGATTCAACGGTTCATGGGGTTTGGTACTTGCACCAAAATGATCAAACTGATCAATTCGTAATTTTAAGATAGACATATCTTTTGAAAATTTTTTGGAAAATGTGTGAAAATTACAAAGTGAACTGTATTGTATAAAGTTTTTCCACCTTGTTCTCTTTCTTTCTTTTTTTTTTACTTTAACGTCTCTGATGGAAATTTTAAATATCGTTTCAATCATTCTTAGTTTTAGCGTCAAATTGGGTTAGTGAGAATAAACGGTGATTCAACGATTCATGGGGTTTGGTACTTGCACCAAAATAATCAAACTGACCAATTCGTAATTTTAAGATAGACATATCTTTTGAAGATTTTTTGGAAAATGTGTGAAAATTACAAAGTGAACTGTATTGTATAAAGTTTTTTCACCTTGTTCTCTTTCTTTCTCTTTTTTTACTTTAACGTCTCTGGTGGAAATTTTAAATATCGTTTCAATCGTCGATAGTTTTAGCGTCAAACTGGGTTAGGTTTGGGTGTGAGAATAAACTGATAATTGAAGAGATCTGGATAATTTGAATTCGAGATATTATTCGAGAAAGAATATTTATAGAATATCATACATTTTATATTAAAACTATATTAAAATTTAGAATAGTAACATTTATTGTTCTGAACTTTTTAACACGTACGAGCAACTCTTCCTTCTTTCAACTGACTTGGCCAAGCCGAGAAGCTAAAGTGGAGGGGATGACGCAACCATTCAGAAGAGTGGGGGCACGGCCCACGAGTGGGGATGGACCGCCAGTTCGCCACCCGTTTCAGAACATAATCTCGTTTAAAAACGAGACACCCCGCACGTGTCGCTATACTTTGATAAAAGTATCAGTACGTTTTGGTCAACGTCTTTTATTACGAGCAACTTCGAGAGTTCACGCGGCCAAGTGGTAAATTACTTAATTTGAAACGAAAGTGTTCGTGCCCGAGTTTCAGCAACTCGAGAACAATTTTTTCAAATCCTCGAGGAGAGTATGATATTCAGAATAATTCATAGAGGAACTTGTACAAAGGTCGTGTTTCACAAAAGGGGAAACAAACTAGCTGTAAAAAAGAATTGTCATTCGCTCGAACTGGCGTATTATTAACATTGTGCGTGAAATTGTTAGAAATTTTACAAATACGTTTCGAAAGTGGTGACATTCTGCTTCGGCGGTGGATCGGATCCTCCAGCGAGTCCTCGGCCCGTCGCTATACTTCACGTTTACTGAAATTGAATTTTGGCGTGCAAGCCTGTTTTGCGAACAGGTATAAATTTTGCGGCGACAAATGGCTCCGCTGGGACCAGAAGGGTTAAACTAGCTTACGCCAGGGAGGGAACAAAAGGAGAACAAGAAGGAAACAGAGACGCGAGAAGGAATTCCGACTGTTTTCTCGGCAATAATGTACAAAATCCTCCAGTCATTTGTTCGTGTGATATTTCTCTCGTTTCTTTTCCTTTCTTTTTTTTTTTCTCCTGAGAAAATAATTTAAAAGGAGTCTGAGAGACCGAGTTTAATGGAATTTAAACGTCACGCTCAAGGAATTCTACTGCAGTAGTCCTAAAGTGTGATACACCTCATAGGAAAGTATAAATCTGCGAAGCATAATTTTCGACGCGGCTCGAAAGAACTTGTCAATTTGGACGAATAAAGCCCAGGCGCGGATTTTCGTTCTGTTAAAACGAAATCACTCGCTCGAATGGGAATGGATAAGAGATTCTGTGGCATTTTTAAGTGCAGTTTCGACAGACGAAACAGGATCGTGATATAAACTAGTGAAAATACGTCGCGTATTCAGTTTTAATTAACTTTTTATACAAAAGATGCGTACATCAGAATAAACTCACAGCAAGGATGGTTCCTTTCTTTCTCTCTCTCTCTCTCTCTCTCTCTCTCTCTCTCTCTCTCTCTCTCTCTCTCTCTATTTCTTTGAATTAGGAACCATTGCTTCGTGTCTCTCGCGACGAACAATTGTTTTTTAACTTCATAGTTAAAACGCACGCGTTTATACGTGCGATTCAAACATGAAAAAAAACGCGCTTCTTTATTCCTGCGTGTCATGGACGTCACTCGTGGACATTTGTCGCGTCGCATTGTTCACCTTTGTCTTCTTTCTCTCTCTCTCTCTCTCTCTCTCTCTCTCTCTCTCTCTTTAATATTCGAGTATGCACGTTTCGCTATTCCATGGACACTTAGCTGACAAACACCTACGAGATGAATCCAATTTTTAAAATTTCTCGAGAAAACTTCCACCAGATTTCGAAAGTTTTTTTTCTTTACAAGATCAATTTCAACGTCTGAAAATTGCATTTTCTGACGCTTGTTTCCCGCAATGTATTGTACAAATTCGCGGGCGCGATTGTTAAGAGATTTAAAAGAGGGTGGCGGTGGAGGGCGAGGGGAAATTAATGGTTTTTTCGTCAAATAGACCGGATAATCCAATTTCGCTCGCGTTTATTATCTCGGCGAATCTCAGCCAGTCGATATTCAATAATTGTACGCTGTCCCCGGCTGTTGCGAATTTGACGCGCAATTATTGTTATTGAAACTATTATTAAACCAACTGGCGTATCATGAGCTCGTGCAAATCACTTTGTCACGCGTTCGCCGGATAATCAATGCCTCGTGCTACACTGCTGGACATCATTCGCGTATCATACGCCATTAACATAACGTGTTATCGAAAGAGCGAACGAAGGATGAATTTTATCGTAAAACCTAACCTAAAACCTTTCCATCGAGACATTGAAACCTAACCTCGAAAATGAATTCTCGAAAAAGCAACGTATGGCACTTTTGGCAAACAGTTTCCAATCGGACGTAAATATTTGATATACTTGAAATAATAATACTGTGTTTAAAGACACAGAAATCTTTTAGGTTAGGTTTACATGCAGGGTGTTCAACGTTACTAAGTACTTCTGTTTGATCGAGAAAAACCATTTTGCCCCCCGGGCACGGAATTATTACAAACCATTAATTAATCAACAAAAAAAGATCCTCCTCTCGTTTACCGATTTTTAATTCTCTAATTCCAACCTTGGAGAATTTAATTTCCATTTGAACCGATCGCATCGTTTCTCTGGCAACGTTGCGACAGAAAAGCCAAGAAGAACCGTCTCGAGGTCCTCGAGCCTCTTTCAGCTCGACGCTGAAAATTGCCCGTGAAATTTCGCGGCGATCAAACCGACGCAAGAGTCCCCAGTTCCCGATGATCGCGCCGAATAGAAAGGGGGTTGGCGAAAAATTTTTACGAACGCGGAGAATTCGTCGACAGGAGGCTACGAGCACGCGAATTCCGCAACGAAACACTTCGGATATAGGGAACGGGCGGCACAGGCAATATTCCAAGCCTGTGTATCCGATCGAAAGCATCGAAACCTCATCAGCAGTTTTGCTTTGTCAAGAGAGAGAGAGAGAGAGAGAGAGAGAGAGGAAAGGGGGTGGTGAAAGAAAAAACGAAAAAGATCGTGCTTCCACGTATTTTCTCTCTCTCTCTCTCTCTTTTTTAGCAAGTGCACAGTCAACGACCAACAGTTTCCTCCCCCAGCAAGCACAGTTACCCTTTGCCCCCTGAAATTCGCACTTTCCATAAATTTCCAACGGCGCGAGAGCGAGCGAGAAGGGACGAGGAGGCTGGAATCGCCTGCGACAGTAAATTGGAAACGAGGAAAATAGTTAGGGCGCGTCGACGTGGACGAGGACGACGTGGTAAAAATGAGCGAGGGAAAATTTCGCGGAAGGATCTCGTGCCGGCGCGATAAATATATCAGAGAGACGTTCTACGTGTGAGGCCGTTTTCTTTTCCTTTTTTTTTTTATTTTCAATACGATGGAACGCCCGTCAGAAAGAATTGAAGCGGCGCATCGTGGCCGATCTCCAACGAGGACGAACAACACGGAGATAATCGACGATACTCTTCTGAATTCAATTCTGAAATGAGCTGAGATAATCGACGATACTCTTCTGAATTCAATTCTGAAATGAGCTGAGATGATCGACGATACTCTTCTGAATTCAATTCTGAAATGAGCTGAGATGATCGACGATACTCTTCTGAATTCAATTTTGAAATGAGCTGAGATAATCGACGATACTCTTCTGAATTCAATTCTGAAATGAGCTGATAATATCCTTCGGTTCGCGATCGAGTCGGTTTGACATCGTTCGGTATAATGAAACGCGACTTGTTATATTTATTACACGGAGACCAGGTTCGATTCTTTAATATCCCTGATCGCGAGATTGATTCAGATGTCAAGGAGTACTTTTTTTCTTTTCTTCTTTTGTTTGGAAATTGGATTTCTGACAGATAACAGGTATAACTTTATTGGCTATGATGAAACGCGATTGTTATATCTACGAGGACACAAGGTGGTTCGATTTTTTTACGACGATATCTCGACAAATCAGTTTAGAAATCAAGGAGTACTTTTTTCGTTTTATTTTGGAAAGTTCTGAAAGATAACAGGTATAATTTCATTGGCTATGATGAAACGCGATTGTTATATCTACGAGGACACAAGGTGGTTCGATTCCTTTACGACGATATCTCGATCGAGAAATCGGTTTAGGGATCAAGGAGTACTTTTTCCTGTTTTCTTTTTTAAAGTTGATAAGGAATAAGTAGTTTCCATTGTTGATAATTAAAGTATGTTATTTATTCCACTTATTTCGTTTTCTTTTGTCAAATTTTACATTTTTCCTAGCTGCACTGTTCTAATTCTATGTGTTAGGACATCTAATTACATATTAATTTATTTAGTATTTGAATTTATTAAATTCTAAAATAAAAGCAAGCATGGTCAAAATGGGTTTATTAACTATGTACTATTCGTAGTACAAAGATACACAGGTATATTTTTGTCATCATCATTTCGGAAATTTCAGATTTTTTATTTACCCGAGATTTATTTACTTACTTACTTACTTAACATTCTTCCGCCAAAGAAATTTTTTTTAACGGTAATTAGACGCGGAGATCGAAACGCGGCTTGCCGACGATTCGAAATTAATCGGCGTCAGCAGGCGCGAGAAAAAAAAACGAAAAAAACGTTTCGAACCGCGCGTTTCTTTGTCTGCGAAAGAAACGCAGGGTAATTGTAAATCGATTTTCGAGGTATCAACGCGCTTTAATCGTAATTGGAAATTATGCTTTCGAAGTTAATGGGAACGGATCGCCCGTTTCCTCCCCCCTGTTCCCCCCCGGTGTCGACAGTTACAATATTCGAAAATCCATAGCCCGGCAATAATTTCGTTTGCGAAACGCGATTAAAATCGTATTATTGCGCGAGTAACGCGGCAAGATTGTACGGCGACAAATACAGGCTCGTTTCCTTCCATCAAAAAAAAAAAAAAAAAGAAAAAAACCAAAGAAACCTGTCGCGTTTTTCTTGGCAGAGAATTAATCAAATTTTCTCGCGAAGAAAACGTTCAACGCGAAAATTAACTTCTTTCTGGCAAACTTTTGTGTTAAAGTTCTCCCAGTTCGATCGTAACGCGACACTGAGGGTCAGAGAATGATCAAACACGCTGTATTTTATAAATGCCGTGTAAATTAGTAAAGATTAAAAAAGATTCCAACAGTTATTAATTACTGAAACAGTAAGCTAAATAATTCGGAGCTATCTATCTCGATTAAATACACGATGTAGCCTAATTGAAACCTAATGTGGTTTTAGCACTAGAATTGCCAGACTAGTGAAAATGGCCGATTCATAATTTCTTAGAGTCAGAAAATGATCAAACACGCTGTATTTTATAATTATTTGTATAATTAGTCAAATAGTTACAATTACTGGAACAGTACGCTAATTAATTCGGACATTTTCATTTCGATTAAACACGAGATATAACCTAACCTAAATTTAATGTAGTTTTAACGCTAGAATTACCAGACTAGTGAAAATGGCCGAGTCATAATTTCTCAGAGTCAGAAAATGATCAAACAAGCTGTATTTCATAATTATTTGTGTAATTAGTACAAAAAAAAAAAAGAGTCAAATAGTTAGTCACTGGAACAGTACGCTAATTAATTTGGAAATTTTCATTCCGATTAAATACGAGATATAACCTAAACTTAATGTAGTTTTAACGCTAGAATTACCAGACTAGTGAAAATGGCCGATTCATAATTTCTTAGAGTCAGAAAATGATCAGACACGCTGCATTTTATAAATACCATGTAAATTAGAACAAAAAAAAAAGAGTCCAGTAGTTATACTCACTGGAACAATACGCTAATTAATTCGAAAATTTCTATCTCGATTAAGACCTAACCTAACCTAAATCTAATATAGTTTTAACACTAGAATTATCAAACTAGTGAAAACGGCCAATTTATAATTCTCAGAGTCAGAGATCAGAATGATGTATTTGCAAAACAATGTGAATAAAGTATCGCGGTCTTCATTACACGTGACAAAGAACTTTTCCTACTCCTTGCATTCTAATTTCTTTTTTAATTTCTACACCTTTGTTGATAGTTCAAAGAAACTCTGCGTACGATAATACTTTATTCCAACACTTGTTAATTAAATTTCAGCGATAACAATTTCACCGATAAATTGAAAATAAATTCAAATGAAAATCAAATAAAAGATACGATGTTTGTAACAAATGAAATTAAAGTGCAAGGTACAGGGAAAACGTTGAACAATACAACGAACAATACAAGCTTCCGTTAATTAATATATTTCATTAAAAATCACTCGACAGTCTGAAAATACACCGTTGTAAATACACACAAGAGTTCGAAATTAATCACTTTTGACCCATTTATATAAATAAATTATATGTAAATATGCTATCAAAATGTATATGCTTCCTCAGACATGGTGCCTCTTATTAAACGATTCATGTTTTTATAAATTAATTATAAATTTATAAACAAGTTCTCTAGCATTGGTCTTCTCGAACGCTACGGAATGGATAAAGTCCGAAGGAATAATTCGTCCTTGGTCGTTCGAAACGACGAGAACATCTCGCGCAAGACTTGCAAAACCGCGAAAACCGCTGTCCCGGTACCAGACGTTTCATTTTCAACGCGACTTGGACTAATCACCGCTTGGACAATCGGCCGATTAATTAATCAGGCTATTTAAATGCGTTTCACTTGGACAGCGAAAGGTGGAGAGGGAGGGGGAGAAAGAGGAGGTATACTTGTTGCGTATCATTGTTCGCCGACGGGCATTGTCCCCACCTCCCGTCCCGTTTCGAAAATATTGATTCAACGTGCACGACAGCGCGCGATCTGCATCTCATTATCCCTTCAAATACCAAAAACCGCCGGACGTATCTCGAGATACAATTCATTCGGGCAACGCGCGCTCGTGGACCGCAACAGCGGCTCGTTTCACGTATTTGCGCTAATTACGTTAATTAGTCCGTGCAAATGTGCGCCACTCTTTTCGCGTTCGCGTTGTTCACGCGAGGAATCGTTGATTCACGTCGAATTTTAAGCGATGTGACGTGACAGGGGGGAGAGGAGGAGGTCCGAAGCGCGCGTTTTCATCGCCGAAATTATTTCAAGGAAATAATGAAAATCATGGTATGGGTACGTCTGAATGTGTCAGCTTTGACGTTATCGAGCTTTCTCTTTTTTAATTTCCTTTCGCGAATGTGTCTATTTTGCACGTGTGTACGTTACATTTTCTTCAGCAGGTGTGAAAATTAGAGCAGTGGTCAATGTTGGGGATTCTGATACAGTTATCAAAGTCAAAAATATATAAAATATGTTATATTTTATATATATTATAAAATTATATTTTCTATACTATATATATTATGTATATTATAAAATTATATTTTATCTATTATATAAATTGTATTTTGTATATTATATATATTATGTAATTATATTTTATATATTATATATATTATATAATTATATTTTGTATATTATATATATATTACATAATTATATTTTATATATTATATATATTATAAAATTATATTTTATATATTATATAAATTATGTAATTATATTTTGTATGTTATATATTATATTATATAATTATATAAAATATACAATGACTATTTAAAAAAAAAAGTAGAGGTAGAGTTTCCGTGGAAACAAAATTTTTTTCAAAACTTTTCATTCTGAAATCTCGTAAAAGGCCGAGTGCTAATTAATTTTCGTTCCAAACAAAATTCAAGACAAAAAATTAAACACAAGACATTTGTCAGGACATTTTAAAAAATAAATAAGACCAAATTACTTGAAAAACATCGTTTCAACTGATATACTGTTATTACATTTCGTCAATTTCATCATTTTCGAGTTTAGAAATCAATAATATATTGAAAGAGTGTCAAAGTGAGAAAGTCAAAGATTTTTTTTTTTTTTTTTTACAGAAACGTCGCGAGAGTTCGCTCGATCCGGCGCGAAGCAGCAGCGCGTGCTTGCTGAAATTTTTAGACGTCTCGGAGAAGACGTTGGATACGAGCAGGATACGATTCAAAAAAAAAAAAAGAGGAAAAAACGGAAATGGCAAGCGTACTCGCTCGAAATCAGATTCCGAAGGGAAGAGAAAAGAAAAAAATGAGAAAGAGAAAGACACTTCTACTTCGAGCAGAGCGTTCCAGTTTTTATAAATAAAAACCATGACAACCAGAGAGCGATCACTAGGCCAAGTACAAAGAAAGTGATGCAAAAAAAAAAAAAAAGAAAGGAGGGACGTCGTTCTAAAGATGCGAATGAACTGTCGATTGACTTACGTGGGAAGCTGCTCTCCAGGTTAAAATAAGTATCCCTTATCTGTCGATCCCGTTCAACAACCGCTTCGGCCTTCTTCCGCAGAAACGAGGCTAATCGCCACCTATAAATAAAAGGTTCGTCTTAATTAATAACGTCCCTTCTTCACGCGTACCTATTCTTGCCAATCAGCTCGTCTATTCGTGTGTTATTAACACCAGAACTGGCAAGCAATTAGAAGAACAGTTCAAAAAGTTCAAAAATAGTTCAAAAAAGAAAAAAGATTGAAAGGAACTGTAAAATACGAATAACTGTAGAAAATACGGGCTTTTATTCGCGTGTTTTCCGAAAAATAGGTTTAAATCTTTGAAAATACACTGTTTTAGATTTATATATATATTAATATATCAAACAAGAATTGTGAATTAGCTGATCACCTCGGTAGTTTTATAGGCGTTCAAATAGAACGTTGAGAAAGGTAGTCTTCGTAAATATTATCGCGAAAGAGATTCGAAGCAAGGCTATTTTCGTAAAACGTGCAAGAATGATCGAACTCGACGTTCGTATTCTAATACGATGGTACTTCTAAAATCCGAAATAACACGGAGATACGAAAAAGAAATCCTCCATTTTAGCGATCCTATTATCTAACAACTGAGTGAATTGCCTTTCATTTGTAACATAAAAGTAAATATTAATAACATTTAATAGATATCTAAGACATAAAATAACATAAAATAACATTTAATAGATATTTATGACGTAAAATAACATAAAATAACATTTAATAGATATTTATGACATAAAATAACATAAAATAACATTTAATAAATATTAAATAAATATTAAACAAATAAATACTAAATAAATATTAAATAAATAAATAAATACTAAATAAATACTAAATAAATACTATATAAATATTAAATAAATAATTAATAAATAAATAGATACTAAATAAATACTAAATAAATATTAAATGAATAAATAAATACTAAATAAATATTAAATAAATAAATAGATACTAAATAAATACTAAATAAATATTAAATTAATAAATACTAAATAAATACTAAATAAATATTAAATAAATAAATACTAAATAAATACTAAATAAGTATTAAATAAATAAATATTAAATAAATACTAAATAAATATTAAATAAATGAATACTAAATAAATATTAAATAAATAAATACTAAATAAATACTAAATAAATATTAAATAAATAAATACTAAATAAATATTAAGTAATTAAATACTAAATAAATACTAAATAAATAAATACTACATAAATATTAAACAAATATTAAAAGAGAAAAGATTGAGGCACTATCAATGAACGATTTGAAAGAAAAACGAAAACACAGTTATTTCTTGATCAGTTCAACAGATCGAAACATCGATTCACCCGCGAGCTTTGCCCCATTCACTCACAGTGACACTTGAACAACGACGACGAGCTACGGATTAACCGGAGGAATATAATTGGCAGTCGTCGAGAAAACTAGACGCGTACTTCCTCCGTTATTTATCGTCTGGCCCGCAGGCAAGATCGCTATGGTTTTAAATACTTGCCAGCCGATCCGGAAACTCGGCAACCCGATCCTCCTCAGGGCTTGAAATTTTCATGGCTCTTCGTCGCACGAATCTGGCACGAATGCCTGGCGAACCGCGGTTTAAACACGGGGCTGTCGTTTCCCGGAAAGAAATTATTCCCGTGTCAGGTGTCACAGGAATAATTTTCTACCTGTGCGTGACTCTGTTCCGCCATTCGATCGTGTTGCTCGCGGTTAATATCATTTCGCTTAAAACGCCTACGTCTCGATAACTCGTCAAGTCTCGAAGACAAATTGGTGGGATGGTTTCAGAGATTGGAAAATCAACGATAACGAGTTTTGTTAGGAATCAGTCAGGTACTAGTCGTTCTAAAGTACTTTGGCCAAGGATTATATACTCCTTTCAATCTATACTAATCATTTTTAATATAAATATCGTATCTTTTCTTGCCCGTTGGAGTATTCCATTGTAAATTACTGACAAATTTCACTGAACGGAATTTCAAGCTACTAAAAGAGACTGTCATTGACGATTTGTAACGAACATCCTTACATACGTTTACTATACAAATTTATACGTAAAAACTTGAATTTTCAAGGCTATGCTCTTTACAATTACGTACTTTTTTTACCAGCTACACGATAGGATTAAAAAATATATATATGTATATTTACATGAAAAGAAACACCAGTGACCTTGAGAAGTCCTTGAAAAAAATATTCTAGCCAGCTGCAGATCTTTCTGAATACCATTCGTGTTAGGCAAAAAAAAAAGAAAAAAAATCATCACAACTCGAAAATCGTAAATTTAAACGTCTCGTTCGAACAGAATTGTCTCGTTATGTAACTTTCAATTGCTATACAACAGACGTGACGACGTCTCGACTCGAAGAAAGTTCGATACGCGACACGACGATGGCAGGTCTCGCGATTTCGCCAATTTAAACCCGCGCGAAGTTCGACGATCGTCACTTTCGTCGATTTCGTAAATATGTATAGCTACACAGGGCCGCCGTGAATTATTATTCACTCGTCGACGAAGCTACCCCAGCTGAAAGAAATTAGAATTTTGAATTATTCCACCCCCGGGCGTAATATGGCCGCCGCTATCGGATTTATGGATTCAATTTGAACAACTGGGACTTTCACCGTTGCCTAGCCGCGAGCTTGTGTAACTTTCTATGCAGCCAACGCAGATTTCAGGTGGTCTCTCCCCCCTATATCGTGACCTTATTCTCTTCATTTCTCGTTTTTCCGTTGCCCACGGACCACGGTAATTCAGATTCTCTCTTGGCCGGAATCTCTTTTCTTTCGGTTGCATCGTACGACGTGATATTATTATAAATAAATTATCTATGATATATATATATATATATATATGTATATATATGTGTGTGTATAAAATAAATTAACTATAATAAATAAATATATATATAGTGTATTATAATATATATATATATATAGTTTATACTTTAATATGTATTAATTTATATTACGTAAGTTTATAATACTTAACAAAAATAATTCTTTAATGTATTGTTAAAGCACAATCCCTGAAAATAATATATATATATATATATTAAATATAATACACTATATATAGTGTATTATAGTGTATTATGTATAATATATAAGTAGTGTGTAATATAGTATATAATATAAAGTGTGTAATATATATATAGTATAATATATAAATAATGTATTATGTATTATATAATATATATAATATAATAAATTACATATATATAGTGTATTATTATTAATATTTTCAGAGATTGTATTTCAACAATACATTAAAGTACTATTTTCGTTAAGTATTATAAGCTTACATAATATAAATTAATACATATTAAAGTATGAACTTATACTTTATCAGAAATTTTATTAGAAACTTGTATATTATGAATTAATATATGTTGCAAACTATTTCTTAAGTATTTTTCATAAGTAAATAAACCTCCAATATTAATGTCAGTAATCTCCAACGATAATGTTAATAAATTTCCTCGAAATGTGTAAGACGTGTCGCAACATTTGTCATCTTTCAAAAAACCACTGCTGACACCAGGAAGAAAAGGAATCACTTGGTCACGCGTCAAAGTGTTCAAATCAGAAATTGCCCTCTCGAAAATTACGCGCTCTTTGGGACGAACGAATCGACGATCCCTCCACGATCTGTGACGCGTCGTACGAAATTGAAGCAGTCCCCGTGGGTTGACCTCAGATGCAAAGGGCGCTGCAGCGATGCACTTTCGTCCCCTATGCTTTGCGCATAGACTGCGTGCGGTCGAGGTACACACACACACACACACACGCATACAGAGAGTAGCAAGCATCCGCCACGGCATAAACAGCATATTTTCTGACTCACCAGTGCAAACGTAACGCGAGGCGAATATTTGGAATTATTCAGAACGCGACCTCGTCTTCTTCACGTCGGTCCCCCGTCTTTCGCTACCCCCTTTTTCTTCTTCTTCTTCTTCTTCTTCTTTTTTTTTTTCTCTCTCCTGATGCTTTTCCCGTCGTTCCGCCAACGATGCATCGAGTTACCGTCTGCCGAGGCTCAAACGCTACGAAGAGAAGAGAGGCCTCGAGAGACGATTCGATCGAAGGATCGCACGCGCGTATCGCCGATCTGGAACGATATGGTACGGCGATGAAACTTTCAACGTACCGGTTCGAAACTCCGTGTATCACGGTGAAGACCAAAAGGTCTAGACCTTTTTTGAGAAGTACTAGCTCGTGGGTCAATTAAGTCAGTGGCGTCGCTTGGAAAGGGGGAGGGGAGGATACTTTCTTTTGGTTCTCACTTTTATAATCCTCTAAAAAGTTTACGTTTCCTTTTCGTTTTACAACGTTCACTTTTGCAAGTGAAGCGCTAAAAAATAAATGTCGACGTGAAAAAATTGATAGAAAAGGAGTGACATCGTGTCCGGTCACTCCTGCACTATACATTAGATATATATATATATATATATATATATATATATATATACTTTGATTCTTAATATTTTTTATTGTCTGTTCTCTCTTTTATTATATAAAAAACTGGCAGAGCTACCCATTCTGAGAATGGGATCTAGTGTGTTTTTCTAGTGTTTATTACATCTGTTTAATCGTGAGCGCTATATAAAATATTTTGGACACAACTAACTCATATGACATTTAAGACTTGAAATACCTATATGTATACATAACCAAGTCGTAAGTCCTTCGTAAAACACAATTGCGCATTTATTTCTCACTTTTAAGCTCTAACCGAACACTTGTAATTTTCTTAACATTTTTCAAAAAGAGGGGTCCGAGAAATAATTAAAATTCTTTTATATATGTGATGACAAGTTTATAAAAATCAACGCGTGGGTCATAGGTTCGCCATCATTGATCTAGAGGGACGTTGGGATGGCAGACAGTCCCGGCTGACAAAGGATTTCGAATATTAGATCAGGTGGGTTAGGATTAAGGGTTGAATATTTCTCGTCGATGATGTATAAAATTTGTAATGATGGATGACGAATTAGTATTAAACTAAATATTGCAAGGTATTAAAGTATAGGTATTATAAATAAAATAATTCCAATTATTTATTATATTATTTATTATTATTTATTTTTTATTTATCACTCCAATGATATAATTTCAATTGTACGATTTTTTAACAATATTAAATTAATTATAATAATAAATAATTTATAATTATAATTATGATAATAAATTAACAATAATACTAAATTTAAATATTTGTTCAAAAGTGTGGCTGACCATATGGGGTCGCATAACTATTTAAATTTAGAGGTCGCAGAAATTTTTTAAAGTAAAATATCAGCCGAAAATGAACATTTGACTTTGTCTTTATATTACATGGTAAAGTTATATTCGTACGTATATATAATAAACTGTTCTCGAATAAATTTTCTTTACGATTTATTACCAAGCAAATGTTTTAATTCGTAGTTTATGTACCTAGTTAGAGAGAGGACGCACGTTTACTTGAGAGACTAGTGAATTTGCTCAGTTTTATGCAAATACACGTACGATTATATTTGGAAAGGACATTGTCGACGATGTTACGTTAATTGTATTGTTAACGACGAATACTTTTATTTTACTGTATCACCGAATACGAGAGAAGAAGGAAAAATTCTCTTTTCTAAGTATTTCCTACGAAACTATTAATAATTCTATCTCCAAACATCTACAGAGCAGACATTGCCAATTGAAAAATAATTCTATCTGCTTGTATCAAAATGACTGATGTTGCAAAATAATTTTATACGCTTGTAAAGAAAGATTTTCTTAAATATCTTCTACGACGTTAATAATTCCATAAATTATTATGGAAAATTATAGATTATAAATTATTATGCAAAAATCTGCGAAAAAGATATTGCCAAATTAAAAGAAGTATAATAATTGTGCGAAGTGATTTCCTGCGCGAAATTCTGATTCGCAGATTGAAACGGCGACTTAAAAATCCGAGAGACAGCGGAAGAGGAGCGACGAAATATATATTCACAGACTGAAAACAACTGCATCAGAACACGGCCTATAACTTATTGAAGCTACAAGTTCCTGATGAACCGGAGCACTCCTTGACTTCGCAAATTAATTTAGAATGTATTCAGAGCTAATTAGCTACAGAAACGTTCCTGTAATCGCAGTCAAAGAGAAAGTTTCTCGCTTAATAGAATTCAAATTAGCAAGCGGGAAACGCCGCGTTCGACGCCGCGGGGAAGCGCTAATTTATTTTAATATTTCAGACAATGCCGGCGAGCAGCAAATTTCGTACGTGAGGATGAAGAAAAAGAAAGAAAGAAAGAGAAAAAAAAAGCAAAAAGTGCAGTAGATATGCGAAGAGTCAGCAAATTCAAAAACGTCGGAGAAACTTTGGAGATGCATTTCTTCGATATTTCAAGTTTAATATTTATATAATTTACTTAGAAATTTAATTCGTGTGTAAAAATTTAGGTCGTTGCTGAATTTACGGAAATTTTTTATGGCGATAATTATATGTATATAAATGTAAATGTAATTATATAGAATTATACGTATATTAATGTGAGCGTAATTGTATAAAATTATACGTGTATGAATGTAAATGTAATTATATAGAATTACACGTATATGAATGTAAATGTAATTATATAGAATTATACATATATTAATGTGAGCGTAATTGTATAAAATTATACGTGTATGAATGTAAATGTAATTATATAGAATTACACGTATATAAATGTAAATGTAATTATGTACAATTATACGTATATGAATATAAATGTAATTATATACGATTATACGTATATGAATGTAAATGTAATTATATAGAATTATGCGTATATTAATGTAAATGTAATTATATAAAATTATACGTATATAAATGTAACTATAATTATATACAATTATAGGTATATAAATATAAATGTAATTATATACAATTATACATATATAAGTGTAAATGTAATTATTAAGAAGTATACGTATATGAATGTAAATGTAATTATGTACAATTATACGTATATAAGTGTAAATGTTATTATTAAGAAGTATACGTATATGACTGTAAATGTAATTATGTACAATTATACGTATATGAATGTAAATGTAATTATATACAATTATA
Organism: Tetragonisca angustula; assembly: GCA_036937485.2. Taxonomy (NCBI): domain Eukaryota; kingdom Metazoa; phylum Arthropoda; class Insecta; order Hymenoptera; family Apidae; genus Tetragonisca; species Tetragonisca angustula. The sequence goes on along the minus strand of JAWNGG020000127.1, from coordinate 692,354 downwards.
CGTATATGAATGTAAATGTAATTATATAGAATTATACGTATATTAATGTAAATGTGATTATATAAAATTATACGTATATAAATGTAACTATAATTATATACAATTATAGGTATATAAATATAAATGTAATTATATACAATTATACATATATAAGTGTATATGTAATTATCAAGAAGTATACGTATATGAATGTAAATGTAATTATATAGAATTATACGTATATAAATGTAAATTATATAGAATTATACGTATATGAATGTAAATGTAATTATATACAATTATACGTATATAAGTGTAAATGTAATAATATACAATTATAAATCCTAAAATAAAGTGAATGAGAGCATTGACAAATTGCAAATGAATCGAGTATCATCTTATTGGAATGCATTTTATCTCCAAGATCCAGAAATTCAACAAAAAAGAAAAAAAAAAGAAAGAAACGAGGATAGAACAAAGCGACGCTTGATACGTTCTGGACGATATCTACCCTCGGAGCCATAAACGAAGCGAGGAATCTTGCCCATAAAAATCACCCTTTGCAACAATAAATGTCCCATTAAATGTAGGGGGATCGTTAATTCGCGCAGCCACGATGATCCACCGTATCAATAAAACGGCCTCGTCTTCCCTCCACGGGAAGGTATTCCGCAGAGTATTCTCGCGAGGCGAGATGGAAACGTCCCGGAATCACCCGAAAATCCGATTTTTCCAACCGTTCGACAAAGCCAATCGCAGTAAATTTAAACCACGGCCGCGCCACGCGACATCCCTGAGAGACGCGCGAGAAATCCTACGTAGTCACGCGCGTGTACACGCAAATGTGTGTGTGTGTGCGTGCGTGCGTGTGTGTGTGTGTGTGTGTGTGTGTGTGTGTGTGTGTGTGTGCAGCACTCATCGGCACCGAGGAGAAAGAGAAACAGGGCCACCGCAGACAGAACGGATAGACGTCCTTATTTATTTGCGGATAAAATCGCTACCGCCCGGCGCTGGTAGGTGAGGTGACGCGCGAAGAATTCGGAATAAGACGCGCGGCACGAAAGCAGGATGTAAGCCCGCCGCGTCCGGAAACCGCACACCCCGGAGCACTGGTTTCCACAGTTTGTTACCGCGTTGAAGTTTTTTTCAGGATGCAAACGGGGACATACACCAGCGGCTGAGCAGCGTATTCGTACAGCGGTGAATTTTTAACGACCAAGTTGACGAGCGATTAATTTCTTTGAATTTTTGGTATCTAACAATAAGTGGAAGTGGAAAGAAATATGGCATCGAGGAGATCGTAGGAGAAATGTTTTGAGGCTACGTTGGGTATTTAAAAGTTGAATTGGTGGTGAATCATAAAAGTCGACATAATGGTGAATTATAAAAGTCAATAATAATGGTGAATTAATCCATCAAAGACCAAGGAATAATTAATTTCTTTGAACTTTAGAATCTAACAATAAGTGAGAGTGGAAGACGAAAGAAATATAGTATCGAGGAGATCGTAGGAATTCTCTTTTGCAAGAGAAAATTTTTAGAAATGTTTTGAGGCTACGTTGGGTCTTTAAAAGTTGAACTGATGGTGAATCATAAAAGTCGACATAATGGTGAATTATAAAAGTCAATAATAATGGTGAATTAATCCATCAAAGACCGAGGAATAATTAATTTCTTTGAACTTTAAAATCTAACAATAAGTAGGAGTGGAACAAAAAAAAAATATAGTATCATGGAGATCGTAGGAATTCCCTTTTGTTCAAAAATTCTCTCTTCGAAGTTGAATTGATGACGAGTTATAAAAGTCAATAATAATGGTAAATCTTTAACCCAACAAAGACCGTGCAACAGTAGTTTCACTTTGTAAAAAATATAGAAATTACAGTATTTATCGTTGCCTTAAATTAATGAAGGCTATGAAACAATAAAAATGGCTAAGATAGAAAAAGGCCGTGAAATGAACTAACATTACTGATTACTAAATAGAAAAAGTTTTTTTGAAAGTATTGACAAAGATTACCACCTGCTGTGCATCACTGAAGATTAAGCAGGAAAATAGTCATTACAAGTTGAACCATCATCGTGTGCACATCGATTAAACTTTCCAAGTGAAATTTTAAATAATATTTCTGAATGTTCCAATTGTTTAAACATTATGTAACGTTTCTAACAACTTACTTGAATCAATTAAACAATAAATTCTCTTCTGTAACGTTTCTAGGTGTTATTTAAAATTTATAATTAATAATTTATATATAACTATAATTTATAACAATTAATGCCTAATATATATAATATAATATATAAATAATAATTCCTAAGAATCTTGATCAATGTACTTAAGAGAAATGACTTTGACTTATTGAATGAAATGATTAATTTAATTGTTTAATCGTAATGTAAAAGTTGTAAAAATTATTAAATAGTGTCTAGAAATGTTGTAGAAATAATTTAACTATTTCAAATGAATTATTCAAACTGTAGAATAATGGATTTCGATGATATTTTTGTATATTAACAATTTTAACTATGTACTCGTAACAATTGAATCAGTGATTGAATTCCCAAGCATTATTTCATAGTTTCAGTGATTCATTTATAATAATTAAATTATTTTATTTACAATAACTGAAAAGATAGTTACACAATACATATATTTCCTGCTGAAACAATAAACGAGCGAAAATTTTTATATGTTGCGCTTATATGTTATTCTGAACAGACGATCGATGCTTAACTCGATTTTTGACTACATAAGTTTTCTCTACATAAATTTCTATTTAATACACATGAATGCAGTTAAAACTTAAAAATTAATATAATGAAAATGTAAATTTAGTTTTAGCCGATAAAAAATTAATAAATTATTATATTTAACACGGTAACATATTTATGAAAGTGTAACCTTGCGATAGAAATCTAAAAACTATTGACTAGTATAATAGAAAAATACCGTTTCGAAAAATTAAAAAAAAATTATCAACAGTTCCGCGTCAATGACGATCGAAACATTAGATTAACCTTCAGCGGTACGGAGGCTCATTATCAATTAAACTTTCGTCCTGTGCACATCGACCAAAATTTAGTAGTGAGTTTTAAACAATATTTCTGAATATTCTACTTGTTTAAACATTATCTAATATTTCGAATAATTTACTTGCAACAGTTAAACAATAAATTCTCTTCTGTAATATTTCTAATATTTCTAATGTTATTTAAAATATTCAACTAATAATTTATAAGAATCTCGAACAATGTACTTCAGAGAAATAACGTTGACTTATTGAATGAAATAATTAATTTAATCGTAACATAAAAATTGTAAAAATTATAAAATAGTGTCCAGAAATATTGTAGAAATAAAATAATTTAATTATTAAAAATTTAATTGTTTCAAATGAATTATTCAGATTGTAAAATAATGCATTTCGATGATATTTTTGTATATTATTTAACTATTTAACAAATTTAACTATTTATTTATAGTAATTCAATCAGTGATTGAACTTCCAAGCATTATTTCATAGTTTGAACAATTCGTTTATAATAATTATAATTTCTCTACATAAATTTCTATTTAATACACATGAATGCAGTTACAACTTAAAAATTAATATCATGAAAGTGTAAATTTAGTTTTGGCCAGTTATAAATTAAAAAATTGATAAATTATCACATTTGACATTGTAACATATTTATGAAAGTGTAACCTTGCGATAGAAATCTAAAAACTATTGATTAGTCTACTAGAAAAATACTGTTTCGAAAAACTAAAAAAAATTATCAATAGTTCCGGATCACTGACAACCGAAATATATATTAACCTTGAGCGGAGAATCATTACCAATTAAACTTTCGTCGTGTACACATCGACCAAATTTTAGAAGTTCGAAAAAAAATTATCAACAGTTCCGGGTCACTGACAATCGGAACATTAAATTAACTTTCAAGGGTACGGAGGTTCATTACCAATTGAACCTTCGTCCTGGGCGGGACCAAAATTTAGGAGTGAGTTTTAAATAATATTTCTGAATATTCTAATTGTTTAAATATTGTCTAATATTTCTAATAATTTATTTGTAACGATTAAACAATAAATTCACTTCTATAACATTTGTAAGTTCTATTTAAAATTTTTAATTAATCATTTGTAGCAATCGAGTCACTGATACAATTTCTAAGTAATTTTCATAATCTGTATCGCATCATTAACGACCGAAAGATCAGATTAATGTCAATCGATACAGAGACAAGAGCTTATTGAATTTTTCTTCTGTGCAGATCGACGAAATCTAGAAATTTGAAAAAAATTATCAACTGTTCTGAATTACTGACGAATGAAACATATAATTAACCCTGAGCAGTAATGAGGCTCATTATCAATCAAACTTCCGTCGTGTCCACATCGACCAACATTTAGCAGAAAAATTCTAAGTAATACGTCCGCAACCAAACCTTAATCTACAATTCTGACTTCAACGATTGGTAAGTTACATGGTTTGGTTTCTTTGGTGTTGGCTTAATATTTGATCGTGATTTGAACCTGAATACAATACAAGTTCAATTTTCATGATTTGTATCGCAGTCGTATAAGATATACTTTATTAATTACCATTCTTTAACAATTACCGCGATATATTTCTCCATATACATAGGTAATATTAGTTTAACAATACCATTTAAATATTATTAGATACTCTCAGAATTTCTCTTTGAATCAATAATTAGGAAAATAATTTAGTCCTTTACTATTAATTAGTCAAACAAGAATATTTCTTCAATGTCTTAAATTAATCACTAGATCGATCAAACAATTATGACTTATTTTACAAATACCATTTCTCTTTCTACAAAATTACTTAAATTCAATACAAGTGGAGACCTGTGTAAGAAATATATGAAACAGTACTGATTTACAATACATTATAATGAGACCCGTGCGTAGTCACCTCCACGTGGTGGGTCTTGGTAATTGATATCGTTTTACAAACATTAAAGTTAACGTAAAACGTTATCAAGCTAAATTGTAAAACCATAAACGATAAACTTTAATGTTTGCAAAACGATATCAAGCTAAGAACTACGCAACCTACACTTCAGTTTAGATCGTCAAAATTTCTTTCCATTCTTTATTTCACGATCTAAATTGAATTGTAGGTATAATTAGTTGATAAGTAAATTATTGGGCCCCCAGCGGGCCACCGATGGACGACGATGGACATCGTGGGATGCGTGCGTCTTAGCTTTAAGTTGCGTGCGTTTAGTTTTAAGTTGCGTGCGTTTAGTTTTAAGTCGCGTGCGTTTAGTTTATGTAAATTCATTGTGAGCGTATTCTGTACAAAGACACGTTTGTTTAACTTGGGACGAAATAAGGGGTTCCCTTTTCACCGCTTTTCTTTTTTGTTCATTGTTACTAGTGTTACTGTCATTGCACTAGAGTAGATTTTCCAACTTTCTTTGTCAGTGTGTCAAGTCGGGGAACTGCAGCCTTGTCCGAAAGGACGAGGTAGGTTCTTGTGGTCTAGCGTCCTTGGTAATTCGACTCCAGTGGTTCCGAAGAACCCCACTGTGTCGTTGGGGGTAGCGTTAGACTGCTTGCCGCTAAGTGCTCGAACCTCGATTTGACTTACTGACAGACCGCGATGTCAGTGTGTCAAGTCGGGGAACTGCAGCTTCGTCCGAAAGGATGAAGTTCGGTTCTTGTAGTCTAGCGTCCTTTGTAATCCGACTCCAGTGGTTCTTTGGAACCCCACTGTGTCGTTGGGGGTAGCGCTGGACTACTTGCCTCCAAGTGCTCGAACCCAGATTTGACACATTGGCAAATCGCGGTTTCATTTCGCGTTATATTCCTTGAAAAACACGATATTGAAGCGTGTTAATAGTTTCATTCTCCTGATTTCGTTCAAGGTTCGATAAACATATCTTTGGTACAGAGTGCGCTGTTAGGGCTGCGGATTATTGTACCATTGTTGTGTAACTTTCATGTTAGACGAGTGTGTGGTTAGTATGAAAGGCTGCGAGTGATTGCGACATATTGTATGACTTGCATTCGTATGTAATGTATGTAATGTATGATTGTATGCAATGTATGTAACGGACGATCGTATGTAATGTATGACTGTATGATTGTACGTAATGTATGTAATGAATGATTGTAAGCAATGTATGTAACGTATGATCGTATGTAATGTATGTAATGTATGACGGTATGATTGTATGATTGTTAACGCGATCGTTGTTCGGGAGACAGAGTTCCATAGTTCAATCTCATGCATGCGCTTTAGAGTTAAGATTTAGACTTAAGTTCTGAAATTGAACTGTTGAACGTCTGTCTCCATTGTTCGTAAACCCGGGCCAAGTAGAATAAAATCTCTGCATTCCTTAAGAATGCAGAGTTGTTTGCATGCAATGGAGGGTGGTTGGGACTAGGGCCCGGGCGGGTCTCGTGCGTAGTCACCTCCTCGTGGTGAGACCTGGTAATTGATATCTTTTTACAAACATTAGAGTTTTACAAACTTTAATGCTTGTAAAATGTTATCAAGCGAAGAACTACGCAACCTGCAGTTCAGTTTAGATCGTAAAAATTTTTGTCCGTTCTTTATTTCACGATCTAAACTGAACTGTAGGGACAATTAGTTGATAAGTAAACTATTGGGCCCCCAGCGGGCCACCGATGGACGACGAGGGACATCGTGGGATGCGTGCGTCTTAGTTTTAAGTTGCGTGCGTCTAGTTTTAAGCTGCGTGCGTTTAGTTTATGTAAATTCACTGTGAGCGCATTCTGTACAAAGACACGTTTATTTAACCGGGAACGAAATTAGGGATCCCTTCTCTCCGATCTTTTTCATTATTACTATTGTTACTGTTATTTCACTAGAGTAGATTTTCCATCTTTCATTGTCAGTGTGTCAAGTAGGGGAACTGCAGCCTCGTCTGAAAAGACGAGGTAGGTTCTTGTAGTCTAGCGTCCTTTGTAATTCGACTCCAGTGGTTCTTTGGAACCCCACTGTGCCGTTGGGGGTAGCGCTAAACTACATGCCGCTAAGTGCTCGAACCTCGATTTGGCAAACTGACAAACCGCGATGTAAGGGTGTCAAGTCAGGGAACTGCAGCTTCGTCCCAAAAGACGAAGTTCGGTTCTTGTAATTCAGCGTCTTTTGTAATTCGGCTCCAGTGGTTCCGAAGAACCCCACTGTGTCGTTGGGGGTTGCGCTAGACTACTTGCCTCTAAATGCTCGAACCCCGATTTGGCACACTGACAAATCGCGGTTTTCATTTTTCATTTCGCGTTATATCTCTTACAAGCCACGATATTGAAACGTGTCGATAGTTTCGTTTCCCTAATTTCGTCCCCAGATTAATAAACATAACTTTGATACAAAATGCGCTGTTAGGGCTGCGAATTATTGTACAATTATTGCGTAACTTTCGTGTCAGACGAATGTGTGATTAGTATGAAAGGCTGCGAGTGATAGCGACATATTGTATTATTTCCATTCGTATGTAATGTATGATTGTATGTATGTAATGAACGATTGTATGTAATGTACGATTGTATGCAATGTATGTAACGTATGTAATGTATGTAGTATACAATTGTATGCAAAGTATGTAATGTATTTAATGTATGATTGTATGTAATGTATGTAATGTATGATTGTATATAATGTATGAAATGTATGATTGTATGAGTGTATATACTGTATGACTGTATGACTGTATATATTGTATGATTGTTAACGCGATCGTTGTTCGGGAGACAGAGTTCCATAGTTCAATTTCATACTGGAATTTTTATAAGTCCCTGCAACACTATTCTGCATTCTTCTTTTTGCTCTTTGTTTTTTTAACTTTTCCTCCAAAAGTATTGGCTTTTCTGTTTCTTTTGACTTTTCCTCTAAAAGTATCTTTTCATTTACCAATTGAGCCTGTATACTTTTTTCTTTGTTAACTTTATTTTCCATCACATTTTTCCATTCTGCCTGTTGCTCTTCTATCCATTTTTCAATTTGTTCTTTCATTTCCATCATTTCTTTTCCGAGTTTACTTGCATTTAATGCCTTTTGCCATTTTTGTTTTTCTGCGTTCAATTTTCTTTCAAATTCAATCCGTTCGTTCTCTAATTTTTATAACAATTCGGCATACATGTGTTTTATACATTGCTCTTGAATATTGTGCCATGTTCTATTTTCTTCTCCAATACCGTCTTCAAATTTCGTCTGGTATGTCAACCACTTCATTATGAGAGGATATAGTAATCACCATATCTGTCAGTCAATTTAATTGATCTTGTCCCTTTTCTTACTGTCCGATTCCTGGTGTCTTCAGTGTTTTCCTCTGGTATTGTTAAGATTTCAGACTCTTCTGGAGTTTGTAGGTTTTCTATTTATTTTGGGTCCTGAATACTCTTTTGTATGTTATTTTGTATATTGATTAGGGCCTTTATTATTTTTACTTCGTTCTTTTATTAACAAGAGGTCTGTCTTATTCGAACTATGTCTATTAAACACAGTCCAACTTTCTCTCTTGCTCCTTCCACAACCGCTGCATTCTATCTCCTTTTTACGTAACTCCAGGCCAAGTAGAATAAAAACTCGATATTCATGAAGTTGAATGCCGAGTTGCTTGTATGTAATGGAGGGTGGTTGGGATTGGGGCCCGGGTGGGTCTCGTGCGTAGTCACCTCCTCGTGGTGAGACCTGGTAATTGATATCGTTTTACAAATATTAAAGTTTGTAAAACGTTATCAAGCTAAATTGGTAAACGATAGACTTTAATGTTTGTGAAACGACATCAAGCTAAGAACTACGCAACTTACAGTTCAGTTTAGATTGAGAAAATTTCTGTTCATTTTCTATTTCACGATCTAAACTGAACTGTGGGTACAAGTAGTTGATAAATAAACTATTGGGCCCCCAGCGGGCCACCGATGGACGACGAGGGATCTCGCAGGAACATCGTGGGATGCGTCTTAGCTTTAAATTTGCGTGCGATTAGTTATAGTTAATCATAAGATAGTTAATATCTGTAAATTGTCTGTGAGCGCATTCTGTAGAATGATACGATTTAGATTTTAATGAATATTTCAAAATATATGATTTGGTAAAATGCAACAGACCTATTCCATATCTCCTTTTGGTCCATTCTAAATATATTTCGTCCCTATATATATATATATAATATACGCTGGATCAAAGGGTTTCTGCGACTTCTTCGTTCGCCATTTCTCGCATTTTATTGCGTTTCCAGCCGAAGAGAGCCCCGGGTATCCTCTCAAAGGTTTCCTCGGCTCGTCGCGCGCTCTCGAACCGGTGCGCACTTTTGATACTTTCGCCGCCCTCGATCAGGCGAATCGTCGGAGAAATATTGTTTCGAGATACGATTACTCGGAGGAGAACGGCTGCTGTTTTAGCACGTTCTCCGCGCTATCATTCGATTCGAGATCACTCGAGAAACATCATCGATTTCTGATCATTGCTCCACGAGAGGAATCGCATCCTCGCAGTGCCCCCCATCTTCCACGCACGAATTTCTCTTCTCGCGCGATACTTTTTCGTTTCGTTTCCTTTTTCCCTTGCTTCGCGCGAAGAGGGAATTTAGTTCCTGTCTGACAATGAACGTGATACTTCGCGAACAGTGGCAAACGATTTTTACAGATGAAAGGAGAATACACGAAATACAGTTCGTTATCGTGTTGCAAAATCGTGAATTACAATATACTTTGGTGCAAATTTATGTTTCTACGAACCGATTAAAAGGTAAAGCCCTCTGTTATGTGAACAAATTGATAGACAAGAGAATTTTCACAATTAGCACTGAGTTTGATTTATTATTTATTACATTTTTTTCTAGTGGATGGACACATGTACGTGTACGTATATACTTAAAAAAGTAACCAACTTCATTTTCATCGTCTGATAACTCATTGTTCAAGCTTGTTTTAGAAAAAAAAATACACGATCTCGTTGTTTGGGTTCGATTTTCATAATTGGAAAAATCAAAAAGTGAACATTTTCGTTACGCCGCGTCAACTTCGAACTGAATTCGTTGTGAATTGATTTCATTCCCACGAGAAATGTGTTAACACGCGTGTACACGCTTTTATTACAATATGTATGAATCGCAGTGGAAAATACACAGTTCGTGCAACAGTACGTTCGTACAATAGAACGTGAACGAGATTCTACCGTACCATCATTCGTTCACTTTCCTGCGCTTTAAATTTCTGCATCTTTGAATTTCCCATAAAATCCGCGATCTAGCACTCGGTATATGATCTCTGATGATAAAAAAAAAAAAAAAAAAAAGATATAAGTATCCTGCACGTGCAAAACAGTATCGGTGATCTTTTTCTAAAATTTATTTGCGATCAAACACGCCTACTTCAATTAACTATGGTGGACACTCTAATTTTCACACTTGCTAAAAAGAAAATGTGAATATCTTGCGTATAAAATACAATCAGTGATCTTTTTTTAAAATTTGTCAAACCACGTTGCGATCAAACACGCCTGATTCAATTAACTATGGTGGACACTCTAATTTTCACACTTGCTAAAAAGAAAATGTGAATATCTTGCGTATAAAATAGAATCAGTAATCTTTTTTTAAAATTTGTCAAACCAAACGTTGCGATCAAACACGCCTGGTTCAATTAACTATGGTGGACACTCTAATTTTCACACTTGCTAAAAGGAAAATGTAAATATTTTGGCACATTTCATTTGCAAAAGAAAATTACAAAAAAAAAAAAAAGAGAGAAACGTGGTAGAATCTATCCCAATGTTCAAGCATCTTCGCGAAAGCGAAATAACCCCCGAGACAAGAGCGTAAGTTAAATAATAAAATATTCCGCCATTTCGTGTGTCGCTCGCCAGACTTAAACGAACACGTAGCCTGTGATACGTTTCCCAGCGAGCGATTCAAAAAGGACGAGCGCGGATATTGCGACTCCAGCAGCCCCTTAACCGGTCCTCAACAAACATCAAGCCGAAACATCATCACGGATGCACATGCAGGACGCATCTTTTGTGAGGCGAGCGTCGCGGAGCGGAATTGTCACGGGCAAACAGACGCCCGAATAAATAAAGGAGCGGGCGACTCCGCTGGTAAACGCTGAAACAATTCGTCGACCCATAGGCCGTACGAACGAGACCGGGTGGAAAGCAATTTGGATGAACGGTTTCGATGCTCGTTATGCAGGCATCCGGTCCCTATTCCGTATTTCGTGACCGCTCGCTGCTGGAGACTCTACTCGATTTTTGCCAAGAATGACAAAATGCTCTATACTGACGGAATTTAACCAAGTTACGCTGGCGACTAATTCGCGGACCATAACGAGCGACCGAACCGTATACATATAATTCGTCGCTTTCTTTTTGAGCTCGTCGGTATTATTATTACATCCACTGGACAGAAATTATTGAGGAGTAATAAATTTGTTATTTGTTTCGCCCGGGTTATACTTAAAGTATACTTAAAACTGAGAAAATGTTGCAACTTTGAGGTTAACCACTTGCGCTGGCGACTGATTCGCGGACCATAACGAGCGACCGAACCGTATACATATAATTCGTCGCTTTCTTTTTGAGCTCGTCGGTATTATTATTACATCCACTGGACAGAAATTATTGAGGAGTAATAAATTTGTTATTTGTTTCGCCCGGGTTATACTTAAAATATACTTAAAACTGAGAAAATATTGCAACTTTGAGGTTAACCACTTGCGCTGGCGACTGATTCGCGGACCATAACGAGCGACCGAACCGTATACATATAATTCGTCGTTTTCTTTTTGAGCTCGTCGGTATTATTATTACATCCACTGGACAGAAATTATTGAGGAGTAATAAATTTGTTATTTGTTTCGCCCGGGTTATACTTAAAGTATACTTAAAACTGAGAAAATGTTGCAACTTTGAGGTTAACCACTTGCGCTGGCGACTGATTCGCGGACCATAACGAGCGACCGAACCGTATACATATAATTCGTCGCTTTCTTTTTGAGCTCGTCGGTATTATTATTACATCCACTGGACAGAAATTATTGAGGAGTAATAAATTTGTTATTTGTTTCGCCCGGGTTATACTTAAAGTATACTTAAAACTGAGAAAATGTTGCAACTTTGAGGTTAACCACTTGCGCTGGCGACTGATTCGCGGACCATAACGAGCGACCGAACCGTATACATATAATTCGTCGCTTTCTTTTTGAGCTCGTCGGTATTATTATTACATCCACTGGACAGAAATTATTGAGGAGTAATAAATTTGTTATTTGTTTCGCTCGGGTTATACTTAAAATATACTTAAAACTGAGAAAATATTGCAACTTTGAGGTTAACCACTTGCGCTGGCGACTGATTCGCGGACCATAACGAGCGACCGAACCGTATACATATAATTTGTCGCTTTCTTTTTGAGCTCGTCGGTATTATTATTACATCCACTGGACAGAAATTATTGAGGAGTAATAAATTTGTTACTTGTTTCGCCCGGGTTTATACTTAAAATATACTTAAAACTGAGAAAATATTGCAACTTTGAGGTTAACCACTTGCGCTGGCGACTGATTCGCGGACCATAACGAGTGACCGAACCGTATACAATAATTCGTTGCTTGCTATAGTAACGATTCTATAATTCTATAGTAATATGTAAAAAATTTATAACAGTAAAGTGATAAATTCGCTCTGCCTATTTTGTTTTACTTAAATATACTTAAAACTGGAGGAAATATGACAATTTTCGAAGGTGGTCCTACGTCGTTTCAAAATTAGTCCTGAGGCTGAGTACAATTTTCATTTGTCAGAATAAATATACCGATATTCAATAAATACGGGAACGTTGCAATTGTCCAAACAATAACAACATCGCTGAATGTAGTTAAGCAGAAAATTTGTCAGACTATACAATACAGCTGACCTAGTTCTTCAAATTTAGAAAATTTGAAGAAGCAAGAATAGCTGATATGATGACAGTAACGTGAATTGTACGATACGTAAACAGTTGATATGATACAATAATAAAATACCATCAAAAAAAAAAAAGAAAAGGAAATTGACATTCGATAACCTACATATAATAACGAGATCGATCAGCCGCAGGGACCACCTCGTTCGGAATTACCCTACATATTTCACGACTCGGGCAATGATTTCACGGCGGACGTGTCCCGATACGACAGCCTTGTACACTCGGAGAGTGTACTTTGATCGAAACTTACCGAAATAGGGGCAACGTTAGCGAGCAATCTGGCACACCTTTCCTCTCCTCTTCTTTTCACCCCGGCATTTATCCATGGCAAAACCTGTCCACCGTCGTCGTACCGTTTTAAGCTTTGTTCTGCCTGTCGGATCTCGTGACGTGACGACCTCGATATCTCTTAAAAACGGTTCATTATCGAGGAAGCAAAGAGAGAGATAGAGAGAGGAGAGAAGCTTGTCTCCGCGGCGGCGCACGGTGGTGGTGGTGGCGTCGTCGCGACGCTCGAAAATTAGCCGTCGAGGCCGAGTTGGACGTTTCCCTAGCCGTTGGCTGATTCCACTGACTTGACTTTGAAAGCTATCGGGACGAGGGAAGGAAGGAAGCTGGAAAAGGAAAGTAGTCCGGCTGTCGATTCCCGCGAGTCGCTACCCCTCGAGAAAGGGCTTTCGTTATCGGATTTCCAGCGCAACGCTGCGGCTGAATGTTATCGAACGAGGGAAGGAAGGAAGCTGGAAAAGGAAAGTAGTCCGGCTGTCGATTCCCGCGAGTCGCTACCCCTCGAGAAAGGGCTTTCGTTATCGGATTTCCAGCGCAACGCTGCGGCTGAATGTTATCGATTAGGATATAATGGACGGTGGGGGGAGGTAGAGCCCGCGGAAATCACCATAGCGCGTGACTCCGCCAGGGCTTCGACGTTTTTATTAGGAGCACCGGAAACCGACGTCGTTCCTTTTTAACTTCCTTCGCGTAGAAATGTCTGCAGGGGAGCGGGGCACGTTCGAATCTTCATACAAGGGAATCTTAAGAGAGTGTGCGACCTGTCAGTCAGTTTCATTCAAGTGTAAACCAAGTGGCTAGCGACGAAGGAAAGGAAGTTTATGGAATTTTGTGTTAGCTTATGCTTTTTGCCAAGCGAGACGACCAATGTGATTCCCGCAACGTATGCTCAAACTTATTTTTAAAATTTTATTCTTATATATGTTAAATTATAAATTTATACTTAATCATCCGTTGATATTATTATATATATTAAATTATAAGTTTGATCATCAACCAAACGTTGGTTTCTTGAGATTTCTGTCCGACGATTTTACGCCTCATTTTGGCAAGCCAAATTATAACACGTCATGAATACTTTGTCCCAAAATTGCAACATTTCCTCAGTTTTCAGTATATTTAAGTATAACCCAGGCCAAAGAAATAATAAATTTATTATACTTCTCAATAATTTCTATCCGGCGATATCATACCGGCGAGTTCAAAACGAAAGTAACGAATTATTGCATACGGCTTGGTCACTCGTGGTCCGCAATCAGTTGCCAGCGCAAGTGGTTAACCTCAAAATTGCAATATTTTCTCAGTTTTAAGTATATTTAAGTATAACCCAGGCAAAACATAATAATAAATTCATTACTTCTCAATAATTTCTATCCAGTGATATACCGACGAGTTCAAAAAGAAAACGACGAATTATTATATGCGGTCCGGTCACTCGTTATGGTCCGCAATCAAGTGGTTAACCTCTTGCGCTCGAATGACGTCCCACGCACGTCGAGAATACTTTGTCCGAAAATTGTAATATTTTCTAAGTTTTAAGTATGTTTAAGTATAGGAACCCAGGCAAAACAAATAATAGATATATTACTTTTCGATAATTTCTATCTAATTTCTGTCCAATGATACGGCGATTTCAAAGAGAAAGCACACGGTTCGGTCACTCGTTACGGTCCGCAATCAGTTGCCAGCGCGACCGCCTTGCCGACATTCAGCTAAACAATTTGAAACGACGTTATGCATTCGGTCGTGAATGTGTGAAATTGGTCAACTCTCAAGTCCAAGTTTCGATGTCTGGTGAAAATCTCTAGCCTGTTTCTATACGGGTGGAGGGAGGGGGGTCGCTTTGCACGCGAAATTCCTCAATTACGTAAACATGGAACTTGCCCCTCTAGAGATCCAGAATTCGGGCAACGAAAAACCCGAACGAATATCGTCCCGCAGTGTCGTTCCGCAGCGAAAGTCCATTACCGAATTCAGTTACGGAAACCAAAGGACCGTTCCATCTATCCATCGGCCTATTGTGCGTCCGCCAAGATCCGTTCTCGCGCTGTTGGCCAGCAGTCAACTCGCGAGTGCCGGCCAAATCAAATCCCAGTGCCTTGAAAACGGCCCGGCTCGGTGCGTCTTCACACTGGAACCACCAGAATTTTTATTCCGCGGTCGTCTCTCTGCTACGAATGATTTCCTTCATTTTTACGCGTGCTCGTGCATCTCCTGGCGACTCGTTGTATACCGCGTTATTACATTATTTGGAAATTCTCTTTCGAAGCTCATTTCCATTTATTTCGATACATCGTTGCAAGAATATTAAATGTTAATTCGAGAGGCGAAGCTGAACGAAATGCAGCTACGATCAGAGTTAACGAGCGAACGAAGCTCTCTCGTTCACAGAGCCGGTTAAAAATCTCACGGAGAAGATTTCGAAGAGAAAGCTGCCGAGCAAATCCCGCGGGAGAGCAGTCAAGAGATCAAATAAACCGCGCTTCTCGATCATCCTCCACACACACACAAACACACACACATACATACACGCGCGCGATATTAAATCGCTCGGAAATAAAAAGCAGCCAAGGACGTGGCGAGACCGTCGCAAGGATCTGGCAGAAAATCATCCGCCGGTCAATCTGCCGTCGAGACCGATAAAACGTAAGCCCTCGGGCAGCTCTCTCTCTCTCTCTCTCTCTCTCTCTCTCTCTCTCTCTCTCTCTCTCTCTGGCCGTCATCGACACCTGAAACATTCACCGTCCTCCTGTCCACCGTTTTCTCTCACCCCGCGAGAGAGCTATTCCTCGTCATCGATCCTTTCGAACAACCGCCTGGCGCGTCTCGTCTTCCGCGCCCAATGTCTCCGCGTTCACCCTCGCGCGCCTCGTGCGGCTGACGTTTCCCTCGAAACGAAAATAGGGAAGGGGGACACAAGCCGGCGCTGATCGCGCGGATGCTCGAAGGAGGAACTGGCTCTCTTGGCTGCCAGGAAGGAGAAACAGGATGGAAGAACAGCTGGAGGGTAAGAGGAGGAGGGGAGGTGAAAGAGAGGTAGGGCTGATTTAGACCGGTACGCGTCTGCAGGAGAGCCCCGATCGCGGAGGGTAAGGGAAGAGAGAGGCCCGAGGGAGCGAGGAAAACGTACTAGTGACCCGAATACGTCTCGCCTCGGGGCACAATCTGTGAACATCTTCCCCTGGTAATGCTCTATGCGAATTCCTGTACCGCGGCCAGCCCCCCTCCGGCTATCCCTTCCTCCTCGCTTCTTTTCACCCTGTCTTCTCGAGCCAAACCACCCTCTGTGTCTTTTCCCAAACCTCCACCCCCCCCCCCACCCCCTAGTTGTGCCTATCTCTTTCTCGTTGCGTGTATATTTATTGCTCCTGTTCCGCGTTGCAACCAACAGCTTATCATCGAAGTGTGTGCCTTCGAACGAACCTCCTTCCTTTCAATTTTTTTTTTTTTTTTTAGGTTTTTTCGAATGAAGTTCGGTTGTTCTCGAGTCTCTGACGCGTTTGATCGAACGCTATCGGATAACGGGGGGAGGTTAATTGTTTTTTTTCGAAACAGGCGGAAACGAAATTTGCAACCCAGTATTCTTCGATTGCCCCGGTTTCATATTCGCGCCCGATAACAATTTGATCCAGGAAACGCGGAAATACGCCGCAGAAATTGTAGAAGAATAATGATGAAGGATAATGGGGGCGAGTTATTAACTGAAAGCTTGAGACTTTCAATCACTCGAGTTCTGTGCGATACGTTCTTTTTTTCTGTTTCCCATTCGATGCGACTATTTTTGACGCATTTATCGGCCAAGATTTACTTTTTTATTACGTCGACGAAAATTTGGTAACTTTGAAAAGGACACACACACGAAAATGATTCTAGGTTTTCGAATTCGATGTTCGTCCTAGCTACGCTTCGGGAAACTATCCCATTCTCTGCGCGATACTTCTGATTTATTACTTGGTTATACTACTTAGCTTGTGATGTGACAATTATCACTGTTTGGAAAAAACAACTCCCCACGCTCGGAGAGCCTAGTTTTAAATTTCCTAAATTGTCTGCACACAATTGTGTGGGATGTAAAAAATGTCTAATTTTTCAAAAGACACGCTAACTTTCATCGATAGACATAGTATAATTATTAATATGATAGTATAATTATTATAGTATACTTAGTATAGTATATAGTATATATTTATATATCTATACTTTATATATGTATAAGTATATAGTATATATTTATATATGTATACTTAGTATAGTATATAGTATATATTTATATATACTATATATACATTTATAATTATTATAGTATATGGTATAATTAGTATAGTATACAGTATATATTTACTATATATTAAATATATATACTATATATATTTATAATTATTATAGTATATAATATAATTAGTATAGTATATAGTGTATATTTTATATACTATATGTATATATTTATAATAATTATATATACTATATATATATATATTTATAATTATTATATTATACAGTATAATTATAATATAATTAGTGTAGTGTATAGTATAATTAGTATAGTATTCAGTATATATATACACTATATATATTTATAATTATATATTATATATTATAGAATATAGTATAACTATAGTATAATTATTAATTATACTACAAACGATTGCTGATGGCAAGCACGCAGAGTCGGCAAACACTCCTATCCACCCTCTTGACACTCTACATTCCAAACCTCTGAAACAAATCTTCATCATCCCTCTGTTCGAACATTTGTCTGCCCGCTCGCTCGATAAACTCGAGAAATTGTTCGTAACATCGTCCGTTCGAATCTTTCGTTTCTCGCAACACCTTTTTTACCTGCAAATTTACGTCTCATTAACCGCGAAACATTTCTCTCTCTCTCTCTCTCTCCCTCTTTGTTTCAGTTTTCTTTCAGTTCGGATACTTGTCACTCGCTGATCGATAACACCGCGGCGAACGCTCGCTTGCGGCTTGCTCCAAAGCCCGGAATTGTAACGGGACGCCCCGGGGCGAAAAATGGGAAGGACAACAAATTTGATATTGACATTCACGCGTGACGGGGAGCGGAGCGTTGCCGCGAGTATAGCCGCGGATAAATATGAAAGGGGACAGAAGTGCGTGAGGGAGAGAAAAATATGGAAAGTGTTCCAGGATGAGTTACGGCCGAGGCTTTTCATTCGATGAGAAGCGGGGGAGGGAACACGAAACGTGGGGCCTGGTCGTGCAACAGCACGTGAAAAATGCGAAACTTCCTCGTTTCACGGCCGGAAACGTCGGGTGATGCATCGGGCTGTGCCATCGGCATCGTACCAGGACAAATACCACGACAATTTCTAAGTGAGACTCCGAAATTTAGCAGAACAAATCCAGCTCGTAACGAAGACGCGTACGCGCAAACATCGAAACGAGTACGAGCAAAGTACGACACTGAGGGATAAGAATTTTATTACATACACCGTTCCGACAATGATTTTTCCATTTCTAATATTCCTCGTTTCGTAGCTTTTATGTACGTTCTATTTTGTTATCTTATACTATAGTATAGAAACTATTACCAGTGTGATAAAAGCATTTCGATATTATATTGTGTGCATATTTATTGTATTATATATTATTATATATATTATATAATATGTTACATTGTTATATTATATATATTATATAATATATGTTATATTATTATATTATATATTATTATACATGTAATATATGTTATATTATTATATTACATATTATTATACATATTATTAAACTAGCTTACTAGACTTTGCTCTATTTATAAAATTCATTATATCTCATAAACGAAGAGAGATAGGACATATATTTATACGACTTTTTTTCATTATTTTTAGGCGTACAATCATCCCACAAGTTATGAAACACCCTGTATATATCATGTAATATTATCTAAGTTAAATTATATAATATTATGTTATGTAATATATAATATATATTATATAATATGTGTTATATTATTATATATATTACGTGTATATTATATGTACACATTTCCCACGACTATTACCACGACTGATAGAATTCGAGGGAAGACAGAAATAAGGAGCAATAGAAACAAATAAAAATTACAATTAGAAATGACGATTCCTGGAGAAACAGAGCGATGATTTTTATTTATCCCTTCACCGTGAAGATACTGATATCACGATTTGAAACGCGCGCCACAAAGACTCTCCAGCTACAGAGGAATCAAATCATCGACGTTTGTACGATCGTTCGGTGTGGGAAATTCAGCAACTTCCGCGCGGCACGAACTTTTTTATTTATTTATTTATTTATCCAGCAAATTTGTTAGTCCATTTTTTTTTCCCCACCGGCGAATCAGTTTGTTCGGCACATTCAGTGAACGTGGGTCGGAGAAATTTATTGACGTTGTACTTGTTACACGAAGGCCAGCGCAAAGCACGAAAAGAGTAGAATTTATCGACTTTGATCCTCAATTGAACGAATAAAAATAGTTTCGGTGAACGTTTCGTGGTTGTTTCTTCCTTCTTCTTTTTTTTTTTTTTTTTGACCCCTTCTCTTCGACGTTTTTTACATAATTTTTCGTGATTATCCTTTCAGACACTGTTGAAAGGCAAATTTGCTAAAAATCTGCTCTTTTCGCTACTATTTTTTCTATAAAATATATATGAGTGTATCTGTTCACCTTCGAGATGTCACTGTTTCAAATTTACGACGTCTAATTGGATCTCTTAAAATTGCACCTTTTCGTTAAATTGTTCTATCTTTTTTGATTCTATAAATTTTTGTTTTTTTTTTGTTTTTTTTTTTGTTTCGTCGTGAACACGCTAACATACGCCAAAAATCGCAGGATTACTTCCTGCTAAAATAAATTCGTAATCTTTTTATTCTTTTTTTTTTTTTTTTTTTTTACAGATTAAAGTACACTAACCTGAGTTCAAACGTGAATTTAATATCAATGAAATTAGTTTTTTTCTTATATCTTGACGTTAAAACGGGGAAGAAACTTTTGGCCCTGTACCTCATACGCACGAACGCGAAAATGTTTTTGGAAAATCAGACACACAGGCAGCAAGCCGCGGACGTAAGTTTTCTAGGAAACCGGCTTGAAACTTTGTTTGATTTACAAACTGCGCGCCGTAATTTAATTTAAATATCCGTCTCAAAGGACCCGGGTTTTTTGAAAAGAAAATCGTGGGAGGATGTCTTGCAACTGGCGTGCCCCAAGATGTGCCGCGCCTCGCGCCGTGTGTTTCTCGCAGAGAGAGAGAGAGAGGAGAAAGGAGAAAAAAAAAAGAAATGAGTGAATTTGCGTTAAGAAAACCATTTTGCCACGCTGAGTTGGCAAGTCGTAAGCTGTCTTCAAAAGAAAGCGTTTAATTACCACTGAGCGGCGGCTGAAAATTTTGTTAAAGCGTTTTTCAGAGTTCCGGCGAACAAGTTCCGGAGAATTTTTCATCAAGCTCTCTGTGTGTGCAGAGTTCGCCGAGCATTTGTAATTTAAATTTAAGGGGAGAAAGAAGAGAAAAAGGAAGGGGAAGAAAACGAGGGGAAGAGAGGGGAGGGGGGGAAAATGGGAAAATGAAGGTAACCCTTTGAAACTTTGCTCGTATTGCTACACAGACGGACATAATTTTTCTTTTCCTTTTTTTTTTTTTTCTTCTCATAAGCTCGGCCCAACTCGATGGCAAATGTCACTGTTTTTCAATGCACCTAATGTCGAAAATTCCCGCGACGATCGAACGGAAAGAACGAGAACGTTTGGAGAAACGTTAAAAACTCAGACGAGCGTTAAAACACCAAGGTTCGAAAACTTCAATCGAATAATATTGAAACTTGTTCACGATCGATTGGAGTTGCTATTAAACACAGAAAGAAAAGAAAAAATTCGCTCGATCCGTCGCGACAGAGTACAATCAAAATTGTACTGTTGAGAAGTTCATTTTGAAGTGATTATGATGATAAATAAATTTACATCACAATACTACAAATAAATAATAACTCCGTATTTGATTTAAGTTGTTTATACCAGTATATTATTGATATAACAAAATATATAATAAATATCAAGTAACGAAGATTATATGATAAAAATTAAATAACGAATGAATGATTAATATTATATTTGCAGTAGATATAGGTTCCTATAAATATTTCCATGGTGATGACGAAATTACAAACAATTTTTAAATATTCTACCGTTTATATAAAATACACATCTCGACGGAACGATTTAATGAACATAGTTGTCGTCGATCCAAATTCTTCAAAGTAGAGGTCAAAATTAACAATCTCGTCAAAATTAAAATCAGTGCCATTTACAATAAAGCAATCGTAATTCTGTCGTAAAGTACGTTTCCTGTAAACCGACATCGCCAACTATATACAAACACCTTTGACATAAGAACTTTTATAAATTGTTATTTTATTTTATTATTACCATGGAAATGTAATTACCATGTTTACTTATTTATAGAAGAGTATATATAATTAGTTATTCATTCTTTTCATAATCATTGAACAGAGAAAATAGTTGTCAATTTGTGTTACAAATTAAATTGTTATTTAAATATTAATTGTTATAATTTATTAAAGTTATTAAAGTTAAAAAGTTCTTCTTATTTATTTGTAGTATTATAATATATTATCATTATAATCACTACACAATGATGTCGCCATCTATTAAGATGCAGCAGAATAAGCGTTTGCGGATGTCGTGATCGATGATCGCGGGCGATGATCTTTTGTTTGAACAGAAGACTAGCGTATGTGTAAGACTAACGAATGCTTCGACGAATATAGAAATAATATAATCGATAATATATTGTCTGTAGTTCAACATAAATATGTTTCAGTGAATAATACTTATTTATTCTTCAATTACACATCGTGAATCAGCGTCAACGGATGATATTGTTATTCATTAGCTGCCAGTTCAATTCCATCACGTCGTTGGAGGTGTTTACAACAACGAAACGTAAATTAACAGAGTGATTAAAAACACGTGTAACTGTACATAATTAATTCGCTGCTCGTTTTGCAATTAAACAAGACAAGGCCCCACCCTCCTTCCCTCCCCTCGCAGAATTATTTCCACCGCGCTTTTGCTTGAAAGTTTTTACCTTTCGCGTTTATCTTTCAACACCTGGCCCGACTTTAATTAACGAGATTAAAATTCAACGTTTGTATCGCGCTTGTTTATCGTTGAAATAAAGTTCAAAACGATCGCCGGCTGCAAAATAACCGATAACTTTTTCATACATCGACGCGCGGAAATTCACCGTTCGCCCCCCTCTGGAGGAGGAGATTAATTATAACGAACATCGTGATTTTCTGTGTGAAAGAATCGTCGAGTGATTCAGTCTCGATAAGTATGATATTCCCGACAAATAGTACCCCGTTGTTCTGATCGCGTACGTTGCAGTCCGTATCTCTTCCGATTGAATTAACTGAAGAAACATCGAGTCGGCAAGGAAATTTTCATCGTAAACAAACGCGAAGCGGTTGGTGTTAACACGACGTAGAAATCGAGCAAGTTGACGAGCAACAGTCGCGCAAGTATTATATTCGAAGCTAACTCCGTTATCTCCGGTTACGGTTCGACGTGAGCCTCGTGCCAATTGCTACTCGCCCGACGTTACACGCGATTTAATTCCCTCGGAGCGAAGTTTTAGTTCGCGTGTCTCGGGTCAATGGGCACGATTCTCGAGCTGTCCGTCTCCTATCGAGCGAGATGAAATGCCGCGATACGCGAGAAAGCTTCGACGACGACGAAGGAATGAATTAATTTTCCAACGACCGGCCGCTTCGAAATCGTTTCCCCCCGTTCAAATTTTTAAACTCTAAAACTATCTCGTTTTCCTCTGATCATTCGAATTCTCGCGCGAGATTTTTACTCGAATTTTTATTTACTAGACTAGAATTATTATTTACTATAATTTTTATTATAATATAATTAAAATAATATAACATAATTCATTATAATATTTATTATTATTATTTCTATTATTTATTATTATTTACTTATAATTTTTATTATTTATTATTATTATATTTATTATTTCTATTATTTATTATTATTGACTTATAATTTTCATTTACTATAATTTTTATTTTTATTTGCTATAATTTTTATTATTTTTTACTCATAATTTTTATTATCATTTACTTATAATTTAAATTATTTTTTACTCATAATTTTTATTATTATTTACTTATAATTTTTATTCGTTATACTAGAACTATTTACTTCGCAAGTCTTATGTTGCTCTCCCGAAACTAAGTTACAGTCAGTGACTAATCGAAAAGATCCATCCGAAATAAGAAAGTAAGGGAAAAAGACCGAAAAGATGGCTAGTTGAATCCTCCGCGAAGAGGTTTATTGAAAATGTTTCGCCCTGAGAACAGGCCCGTGCATTTCGGTTGTTGTGTTGCTTAGTTGACAATCCGCCGGTAATCCGGCGAACGAACGGTGGTTTCACCGTCGTCAGAGCGGCTGAAACTTTTGTACCTAAACTAATGTCCTCGCCGCTGGCCCGCCGAATACGTGTCGCGTGAAGTTTGCCAAGAGTCGCGCCGCGTTAACGCTGCCAACCACCGAAATGGTCAAGACGACCAGTTTATGATTTTCGTTGGAAATTTCATAGAAACGTGGGGAATTTATGATTTTTGTTGGGAATTTTATACAGAAACGTGGGAAATTTATGATTTTTGTTGGGAATTTTATAGTGAAACGTGGGAAATTTTGTAAGAACGTGGGGAATTTATGATTTTTGTTGAAAATTTTATGTAGAAAGGTGAGAAATTTATGATTTTTGTTGGGAATTTTACATTGAAACGTGGGAAATTTTGTAAAAACGTGGGGAATTTATGATTTTTGTTGGAAATTTTATATAGAAACGTGGGAAATTTATAATTTTTGTTGGAAATTATACAGAAACGTGGGAAATTTATGATTTTGGAAATTTTATAGAAACGTGCGAAATCTATGATTTTGGAAATTTTATAGAAACGTGGGAAATTTATGACTTTGAAAGTTTCACAGAAACGTGCGAAATTTATGATTTTGGAAATTTTATAGAAACGTGCGAAATTTATGATTTTAAAAACTTTATAGAAACGTGCGAAATTTATAATTTTGGAAATTTTATAAAAACGTGGAAAATTTATGATTTTTGTTGGAAATTTTATGCAGAAACGTGGGAAATTTATGATTTTTGTGAATTTTACAGAAACATGCGAAATTTATACTACTCTATCTGGTGAGCTAAAAAAAAAAAACAGTTTTCCAAAGTAAGCACTGATTTCAAATATACACACATTTTGATTACTATTGAAAATGTCAGAATTATCAGGAATCGTGTCGAAAGACGGTAATCATCGTGCAGTTTCATTACGACGGCGATGAACGACACAAGACCGACGCAATTTACCTTCGTCGACGCGTGCAATCAGGCGGGAAAATTTAAACTGGGACAACGAACGACGCCGGGGGAGGTAAAAAAAAAAAAAAAGAAAACACACGAACAAAATATCTTTCGCGCATCGGTGGCGAAATCGTCGCTGAAACCACGCGTCATCTTCTCCCTCTTTCGCAATCAAATCGACCGGAGATCGTTAAGGGCCCTCGAAACACGAGGCGGACGAGAACGCGACGCGAGATGGAATCAATAACCGGCGGGAAAGCTGTGAACGGTCGCTGGAAAAAATTCGCAAATTAATCGGGTATCGAAACTCGATGCCCGTACGAAATTCCCCGAGTCGAATTGGAACCACGGCTCTTCAACGTTTCAAGTTTCCATTTTCACGACTGTTCGTCTGATTCGCTCGCCCGGAATATTCTCGCGTCCGGCGCTCGTCGCCCGTCAAAGTCCCTCGGTATTCTTTCTTCTTTTTCCCTCCCCTGTTTTACATTAGATTTGGCCAAAAATTTCAGACTGCAAACGAAAGGCGAATTTCTCGCGAGAACGCGAGAGAACCTCACTTGCACGCTGTAACGACCATTTTCGTACTAGAACAATTATCATATAGGGTGAGCCAAAGTTTGTTCCTTTTTTTTCTACGATAAAACATCTAAATATAAGAGAAAAGTAATTTTGTTAATTTCGAATTAAATTCATGTTCAGACGCGATTTTTCCAGTGTGTTTTAAAAATTACTTCTTTCAAATGTTGATGAAAATATAGCAGTGAAGGAATTATGGATTTATTTTAATAGGATCTTCATCTCATCTGTAGGCTAAGACTGTATCGATAAGTCGATAATTCTGTCGAAATTGCCAAGATTTATTCTACACTCTAATTTTCATATCTGCTGAAAAGATTTTTTGCACATACAAAATGGACACACGTTCGCAAAGAAATTGTACAACAGTATAAAGATTGTGCCACAAGTTTTAAGGAGTCGGTTAAAGAGCAGAGTTCGATCTTCAAAACGACGAAAAAGATTCTTTAATATTTGACACGTTCGAATTTCGATAATAAGAAAAAAAAAGTATCATCTTTAAAAATAATACAAACTCGCGTCTGTCACAGAATAAAAAACCTCGCGTTTTAAAATAAGACCAAATGGATCGTCATCGGATCTTTCTTTATAGAATTATATCAGCGTATGTTATCGATATATGCTCTTCACTGCATACATTAAATAATGACATTAAGTATTGTATAACAACATTATACATAATGCTTCTGCTACAGTAGAACGAATCGATTAGACACGCTATCAATCGAGTGTATAATAATATTTTAGCTTAAGTTCGAATAGTGGACGTTCTATTGTAGCAGCAATGTCATATACAATAAAGAGCATAAGTGTACCAACGATAATGAAAAATTCTCGACAATATTCCCTCGATCTGTGCAAAATGTTTAAACAGAAAAATTCTTCTTTACATTTCCTTCTCAGAGAAACGAAAATGTCCACGTTCTTATTAAACACACCGTGGTATTCAGTGTAATAATAATAAAATTAAAATCGACAATACACCTTCGATCCTTGTAAAATTTTTAAACAGAAAAATTCTTCTTTACATTTTCCTTTTCAGAGAAACGAAAATGTCCACGTTCTTATTAAACACACCGTGGTATTCAGTGTAATAGTAATAAAATTAAAATCGACAATACACCTTCGATCCTTGTAAAATTTTTAAACAGAAAAATTCTTCTTTACATTTTCCTTTTCAGAGAAACGAAAATGTCCACGTTCTTATTAAACACACCGTAGTATTCAGTGTAACTAATAAAATTAAAATCAGTGCAATAACATTAAAAATCGGTTCGTTCCTTTTTTTTTCTTTTTTTCCTTTTCTTTTCTTTTTTCCTTTTTCGTACGATTTTCAGTCGGACGAGGACGGGTCGTTATATCGGAAGCAGCAGGATCCCTGGAAGGAAACTTGCAGCCCGGATAGGATCGAACGGATGCAAAATATATAGGGGCGCGCGTGTGCGTCGATGCATATTCGCTTGAATATGCGCCGACAGATAGATTCGGCCGATGGATAATACGTGCCTATAATTCTGATGGATAGGCAAGACCGGGCGCGAGTGATTCACGAATTTCCGCGCGCATCCACCACCCCTCCTCCCCCCCCCCTCATCGCCCCCTGTTTTTGGCGAACGGAAGTCATCACGTACGAACACGCGGAAGATATATGACGGGCGTGTTTCGAGCGCGGCCTCCGCTGTCCCGGCTCGGTTAAAGTAGTTTATAACGATGCCGTGGAACGGTGCCTGTCGTTTTAGTGGCCGACGGAGGATGCACACGTGCTTCCTCCTGCGAGTAAGTAGTCGAGCGATTACGCGGCTGAATACTCGATCACTCTCATCTGAAATATTAGTCTCTCTCTCTCTCTGTCTCTCTCTGAATAAAAATTAATTTTCTTGTTTCGAGGGTCGTAACTGATTTTCTGCTCGATGTGTCTTCTGTTTGAAGCGTTCTTAGATTTGTAGAAAGGTGGTACAGAAAGGTTTGATCTCGAGGATCCAGGAATTTCATATTTTTGCATTTCCCTCGGCTGTTTAATAAGAATTTGCATAGAATTGTTAACCGGCTCTTAAACCACTTGCGCTGGAACGACGTGCCACGCACGTCGAGAATTTTTTGTCCCAAAATTGCAACATTTCGTCAGTTTTAAGTATATTTAAGTACAACCCAAGCAAAACAAATAATAGATTTGTTAAATTACTTTTCAATAATTTCCATCCAGTGATATCATACCGACGAGTTCAAAAGGAAAGCGAATTATTGTATACAATTCGGTCACTCGTTATGGTCCGCAATCAGTTACCAGCGCAAATGGTTAACCTCAAAATTGCAACATTTCGTCAGTTTTAAGTATATTTAAGTACAACCCAAGCAAAACAAATAATAGATTTGTTAAATTACTTTTCAATAATTTCCATCCAGTGATATCATACCGACGAGTTCAAAAGGAAAGCGAATTATTGTATACAATTCGGTCACTCGTTATGGTCCGCAATCAGTTACCAGCGCAAATGGTTAACCTCAAAATTGCAACATTTCGTCAGTTTTAAGTATATTTAAGTACAACCCAAGCAAAACAAATAATAGATTTGTTAAATTACTTTTCAATAATTTCCATCCAGTGATATCATACCGACGAGTTCAAAAGGAAAGCGAATTATTGTATACAATTCGGTCACTCGTTATGGTCCGCAATCAGTTACCAGCGCAAATGGTTAACCTCAAAATTGCAACATTTCGTCAATTTTAAGTATATTTAAGTACAACCCAAGCAAAACAAATAATAGATTTGTTAAATTACTTTTCAATAATTTCCATCCAGTGATATCATACCGACGAGTTCAAAAGGAAAGCGAATTATTGTATACGGTTCGGTCTCTCGTTATGGTCCGCAATCAGTTACCAGCGCAAGTGGTTAACCTCAAAATTGCAACATTTCCTCAGTTTTAAGTATATTTAAGTACAACCTAAGCAAAACAAATAATAGATTTGTTAAATTACTTTTCAATAATTTCCATTCAGTGATATCATACCGACGAGTTCAAAGGGAAAGCGACGAATTATTGTATACGGTGCTCGGTCATTCGTTACGGTCCGCGAACCAGTTGCCAGCGCAAGAGATTAAAACAATCCCTCTCACGAAATAAAATTCGAGTATTTCGAGAACCTGGCGAAGTGTCAAGAGTTTGAAGAATTTGAAAATTAGTTTCAAACAAATCCTTGATTGATAACTAACGAACGAAGGCAATCTTTCAATCATCCTGACAAATGACAATGTTGAACATTGACACTTTGTCCTTTCCTTCTGGATAAACTCTGGTACCGTGTAAGTCGTCAAAAGTGACATTTACAGAATGCAACTCGACGAGGTTGGGGAGCACATCATCGAAAATAACAAGTTTCGAGTTTCTCGCGGGCTAATGCGTCCCATCGTTGGCAGGACGACGAGAATGGCAACTGGCCTATTGTTCCTTTAGCTATAATTTTCACAGGATGGTTGTCACACCGTGAGAATGCACGGTAATGACTAAAGAGGCTGGCGAGTGCACGCTTCACCTGGCCACGCGTGGGAAATGGCAAAAGTCATAGCCGGCGACGCGCCGGGTTAATCGACTGGGATAAGTAATTTTCTAAACTTTGAAAAGTGACCCGCCCATCTCTCAAAACGCGGGGCCATTAGAGCGCGATGAAGGTCGATTCGCCAGTTAGGCAAATGGTAAAATTTCGCGGCGATTTGTAGAACCAGTTGTATGACAAACGTTAGTTCCAACATTATTCATCGCTGTCGCCGTGCATTGCAGACGATTGTGAAATTATTATCAACATATTTAATTATGTTAATAATACGACCAACGTACAGTGGACCAAAAGTTTTCTACCTATTTTTTCTTTCCTTTTTAATAAAACATCAAAGTTAACTTTATCAATTTTAAATTAAATTTAAGTTCAAACACGATTTTTTCGTTATGCCTTGAAAATGATCTCTTTCAAGCGTCGAGACAAAAGGAATAAATTAAAAACATAGAAAGAATTACCGATTTATGTGGGAAGTGATTTTTCGCTCACCGTAATTTAAACACGAATAAATATATTTCACACGTTCAAATACGTTAATACGTTGATATAAATTTGCATACGCAAACCGTGTACGATGAACGATCGTGCCTTCGCATCCGGCACAATTATCGTATTTTTCTCGAGGTCCTCGCGGCGGCCTCGAAACGGAGAGCAAAAATAGCGATATCCAGGGGACAAACTGCGGCCACGGCGTGTATGTTTATAACAAGTATACGGCTAAAATTTCGCGTGTAAATCAAAACACGTCCAGCGTTACTGCTATCCGCAGTGGCTTCTTCTTCTCGCGTTTCCTATATCTATACCGTCTCAAAACATCTCGCTGGCAACCCTTCTCTCGTTCTCATATTTCGTGCGAGTTGCACCACCCCCGCCCCCTACGTGTGCGCCGACACACCCCGAATTTGAATAATAACAGCGTGACTAAAGATGGACAAAACTATCGGAATACGACGATAGTGGAACGATCGAGTCGATCGAAGTCCAACCTTCGTTGGTTACGCGAAAATTTCGAATTATATTTTGATATGAATGAGTTCGAACTTGTTAATAAATCGATCGCGAAACTTTCCTTTCGCAAAGTGTTCGCTGGCTGCACGAAAGGACAGATGGTTGTGATATATAATGCACCATAGTTTTTTATGTGATATATACCAATTTTCAGACTAATATATCCATTTTTAAACTAATTGTGATATATAATGTACCATAATTTTTTATGCGATATATACCAATATTTTTAAACTAATCGTGATATATAATGTACCATAACTTTTATCTGATATGTACCAATATTTTTAAATTAACTGTGATATATAATATATCATAATTTTTTATGTGATATATACCAATATTTTCAAACTAACTGTGATACATAATATATCATAATTTTTTATATGATATATAATATACCAATATTTTTAAACTAACTGTGATATATAATGTACCATAATTTTTTATGCGATATATACCAATATTTTTAAACTAACTGTGATATATAATATATCATAATTTTTTATGTGATATATACCAATATTTTCAAACTAACTGTGATACATAATATATATCATAATTTTTTATGTGATACATACCAATATTTTTAAACTAGTTGTCATATATAATGAACCATAATCTATTAGTTATTTCATATTTTGTCCAAGTGAATACTACCAACATCCAACGTCGATTTAGATCAGAAAACGTCACGCTGCGTCGCCACGAAAATGAATGCCATAGCGTTCACGGCCGCGAACAGTTGAACAAACAACAACCGCGAGTTGAAGAAGCATCCTGGATTGTGAATCATTACGAGACTCCCCTTTTGTAAAAGATAGCGTGACGCTGACAACGAGCTAAACAGCTGTTGGAAGCAAATTTTACGCGTGTCTCGCGAAAGAATTAACACCATAAGTCATTCCGGTGAGTTCTAATAGAAGAATCGCCGAAAAGAGAGATAAGTCATAGGGGAGACCCGCGAGAAACGCGTCGGCGAGCGATTAAAAATTCCTCTCGGCGCGGATCTATACACGAAACTAGCGGCGAGTGTCACCGCCAAAAAACATTACTTCCTCGGATAAACGACAGTGACACATGTGTCGTTTAAAACTCCCTTAATAAAAGAATTTGTTTATCTCATTCCCTCTAGTTCTCAAAAGAAATTAAACAAGTTAGAAAAACGGGTATAATAAACGAAATGATCGACTAGGTTTGGAATTTCAACGATTAACAATTGTACCATTTTCTGAAGTCTAATTTTGAAAAAAAAAGAATGAGTTGAGGCTAGTTTTGTTGGATGTCTTTTCTCTTCATATCTGGTAAATGTGAAATAAATAAATATTTTTCTCAATTTCAGTAAATTTGTCAAAAGACTGTTTAACTGTTAAATGTTTTTCTCTTTTTTGACATTTCATCGCAAGTCCATTCCATACCACTCGCGACTATTATAGTAAAGAATTGTCGAATGAAATAAATAAATAAAATATTTTTTCTCAATTTCAGTAAATTTGTCAAAAGACTGTTTAACTGTTAAATGTTTTTCTCTTTTTTGACATTTCATCGCAAGTCCATTCTATACCACTCGGGAGTAGTATAATAAAGAATTGTCGAAAAACAAATAACATTCCTTTTACGTGAAATGAAACAAGATTTCGTCTGAAGGAAAGTTCTTAGAAGAGGGAACATCAAACAGAAAAAGAAATACGGGCGAAGAAATTACACATTGGCTGAAGACATGGCTGGATGAGGTTCAAAAGGGATGAATCCTCGAGTAAAATTTTTTTATAAAATGTCTCCTGGAGGAAAGTTCCGGATTTATTTGAAAAACGAGGAAAAATTTTAGCTAGGATAACTTTTGTTGCAATAGAATTTGAAGATTTATGAACAAAAGATCCGACTCGCCGTGAGTAAAATTATTATTATCAGTTATCTCAATGAAACGATTTATTTTTTGTAGTCATTTTACAATAACTTTACTGTATTACACTTCGTATAATCGAAAATATTTCTCGATGAAGTCGATTTTACTTTAATTATTATTTTTTGTATTGAAGGAGAAAAATACATTTCAGAAATGCCTGCCTCGGTTTGAATATATGAAATGTATTTAATATATATTTAATATATTTAATATATTATAACATATTTCATAGATATTTAATATATTATAGTATATTTCACATATATTTCACATATATTTAATATATTATAATATATTTCATATATATTTAATATATCATAGTGTATTTCATATATATTTAATATGTTACAATATATTTCATATATATAAATATATTATTTATACATGTGAAATTTAAAATCGAAAAAATCGTGTCCCCCAAAATTTATCACTACTGAAAGTACCTTTAAATTTTCTTTGAACCTACCATGCTCTATTTTTTCTAGTTTTATCAATTATCATTGCACGATAAAATTTAACAGGTTCACAGTTTCAGAAACGTCACCCGAAATTATTCACCAATATTTTCGTTCGAAATTATTAACCAATATTTCAGTTCGTTCAAACAGAAACTATCTAAACTATCTCGACGTAGTAAAAATGGACTTATATGTAAATACACTTTCTCAAAAAGAAAAAAAAAAAAACAGCCCAATTATCAAGCTCACACCATCGCTCCGGAACAACAGTTTCAAAACTCGTAACGATTCACGTGTCACGCTTTACGTAGCCTCGGTTCTTCCGTTCGAACACGCGAGTGCACGCTTGCCAACGCGTCAGGGGTCGGCGATCCAGCGAGAAAGAGGAGGAGGAAGGGAGCAGGTGTTACGTTTGTTCCCGACGGTATGCGCAGCCACGCGCAAAAACCCCGGTGGAAAGGTCCTTCGGATTAATCTACCAGCCCTCCGAGAGCAGGGCTGGAGAAAGCCGAGCTTACGACCTAATTCCAACGCTCCAACGGTCCAATCAAAAATAATTTGACGAGTTGAAGAGCCAGTTGGGGGAGGGTAACCAGCGAGTATCGTGCTTTGGCAATCGTGCAATCGCCATTGCTTTCGTGTATTGTCGCGGATGCTGGATCTCCAAACTCGTCAACGATTATACAGTCTGTTTTTGTTTTTAACACTTTGCTAATACATTATTATCAATTTGTGGCAACGTTTAACGAATAGTAACAGTGCTGTAAACCAACTGTTTATTGTTTAGAGTTACGTGAGGCACGCGAACACAGATATGTTCAGTTATGGTACAATATGGTCCTATATATTTACAGTTATTAACTACTACCGACTTCAATTAATGTTGGTACGTAGGAAAAGTTATTTTATAGGAACCTACTTTAGATATTATACAGTTAGAGACCATACTAGACATAAGCGATACAAGTTAACTAACCGATAAGTATGTAACATTAAATTATATCCAAAGACATCACTATGTATGTATGTATGGATGGAGCAATAAATAAATAAATAAATAAGTAAATAAATAAATAAAGAAATAAATAAATAAGTAAATAAGTAAATAAATAAATAAATCAAATAGATATTATACAGTGTAGCAGAGCGAGATTGCAAATTATCTCCTTCTTCCATAGTAATGGTCTCTTTTAAATGATTGACGCGTGAAAAAAATAAATAAATAACGTGTAGAAAAGTAACCTAACAAAAATTTGAGACGATAATTTTGATTAAAGAAACGGGCAATCGAACCGGGACGAAATAATTTCGTCGGTATTAACATTAATAAACGAAATCGATAAATCGATTCGTTTGCAATTACCGAGTACATCGGCACGACCCTAATTAGAATTTTCATTCGAACGATTCAATTAACCAATACAGACACGCCGGTTTATTTTTAATGATTCTCTCTTTCAACGATCGTTGAAAATAAACAGCCGTGTGTGACAAAAATGCCGATTGAACACGTGCGCTTTGTTGCACGAAAGTTGTGGAGAAAGTATGAGAGAAGAACGAGGGCACAATTGAGCATTATCTCTAGACAGCTATAAAAATAGTTAAAAACAGTTAAAAAAAGGAGAAAAGTCGTAGAACTGAGTATTATTTCTAAACTGCTGTAAATAGTTACAAGAACGAAACTCGTAAAAATCGAGTATTAAAACTCTAAACTGATATAAAATTAAAGATGGTCGGGTCTGTCCTCCTCGGAGTCAGGAGTAAAAATTTATCATCGCTGTAATCGACTTAATATCTCCGTCGCCGAATATTTCGGCTTTTAGCGAGAAGAAAGAAGCAAAAAAAAAAAAAAAGAATAAAAGGGAAAAAAGAACGCGTAATTAATGAATTTCACAATGAACATTTTTTCTCCCGCGGTCGCGGCAAAAACCACCTGTAATTTCACGTGAAAAGAGTTACACACACCGCAGTTAATTTAACGTCGCGCTTTATGGCGCCGCATTTACGTCGCGGCGAGTTTCGCCTCGAGATGGAATAGTAAAGTTGCGTCGCCGGTTGTACGCTCGAGCCTCGCGCAAGGAACCTCGCGGACCGGAAATCCAGCGTGCAGAGAGACTGAGAGAGTCGAAATGATCTTTGTACTTTCTCGATCGATAAAAAAGAAACACTGATAACAAACAAGTCAAAATTAATATAGAAAATTGAGTAGAGACGTTACACTGGCTCGTTCTACGAGACGTAGAAAGAAACTTCTACGAAAATTCAATGTGCAGAGTAAAATTCGATCGAGATGATCTTTGTACTTTCTCGATCGATAAAAAAGAAACAGTGATAACAACCAAGTCAAAATTAATATAGGAAATTAAATAGAGACATTACACTGGCTTGTTCTACGAGACGTAGAAGGAAACTTCTACGAAAATTCAATGTGCAGAGAAAAATTCGATCGAAATGATCTTTGTACTTTTTCAATCGATAAAAAAGAAACAGTGATAACAACCAAGTCAAAATTAATATAGAAAATTAAATAGAGACATTACACTGACTTGTTCTACGAGACGTAAAAAGAAACTTCTACGAAAATTCAATGTGCAGAGTAAAATTCGATCGAGATGATCTTTGTACTTTCTCGATCGATAAAAAAGAAACAGTGATAACAACCAAGTCAAAATTAATATAGAAAATTAAATAGAGACATTACACTGGCTCGTTTTATGAGACGTAGAAGAAAACTTCTACGAAAATTGAACGTGCAGAAAAAAATTCGATCGAGATGATCTTTGTACTTCCTCGATCGATAAAAAAAACACTGATAACAACCAAGTTAAAATTAATACAAAAAATTAAGTAGAAATGTTACACTGATACTCGTTCTACGAAACGTAGAAGGAAACTTCTACGAAAATTGAACGTGCAGAGTAAAATTCGATCGAGATGATCTCTCTACTTCCTCGATCGATAAGAAAGACACTGATAAGAAGTCAAAATTAATATAAAAAATTAAGCAGAGACGTTACACTGGTTTCACAACGAACGAATTGCAAACAACAGCAAGGTGAAACGAAGAGGCGAAAGCTCGTTTCGAAAAAAATTCCCATCGTGGACTTCTTGCTTATGTTAGCTCGTACGCCACCCCTATCTCGCTTGTCTCGCTGTGCGTTTCGCTGTAAACGTCCCAGCCTCGCTCGTTCTCCCTCTCTCCTCCTCTCGTTTTTTTTAATTATGCGAATGGACGCGCTCTCCACGGCCAGGGGATAACGGCCGCCGGTTTTCACGTTTCCTTTCTCCGATCACCAGCTACGTACGTGGCTGATGACCGCGAAACCCGCCGGTGGGTTTCACTGCTGCCAGCTTCAATGCGGACCTTCAACCACCACGAGCGAGCACCGACTCCCGGGGCTCGGTCACTGCAGTTTTGCGCATCGACTCCACTCCCGGAGATGATCACCGGTAATACGGTGCATTCGCTACTCGCGTTCGTTCTTTTTTCTTTTTTTTTATTTCCTTTTTTTCTCTTTTTCGTTTTTTTTTCTTCTTTTTCTTCTTTTTCGTTTTCCTTGCAACGGTGAATAGCCGTGCAGCAGTCGCTAATGCCTTTCGCCGCGAGAGCAACGAACGAAGAGGGAGAGGAAGGGGGATGTTCGTGTTGCGCGCAACACTGCCAAGATCCTGGCGATTTCACCAATTTCTATCTCTCTCTCTCTCTCTCTTCTCGATTCTACGAGCCGAACATTTGGACTCGACTGTTTAAGAGGACAGGACAGTGTGAAATTTTCAAAAAATCGATTTTTTTTTTGTTTATTTTCGTTTTAAATGGTAGTTTGAGGTCTTAGAAATAAGATACAAAAGTTCCTAGCCTTTAAAACGACTTATTTTGGGGGTGCAATAATAAATCCGCCACGGATGCAGAGTAATTGAATTTGTTAAGCAGTATTATAAAGTGTAAATCGTGTGATTCGAATGTTACTTTTGGTGAGCCGAATATCAGGCGACTTGGATTCGATTTAGCTGTGAATTGATAAGAACTGTGAGCCGCGATGTATAAGTAAAAAAAGTAAGTAAAGGATACGTATGAAAAATGACGTTCTGAGACTTTGAAACGCGTTTTTTCTCGAAACTAGGTTTTTAGAAAACGGTGTGCAACATATCACGGAATCTAAACAACCGATTACCGTGAAACTTGGTACGTATCTTTAGTATAACATTTACTAGCGATTGACGATCGAACATTCTTTAATTTTTAACAATTTCGAAAAGTATAAACAAGAAACGTAGAAACTTCTGGCATAAATTCGATACGTCAAAAACAAATAGCTGCTACTCTCATAATTTTCACAGAAATCAAAATGTTAGATCGTCAATTCCTAGAGAATATTGTTTACTTTTCAACTCTTTTTCTGCCTTTTTGTTGCAGCTAATCCTGCTTGGCTGGAATCATGCACACCGATAGACAGCGTAAAAAGAAGTTAAGTAAAAGAATGCTGTTAAAAAGCTAAACGAGAGCCCTCTTTTTTTCTTTTTTAATGTTGCTTTTTATAGTTCATAATGTGTTGAAATAAGCCAGAAAAGCTCATGTCAATCAAATATGCAGTTTCTTTTTACTAGCCCTCCAAAGTATACGTAATTTTTAGACCCCCTTAAAAGTCTCGCGAAATGGAGAAAGAGAGAGAGAGAAAGAGAGAGCGATCGAAAGTCTACTTTACGCGCGACGAAGCGTACACAACGTTACTCTTTTTTTTTTTTTTTAATCGTTAACCAACACGCGATCACAGTTTCACGCGATTTAAGAAACAATCGGACGCGGGCGACCGAAATTTTCGAGCAAGTTCGAATTCAGAGACATTCAACTCGAATCCATCGCCGAGACTTAATATCCTCGAAAAAATAAAAAAGAAAATAAAAAAAAGAGAAACGTTTATTTCACGGATTTCATCGAGAAACGCATCGCCTGCTTTGAAGCGAAATTGAACTTAACGACACGAAGTTCGTCCATCCTCTCTTCGTTTCATTTGTCTTTTGTATGAAATAGAGTTGGAAGCTCTCCAACGTGTAACGGCGAAGCTATCATTTGATTTTCCAAATTTTCTTGCTGTTCGAAACAGCTCGGGACACGATTTCAACGTTTCCTGAATTTAGATTCCTTTCTTTCTTTTTTTTTTTCTTTTTTTTTCTCAAAGAAATGATCGTGCAAACGCAACGAAATTAGTGTGTCTCGATGGTAAAATCCATCGCCCTACATGGTGTCCCCTGTTTCAATCTTCGAACTTTGCTGAAGTTCTGCTCTTTGCAACAGAGATAAGGTAAAAATGAAATATCGCGTGGCAAAGGAGTCCATAAAACGCAACGAAAGTATGAAACGTAGCATGACGTGGCACGCAACTGCGCGTGATTAAACGCACTTCAAACGTGTCGTTTTCCCTTTGTCAAAGTATGCAAAAACGTATCGATGTACTATTAAATTTACTGTGGACCGAGTGTCATCGTATCGATTCTGTTGAATTTCTTTTTTTAATTCCCGCGATCGATTCATCTCGTACGAATATTCTTACGTTGTAAAAGCCTCCACCTTCGGAAAGACGACGAACATCTTTCCACAAATAGAAATTTATGTGACAATCCTGGGAGATCAGGAGATCGATCCTCCTCGACTAATTCGTCGTATTTGAAATTGGTCGTATTAACTCGTCACGTTCCAATTACTTCTCAACGAAGCGTTCGTCAACGATTTCAATCTTTCAGAATTAGCTTTATCTGTAGGACAAACTGGCATAATTTTAACACTAAAATTCACACGCTGCATATTTATCAATTCTACCAGTACCCGTTGCTACGCCCTCGTTATCTTCATTTTCAAAGTTTCATAAATGATTCCGCAATTATTCTGAATTTCAGTTTTTGAAATTTAGAGTATCCTTATTTGGACAGGAACGTAATTATATAAGCCTGTTTATTAATATGTAATTAATAAATATCTAATTGTATCTTGATAAATATCTAATTATAATGATTTATAATCCGACGCGATTGTTTCAGTGTCGATAGATATTTTCACTTATTTATTTGTATTGATACTTTTCGGTGTGTACATCCCCGCACACAAGTCTTAAGACAAGTATTATATTTGTATAACAAAAATAAGTTAACTTGCAATTGCAAATTAACAAATTCAAAAATATGTACACGATACGCGTATAATACAAATTGTTGCATTTACAACAAACACAACACGTATGAATAATGAATAATGACTCTGTATTAATGTATTAATGTATCGCATTATTATATTACAACAAAGTTAAGGGAAATACCATACGTACGATGCAATTAAGTACAATAAATATAAAACGTACTTAACAACTGTTTAATTAATATATCATCAAATTGTTGGATGACCAATATTGAATCTATGCAAATACTGACAATGAGCTACCAACAGTCCACATAAAAGTGGACTGTGAATAGTTAGTCATAAGGGCAAGAATCCAATAGTTGGTTATCTGTGCTCCTTCCACTTGACGATGATAACCGAATATATATAAGGACATGCTTTAGAAACATTCGACAGCATAAAACATTCTAAATCATTATGGAGACATTCTATATCATTAAGAGCATAAAACATTCTAAATTATCATGGAGACATTCTATATCATTAAGAGCATTCTACATCATATTCAAGAGCGTTAAACATTGTACATCATTCTATATCATTCTATTTCATACACGACCACGACTGTTAAGGGAATAAACTCTTCCAACAATATATATATAAATATATATATATATATATATATATATATATATATATGTATGTATGTATATGTATGTATGTATATGCATATGTATACACAATTGATATTAGTCAAAGGTTAATTAAAAATTATTACCAAGCATTAAAAAATGAAAGTCTATGGCAAGACTATCGTCGAGTCCCACAGAATAAGTTTCCCCAACTATCGCTTCCCCACGCAACTTCGTTCACAATCTCGTCTTCACTTTGCGAGAGTACGATCAACAATGTTCATCGCCCGCTACCTCGTCAAAGAGCAAGGACGATGCTATTAAAACGTTACAAAGGCTTATCTGCGAAGCTGGTTGCGTAGACTGCAAACTACATTCGATCCTGCTACCCCTGGCCCCCTCGCCATCCACCCACTCTTTCGGTAGCTTGATATCTCCGTGCCAGTCGAATAACTCGCGAGTTCTACGCTTACGCCGGAAACTGCAAATGGCCTCTCCCACCCCCCTAACGTTACTGGATACCGCAGAGAAATATCCTTCTCTCCTACGAAACGGCTTCGTCCGGAGAGGCGATCGAGAAGAATCGTACAGCAATATCTGCAATTATGAATGTTATGGTTCTTTGTATGGCTTCTCTACCTCTCGAGGGTGCACGGGTGGTTTTCAATTGGTGGTAAAATGGTAACTCGCGGTTCGCGTCTGTGTGTGTGTGTGTGTGTGTGTGTGTGTTATAGCTGTTGGAACGTGCATCGCTGGAACGACGGCGCAGTATTCATCGAGTAACGAGTTCATTTCGCGAGAAGCAGCGATAAATGTTGCAAGCCAAATCCAGATCTCCAGAAGGAGAAAACGGCCGCGAATTATTTAACACTTCTCGCGTTAGATTTAGAAACGCTGCGCGAAAGTCTTGAAAATCAGTGTCTGCCGGAGTGGAAATGAAGGAATTGTGCTCCTCCGAGTGATAAGAATTTAAGCGCACTCGGTACTGTTGCGATTCCATCGATATGGAAATGGTTCTTCTCTCTTTTTTTCTTCTTTTTTTTTTTTTTTAGACGTGATTGGTATTGTTCTTTTGCTCTTTAAACGATAATTTCCATCAGTTTTTGTAAGATATTCGTCAGCACTTTGCGATATTCCAACATTTGAAAGTGAAGAGTATTTAGAGATAAAATCTTGCCCCGATCTCTCTTTCATTTTCTAAAATTCATCTTGCACTTGAAACTTACACAGTTTCGGAATAACGAATTTAATGACTAAATTCTAATCTGTCTGTTTCATGATTCGTCGTCATTTTGTTCTCAGAGCTTCGTGATGTAACGAACGTCTAAAACAATGATGGCGAACCTATGACCCGCGGGTCTGACACTGACCCACGCAGGCTTTTTGAAATGAGCCACGCGTTGATTTTTATAAACTTGTCATCACATATGTAAAAGAATTTTAATTGTTTTTCGAACCCCTCTTTTCAAAAAATGTTAAGAAAATTACAAGCGTTCGGTTAGAACTTAAAAATGAGAAATAAATGCATAATTGTGTTTCATGGAGGATTTACGACTTGGTTACGTATACATATAGGTATTTCAAGTCTTAAATGTTATACGAGTTACTTGTGTGCAAAAAATTTTATATAGCGCTTACGATTAAACAGATGTAATAAACACTAAAAAAACACACTAGATCCCATTCTCAGAATGGGTAGCTCTGCTAGTTTTTTATATAATAAAAGAGAGAACAGACAATAAAAAATATTAAGAAATAAAGTGTATATATATATATATATATATATCTAATGTATAGTGCAGGGGTGACTGGGCAACATGTCACCCCTTTTATATCAATTTTTTGACGTCGACACTTATATTTTTAGCTCTTCACTTGCAAAAGTGAAAGTTGTAAAACAAAGAAGAAACGCACACTAGAGGATTATAAAAATGAGAACCAAAAAGAAAGTAGTTTTTAACCATCCTCCCCTCCCCCTTTCCAAGTGACGCCACTGACTTAATGACCCACGAGCTAGTACTAAAACAAATAATGAACAAAATTTGTCCTACTTCTCAAAAAGGTTCGCCGTCACTGGTCTAAAACGTTCGCCGTATATTCAGAGATCAGATCTCTTTAATTTCCCAAAGTTCTTCGACTTTGGTATCTCGATATCTGCACTTTGCGAAAAATTGCTCCACAGATTTCTTTACACAGTTTCAGAACACCAAATTTAATGACTAAATTTCTAATCTGTCTTTATTAGTCCGATCCAAGATAATTTATCGTCATTTTGTTCTCAGTGCTTCGTGATGTTCCAACGTCTAAAACATTCACCGTATATTCAGAGATCAGATCTCTTTAATTTCCCAAAGTTCTTCGACTTTGGTATCTCGATATCTGCACTTTGCGAAAAATTGCTCCACAGATTTCTTTACACAGTTTCAGAACACCAAATTTAATGACTAAATTTCTAATCTGTCTTTATTAGTCCGATCCAAGATAATTTATCGTCATTTTGTTCTCAGTGCTTCGTGATGTTCCAACGTCTAAAACATTCACCGTATATTCAGAGATCAGATCTCTTTAATTTCCCAAAGTTCTTCGACTTTGGTATCTCGATATCTGCACTTTGCGAAAAATTGCTCCACAGATTTCTTTACACAGTTTCAGAACACCAAATTTAATGACTAAATTTCTAATCTGTCTTTATTAGTCCGATCCAAGATAATTTATCGTCATTTTGTTCTCAGTGCTTCGTGATGTTCCAACGTCTAAAACATTCACCGTATATTCAGAGATCAGATCTCTTTAATTTCCCAAAGTTCTTCGACTTTGGTATCTCGATATCTGCACTTTGCGAAAAATTGCTGCACAGATTTCTTTACACAGTTTCAGAACACCAAATTTAATGACTAAATTTCTAATCTGTCTTTATTAGTCCGATCCAAGATAATTTATCGTCATTTATTGTTCTCAGTGCTTCGTGATGTTCCAACGTCTAAAACGTTCACCGTATATTCAGAGATCAGATCTCTTTAATTTCCCAAAGTTCTTCGACTTTGGTATCTCGGGAAATTGCTCCACAGATTTCTTTACACAGTTTCAGAATATTGAATTTGGTAACGAAAGTTCTGTGTTTTTTTGGTCGAATCCATGAATGGACATGCTCGCGGTTTCGATCAAGGCAACGAAGGGTTGGGAGGATCTTTCTTCAGCGTTCCCGAGTTCAACGATTCAGCGGTGTGCAGCGCTTCGAAATCAGGGCAAGAAATTCGCTCGCTCGAAGGGCGGAGGAGCTCGGAAATGTAGATCAAGCTCGAGAAATCATTTCACTCGGTTTTTGTTGAATGACCGAGCGCGCCGTCGGAACAAACACGGCATATACAACTCGCCGCTCGAAAGTCTCCAGACCAACACCTTTTTTTTTTTTTTTTTTTAATTTTGTGTCGCTCGTGTATCAAATCGATTAAGCACATATTCAAAAAAAAAAGAAAAAAGTAAGTAGAGAAATTGATAATGCGACATAGCTTATATAAAATGGATCTTGACGAGATGAACAAAATATATACTTTTTTTTAAAATTCCCTGTGGAAATTTCAACTCGTTCTTACGTATTTTTTTGAGGATTGTATTATACGATTGTAAATAATAAATTTCTCAAGGTGTTCTGGGAAAATTCTAGAATTTTAAAGGCGAATCTCCAAAGTTCCATTTCTCAGAGGAAAATTGCAAACGAGTCGACGAATTGTTGCCGTATTTCTCCAAATTAATCAGAGATCTTCGATTCAGATACTTCACAATCGCGTCGCGATCAAGAAGCTAACGTCGATAGACGTCGAATTCGAGTGTGGCGTACGAAACACAGTACGCGGGACGAGAAAAAAAGGGGGCGCGAATATGAAGCGCGGAATTCGAAAAAAAAAAAGAGTCGCGAAACTATCGGTGATGAAAGAAGTTCGTTCGTAATGGCCGCCGAATTCCCGAGGCTTCTGCAATAAGGAAGGACGACCTTCCTTGGGTCCAAGGGTCATTAATTTCCTTGACTACGCCGCCTGAGTATGGAAAGTCCATTACTGCTAACCGGACAGCTAATCCTTGCCCACTTATCCCCACGAACCGGTCTGATTACATCGAGTCTGGCTGCGAAACAACGAGTCTCGGTGACGAGCGTGATAGACAAATCAATTACCAAGGAAATTCGTTAATCGTTAAACGTGTGTCGTCGAACTTCTGCTTGTGAAATCGTGTTGGGATTTGAAACGAGCCGAACGAGGAAACGAGATTCTGCGGCGTGTAACGTCGCAGAGAAAACAATATTTAGTTTGAACGAAAGAAACGGAGTGATAATAATGAAGAAATTCGGTGACGAGATGAAATTTTTTTTGGGGGGGGAGAGGAGAGGAGGGAGTATAAAATTTCTTTCCCGTCGATCGTCTAATTTTCTCTCGACTAAATGACGAAGTAAAAACCGAGACTGATAATTTTGCAATTGTTGAGACGTTAATAGTCGGAAACATGTAAGAATATTCAAAAATATTAAAATCCTTTATATTATAATTAATATAATTAATTATATTTAAAATATTATAATTAACATAATTAATATATTATAATTAATATAATTAATATAAATATTAATTATTAAAAAATACTAAAACCTCGCCAAAAATATCTTATATTATATTATATGTTATATATGTATTATATCTATATTTAATATATTATATATCTATTATATCTATACTAGATATACTATGTATTATATATCTATTATATTATTATTATATATTAAATATTATATATATTATATATCTTAGATATATAATAATAATATATTAGATAACGCCTTTCTATTTTCGAGACGGAAAGTTACACAACGTGACTTTTGTA
Source organism: Tetragonisca angustula (assembly GCA_036937485.2). Classification (NCBI taxonomy): domain Eukaryota; kingdom Metazoa; phylum Arthropoda; class Insecta; order Hymenoptera; family Apidae; genus Tetragonisca; species Tetragonisca angustula. Next base: position 648,582 of record JAWNGG020000127.1, on the reverse strand, counting down.
ACTATTAAGAGATATTAACGACCGATTAGAAAGAGAGAATCTAAGAACATTAAGAAATACTAAAAATCTTCCATTTAAATAACATCGTCAAACTATGGGTACACTCACGAAACACGACTGAAGGAACAGGATCTAGATTAGATTAGCAGAGATTAGCGGAGATTACATCTTTCAATTTACCAGACAGAAAACCATGCAACAACCGGTACAATATACTAATATATATACATACATATATATATATATACAATATTTTCGAAGAAACTTTATCGAATTTAATCCACTATCAATCTTAACAATTGCAAAATTATCAGTTCACTTTGCTTTTATATATATATAATATATATAATAATTAATTAATATAACAGATAATAGACAATGTAATAGATAATTTTGCAATTGTTAAGATTAATGGTGGATTAAGTTCGATAAAGTTCCTTCGAAAATATTGAAATATTATTACCCTATACGTAACGTCAAATTTCTTTCAAATTTAATAAACATTGCCATCTAATAATTTAACTTGTCATAACATTTAACATTCTAGTTAAATGTGTATTGACATTTGCTTATTGTTAAATTACATTACAGATTAAAACTCTCATCAATTCTTAATGGGCTATCATTCTAGTGTGAAGTGCGTGTTTCTTTAACTTTGTTAGGGAATTTTTTGCAAAGAAACTATTACACCTTTTGCAGTCAAACCGACAAAGTTTATTTGTACGTGTTTCAACGACGTTTCAAAATTTTTTGGGACAAAAAGTGTTAAAATTAGCGGCATTGCGTACTCTCGAACACAGTCGCTTTAAAAAAAAAGGATCGTCTCATGATTCCGGCCATTCTGCTTGTCGCAAATAAAATAAAACGTGAATGTCCCTTAATTAGTATGAGTTTGGCTATAGCAGGTACCGAAACAAACGTAAAAAGTCGATAATTAAAAGAGTGGCGACACTTTGAAGTTCGATTAGCGATTTTTGCATGATTTTGTCCAAACTTGGGAAGCCTAAAAGAATATAAGAAATAAAATTTTTTGGTTGACTCTGGTAGAGGGCTATAGTCGCACGCGTACTTAAAATTTTGAGCCAATTGGTCAAGCAGATTTTGATACCATGACACCGTTCTGAGAAACATAGTTTCCAGAAAAATGCCTTTGAAGTTTAGCTGGTCCTTCAAACAACCATAACTTCGTTAATTTCACGAGTTCACGTGTAAGGTTACAGAGATACATTTCTGAAACTATGTTCTTTAAGAGTATGCAAAAAAAAGAAAAATCGATTTTTCTTTTTTTTTTCAAAAGTTCACACTAGAATACTTAACCTTCTAAGTACTAGCGTTCGATATATCGACACCTATATAATATCTGAAAAAGCCAGATGTCCGACGTATCTCTCTCTTGAGTCTTCATTCGATTCGATTTACTTTGAAAGTATAGGAACTACAATAATTTATATGAAAACACGTAAAAAAATTAAACTTCGCCTGGCGATTTAAATCCATCCACTAGCGAATACCCTGTTCTTAGAAGGTTAAATAAAATAACATTTTCCACAGTATCAGAATACGAGATTACTTATAGGTATTACCCTGTAGCGCCTCGAGTACGAGTCTCGAACACCGACTCGTACAAGTTGCAAGTGGCTGTGCGCCTAGCGTCGAAGTCTAGCGATATTCGACGTTAAGCAAACAGAGTGCGAGACACCACTAAGATGGGTGACCGTCCAGCCTTAGCGAGTAGTTATAACAACAAGCGTCTGGGGTGTAAGGGGTCGCTGCCATCAAGCCCCACTGAATGAGTCTAGGCAGCAACTCTGAGACGAAACGCCACAATCTTTCCTCACCTAACCCAAATCCTCTACATCCTTCCACCATATCCCCGCCATAATCATAATAACAAATAAATAAAAATGTCTAGTTGGTTCAATCCCTTCAACCCATACTCAATGTTTTACTCGAAGAACTTTATCGCGCCACTTGTTCGTTATCCCTGACCCGGGCCAAAATTTCGACGCAGCCTTTACACTAACGGACCACGTAGCACTAGGAACAGGTTTACATATGTACTTAGGTATGTGTGTGTGTGTACCGGGCGTATATCTTCCTCCGGGTCTCACCTCGAAGGCGAGGAAGGTCTGGCTGTTTTGCAACAGGGTGTTTCACGCCGACACAGCGCCAGAGAACTACGTCGAGTAGCAACGACGACGTAGTGAAAATGGTCTCGGGGGTTGGAAGATAGTTCCAGCCACCGAGGTCTGACGAGGAGAGGGACAGAGAGAGAGAGAGAGAGAGATGAACTCGATATGGAGAGGAGCATCAAGAGTGACAAAAAGACACGCGGAATGGAACAAGGACGACGGATAGACGTCTGAGATCTGCGAACGAGACACAGGGATTCGCGCGTGCTACGCCGTAGAAGAGTGTGGAAATTGCGACGACACGAAAAAAAAAAAAAGAAAGAAATAAAAGACAGTGTACGCGTAGGAAAGAGCCGCACCTCCATCACTCAAACGAATGTTCGAGTAAATTGCAATGTATCTCGCATTAATTGCACGAGATGCTTTAACAATTGATTGTGCGTACAAAAGACACGTATCTATCGAGTTTGGATTTTGTGTTTGAATTGGAGACTTGAAAATGTAGAATTACACGATGGAAAGGAACATTGTGCTTTCTGTTCTTTCAATTCTCTGTGTTAATTTAAAATTTCCTTTAATCCTTTAAATCGATTAATTTGTGTTACTTTTTTTTTCAATTTTTATGTCAATTGAAATGTTTATTTAATAAAACCATTGTCATTATTATTTTTATGTATAATTTTAATTATCACAATCAGAGGAGTAATAATTTTTTCTTATTTTATTCGTTCAATTAACTTACAAGAAATTATAACAAATAAATTTAAATTTTTTTTTATTTCATGATATATATATTTATTTGTCTAACTGTATATTATTTTTTAGAATTAAATTAATTATTAATAGTAAATAATACTAAAATAATAGTAAAATAATAGTGAAATAGTACTAAAATATTAAAATAATACTAAATAATACTAAAATAATAGTAAAATAATACTAGAATATTAAAATAATATTAAATAATACTAAAATAATATTAAAATAATACTAAATAATACTAAAATAATATTAAAATAATACTAAATAATACTAAAATAATATTAAAAAAATACTAAATAATACTAAAATAATAGTAAAATAATACTAAAAATAATACTAATACTAAAAATAATCAACGATTCTGATTTAGAAAAAGAAAGAAAGAAAAACAACGAAGCACTTCTATTTCTAAACATTTTGGTAATTAATAGAAAGTTCCAGTATATGTACACGAAGAAAGAACATCTCACATATTGCTAGTTTCCATAACACAAAGAGAGAAAGAGAGAGAGAGAGAGAGAGAGAGAGAGAGAGAGTAAAATTCTATGCGTACTTCTAAAATACCAACGACAATGATCAACGATTCTAATTTTAAAAAAAAAAAAAGAAAAACAACGAGACACTTCCACAAGATATTCGCGTATCTTCTAGTTTGGAAACTGAAATAGAAAAGTCTCGAGCGTACGAAGTGTACGAAGGAGAAAGAAGAAAGGAGACGAAAGCGGGTCATTCGTGAAAAAATCGTATTGCCAGCCACGTTAGCAAGTATTTTCCAGTGTTCGCGGAAGGGACGATCGCAGCGAAGAAGAAAGTACTTTGGCTGCATGGTTGTAATCTGAAACCGGTGGAAATGAAAGCGTTCCGGGGGTGAGCCTTTTATGATACGGCAGAGGAGCCTCCGCCAGTCATCAACCATGGCCGTTTGTCGCTCACGCGAGAGAACACGCACACGGACACGCACGTGGCGTACGAGGGAAATCCATTTCCTTCGTTTCTTTCAACAACCTCGAACAAAAGTGGTATTTCGATATTTAATCGGCTCGAAAGTACAGGACGAACTACTCGGACGATAAATATTCTCCACACGCGTTTCGCACACTCTACGAGGATCAAACGTTTCGTCAAAGAAGATTTATCTTAAAGACACTGTAAATTAACAAGATCCTGGCAAATTTCTCTTTCTTTTCCTCGCGAAAATTTCTGATACCCAGCGACAAAGTGTTCTTGAAAATTTTCCGTGAATCTAAATCGAAAACTCTCAGCCCCCCCCCCCCCAAGGGGTGAATAAAACAGAAGCACAGAGTTCAAACACCGTTTCATTAATTAATAAATACGTGTGGATCCAGTGAAATCGATATTTCGATATCTAATCGAAAATACAAATTACTCGAACGATGAACATTTTCGATGTGCGCGACGTGTTTCACGGGGATGGAACATTTCGTCGAGATTCATCTTGAAGACACGGTTAAATTAAAAACGATCAGATCGTGGCAAATTTCTCTTTCTTTTCCTCGCGAAAATTTCTGATACCCAGCGACAAAGTGTTCTTGAAAATTTTCCGTGAATCTAAATCGAAAACTCTCAGACCTCCCTCCCCCCCAAGGGGTGAATAAAACAAAAGCACAGAGTTCAAACACCGTTCCATTAATTAATAAATACGTGTGGATCCAGTGAAATCGATATTTCGATATCTAGTCGAAAATACAAATTGCTCGAACGATGAATATTTCCGATGTGCGAAAATTTTCAAGATACAAGGTGTTCTTGAAAATTTTGCATGAATCGAACAGTCCAAAGGGGAAGATAAATTAAAAACTTTCGGGCGCCCTGGCGAAAGGTAAATAAAAACAGTGGCACAGCGTTCAGAACACCGTTCCATTAATTAATAAAATCGCGGACCCAATGTAATCATCTCATGTCGCATGTTCTATTACTCGGGTTAAACAGCTTTGTCGGAATTGCGTCTCATCCGTCTCTAAAGTTCTGGATCCAGGCTGGGACAAGAGACCTTTCCAGATAACAGTCTGCTCCCTCGGAGGGTACCGTCGTAGGTTAAGGGGTAGTGATGGCCTCAAGTATACCGCAAGCGTACGTTTGAATCACTTCTTCACTTTGTAGTACTTTGGGAAATGAAGAAAAAAATTACTGGCGACTAGAGTCGAATCTTCGAATGGACTCGATTTTCTGCTCGACAGAACCTCAATCAGCAAAATGAAACTTGTAATGATCCTTTCTTCCGTCGTTTACAATTTCTTCTTTTTTTTTTTTTTTTTTTTTTTATATAGGGGTTTAGAGTCGCATCGACTACGAGGTCTTTAGTGCTGGAATTTTCTCTTTGGATCTAGTACTTGGGTCTCCTTTAGTTGCTAACATTTTTTATGTTACAAATATCCCATTATTCATTCTAAAATTAATGTTAATAATATTATAATTATAAATAATAAAATTACATTTGTCATATGATAAAAATTCAAATATTTTAAGTAAAAAATTATTGGAATTAATAAAGTAATTTCAATATGAAAAATTAAAAATAATAAACTAATTAAAAAAAGAAGGTATTGAAAATGGTAATATAAATTTTGAAATTGGATTAAATCCACATTCAAATGGAATTTTTTTTTCTAAATTTGATTTTTTTATTATAGATAAAAATTTATTGAAATTAATATAATAAACATAATAAACAACAAATAAATTAACATTATACATATTATATGTTGTTTCTGGCAGGTTAGAGCGACGTTTTGATTCAATCCTTAAATTACTTCTTAGGTTTCCGTATTTTCTGCATTCATGTAGCAGGCGTTGGCTGGTGAGTTGTTGGTTCAGAGGTGTCGCGGAAAAGTGGTTCTGTTTTGCTGAGGAGGTATTCGTGTGTGATCTTGGAGCGTCCGATTCGAAGTCCAGTCATAGCTAGCCTTCCTTTTCTGCTTATTATTGTTGTTTGGTATTTTTTGGTAGAAATGGTGTGCCATTTGTCCTAGTCCAAATTCTGTTCCATTCTTCTCTTTCAGCTTTGGTCGTTGAATCTAGTAGATCTTGGTGTGATATCGGGACGTTGGATTCTGAAGTCTTTCTCGTTTCCTTCTATTCCCTTGTGCTCTCACTCTTGAGACTCGACACGCGACATACTCGAAATATCCAGATAACGTGCAGTCGTGTGAGTATAAATTCTCGAACATTCGTGAAAGTACTTGTCCGAAATCAGATGATCTTGTGAAGATCGAACCGTCATAATTCATTTGCCCTATCCCACGAAGTAGCATAAACTTGGCCCCATCGCTAGTCAGAAGGGTTAGCCAAGCGAGACTTCGTCTCCTTTCTTCCCACGTGTAACTTCCGTCCAGACAAAACGCAAGTTCGTATAGGTGGCGGCCGAATAGGGGGTAGGTAGGCCTCCTGAAGATTGCAAAGGGCAATTTCCACCGACAATGTGGTCCACTTTGTTCCACGCACGATGCGTGCCCCTTTTCTCTTGGCATTCACGCGTAAGGGTCGGCCACGACGACGGGGCTACATACAGTGTCACTTTTATTTTTTTTTCGGACACCGCCCTTCGTCCTGCAAAAGCGCGAGCCCCCGTGCGTCGCCGGTAAGGGTCGAAGGGGAAACTGAAGGGTCGAACGAAGTGAAAGAGAGGAAACTGGCGCGTTCTATTATCCAAGTTCCAAACGAATTCGTAACGAGCGTCAAGGGAAATGGTCTTCATTGTCGATCGATTTTTCGAAAATTTCGAATCGTTCGATCGACCACGAATCTTTCTAATTGACATTATCACTAGAAATTCATTGTCACTCGGCGACTTGCTTGCTGTTCTTGTCGAGGAGTGTAATTAAGTAATTGCAAAAGACAGGTGGACAGATTAACCGGATCATTTTCTCGATGGAAAAGTGGGACACATCGCGCGCGAAAAGGAAAGGCTACCGTTCCAGAACCTCGGATCAAGCTTTAAGGACCTTATTTGAAATTGATGCACGCGGTTGCAGTCCACCATCCATGCTATGCATTTGCCATCCAGCCGCGAGAATCTTCCCCTTGTCTTGGTCTCCTTCAGTCAGGCTGCTTGCTATTTTGTCAGTTGACGGGCTTGAAATAGATACTTGGCCTCGTTCGTCCGACACGTCACGCCATGAAAATATAGGTGTGCTGTACTTACAATTGGACGCGCGTGGCGCATATTAGAACGCGGCTGTTAGGAATGCACGTCAGATACAAGAATTGTCTCTTCCCCGCGAGACAGAACCGTAGAGGCAGAAGAATGGAAATGCATAGCGCGGGATGCATCTCTTTAACATCGTGGCAGTCAATCGTTCAGTTTAATCGAACGAAGAACGTACTCAAATATTGCGATCGTACATTTTATATGCACGTTCGAAAGTAAAGCGGATAGTGATTTAGAAACGATTCTGAAGTTTATTTAACTTATCTAAGAAGAGTTGTAACGTGACAAAATTTAACATATAATCTTAATGTATAAAATTAATTATATAAACTCAATATATAATATTTTAATATATAAATATATATATATTTAATATATAAAAAAATTTTTCATTATCCATCTGTTAGCTAAGATATCCTTCCAAAGTGGCAGAGGGATTTAGGTAACTATGGCAGTAACTATTTAGAATTAACTAATACTTTAACGAGTAATTTTACATGAAAATTTTACATACATAAAAGTTGAAATGTTCCCGGTAAAATACGTGTATATACATATACATATACATATATAATACATTATTAATACAAATGGATCAAACGTACTTATAAACGGTAATGTATCCTACATGATTCGAGTTCTAATGATTTTTTGGCCATCAGCAAAGTCACATAAAGGTTATAAATAGAGAAAAATAAATTTATATATAGTTTCTCGTGTGATCTCAAATTATAACCGGCCTTCTTCATTGGTACTCATAGTACCATCTATGAGGCACGAACAAAGTCGTTTTTACTCCCTGCAGAAAGCAACCCTTATCATCGGCGAACGATAAAGTAGATATACTTCATCTATGTAGGAATTTAATGTTCTGAAATACCGACCTCAGAGGGTAAAAAAAATTGACAGGAGAAAAGTAAAAATAAAATTAAATCCTAAATAATTAACACTCTCAATGTTTCGTGTTAAGTTCCTCTATCTGACCAAGAATTTAACTTAATTTAAATGTACCTAATTAAGAATTCAATTTTAAAAATTCCTATCTAACTGGAAAAAAATCTAAGTCTCTAACAATATTTTCAACAATAAACTATAGTGAACTCATACTGAACCGATAGTAAGACGTTTGGTGATGGCTCAAAAAAGAAGAAAAAGAAAAACAGAAATATATGTGACTCACGATTAGATCTGAAGAACGTTGTCATCGAGAAGAAGTTATCGCAAAGGAGGAATGAAGTATGGAAGAAATCTGCAAAAAAAAGCAGGAAATATAATAACTTATTGTAATAATGTCACAATAATATTAAAATTCTATTCAAAAATTAATAATAGTAATAACAAGATTTATAAACATCGATTGTTGGAATTTCAAATCTTATTTCGTACTAATCAAATATGGCGCGCTTTAATTGTCAGTTGCCGCGCAAAAAGCGAAGCTGCGCAGTAATCAAAAAATGCGATGCGCAGAAGTTCAAACTTGTTCGTGATTGTTAACAGCATAAATTAATCAAATAACGTTACCTATTACACAATAAAAAGAGAAAACAAGCATGCAAATACGCCTGCTTTCATTAAAACAAATCAAATGCTACTATACCTCCGTGAAAGGATGTCAGCTTCATCACCAATCAGCATTGACATCCCTTTGAATCTCACGGCGACCTTCTAACACATTACATTTGCAATCATCCACCAATCTGTACAAAAGAAAAGGGAAACTTTCAAATAAACATATAAAAAAACAAATTACATAAGAATAAAACAATGATCAAAGTCAAATGTTCGTTTTAAAAGCTCACAATACGATGCGAGAAAGAAGGACGATTTAGTTATAAATTATAGCAATATTCGATAGATTATTAAGTAGAAACGTACGCAAAATAAACGTAGTTAACAAGCAGCGTGGATGTAAACATTAGAAGGAAGACGACGAAAGTATTGCACAATTAATAAACGCGACGCGAAACGATACGTGTCAACAGCACGACTTTCAACCGTAGACTAACCCCGCGCAACAAGTTCACGTCACGAGCGCGTGGGGTGGGGGTACGAACGCGAGCGAATAGGATTCGCTGATTTATGGAAAAATAAAAATATTCTACGAGAATATTATAAACAATAAGAATTTTAAAACCAGCGACTTGCACAGAGAAATACTTTTTATTTCTTCCACGAAATACTAATATATTATCAATAGATCTGAATTTAAAGAGAAACCAAAATATTAACAACACATTTACTTATTCGACGTAGAAGAATTTAATTTTTTTCTATTCCAATATTTACTTTCTTCAATATAGTACACACATATCTGTTCATATATCATAGCCTGCTGTGTAGTGGTAGTACGTCAATTTCACCACAGTAGTTCTGTACATTACTATTAGAGGGCAGGACAAATGATCTTGAGACACATGCATTGTCATAATTGTATTAAACTAAAAAGAATATCAGAATAAAAATTAATGAATTAAGGAATTAAAAATTTTAATGAATTATTGTAATTTATAAATGTTGAGAGTGTCTAAATGTAAATAAAAGTATGAGTACACAGAGAGGAAATTCTAACCGATCAAGACCACAGAAATATCAGAATCAGACTGCTTTTAAAAATGATTTACATGACAAATCAAATAAAACAAAATGTATTAATAGCATAGAAGTTGCACACGTGTGTGAAAAGTGTAAGAAAATAATTGAATGGAAGATCAAATACAAAAAATACAAACCATTAAAAGCAGCTGCAAAATGTATCAAATGTGAACAGAAAGCAGTAAAACATGCTTATCACAATATGTGTTTATCTTGTGCTGCAGAATATAAAGTCTGTCCAAAATGTGGCAGCAAAGGTGACGTTGTTAAAGCAGAACCTAGTAAAGAAGAAATTGCAAAATTAGATGTGGAGTTACAAAATTTGCTCAAAGGATTATCTGAGAGGAAACGTAGAACGTTCATACGTTATATGAATAACAAAGGTATTTTAATTACAATATAATATTACATATATTATGTATATAAGTACAATAAATTGAAATGCATATTATTTTTCAGCTACAAATAAAAAAAAGAAATCCATCAAAGGAAACAAGGAGGAAGATACAGATGAAGAGGAAGAACAAGAGAATAACTGTATTACAAAAGATGCATTGTCCAAAGAAAATTTGTTATTAAAATTAAAATCCCTAATGATTAAAGAAGATGACGATGATAACTCGGATGTTGATGATAGTGACTCAGATTTGTTTTTGTAGAAAAATAAAACATATTTATACAATATATTATTTTATACTTTTTGAATATATTTACAACAACCTTGTCAATATTTCCATAACGTAATTAATGAGTTGCTTTTATAAAAGAAAGAAAATTGTTTTGGTTAAATGTGTAATATAAATTTTGTAATTTTTATATCGATTTACATATCGATATCGGAAAGCTCATTTCACATGACAACATAACCTTATTCTTAAGCGTGTGCATTATAAACAACAGTATATTTGAAACATTTGTCTACATCAAGAAAAAGTAGTATAATTTTGAGTTTCGGTCTCGTAACATAATTATTATTAATTGTATTTCAGTGCTATATAATTACAGATATGACATCGGCAATAGAATCTATGGTAGTAGATGAAAAGCAATTGCCAGAAAAGCCCATAGACAGAGAAAAAGTACATTTCATCAAAAATACAAAATATATCAATTGAAAATTTTTCAAATTCTAATCAAATTGCTCATATTATTGTGTAATTTGTTTTATTTTAATAATGTAACATTACATTTTTAGACATGCCCACTTTTACTCCGAGTATTTTGCAATACAGGCAGGCATCACAATATAATGGAATATAGTAGAGGAAATGTTCCTTCAAATGAGTTACAAATATATACATGGTAAAATGTTCTTACTATAGGTATTTAAATTTGACAAAAACAAAAAAATAAAAATATTCATAAAATCTTTACCTAATGCATTTACAGGATGGATGCAACTTTAAGAGAAATTACAGGATTAGTAAAAGAAGTAAATCCAGACGCTAGAAGTAAAGGAACATACTTTGATTTTTCACTAGTAACACCAGAATTAAGAAATTCTGGATATCGTATGAGAGAAATTGGTGTTACTTGTTCTGGACAAAAGGGTGCAGATGATAACAAGACACTTGCCCAAGCAAGGTATGCCTTCTTATAAATAAAGTAAATCCTAAATAGTAAAACTGAATTTATTTTTACAATTACAGATTTACAATTGGTGATTATTTAGATATATCAATAACACCACCAAATCGACAACCAGCAATCAGACGTGGTGCACTACGTCAATATTGACTTAGACAATTGACAGTTGACTAAGACAAAAATCTTATCTTTTGTAAGTTATGTTAACAGTGTATTAATTTTGTATTAATAAACAATATATGATACCGATATTATTATGTAAATATATCACTTACTTCCCTCATTTTGTGAAAATTATTTATAATTTTTATCAGACATTTTCATTACTATTTTATCAATTACCTAATAATTATTTATCTAATATATTTATATTAGTACTAACTATTATTTCTATCAAGTACTTTCTTCTTTCTTGTATAAAATATAATTTTATGTACACTTTAAGCAGTTTAAGCATTGTACAAATTGAAATTATTGAAGTCAATTTTATATAAGTAAAAATGTTAATAACTGCATAAATAAAGTATTTTAAATTAATTCATAAAATAATAATTTTCAAATACAAAGATCAAAATTTCGTTGCAAGTCTTGTTATATATTTATTTTTGAATTTCATTTACTACAATTTATAGTAGAGTATAAATGCTCTGAATATAGCTTTTATAACATTTTCATTCAAATTTCAGATTATTAATAATTTTTATTTTTGTATTGTGTTGTTATAAATTAGATTTTTTATACATATATTTTTCATTATAAAAAATGGAAAATAAACCAAAGTTGTTAAGTTGTATGATAAAAGGTAAGATTTCGTAATAAAATTATTGAAATAATTAACTACAAATTAAAAACACTTATATTTATTCAACTTAATTAAAGATCATATATAATTGTAAATTAAAATTCTATGCACATCTGTAGGTCCTGCTCCTATATACAAATTACAAACTTTAGTTGGATATGAAGGTCATTGTTTGTCTCGACCAAGAGGTCCAGCATATACTATCAGACCTCAAACAAAAATTCATATACCAAGTTTTGGTCCAGGTCCACAATATAATGTTTCAAAATTAACAAATTATGGAACAGATAGTCCTCCTGCATATACAATAGCTAGTAGAAAACCATTTAAAGGTAGCCAAAATAATGTTGTTTAAGCAGAATGATTTGATATATTTTAAACACAATATCTTTCACAAAAAGTCATTGTTCTCTTTTCAATGTAGTGAAGGATTTTGGACCAGGACCGGGAGCACACTACCCAGAATTATGTCCCCCAATGAATCACAATATTAGGGCCCCTGCTTATAGTATTAAATCTAGAAGTAGAACAAGACTGGAAGACATCGGACCTGGTCCAAATGCATATATTTTACCAACCACCATAGGGCCAAAAATTCCTGACAAAATAGCTCAAGGTGCTTTTTCCTTGTACGTATATAAGTTTGAAATTATTATTGAAAAATTATGTTTAGACTTACAACACTTTTATATTCTCTTTGTAATATACTTAATTCTATATAGATATCAAAAATAATCATAACCAAATATACCGTAATATGTTTTACTATTCCAGTTCTGGTATTCACAAACTTAGAGAAAAAGATGTTGGTCCCGGTCCAGCAGCTTATAGGCTAAATATAGATCTTATAAAACGTAGTTCTCCAGCATTTAGTGTAAAATGGAGGACTAAACTAGCAGATGTAGATATAACTCCAGGGCCACAATATTATCCTAAATATGATAGTGGAAGACGTCCTCCTATGTACTCTTTTGGTATAAGACACAGTGAATGTGCTGGTTTACCTATCACAAGCTTGGACGAAGACTGATACATTGTGAATATTGTAAATTATTACAGAGCTAAGAAAATGATCTTATATACTGATCTGTAATATACTTTTGTATATATTATTTTACATATTTATGATGTCAACTTCATGTAATTTTATATATATATTAAATATATATTTACTTTATGTCAAACTTTCATAAATGTCCAACATTAATTCAGTATAACAAAAATTGTTAATAATTAACCGATTAAAGAAAAATGGTATATATCTAAAGCTATTAAATTTATCTTGTATGCTTCCAATGTTCGTGCATAATTTTAATTCCAATCTTGAATATAGTTTGCAAGAAATTAAATATTATTTTCTAATTATATTTCTTTAGTATAATTTCTTTAATTATATATATACGAGGGTAGCTCGTGCATAGCTACTGCGGAACTCCAGCACCCCTAATTTTTCTCAATATATAAATATATCTATTAATTTACTTATATTTAAATATTGTAATATTTAACTTTATCATCAACAACCCTATACATTCTCTTATTAAGTATAAAAAATAATAAAAATCCACTGTATTTACAGTGTGTATGTATATCTCGAAAGTGGTAACATCCCCATAATCTCAAGCCACGTGCTGCCATTGTATATATATGTATATTTTGTATGTATGTATATATGTATATATGTATAATATGTATTTTAATTACGTTCAATTGCTAGTGAATAATTTTCTTTTTTCGTTGTAGTTTTTAAACATGCATAGAATTTTTGTAATAATCGTTATAATCATGAATTTCACTAACATTCATGTAATTGCATTCTCATGCAATTGTTTGGATTTAAAATGGACTGACTAAAGTAATACCACCCATAATTTTTCGGCAAATGTAAATTATCAAGTACAAAAATGCCACCAAAAGCAGATACACAACCAAAAACTAATTCTAAACCTAAATCAAAAGCTATAGCAGATAAAAAAATAGGAAGTCTTACATGCGGTTTTAAAAGTAAGTAATGTCATTACATTACGGGAAAAGACATTTCTTAAATATTAAATGCATATATAATGCATCAAATTCATCTTTACATAAAATTAGTTTTAAAAATTTTATTTATTCAGGTCCAGGACCGAAATATCACCTTCAAACATTGGTCGGTTATAAAGAGCATTGTCTTTCAAAATATCGAAATCCAGCATATACGTTTGGTTATAGGCATCCTCGTTTACGAAAATGCGAAGTACCAGGACCAAAATACGCATTTCCAACGCCCAGACCTAATGGTTTTTCATTTGGATTAGCTAGGAGAACTATCGGTACCCTATTTTATAGAATAGAAATGAATTAAAATTATTTTAAATTTTTTATATATATACAAGATTGAATTTTATGATAAAAATAGTTTATACATAGTTATCGCGAATTGTAATTGTATTAAAATTATACTCGCACTTTTCTTTTCATTAGATACTTTTTGCAGTCCTGGCCCAAAATATTCATTACCATCTCCAAAGGGACCAGCTTTTACAATAAAATTCAGAACTAAAGGAAGACAATTTTGCACTGGACCAGGTCCTTATAATGTAAAAACTCCTACACCAGGTCCAGCTTTTTACATGTAAGTGCATACTTACATTCGTTTTATTCATGGCATGCTACATCCTTTCTGAAAATAATATATAGTATCGTAGAAATTATTTCTATCATAACTTATTTGTTACATTATTTTTAGAGGACATCGTCTACCTGGTTTAAAATGTGATCCTACACCAAGCCCCAAACTTTACAGTGACATACTGGTCAAACAAAGAGTACCAGCATACCATATAGCTCTCAAAAGAGATAAAAAAATAATTTGTGCTTCTCCCGGTCCTAAATACTGTCCTAAAACTCCTAAACCCATGCCTATGTTTTCCTTTGGAATCAAACATAGCGAATGTGCTCCTCCTTATATCGTTGAATGCGATGATCAGTGTTAAAACTTTGGCAATTGTAAATTAAAAGTGTACATTTATATATAAAATAACAGGATCTTTATTTGTAAACAAATAATTTAATAATTTCCTCTTATAATAAACACATATTGAATTCGATCCTGCAAATGTTAATAAATTTAACGACATACAATATAAAAATCGGATATTAAACACGTACAATTTTCAAATAAATACATTTTTATTAACATTTCTTATTTTACATTCAAACAATGGATACCATGAATTAACATGAATTATCCAATAAGGAGAAGGAACTTGAAAAAATGAAACTTCTCTGTTCTCTTCTTTCAATGTTATATACTACTAAAATTCAAAAGCTTAATACTATAAATTTCTTTGTCATTTATTCTCTGTGCGCTTGTTTCATCAACTCTTTTGACAAACTAAATTTATTGTCAAAAGAATAACAAACCGAATGGATCAAATGTAAGGTATGATAACTGTGGATGGGACATAATCTGCAGATATAGAACGGATAATGAATAATTGAGGACAGAGTGAAACATATTAAATGATTAATTCAGAGTATTGGTTATGAGTAAAGATCAATTTCGAGTATATACATGACCGGATGAGTAAAGATTTGGCTGCCCATAATAAAAATGTGTATTGTACGTGTAAAGTCTTCAAGAATAGAAATTAGAAAACAAAAGAATCATTATTGCTGTGTTACATTGAAGTCTTCACACGTTTATTCTGCTGATTTTACAAAATTGGGAGACTCGTTCGGGTAGCTTAGTATGTTCCATTGAAGATACAGTGGATCATACAGGTGACTATACAAATGTGGAGTATAAATATACGTCGAAAAACAGACCCTGTGAATACTGCAAAATTGTGTTCAATTAGATGCAAATTCGAGCGTGTGTTAAATTTGATGGCAATCGCTGGTGACGATATTATTCATGGTTCAAGCAACAGAACACCGTGAGAGAAGATATTACAAAAAGTTGTGAGTTGGAAACGTACAGTATTGACAAATGCAGCAATTAACAGTGCAGCTATAGTCAGCGCAACAGTTTAATACTACTATAATTGCAGATGCAAAAGATTTCTTTGATTATATCGATTCTATTTACTAACAATGTGATAGTCAAAAAAAAATAATAATAATTAAATATAAACTGGAAGTTTAGATGATGCTGACAGTTTCAATATATTGAAAATTGTACTCAATCATCAAGCGTTTGTGCTCGCAATGAACAAAAGAGATTTGTGCGCGAATATTACTGCAACTGATTCGACAAAACTTATAATTTATTTAAAAAAAGCAAAAAATCGCAATCTGGCGCTTTTCAAAGCTATTCTAAGAGCCACATAGAATAAGTAATAAATTAACAACAATAACATACGTATTTAAATTTGGTACAAAGAATCTTAAATTTCACGCCAAATAGAAATACAGAAGTCAGGTCATTCGAATGTAAAAGTAAGTTAAAACATATTAAGGTAATTTGATGAATTAAAGGAAAAGTGAAATAATGTGATGAATTGAAGGCAAAGTGAAATGATCAAAATTGATTGAAAAGAAGTGATTTTAGAGATACACAAACAGAATAAGAAAATTTACAATACAAAAAGAGGAAAAGATATTGGATATATATTGAATAACAATTGCAATACAAAGAATTCAATTAAAATTAAGACGAAAATCTGGTCCAAAATTTTAGAATCATACATAATAACAACAACCAAAGAATTATGAAACAATAATGTCGTTGTATACAAGACTCATGAATGTTTCCAGCAGTTTAATAGTGATGAATTATGTGAAACCACAAGATCAATTACGAGTGTCACGTAAACATGATAAAATTCATAATTACCTGTGAAGGATGAATAATTATTTTAAATATCGAATATTTAGATCAGACTGCTGATTACGAGTGAAGAGCGATTCCAAAACCGTACGTGAGACACGCATGAGTCTACGTAAAGATCTGGCTGTCGGTGTTAAGAACGTGCATGTAAAATGTCTTTGAGAATGTGATCAAATGAATCGTCGTGAGAATCGTGTTATTGTATTAAAGTCGTTGCGTTATGTTAAGCGTCGTGATTGTAAAGAACTGTTAAATATATCCATTTTATTTATTAAAGACTTCACACGTTCATTCGCTCAATCCACTGATCCTACACAAATAAATATATTTCCATCGCTGTAACCAATATTTGTAACGTCAAAGTGCAATTACACTTTCACGGCCTGCTCCCACTCCAATCCATTTAACTGAAATAATAACTGTAAATTTCGGGGGAAAAGAAATATAAAAGAGGCATACAAGTTCTTAAATTTGTATTACCTGGCACGCCAAGATGCTCTTCTATTAACTGTATATATTTTTTTGCGTTAGGAGGTAGTTTTTCCAGGGAACGTACGCCCTCTGTCGTCGATTGCCAACCGTCCAGAGTTTCATAAACTACTTCTACTTTTGCTAAATCAGAGGTGCTGCTTGGAAAATAGTCGATTTCTTTTCCATTTAATCGATAACCCACACCGATTCGAATTTTCGGAAGCGTATCTAGAATGTCTAACTTCGTTAAACATATCGACGTGTACCTGTGAAATAAACGTCGCGTAAATTACATTCATGAAAGTACAAATAAATATTGGCATATCGTCGCCATTACAGAAGCGCCTCCCTCACCCGTTAACCATCGCGGTGAATTTAAGAAGAGTCAAGTCCAGCCAACCGCAACGCCTCTTCCTATTTGTCGTGACACCAAATTCGTGCCCCCTCTTTTGCAAAAGCTCGCCTGTAGCATCCAAAAGTTCAGTGGGGAATGGACCATCGCCAACCCTCGTCGTATATGCTTTAACAACGCCGACAACCTCCCCGATGTAAGACGGTGGCAATCCAAGACCGGTACAAACACCACCTATACTGCAGTTAGAACTCGTGACGTAGGGATATGTGCCGAAGTCTATGTCTAGCATCGCGGCATTTGCACCCTCCACCAATACTTTCTTCCCTTCGCGTAACGCCTGGTGCAAATACTGAACTGTTTCTTTTACCAACGGTCTTATCCTCTCAGCGTACCTGAAAACAAACGAGAAACAGTCGTGTCATTTCTCACAAGTGACTGGATCTACTTTTCGTTACTGATCAGATCAATCACAGAGAGATAAATAAAGATACCGTACTCTTTGTACCGCTGAAGCTCCGCTTTCACGTCGACCTGAAGCGCCGGGAACATTTTCTGGTACGAGGTAACCAGCGTGTCAAACTTCTGCGAGAACTTGTCGAAGTCACCGAGGAGATCGCCGATTCTAAGCCCATTCCTGGCGGCTTTGCACGAATACGTCGGCCCGATCCCCTTTTTGGTAGTGCCGAGAGACTGTGTGCCCTTTTCTAATTCCTGGAGGCCATCGACTTGCTGGTGAAAATCAAACACCATGTGCGCACGATCGGAAATTATCAATCGTTCCTGCCAATTTTTCAAACCTTTCGCTTCATTGCTTTCTAGCTCCTCGAAAAGACCTGGCAGATGTATTACTACCCCATTTCCTGAAGAAAAATTCACAACAGTATGGTGTTACAATCATTGTTACGCAATGTTCCCCGCCGTAAAGTATAATCACACTTTTGGAGTCAGATTTCTGTGTGCGTACTCTAGAATCTACGAACGGCGAATACCATTGTCAGATGATCACCTCCAAAGTGTTTTGCTATCGTTTCGCGCTAATAGATCGATGGTAAAAGTGATTTACGTCGGTACGATACGGTATAAAGGAAGATGGTGCATTCTTTATCATCATTTAATCCCTAAATGCGCTTATATACGTTATTTATTGCGCTAAAAGCATTTTGACAGCGGTTATATACATATATATATATATTTAACGAGCAATAATTGCATTATAACGTGACTAAGCATAGACTAACATAACTGAGTTCTGCTTATATGTAGTTGACTCACTTACTAAAAATATCAAATACGGCATCACTAAATATAAAGTTGATCTTTTAAAATTACGTACAGCCTTTTCACCGCTTTTCGCCATTAGAACGTTCGACCCTTTGCTTGTGTGTGCTCGAGGCTATAGCCCTCTTACGTCCATGACTTTTGAATACCACTTCACGTAACAGTGAAGAAGATTCATTTATAAAAATATAAAAGTTTTATATCGTCATGAACGTTGGTCATGTAACGTATCTTCAAGAAACGTTTCTACACGTCACACGAATACGAGTCTTTAAATAATCTTTTCGCAGCGCTATTCATTTGTGGCTTTTATTTTTTTTTTTTTTTTTTTTTTTTTTTAAGGAATTATCTCTTTTTAAAACAAAAAATGCCAAGTTAAGGCGTCCCATGCCGAGCCATTTTCAAGTGAGTGCCAAATTCGGGTACCGTTTCCGGTACGCGGGCATAAAAATAACCTGCGTGCTTTTTCTTCGCTCATTGTGGAATCAATCTATCAGCAGAGCGAAATGTCGAAAGTGAGGGAAATGGAGCGATGCCTCCTGCTTTCCTGTTTGGAACGAGACACTCTACAAGGATCGCCCAGTGGATGTCGGAAATATTGGAAGATGCGTTTCTAAAATAGATCATGGACCTTCGTTGTCTAAGAGGTTTCAAATCGCCGGAACTGTGAGAAGATAAAATTCCATAATTGACGATAACGTGGAATGTTATTATCGATATTCCTGCTATGGTTTTGATAAGCCTGGCGTTTAAACATCAAACATTTCAGCACGAACAATGAAATCGACTCAATTTTAATATCTGGAGCAGTCTCCTCATCCTTCCCCCCTTCCCCACTTAAAAAAAAAGAAAAAGAACCGAGTGAAAATATTTCAAAGACCAAAATTTTCAAAGATTAAATAATCATTAAAATTTTAAGTAATCGTTACTTGTGGTATGTATACATATACATACATATATATATATATATATATTGGATATCTCAGATTTCTTCCGCAATATAATGTAAGGACATTCCGAGTAAAAAAATAAAGAAAAATATTTTACGAATTATATTACAAGAAAAATATTAACCACTTGCGCTGGCAACTGATTGCGGACCATAACGAGTGACCGAACCCGTATACAATAATTCGTCGCTTTCTCTTTGAACTCGTCGGTATGATATATCACTGGATAGAAATTACTGACAAGTATAATAAATTCATTATTTGTTTTGCCCGCAATTACACTTGAATATACGTAAAACTGAAAGAATATTGCAATTTTGGAACAAAAAATTCTCGACTCGAGTGGCACGTCATTCCAGCGCAAGAGGTTCAATTAACAACTAATAAATTGGTATTTCATTTTCGACGTAATGGTCGAAACCAGAGGATAGATTTCAACGAGGGAGATCGAGGACCAGTTTCTTTAGTTCCAACGGTAACTGAAAATTGTAGCATGCGTAGAAAAATACTGTTGATCTTTCAAAGCAATTACGTGGATGCTCAGTCTTCCCCCCTTTCTTTCTTTCTTCTCCTTTTCTTGTAATCAGCGAATTTAATTTAACATTAACTGGTATTTTATTAAGGGCCATCATAATCGAAAAATAATTACCTATAAGCGACGTACATCTAGGATTGATTATTCCACTGGGCAGAAGATGGAAGTGGAACTCCGCACCGTCTACTACTACAGTATGCCCGGCATTGCTTCCTCCCTGCAAAATTAAAATTCTTCTTTTGCTCCAATGTAAATATTTTGTTCTTCTTCTTCTTCTTCGTCTTCTTTAGATACTTCCAATACGACCGATCAGAGAGAAAGCTGTTAAGCTTACTCGATTTTTCGACAATTATGTCGGCGACTGATCGTAAGACGAACAATTTGACTTCGAAATCCCGAAACACTTCTGGCAAACATCGTCGAAAATGAATTAATGAATCGTCTCGTATCACAGATGGCATAATTCGAAAAAATGGCGGGGTGTCGGATCATTTGAGAGATTAAACGAAGAAACGAAAAAGAAATCCTACACGCATGATGCCAATAACTTGATCCTATTTAATGAGATTCAAACTGGCGCTACTTGACCCGTTAGCGACTCAAAAAGTTGAGAGAACATTGTTAATTGGAACAACAAATCGAAAGGAAATTCGTTTGATATAACTTGATTCGATTCGGCATACGTTTAAGATTTCTAAAATACTAAACTCAAAAGATCGTCCTCTCTTTTTATTATCTATATTATATATTATATAACATATTGTCTATATTATATATTTATTTAGTTATCTATTGTCGGTACTATCGTTTGCTGTACGGAAAATTTGCTTGTAAAAAGTGACGAGCTCGTTTCTAAACAGAAGCCAGTTTCGAAAGCAAAATAACGCCGCGTCATATTACACGGAACAATAACCTCATTGAAGCGCGTGTATATGATTCTCTAAAGGGTCAAAAGGTTATGAAGAAAAAGATCTCTATATACATGCGACGAAATATGTATTACATTAAACGCTCGTTGTTAAATACGTAAGCATCAAACGTAACAATTTAAATTTGTGATTTAATATCAATTTATCTCTTTACTAGAAGATATTGCTATAAACTAGATATTTAAACTAGATTCCTGGAAAGTTCTTCTTAATATTTTCCTTTGACTTTAAAAGAGACGTTGCATATTTGACTTTACTTTCATTTGTCGCAACTTTCATTTATCTCGTGTTTCAACTCATTATACAGTAGATAAAGTAGACAAGGTCGTGTAATCGATCAAACATTAAGGTATTTAAACTATCTATTTAAGCGATCCGAGAACTTCGTACCAGTGTTACGTGTTTTCGTAATATCTACGTACGTTCGAAACAGATGTACAGTGTGTGGTAAAATGTTCTACAAAAACAGGATTATAAGATAAGACGTTTCATCCTTCAAAAAAAAAAGTCTTAAAAATTTTAAAAAAAAGAAGCAACCAAGCGGCAAACAAATCCTACAAGGAACTATTGGAAATAATGATAACTCGAAGAAGAAAATGAAACAGAAAAATATAGAGAAGGAAGAGCCTTGCGAGCAAAAACATAGAACAAAAATTCCAATGACCAATAATTGGATGTTGAACTTTTTTAATCAATATGAAATAAAGAATCTCAAACACGAAAATTATGTTGTGATATAAAGAGTTTTAGAGTATACGTCTGTAACTTTACGGCATCCTCGAGAGCTAACGTTTTTCTCTTCCTTGAACTGTGAACGACGACAATCGGGCAATCGGCTCCGAGTGTTATTTAGCTTCATCCACTCCACCCAAAACCGGACGACTACTTTAATGGAAAAATGGAGCCAAGAACAAAAGGAATATAAAATTTGACAGTCTCGAAATTCACAACAGCTTTACATATAAGCTACCAAATCATAACTCGAGTAGAGACATTAAAAAATACTGACATTTTCGAAATAAAATGAAACAACCAAATCACTGAAATCTATTATACATCACGGTACAAAATAGCGAAGATACTTGTACCAATCCTCGATAGTATAGTGGTTAGTATCTCCGCCTGTCACGCGGAAGACCGGGGTTCGATTCCCCGTCGGGGAGTTCTGTAATTCTTTTTTTTTTCTTTCAGTGTTTTTTTTTTTTCACTAAATAATCTATTTCTATATAATCGTACATATATAATAAACATTAAGTATTCTTTTTTATTTATAATCAATGCAGACATAATGTATCTATATATAAGTCTCACTGTATTTTACTCACGTTACTCACTTGTATTTTCGCTATTTAATTATCTTTGTACATTTTAATTTATTGTACTTCTTGTAAATAATATTTATTGCAGCAATAAACATTTTCTCCTTTTAAACGATAAGTTATCAATATTATTTGGTTTTTATCTATTCTCAAGTGGTTTTCTTTTCTGTTGTTAAATCCATTATTATCCCTCACCTTATCCTTGTTACATAGTTATATAACTTATTTATTACTAATTCCAATTCAAATGTAAATGTTACTCCAATATCTATAATCAACGATTCTCATTAGTTAGTAGTGATCAATTCTATATTAACATTAGTACTGTTTAAAAACAAGTAAATCACGAATTTGGTAATATTTCTTTTGACGTGACGCCTGTAAATTTTTTCATATCTTCCAAAGTGATGGATTATTATTGTTTTCTCCGATGATATAAATTGAATGACATCACCGATTCAATAATTAGGGAATTTTCTATTTAGCATTTGAGTAGCTGAGCGTGACTTACTAAACCATCGTATTTTTCCATGAAACCTTTAATGGCTCCTAATCTTCTAATTACAACTCACAATTCTAATTCACAAGAATAAAAAAAAAACCTGCGGTTTTCCTCAAACTTAACAAATTGTTTAACAACAGAGAAATATGATCGAGTTAGAAACTCATTTCAAGGACCTGGCAAGGTTAATAACTAAGATTACAGTTCATCGAGAACCATACGCTACACATATCTAATCAAAATTAATAACTAGAATTCTACAGGAATACGCGACACTGATACTTATGTAACTCTGTAATTGCCGATGTACATACATCCACATAATAATATATTCAAACGCGTCGTGCATATTTCTTTTTATACTTGCATTTTTAGTAGTACCGACGGAATAAACCTTTTGTCAAAAACGCCATAAAAATTATAATACAAAAACTGTCAGACAGAACAAATTTTACAATGATAATGAAAATACTATTAATAGGAAATGGAGCATGTTTTAAGGAAAAAACAGAATGGAAGCAACATAGTTTCATGATTGATTTAACGTTTTGCAAAAATCTTGGATAAAATTATTAAATAAGATACTAATGTCTAATCAAAGAATAAAATGGAATATAATATAACAGAATGAAAATATCTGACAGTAAAATATTGTCTCAAAAAAAAATTCAGAATCAATTTTAAAATTTTAAAACAGAAAGTAACATGCTTGGGAAATAGTAAAGCTTTGGAAATATTACTTCTTCAAATTACATTGTTGGGTAGAACGCAAGATTGAACGTTAAAAGAATGTACGCGCTAGCAAAAAGTAATCCAACAGGTTTTCTTATCAGTGATATTTTATACCCATTCTCGTATGTTTCATCATCATATACACTATACATCAGCACAATATTGCTGTCTCTATGATCTTTATGATTTGTCTCTGTATTAGCACGAAAAAAAATGTATCTACATTAATTATTTTAAGAAAAAACTGGAGAAATTTATAAGAAAAATCCTGAGTATGATTTACTATCAAAAACCAATTTTCAAGAATGCATCCTGTCAGATATTCCTACATACACATGGACTACATAATCAAGACTCCATATGTAACTTGCACATAAAGATCTATAGACTGATCCACTGGAGTCAAAGATATTATCACTGTTCAAAGACAGAGCTTATACAATTCATAATAGACAACATTCTATGTATAATGGATGATCGGAAATAAAAAATAACAAGACTTCCTGATAATTATATCATGTTGCTGATAAATGATAATTTTCATGAATGAAGGTCTATTTATCTTGAATTGGAAAAAAGGTGTCTGAAAAAGATAACTTTCTGAAATTTTAGAAATAACTGTAAGATTTGGAAAATTCAAAATTTATATTACGTGAATAATAAAGCAAGAAGATTAAAATATTGAAATGTTGAACAATTAATATATGAATATTGTACATGAATAACTAATAACTAATATTTGGATGCTTGTCAAGTATAATGGTCCTGAGCATCATTTTACTTTTACATCAGAGAAAAAGCAACTACATAAGTAATTTCTAGGTACGTTCTAAGTGAAATAAATGTTTAAAATAGCAAATTGACAAGAGCAATGACGTACGTTTGATATTATGCAAATATAAAAAAAAATTATCAGCATAGTACATTGATGATTGCAATTTATTAAACAGAATCCACTATAAATAAAATAATGCAAAATGGCATATGTCAATTGGCGTGGAATGGCAGAATTGAATGACTGCCAATTAGAAGTTTAAGAAATATGGTTAGAAATAAATTTGATTCCTAATCAAATCAATATTGTTTCATCACTTGGCTTATTTTGACATATGAAACAATATTTGTTAACAATTGTAAACAACTAAAAAATAATATCATTATGCTACTTTATTTCTGATTAAAGTAGTATAAATATGTTTTACTTCTTTTTGTTCTATATGCCAAAAAATAATAACTTTTCTTTCTCTCTCTTATAATAAAATTAAAAACAGATCTATCTCTTTATCCTAAAAAATAAATTTATATTCACTCTGTTTAATTCTTTGATCAATAACAATGCCCAATGGATAAAAGAAGGATAACTAAACATAATATAGTCATAACAATTATTTTTAAAATTGTATCAGCTACGCTACTTGAATGATGCATAAAGTATTTAGAATTGTTAAAGAACACTGAGTGCTTTACAAAATTTAATACTTGTGGCAATTCATGGTAGTTTAAACAAAGCTTCATTCAATTTACGTTCATTTGACGACATTCAAAGTAGATGAAATGAAACACTTGTAAATGAAATGTCTCACTGCGATTAGACAGTTACACATGTGTTCTTGTACATATATTAAACGCTTTAAAGACGGAGTAAAAATGTAGTAAAAATGTTTTATGTAACCGACGTTAGATTCATTAAAAATTCAACGAATCTGTTCGATATCCAAATTTCAATATTCACGCAGCTTCGCGCTGAAGTTGTTGCAGCAGGAAAATTTGTAATTGCACAATTATTTCGCTTTACAGCCTTCGCGTGTATGAATGTGCCAAAATCATTTCGAAAATATATAATATTAAACCATGTGACGATTACGTTTCATCCTTACGAATTACATACATCTTTCCCTCATGCTCTGAAGCCACGTTGTGGAAATGTAATACTTTAATTTGTACACGTAAGAGTGTGTGTGTGTGTGTGTGTGTGTATGAGAGAGAGAGAGAGAGAGAGAGAGAGAGAGAGCACAGCAATGTACGAAAAGGAGAAGAGACTAGCAATCATGTGACACACATGAAAACTATGGAGGGAAAGGGAGGGAAGAGAGAAAAATCTTTGCCTCTTGATTGAAAATGTGAGAAGGGGAAACGTGTGCACCGGTTGACTTCAAAATAACATCGTGTGATGCTGAATCTCGCAAAAAGGGGTAAGATGAGCTTTTTCGTCAAGCTGAAACGTGTAATGGATTTGCGTCCACCGGGGCGCAGGAAAAAAGGCGGACGAAAATGCAAAGATGGCGGACTCACCTGACACCTGCAGACGACGTCAGCATCCATCGCGAGCATATCGACGACCTTGCCTTTACCCTCGTCACCCCATTGTGCTCCGAGAACGACAGTCACTTTAGCCGCGTTGACGCTCGACACGCGTTGCTTCTTCCTCGGTGACGCGAGGACACCGTCGCCGTTTGCTTGCTGAACTGAACGCTGCATTCTCTTTTTTTTTATTCTTCCGTTTTTTTTTTTTTTTTTTTTTTTTCGAATATGAAAAAACAACCGCAATTCCCGGAGCGACCGAACGAATTACGCGCGCAGGCACACACACGTTTCGGGAACCGCCGCGCAACTGCTGAAACATAGACCGGTAGGAGAGCCCGGCTTATATCTCTCCGCCGAGTAAAGCGACATCTGAGAGAGAGCCTGGAAATCGTAGAAATTCAGTAAAACTGAAGTGTAGGATAATTATAGAGCCGCGTGATATTAATTTCAGAATGGCACGACGATTTTCGTCATTAAAAAACGCAACTCGACGTGGCTAAATACGGATAACAGTATTGATGATACAAAGTGATGGAAGAAAAATTTTTTTTGGAGGTAGAGAGAGAAGGAAGTAGTGTCTCGATCACTCGAGTAAAAGCATTCTTTGATTGAGAAATTTACAATTAGTTTAACAAAAAATGGGTTGATTGAACAAATTTTGATATATCTATTTACGAATATGACAAAGTAATTCAACGGAAAGTTAGAAAATACGTTTGATGATGACTTGTATTGATACATTTATGTCATTACTTACTGTGATTTAAGTAATTTAGGTAATTCACATCATTAATTACTTTAGTTTAGATAACCGCAGAATTTATGCTAATATTATACATTTTAAGTTGTTCATTTTTTAATGCATACATGTATAACGCATATAACCTAAAATGTGTAACATTTACATTTTATGAGATATTGTTATATGTTGTTTTATAACATCTTGCATGGTTCTATGTGTATGAAATTGCTGTTAATTTAATTTTTATATTAAAAATTTATATTAAAATTTTATTTTAATTAGTATAATTAATATAATCACTTATAAAAGCAATATTATCTAATAATACAAAGTACATTTAACATTATATTATATTTTATTTTATTTTATTTTAATAATAGCTTTACAGAGTCATTCATCTCTTTCTGGATTCGTCTGATATGAACTTAAAATTATATTTAAATTTTTTAGTCTCTTGTTTATTTTATATTTGTGAAAAAAATACAAAATATTCAGAATAAACTGTACATCTTACATTATTTAAATAGATCTCATTTCTTTAGTTGTATAAAAACGTGGATTTCCTGATGGAATTGCAGTTTAATTATACACATGTCATATGTTTATCTATATTGTGGGATTGGCAGTTTTGGGAAAAGACCCAGGACTTTCCCTGGTGCTCGACTGCAGATGTCCCGAGTCGTAAAATGTAAATAATAAAAAAGAAAGTTAGGCCTGGGCCTTGAGACTGTTTATGGCCAGCCCTTCAAGCCTAACGTCTAAGGCTAAGGGTTATGCATTCGTTTGCGTGTACGTGTGTATGTGTGTATGTGTTTGCGACTAACGAATTTTGTGCAGAAGAAGCAGAGTACTTATAGAGAAGTCGGAGAGCGTATTGGGCAGTGAGAGAGCAAGTGGCGAGAAGTCGAGACGTATAGAGAGAACAGAGTGAGATTTGCGAGAAAGAGAACAGAGTGTATTGAGAGTTGTGAGAATTAAGAACTCAGCATATATCGTTATTCCTTATTTAATATTAATAAACCAATCTTATTATTTATTCAATTCCAAACAACCATCATTTAATAAAATATCTAAAAATTGGAATCTCGTCCGAGATACCTAAAACTGGTGACTCCGCTGAGATTCCTACAATATTAAGCTTGTTTATTTATGTTACTTGAAATGTAGTATCCAAAGAATTTTGCACAATTATATAAGAATTTTATTTTTGAAAAAGACTATACAATTTGAAAAGAAGTACTCACTACTAGTACATATTATATAATAAGTATAATTTTATTATGCATTAATACAAAATTCACGTCGCTCCCTGGCACGTCGATTTTGAAACCAAATCTTTATCTGAAACAGATCAGCGTTGATCATGAAATTGCAATAGTGATTATTATAAGATAATATCAGTTATATTTACAGAGCTCAAATTTACTTATAATTTGTCATATTTACGGAACTTATAGTATCTGTGAATGAATATTTGAAATTTCTTTTCTATCTTAATTAAACTATCTATCAATAGCCACTCATCATATAACTTTTAGAGATACTCATACCTATTTCAATTGTTGTTTTGTTTTTTAGATGAAAAATAAATACGTAAAATTATTGATTATGTAATTGTATCGAAGAAAGCTAAAAAGTTGTTATGCCGAAGAAATCGATAAACCATAGAAAAATGTCACAAATGCGTGAAGAAAATAAACGTGTGCTGATCTATCTTGAATTCCTAAAAGGTGAACTCTTAATCTTTATTGATAATATCTCCGTCTATGCAACGCCAAATCAAATGTTGATTAATCAAAATAATCTGAAACAATTTAGCTTCCGTTGAAATTCAATAACTGATATCACATAAAAGGAGATATTCACTTCTGAAAATAATGGCACCACGTTCTTCGACATTTTTTTTTTTAAATTTGTCTTTAAAACGTGTTTGCTCACAAAATCATTCACTACGTACTTCCACAGAGTTATTACATATACATGCTGTATGTACATGTTTTATAACTCGCGATAAGTTATCAACCCTCAGTAAAATATATATCTCGATTGGCGCTGCACTAAAAAAGATATTGTCAATGTTGTCAATCAAGTTCAAAAGATGGACGATTATTTTACTCAATGTTCTTTAGTTATTGCAAAAAGTAAAGTATTGCAGTATGTAATAAGTTACACACACTCAAAGATATTACATTTTCTTTTCAGGATTGTTATTGTAGGAAAATTTTCGTTTGGCGTCAGAGGAAAAGGTTCCCTATCTCTGCGATCTCCTCAAGAAAGAAATTAACGATAAACGTTGTATAAATTTTGAAAATACCCTATTGGGAGGAAGGTTTAAAACACTCGATATCTCCGAAACGTCGTCTTTTGAGAGATAAGCGCTGTGCCGAAACTGTTGCTCAAGAAAGTCCAGTTGAAACGTTGAAAATGGTATCCGAGGATGAAGGCTTGGCTTTCTTCTATTTTTCCCGATTGTAGACTTTCTAGGAATTTTCGGCGGCCTGTACCTCGTATATCGAAGCCATTCTAATTCTGTTGTAGCCTTTATCGCTTTCGTTTTGTTATTGTCGAACGACGAACACTTACTCTCTATTTTCTTCAATTTTCTATAGGAATTGATTATCAAGTCTTTACTTTTATTATCTGACAAATCAGTATGATTGTGATTTGGGTGCTTGAACCATTTATTGCCAAATTCTTCTTCTTGATCCTGTTGGTTCAATGGTTCACTTTGGTCTCCTTTCAAATCCGCTATGCTGTTTTGCTGCTCGTTTAACTTAACATTACAGTAACTTTCACTTCTCTCTTCGTAGCTTATATCAAATTTTTTAAGTTTAATGTAGCATTCAGAATTTATTGTATCTTCTTTTCCAATGCGCGTCGTTACTTCTGAGTCTAAGTTTACTTGATTGAAATTAGGTTCCTCCGCGTCGAACTTTGAAACCTCATGGAAACAATTAACAATATCGTTTTCTTCGGTGCTTGGCAAACGTGTGGAATATTCCCTTTCGTTGTGTCGATCAAAATCAGTTATTTTAAAATTCGTTTTAGTCCTCTCTGCCGCATTGACTTCAACTTTTTCGTTAAATTTGTTGCTTTTATTGTTTCTTAGATACGTGTTTCGCGTGTCACTTTCGCGGCTCGCCGGTGCAGGATTTTCCTTGATTGATTTAAAATTACTCCTCGTGTTCACAGCAACATTTCCTCCTCCTGTACTAATTTTAAACGGTGTTTCAGAATTCCTCTCAAACCTCCCTCCTTGAAGATCGACTTTACAAGATCTTGGGACGCTGAGTCGAGACGACCTGTTGGACTGGTCATTCTGAAGGAACATGGATCCATCTGCCAAAATGCTCTCAATGCTAAAGTCCTTCGGCTTCCTGACCGATTTCATGTCGGAACTTCAACTGCGGCCGCTTAATAAAATCCTCTTTATATATGGCTCTCCCGAGCACCACGCTGCTGCGGCCACCCCAAATTTTAGCAAGTTGCGCCTGTTGAAGCTCGGTTTCGAATTAAACGCATAGTTGAACACACGATGCTATCTTGCCGGGCCAATGTTACCGCATACAGTGACTTTCAACCTTGCCTCTCCACGCCCTTTTGCTCTCGGAAGACAGAAGCTTCTCGGAATCTTTCGCAAGACGGACTTCATTTCGATGCCCTCTTTAACGAATATTCAAATCCGATCGAATCGATATGGAAAATTTTGCAAAATTTTAATTATTGAACTTTGCTTTACGTCTCAACGTAACTTCTAACAGCTTGTTATAACTAGGTGACTAAAGTAAGAAATTGTTGAATTAAATGTTCAATGAAATGCGAACAAACATGAAAATAACATACCATAAACGTAAAAGAGTGTTCTGGCGACGAGTTTTGATGACGATCATCAGTTGAGGATAGTTGAAAATTTTGAGATGACAAACACTGATCTGACTGGTGGTACTCCAAAATATCACGTAATCCAGAACATATTATCCGTGGGATATCGATCTGTGTTCTATTACAACAATGTAATTGATACTCTTGTGGGGAGAGAAGAAAAAGGCGAATGAAGCGTAGAGACACCCCTGTTGCAATGATTTGTATAGAGCAGATGGGATACAATGAGGTTCGTATAATTAGAAATTACAAAGTATCCGGATAATCTGATAAATAGCTGCTGAATAGAAAAAAAAAAAAACGCAAATATTTAGACACTTTTTCACGGTAGCAAACAGCAAAAGGGATCGACTCCATCAGTTTCTAAAAATAAGAATACATGTTAACTTATTGTTAGTCGAGACGTGGCACAATAATGTATACGATTTTCTTCAAGGGATGCTGATCTTTTTATACTGTAAATCTATTTCATTACCCAAGGAAGATTTTTTGTAATAAAAGAAATGACAATATCTAAAATCTGAGGGGATGCTGATCTTTTCATATTATGTGATTGATGCGTTCAAAGGTGAACTAAGACATGACATAGCAATTATAATGTGATTTTCTTAACACTAGAACTATCAAAATGACCAAAACGACCATTTGAATATTTTATAGATATAAAACAGTGTATTTTTGAAGATTTATATATACATATATAGAGATATAATTACAGAAGTAAAAGCTTGTGCACTCTATATATTAGTATCATACAGATTTTCTGTTTCTTTTACCTTAACGTCTCCGATGGAAATTTTATGCTTTAGTCGTTGGTAGTTCTACTATTAAGGGATGCTGATTCTTTTATATTGTAGATCCTGCTTTAATACTCAAGAAGAATTGCATAATAAAAACAAATGACAGTAGATAGACATTCTCTTAAGAGATGCTGATCTCTTCGTAGAACGAATCTACTTTAACAAACATATATTCAATGTATAATAAATGTATACATACTTCAAACATGACAAAGCAATTATATGATGTTTGTAAGAAATGTTGATATCACTTTATCATTCGTTTCATATTTACAATGCGTGACAATCAAGCGATTAATGTATATATGATGTGGTAAAGGTGAAAAAACGGAAAATCATTGCGGACGAGGTGGATGTAATTAAGATGTGGCGCAGCAGTTATACGAGTTTTTCAAGAAATGCTGATAAGGGTTTATCTGGATCTGGTCTAAATCGAACGTCTTATTAATCCAAGTCTTACTAATTTAATTAATAATGTTATTACTAATTGTTATACCTTAAATTATACCTTAATAATTGTTATACCTTATTAATGTATTAATTTAATGAACACAAATTATGAAGTAATTTACAACGTAATAAAGTGGTGCTTCTTCATGATTAAATGTGATTTTATTCCTCAAATATTAATTTCCATTATATTTAACAGAATTTTTCCGTTATAAATAAAACGAGGATGTAAAATGAAAGATGCAATTCGAAAAGTTCGCATATCAACCCTTTCAATTAGTTCTTTCTGTAAGTGAATTTGAAATTGTAGTTTTAAACATAGTGGGCCACCATCTATTAACAATTTCATTGACATTCATAAATTTTAAAAAATACTTGTTCTTGCATGTTTTCCGGGTTAAACGGAGCATAGAATTAAAGCCGAAGATCTAATTGGGAAAGTACAATCGCTAAAATTCGCAAATTAATTCTTCAAATTAGTTTCTTTTTATAAATAAAATTTAAATTTTTGTTTTGGACAAGGTGGCGCCATCTGTCGGCAACTTAGTGAATCTGATAAAATTTAAAAATACTTATTCTTGCTTTTTCCTGGTCGAGGAGGGTATAGAATTAAAGCTGAGGGTTTAATTAGGCAAATGCAATCGCAAAAGTTCACAAATTAATCCTCCAAATAGGTTTTTTTTGCAAATGAAAGTTTGTTCGATTTATGGACACTGAAATGCTAGCGCCGCGTAGCGGTGAAAGGGTGGAACTAATCTCTATCACTGTCTTTGTCACTCGATATCGCTCTCCTTGTTTACCACCAGATCTATCTATCCACACAGTAGTGCGTTCCTTGTCTATGCGTCATATATATCTATCCTTGTCGCACAGTAGCGTGCTCTTTGTACAGATAGTGCTGCCATCTAGACAAGGATGGCAATGCTGTGCGACAAAGACAGATATACATGACGTCATAGACAAGGAGCGCACTACTGTGTAACAAGGACAGAGAGACATCTGGTGATAAACAAGGAGAGCAATAGAGAGTAACAAGGACACAAATAGAGATTAGTTCCACCTTTTCACCGCTACGCGGCGCTAGCATTTCAGTGTCCATAAATCGAACAAATTTTCATTTGCAAAAATACTTAATTTAGAGGATTAATTTGTGAACTTTTGCGATTGTATATGCTTAATTAGATCCTCAGCTTTAATTTCATACCCTTCTCGAGTCGGAAAATGCAGGAATAAGTATTTTTAAAATTTATCGCAGCCACTAAGTTACCGACAGATGGCGCCACATATAACTTTTAAAATTTATCAGTGCCACTAAGTTACCGACAGATGGCGCTACATATAACGCGGCAATTTCAAATTCAATTCTAAAAAGAAACTAAGAAGAATAATTTGTGAACTTGTGGAACTGCGTTTTCCGTTTTAGATTCTGAGCCTTCTTCTTATATTTCTATATTTAACTTATAGAGTGTACAAATAAAAATTTAAAAACTTTGTTCAATAGATCGAAGCATCTGCTGCGATAAAATTTAATTTCTCTTAAACTACGCATGAAATTTGAATGGAACTCGTGAAATTGTTTCATTAATACTATACGTTATCAAGTTAATGATTGAAACTTTAATCTTACGATACTTACGAAATTATATTGACATTAATATTTATAAATGATTATAAATGATTTCCATGAAAAAATTACAAATGGTTATACCTTTTATATTGTCAAATTTTCACTCAGAGTTTAATCAACGTAGTTTATACGCACTTTATTATTTATAAACATTAGGTTACAGTTCCGTCAACATTGCAATATGGTATAGTGTATTTTTAAAGATAGCACGTTATGTATATGTATATTTTTGATTCGTGCAATGTTATCTAGGTTTAAGCAGTTGAAATTAAATTAAAAGTAATGAGAATTTCAATTTTAGTCATACGAAAAATGTTATTTATTAAGATAAAATCGACAATAATAAATAAAACAAAAGTATCGTGACTTTCGTGCAACACAACTTTGTGTTGAGGTTACATTAATTTATTTCACTTTTAAGGTTATATTATATTTATTATTTTTAATAAATAATCGAACAGTTAATAAGAATGTAGCCTTCGAACAATTGTAAAAATAATGTCAACAGTGCATTAGTGTATTTGACTGCGTAAAGATGAATTTTTTGCTATATGTGAACTTAGAATTTATTGTTTTTATCAATAATGATTGACATTTAATAAATAAAAATGAACATCATGCCTTCTACGAAGAATGAGGTAATTGTAAGATTATTATATTTGTTTACACAGTGTTTAACAAATACAGTCTTATTTTGTATGATCTTTAATGTCTTATGATTGAAAAGAGTATAATTTTTAAGTTAATACAAATGTTACACAGTTCAATACAATAACTCTATCACACATTCATGAAATTGATATTTGCACAGACATATTTGTACAGTCATTATAAAATGGTTAAAGATATAAATTTCATTTAAGGAAATTCATATTGTTATTGTTAATCGTATGAAAATTATTGATACTTTATCCAAGCATAGTTTTACAATAATACAAGATTTAAAGTATATTTAGTTAGATTAACAAGTTATACATGATGAAATTTGAGTCAAATAGAATATTAAATTAATCAAGTTTCAGTTTTGTATAATATATTATATAAAAGAATTATTATATTACAGGAGAATGTTATTTTAGAAGCAGATACCGTTTTCTTGTTAATGAGAAAAGGGTTCCCTATATCTCGCAAT
The DNA here is from genome assembly GCA_036937485.2 of Tetragonisca angustula. Taxonomy (NCBI): domain Eukaryota; kingdom Metazoa; phylum Arthropoda; class Insecta; order Hymenoptera; family Apidae; genus Tetragonisca; species Tetragonisca angustula. The sequence goes on along the minus strand of JAWNGG020000127.1, from coordinate 613,718 downwards.
GTAAGAGCACAATGGATGTTAGAGCATTTAGATACTATGATAAGTATTCAGTGTTCAAACTCCAAAACCAAGGAGGCAGCAGAACTAGAAGTAGCATCAGTGCTGCCGAAAAATAAATCTGAATCATGGTCTCCTGAAACAAGCCATCAGTATCTTTACAAAGTAACTTCTACAACCTCAATAATATTTCTGGCACACAAGTATAGGATGGTGTTCAATCTGGACTTAAGTCCATCCCTTGCAACTGTAGTAAGTCATTAAGTAAATGTAATAACTTTATTATTAGCAAACTATCTTCCATAGTATATGTGATTTAGTTTAGGGATTAATTCAGCACATAAAACTATTATAATATTATATAAAATGTTAGTGAACTTGTGAAACCTTTTTGGAGGATTGATTTTAATCACTGAAACAAACACAATTCGCAAGAATGTCAATTGAGGCTTACTTTTCAACTTACAAACGATAATATTTTACGCTAGAAATAAATACATATATGTGCTTGCTGGTATCAGTGAATTGAAATTTTGGCGATATTCCACGTTTCCATGTTCGTGGATTTTGGAATAAAAATCCCAATATGATTATAATACGATAATACCGCATGTTATTAAATTTAAAATACATTCATTAAAATGTAAAAAATATATCTGAAATATAAACATAAAAAATCTTTTATCACATATTTATTTTCATTGTAGGATATACAACATGGTGAAATAGTCATAGATGAAGTATATATGGCAACTAAACATTTTTTGGAAAGCATTATTAGACCTGTAAGTAATTCTCAGTTGTTTTTTTTTCTATATATATAGGAAAAATTAATGTCAACTTTACAACAAAATAACATGGACTTTCACAATTAACATTTAATATTACAATTTTCGGAGGAAAATTTAATAGATCTAATACTGTTGCAGTTTACTATACCAGGAAGTAAAAGAATAATGCAACCAGAGATCTATGTAACCATAATAGCACATACACCTTTTTTCACAAATCCTGCACAGCAAGTTTTGGTACAAGGTTGGCTAGTAACTTTGGACAATGTTAAACAGCTGACAGATTTCATAGAGAATCAGCTCCATGTATTAGAGGAGAAAGTGGCGTGTGTTACCGCTATAGCTAGCCAACAATTGGAAAATTTAAAAGCCGAGAACGAACGTTTAGTCGGAGGGCTCTTTGAAGAGAGCAACGCTTGTCTAAATAAAAATAACAATACTTGTCTTGTTAGTACTTCGTTAATTTCCCCGGAATCAAGTTTCATCAATATGTTGAGATACGGGATGTTAGCGCTTACTCTACTGCCGGAACATAGTTGTGCACGTAAGTGTGAATGTATTAAAATATATTGGATTAACACATATATGTATCACAAAGTTTTATCCCGAGTTATAGAAGAGTCTAAAACTAATTAAAATGTTAATAAAATATCTTTTAGATATGATAATCGTTTCGGATGGTGTAGTAGGAAATACCGATGTCCATGTCTTGGATTCGGTTATACAACAGTTACGTGCAACAACAATTGCATGTAGTTTTCTACATGTTGGAAGTACATACCATCCACATTGTGCTGATGGTTTAGTCCCATATCAAGAGTTATTACATTTCATTGCAAGAGCTACATTGGGTACTTACATGTCTTTTCGTCCATATCCCGTACGTAATATTTTATTTATACACTTAAATGATAAAGATAGTACGTTACTATTAATCTCTTTACTCCTAGAAATAAAAATTATTATACAGATTAAAAGAATACGTGCGCACATATATATACATATGTATGTAGTTTATAAATTAATTAACTTTTGTAGGTAGACTTAAACGAAACAGAGATGAATGTTTATCAAAAAAGCTTTTTATGTTGGCAATTATATCGCGAAGTATGTTGTAATATTGTACCAGATTATTCGAACTGGCATTCGAAAAATTCATTATTTTATGAAGAGAAATCGACGCAACTTCTGCAGAAGAAACAGATTGAGGACAAAGTGACATGCACATTAAGCAGTTTACTGTGTTGTCGCCTTCGCGAGGGATATTTAATAAAAAGTGCTAACGTAAGAGACGAAATACTCGAAATTTGTTTTGTATTATTGTGGAAGTCCAGTGTTTTACTAGAATACGTAGTAACGTGCCCTTGGCTAACGAAATCATTGTCCGTATCCAATACAATACAGTATACAATTACTACAGAAGGTAAATTAAAATAAAATTTATTTTTGAATTAACTATTGTCAAAATTCGAATGTAAGATCGGATCAATATAGTCTTGAAATTTAAAAGATTGATTAATTATCGCTTGTTGCAGCCCCCTATGAATTTTTACACGATATCACATGTCTGTCAAAAAAGCCATTGAAGTCGCAATATCGACAAGGTGTTGTCAATCGATTTTGGGCAACATTAACATCCTTAACAGAAAGTGACAGTATGCTCGCACACTTCAGTTGGTTCCCAGAGTTCGGCTGGACTTGGTACAGCGTGCCAGATACTATTAGAAGCGGCATGCCAGTCTTCTATTTATCGGCTTATCCTTCACCTAGCACCGTGCAACTCAGGTATATTTCGTATTCATGAAATTGGAAAAACGAAACCTTGAATTCACTTTATGCATACTGGTATATTTATATTTCCAGTGACGCTGCGTGCCCACAATTCGGACAGATTTGGCAACCTGTAGTGTCTTTAAATCCTTTACAGTGGGCCCGTTGGATGCATACCCAGAGAGTGACGTTGATTCTGTCACACGACAGGCTGCTGCCGAAGCACCTGCATCAAGCAAATCAAAGCGGTCGTTTCCAATGTGTCCAAAGTCGTCAGGCAGCCGCTGTTCTCTATGCCATGTTGAAAAATTGGGCAACCTTCGTTCTCGTCGAGAATCACACATACGTGCAATTTATTTACCGAGAGGCGGACAAGCCTCCGGTTTCGTTCTCGCTGATCCGTATTAATTGCAAGGCACTCTGCGTGATTCTTAACATCGCATTCGCCGCTGGAACCGAGGGAGTCGTCCGGCACAACGTTGTCGTCGATCTTCTGGATCGATTGTCCAAACTTACTTTACCAAACAGGCCTACGGAGCAAAAAGAAACACCTTCCTGTACTATCATTCACAAATCTTTGGAGAAGATATTGATCAGATACGAGCGAATGCCAACTGATTTAAGCTCCATCATGTTCCCCGATGGAACTCTGCCCATTTCAACCAGACTCACGCCAATGTTCGGTGGAATTTTGACAACCAGTTTGTCTAGATATTTGTATCACAATCGATGGCTTTGGCATGTGAAACGGCCGCTCGTACAAACCATTCCTGGAATTGTATTACCAAGATTGAACATAACTGCGATCGCTAGGATCCTTTCTACAATTACGAAGTAAGTGCTTTATGCTAATTCTTCTTGTTGCCATCACTTCTGTTTTTCACAAAATCGAAAGTTTTCTAATTAATGAAAATAGATTTAGATTATATATTTTTACTTTTAGAATGCGTTTGGCTGAAGGCTTCAATTTCACTTATTCAGCAGCAGGCATCATAAACATGGTTCTTGAAGTGCAGATGCAAGGAGTTGGCGAGAATGATACCACATATCCGTGTATTATTCAATACATATTATTTCCGCCACACGTTATGTCAAACACGACACTAGAACGCGACAGTGCGTCGGAGGAAGACACTGATGAAGGTAAGGAAACCAATACTTCAAAATAAAAAATATAAATAAACATTGAATTAACAAGTGCATTTTTTACGTCTAGGAACTGCAGATGGTGAAATAAGCGTAGAAGATGCTGAGGGTTCCGGCGATTTCCAAATCATTTCCGAGATTTGGATCGAACCACAATGCGGTTTCTCTCAACTGCCTGTACAGTCCACAGCAACATACATGAATCGTTTGCAGTATCATGAGATCCCAGATGCAGTGAGTACATGTACATATTTTACTATACATAAATTTATTCCGTGTTCAGCTACATGATAATCAAACGTAAATCCGACAAGAAATTGATAGAAATAGGACACAATAACATTTGTGAGATTGCTATTGCTTTTTCTGTATTTTCTATTTTTTTTTTTCTGATTTCCCGGATAGCAACAGTTCAAATTAATATCGTTTTATCAAAATAAGCGATACACAGATAGATATAGACTTATCAAGATTTTAGATCATCTTGTACGGTTTGTCCCGAGAAATAGTTAACTTATCGGACTTATATATATATATATATATATTTTACTTTTAATAATTTTTCTGCGATCACATTCGCTACGGTATCGATGATATTATACAACGACACGACTCTTTCCTACTTATCGTCTCAGTCACTTCATTTTACTAGTTTGTTACATATTCGTGTATTAAAATATAAATTCGAATATTCAAGAGTAGAGCGAGAGATTCTACGATTCTTCGTGAAGTCAAGAGTATTCAATTACGTTTATTGAAAATTTGGGAAATAAAGCGAAGATGTTTCCCATTTGTAAGGAAATCGTGTCCATAATATTATTTGCTCAATGATACGTTAAGAATGCTTGATAATCCTTCTATTTCGAAATGCTATCAATGAAATAGACTCGACGGATCATTGCCTTATATGTAAATATGCCGATATTTATAATCTAAAATAACCCTTTTACATATATCATAATTATTCAAAAAGAAATCATCTAAATGATGATGCTTCCTTCTTACTTGTCAAAGAACGTGTTTGTTAATTCTGTTCCACGATTTTCACAAGAAAATGTACAAAAAGTAGACAGTTTGATGATCAAAGGCAGAATTAATTTTAAATAGATATTTGTCTGCCTAGAGACTTTTATTATATATTTTGGCATTTCTTCACTTGTATTTAAGCAATGTATATTGCAAAATCATAAGGGATGTTCTAAAAGAATCTTATGAAACATCTTTAAAATATATATTCTCTATATAAAAGAAACATATGATGCTCTTTTTTGGAAAAAATGTGAAACGTTCTTTCTTTCTTTTTTTTTTTTTTCTTTTATGAAACACATTTGGTATTGAACATGAATAGATTTGATTTATCTTTAATCTTATCTTTTCTTTGGTTAATACACAAAAAAAAACGATATAGCTGCAATGTTCTTCAGAAGTATGAGATAAAGGATAAGATTTAATTCTAATTCCTTGCCAATGGTTATCGGTTTTATTTTCAACGTTGTCTCAATTCATGGTAACAATGTACGTCGCAACTCTCTTGACCAAGTAAAGAAATTCCAGTCAGACCTATTTGCCATTGAAGTTAGATCCCATTGGGTCCGTCTTTTTCCTTGCCTTATCTGCAATAAAAATAAAAAGTACAATTTCTTTCTTGTATATATTCGATACGTGAGATAAAATTTATCTAAAAGTGATTATTAATCACCGAAAGACCAAATTTCAAGGTGCATTTTATCGATACGTTTTGGCTCGTCCATTATCTTTCTATATTTCTACTTGTGCTTTATATTATTTTGTTATATTACTTTCCCTGATTCTGCCCTATTATATCTTCAATTTAACGTCCTTTACTATTCCTGCCTTGTCTATCCTTCAATTTAACATCTTTTACCATTCCCTCAGTGTTCAATGTTTATAGATATATTACATTTATTCGTCAAGTGTCTCTCAGCATTGAAATATGAAATGCAAAGTATGAACATAGATATACACGTAGATATACGTAGCTTTTAAGTTACATCAAGTGGTATTTTGTGAGAGGGTAAAACTGTTCCTCGGTATCGACGAACATCCTGTCTTCCAAATTACAGGAGCAACGTCGAAAATACAGAATTTTGCCAGTCTTGTTAAAAACGACGTATGACATCATATGCTCAATAACAAGATAAATATTTTTTAAACATATATTGACGAATGACGGATAGGAAAAGAGATACTATCGTTTTGTAAGTCTTTTCGATAAACATTAACGGTCATGATTCGTAGCCTTATTCCATCTTTTTTTTCACAGAAATTTCATTCAAACGATTTCAGATAAAATTTCGAAATAACTCGTCCGATTTCATCTTGATAGTTCTCTACGTGCCGCTGTTTTCTTAATTACTTTCGAAACTGAGAAATTCATTTCAAACGAGATGGTGTTTGCAATTGAAATTAAAGGGATTCCACCAGGGTTTCGATGGCGAGACGTTGTTTTTTGTGTGGACGTATGGTGTGAATGGTGCTAGACGAAGAAATTATAAATAAATCAATTAGTTTCCCGACCAAAAAATAAGCGGGAATGTGTGTATAAAGTTGTCTATCAACTGTGTGTCGTTATCACTGCCGAGGTGGGGCCTCGATATCGATGAGGGTACTCAGAACAAGATTTTTCTATCAGTTGGCTCAGGTATATATAAAGCCCAACACGTAGCCGACTGTTTATTAGTGTTCTGATTACTTTTTTTTACGTAAGAGGTTTTCCAAACGAATCATTCCGTTACGTATCATATCGTACATCCATGAAAGAGAGAGAACATCATCGCGGTTTCATGTGAGTGGAACGTTTGAAAAGTGATAAAGAGAATTTCAGTATTTGTCTACGAAATAGCCTGCAACTGCATCTTCTTCTTCTTCTTCTTCTTCTTCTTTTTCTGGAAGGCTCACGGAAGTGTCGGTGAAAAATTGACAAGTGACTGAATCAAGTATGTTCTCGTTTCGTTCCATCACTGTTGGATAACGGTTCAGGTAACGTTTCAGTCCAGTATCACAAAAATATCGAGAAGCTCTGAGAGATCGTGAAACTACGACCACGTGCTTGTTTCACAATTGGCTAAAAAGAGAAACAAAATGTTGCAGATTCATGACGCGCCGTATTGCAAAATTGGATTTACTCTTTCGAGTAAAAGTCGCAATGCTGCGTAAGTATCTCTTATCCGGACTTCAGGTTCATCGGGCGAGAAAAATTTCCCATCGTCGACGTTCGAATTTAGCAGGGAAGTAACGAAATTAAAGTAACAATTCACAGGCGTGAACGATGCGAGCATGTTGATAATTTTGTTAACAGTTCTCGTGACTTTCTTCTCTCTGTTTATGACGACGTGCTGAGCCTCTCTTTTCTTTGAAGTGTCGCTAGAGAAACGATATTCTTCCATCGAGAGAGCCAAGTGCGCAACCGGCGAATAAAAAAGGAGGGAGGAGGTTCTTCTTCTTTCCAGTAAAGGTTACGAATCCTGTCATTGAACCGAGCTGACGGACAGAGAGAGATAGAGAGAGAGATAGAGAGAGAGAGGTCGATTCACTTCGTCGTCGTTAAAACACTGCATGGGCCGTTGCATGGTGTGCTGTGATCTGCATGACTTGCAGTTGGAAGTGAGGATCTAGACAGTGAGCAGTAAACGCTCTGATAACTTGCCAGATCTAACTCTTCCAGCTCAAAGTCTTGCTGATTGTCATCTTTCTTTCTTTGTTTTTTTTCTTTTGGTCTCTTTCGAATCTCTGTACACATTCGACATGAAAATTTGAAACCGAGAGACCGAACGGACGATTAAAAGAAGAGAAGAGAAGAGAAGGGAGGGGGGTCATGGTTCAAGTGGAGAAGTGGTCTCTACGCTTTGAATCGAAGTGAGATTCAACTCCTCCAACTTACTCCTGATCCCTGACGTTCTTCATTCGACTCTGCTCGTTTCCTCCTCTATCTGCGGAATATCTTTCGATGCGCCTACCAGATGTATCAGCAACGCGCGAGCGAAGATAAGTGGAGACTTTCGTGGAATCGTTCTATTGGCGCTCCTTAATACCTTGCCGGACAGGCATGTTGCAATAGCGATAAAATCTTTTAAAACGGTTCTTATCGTGGAATCCGTTCAACTGCGTATAATTGTTCCACGCGATTCAATTTTACTCGGCCAATAATATTTTCTGTGTATACTCTTGTTGTTGTACGTCCTTGCGAATATTTCTCTCCTCCTTTTTTTTTCTTCTTTTACACGATCTACAATATATATTTTTGTTATTTTCATAATAAATATTATTACATACCGAAAACAAAAAACTATTTGATTGTTTTTTCATTTTTTTTTTTACGAATTATATTGTTAATTAAAATAAATGTTTGTTGCTGCTGTTATCAATAATGCATCTGTCTGTATGACTATCGAATAAATTTCATTAATCATTTGTATAAAATTGCGAAACTCTTTAAATTGAACTTTACCTACTGTCTTGACACGACGTCTATGTAATATCATCGACATTGTACAAAACGAAGAAATTTGATACCAGATGTGTCTCGTAATTCTTTGACGCACCTTTTTCTACTTTTGCTTCCCTCTTCCATCAACAAATTATGTCACACACTGCTCGTTCTCTTTTTTGACGCGCCCTTTAAAGAAACTGAGGGCAAACTTTGAGAAACTTTTACCCATCGTCCTCCTGATAATCTCCTGATATATCTGGTTGCTAGATCGCTCGAGTAGACGAAGAATGTATCAACGCGTTGTTAACGTTGGAATACCTGAGCTTGTTAAGCCAAGTGATACCGAACGAAAAGAACACAGAGATCATTTATGGACAAGTGACCCACTATGACGTGAGTAAGCTGCCAAAAAGATGCAACAGAAACACGAAGGCCAACAGCTGCACGGTGGAGGAATCGTGCGAAGGCCTATCAGCCATCGACGAAAGGATCTACACGATGCATTTCTCCTTTGACACGTTGAACATATTGCCGAAATGCCAGCAGGCTGAACTCTTGTTCTCCATGTTCGCCGATGGTAAACATTTTTATCCACCATCATCTGTGAAACAAAGTAGAGCGAAAGATTAGTTAATTCAAGAAAGCCTTATCTTTATATATATATATTATTATTATTATTATTCTTAAATAATTTATAACTATAAACTTAAGAGTATAATGATTGTGTGTATATATATATATTTTACTTATTATTTATAAGTAAATTTATTTATATTTATTATTTATATTTATACTATTTTAATATATATGACTATATATATATATATATATATATATATATATATATATATATATATATTATACTCTTAAGTTTATAGTTATAAATTATTTAGTAATAATAATAATATATTTTATATATATATAATATATATATAGTCATTATACTTTTAAGTTTATAGTTATAAATTATTTAGTAATAATAATAATAATATATACTTATTATACTCTTAAATTTATAGTTGTAAATTATTTAATAATAATAATATATAATATTATATATATAGAGAGAGAGAGAGAGAGAAACGAGATGAACTTATGAACCTATATTATTATTTCAAGGTACAGCCAACAACAGGGATGACAAGGGGCAGGGTAGCGCGAACAAGATATTAATGGACAACTTTCTGGGACACATGAAACAGTTACACAACAAGGAACTCCTGTTGACCTCCGCCGAGTCGCAAAAATTCACGAAAATGCTTCTGGAGAGGCGGCGAGCCGGTGGCCCCCCTTTACCATTCTTTTCTGAGAGAGGTATATATCACTGTCCGTCTCCATTGAAATTACACGAAATGTTCACCTGCATCCACCGATGTGATCCATCTTTCGATCCTTAAAAACCGTTTCCAGAGAGATTGTCCTCCAACTCAGTCGAGCTCAACTCCTACCCGCGGTGGAAATGCTTCATCAAAGGGATCAGTACGACTCACGTGATCATCACGATACTACCAGCGTCCGAGAAAGACGTTGTACGATTGTTTGCGTCAACCTCGAGCGCAGAGGAACAATCGACGAGCAACAACTCGGAAAGGAACAGCGAATCTGTTGTGTTCAACGTAGATTTAAGCGAAAGCCAAAGCAACGCGTGCACAAAGTCTTCCACGACGGATGTTAACCTGGCTGACACAGCGTCAATAGAAAATAACGAGACGACGTTCTACGATCAGTGCATCGAGGACGACAGTGTAACAAACGCGGACACGCAGAGGAGATCTCACGATTGCGAGGAGTCCCTTGTTATTCCAGTTTACGTGTACGACTGTTCGTTGGCTCTGCTGATCGACACGTTGGTCGACAAGTTGAAAATCTCGCACAACAAGGACATTTATCAGGATCACACGTTCAAAGTTGGCCAGCAGGAGTGTAAAGATTTCATCGAGCTGAAGTCTGATTGTAACTCGAAGCCCTCGACCCCAGAACCAAAAAGCGAGGATTCCGACAATACTGCTAGCGGTAGGTGAAAATATACATACGAGTATGGTTCATTGACCTTACGCGTCAACGTTTATTTATCGACAATGATTTTCTGCACGACAGATCAACGAAGCCTTGTGGAGCATTGCAAACAATTAAGCCTGGCTCACTGTCATTGCTACGTGGTTGCAGTTTACAAATCACTGGTACTGCAACAACCGCTCACCTACGACGACATGGAAGCCGCAGTAGAGCAATGCGAGGAAACCCTAATCGAAATTAACATAACAAATTACCTGCGGTCTGTGTGCAGACATCTGAGCAAGCTGTCGGACAAAAACTTGCTAGACGAGCTGAGTCTGTCGGCGTGCAACGACGTTGAACCGTTGCACAACTTGATCAAGGAGAAGTTCGAGAGGATAATCACGGTTGCGTTCAGACCGGTCCCGGCGCATCCTGAATTTTATTACTGCTCGCCGTCCTGGTCGGAAAATGAAACGGTTCGTAAAGTGATCCGTTGCGAATTGCTCGAGCATCGTGTCATGATTGAACGAATAATTGTTGTTTAACAGGATCTTCTGGAATTTCAAAAATCGGACAGCGAGGACGAGATAGAGAATCTTATGCTTCATTCGATAAACATCGATTCCACGACACGCATTCTCAATGGAAAAGGTAAGTTTCACGAGTCTTTTTTTTTTTTTGTAAATTTGAGATTCGAAAGAAGTGAGTAGAAAAGAATGCTGCTTCAATTAAAAGATTGCTCTCATCTACTATGTACAAGCATATGTCATTGATATAATTGTTAGCATATCGAGTAAATAGGTAATAAACGATAAATAAACGTGTTGTTTGTAATTGTACGATCAGGTAACGTGACGTGGCCAGGCAGAAATGTCAACAATATATCCAAAATTTCAAGACACGGCTCCGCGGACTCGGTCAACAGTGACCTGCAGCAAAAGAGTATCTTCGGTAGAGAACAGCCGTTGTTCTTGCAATTAAGTTGCTCTGTCCGATTCCAGTCTAGATCTGGCCTTAGTAGCATCCCCGTAAAGTCCCTGCCAACGTGTTTCATGGAGATTGTGCAGAAAATGGAAGATTACAAAGACGAGGACATAGCGAACTTGAGTTTGGCTGATTTGAAGATCACTTTGGACATCATTTGTTTAAATTTGCCAAGGGAAGTGCTGGAGATAAGTTTAGAACGATACTCTGGCCTAAGGGCGACGTCATTCTGCAGCGGTTCACCTGTAGGTAGCTTGCGAACGGAGAGCGGAAGCAGCTTGGAGAACAATGCTAAAAACGAACTGTTTCAAGAAAAAATGTCTCACTTGCCTTTGTGCCAGCATAATGCTATAAGCAACCTGAGGGATGAAATTGAGTGGCTGTTGCAGGATGAAACTGCAACCGCGTTCCTAGACCAGCCAGTGATAAACGAAAACGTCTTAAACTTTGTTGCGAATCATGTCTCCGAGTCGACCGGCAGATTTAGCTGCAAAGTGGAAAAGGTCCCACTGTATTTCGTGTATCCTTCGGACGATAGTAAGCCTAAATTTATAAGCGAGTTGAAGAGACTTCAAATCGACAAGTATTGCATCCGTCAAGAAGGAAATTTGTTCTATTTTGTGAAAAATGTAGAACAAGTGAACGACGTTCAGAACGAGACGAAGGAGTCAAAAATAAAAGATAGTCTGTATTTTTCTCAAATTAAACTGAAAGTCTATGCATACATCAGTCAAATATTTATAATTATCATTGATATTCCAGATACATGTAGTGCTCCGGAAAATCTGGAACAAGAAAAACTGCAGGAGAGCTCTTGCGCAGAGAAGAACAATCTCAATATACGCTTTAAATCTCAGGAATCTCATTCTGACAGTGCTGATTTGACACACGAGAACCAAAATACCGCGGATGGATGTAAAGAGAGTAATACAACGGAAAACAGATTTCAATGGTTAATAGATCTTGATAATCGTAAAAGTTCCTTGCCCAACTTTTGGTTAATTTTAAACGTTGAGAACGATTCCGTCAATGTCTACTTTCACTGTAGGTAAGCAATAATAATTCTAAATCAGGGCATGGATTAATACACAAGTTATATTTTAAAATCGATTTCAAAGAGCACGTCGTATATACAAGCATACAGTTTTTTTTTTTTTTATAAAAAATTCAGGATGAACCGCGAATGTGAATTGTAATTTAAATTGTCGATAGATTTTTAGAAATCATATCGCCCGAAGTAAACAGCTACTTGCATACCCAGAAAATGCTGGTCTCTCAGATAAAGAGCACTTGTCGTCGAGTGAACCAGTACTTGCTCTTACAAAACCTTCACAAGACGAGCAAATGCTCGGAATTGCTGGAGACAGAATCGAGTGAAGATTACAATTGGAAAACAGAGACGACGAGTGAATTCAGCAACGTCGCCGCAAATCGAGATTCGATGCAAAATTTTACCCCGGGGATGTTTCGGTGTCGCGTCGTTTGGAAATTCACATTCCGACTGCATCCTCGATTGAAGACTGGCCCGGGGAGATCAGGCCTCTCTCGAGGCATAAAGGCTCTGCACGGTGTACTTAATAGATTTGCTGTTAGTAACCGGAGCAACATGTTCGTATATCAAGAGAACAACAAGAACGTGTTTTACCTAAGGCTGCACGAACAGATCAGCGATGGGAAAGCTTTGCAGAACAAATTGTCGGAGAGCGACGAACAGCTTGTCGTTTCTCGGAGCAACAGCGTGGTCTCGTTGTCGCAAGTTAAGCTAAGTGACAACGCAGCGGTGAACGATACAAGGCCTCGAGTCCGATCATTCAGCGAGAAGGAATCAAACACTTTAAACAAAACCGAAGACTCGATCATCTTGATGGTGCATGGGATCTCTGACGCCGGGCCAGAAGTTAAACGAGATTTGGTACAAGTTCTACAAAATCGCCTGGACGACGCGGTCTTGGAAGTTCTTTCGGTTATGCTAGCGAGGAACCCAATGTGCAAATTGACACCCGCTGACGTTCATTTCATTCAGCCGCCAAAATCACCGGAATCCATCATACGGCTGAGCGTGCAAAAGCATTGCACTCGGTACATAACTGCCTTAGAATTTTATTTGCGTCAGAATATACTTCAGTTTCTGTACATACCGAAGTACACTGACAACAGGCCAGAATATCATTTCCAAGACTACTCGCAACGCGAAGGATCTACCAAAAGGATTTCGGAGTCGGACATCTTTTTGTATAATCAAAGCCACTCCAGTGGGAGCAAAGGAATCGCTTGTATAGCTTTAACAATTGCAGGAGAACACGGTGAGCCGGTCAGATCGTTAGAAAATGAATTCCCCAAAGACAGTTTCCCTGAAACGATAAACGTGGAGGATTTCAAAAGTATCGTGTCGACGTCGATTTGTGATAAGAATTCGACGGAATCGCCGCCACTGATCGAGTTTAAAATATGGAAACAGGGCAGAGTTAATCTCGAATCTCTGTTGCAGAAGCTATGTTCTGCGGTGAAACATGCAATCTGGGACTTAGTCACGGAATATAAATTTTTATCAACTCCGTTGACAGAACCGCTTGTGGAAGGTACTCAAGAGATATCCGCTGAAAAGAAAGAGAACCAAACAAGAACAGTGCATGATCTAGCGATTGATCGATTCGAGGCAGGTGAAGAAGGGAAGTTACACAGCATTTACTGCGTGACATTATCACAATGGTTTCGATTTGCTTTAGAAATTGGAGTACCGTCGGTAAAAAGGCATGAAATAATCCTCACTCACAGACATCCTATATCCACGATCATTACAGAATTAGAGGCTCTTATACAGAGTCAAGCGCCGGATACATCCAGCAGAGCTTTTGTTCTAAAAGACAGACAACCATTTATCGAAAGGTATATCTCAAATGAGGAATTATTGACTGGGCTTAGGAAGAATAACTATTCTGTGCTGGAAAATGAAGGGAAGCTAGACTTGCCCGTCTACATACCATGCGATTTTAGTAAGGATGTACAAGGAACTTATACTAAATGTATTTTAATAGCTAGAAACTTTCATCAATGGAAAGCTTCGTTCAGCAGCACGGTACAGCCAGAATTACTTATTCCAAAAGGTGCTACCTATTTTATTGCTATATATCTTTCTGAGATAAATTAAAAATATTTGTTACAATTTGTACAATATCTTTTAATATAATTTTTCTTTGTTGTAGATCAAAAACTTTTGCAAAAGTTCAATCCTTTGATATTAGAATCTAATTTTGTTTCAAGACAACGAATATTACTTGCTGAGGTTCGGAGTGACAATGTAAGTTATTATTTATCCATGATCAAAATAATAGCAATAATAACGTATTGTATTTTTATTCAATAACTCTGCGTTGTCCGACATTCTAACATTAATTACAAATGAAATTATAATCGCAGATAACTCTCTACATGTACAATTGGTCGAAAGAGAAATCGGAAAAACTAATAAAACAAACTATAAATTTGGGCACGTGGCTGTCATCGAGATCAAATTTTTTCACAAACGCAATAATGCAAAAATTAGGTATATTCCATCATCGGCCAAGCTTCTCAAGGGAACATGCAAACTCGCAATATCTTCAAATCATGGACATGGAGAGTCTCACGAAGTTCTCTGCCGTGCCCCACAACGACGGAAAAGATTGGACGAGATTAAACAGCAGACCGCAAAATATAAAACACAATCAATTCTCATGGAACGAAGTAATCGGCCAAACAATGCGCGATGTGAAGCCTAATAATTATTTTCAGAGCAACACAGACCCGACTGTGAAAGCCGTCTGCGATTTACAAGATTTGCGATCGCGCGAGAGAAAAGTTAAAGGTGAATGAAAACATGGAATTGAACTTTATTCTAATTACTACTTACCACTAATTCAAGTTAAAATTAAAACAGTATAATCAAATTTTGAAGCTACGGTATACTCACCGAATGTTTTTCAATTTTCAGAGGATTTGAACAAGTTATACGCAATGTGGCAAAATCGTAGTGCTGCTCCGAATATTCCAATCTCAGTCATTGCTCTAAACACTTTCAAGCAATATTCTCGTTTGATCCATTTCTGTCACACGCCACTATTGTTTCTACCATCGTGGCGTTTACAATCTGCAGCTACGAGAGATCACTCGCTTTCGGCGCAATCGTCTTTGAGCACAGGCATCAGCTTATATCAGCAACTGTCGCAACAAATGCAAAAAAATCAGAATGAACAAACAAATATCATAAAGTGGCACAAAGAATTATGCAGTTTGATGCTGTCGGAATATAAGCAATATCTTCACTCGTTAGGCTTTAGTTCAGTGCAAATAGAATCGTCAGACAAGAGGTAAAATAAAATTTAATTACTATTATTTAATTATTAAGTTACCTAAAACGAATAGCCAACAGTTTTTGATTATACATATGTATTTTCGATATACGGCACTTGAATTTTAAACATGAAAGAGAGAGAGAGAGAGAGAGAGAGAGAGAGAGAGAGAGAGAATTATTTTACAGAATAATATTTATAATATTACTTTTCAGTTTCGAAGGAACAATCCAACAACAACAATCTTATTATCTTAAGAAATCAATGCTTGGTGGAGTGTTATTATTTGAAATTCACTTGTCACAACCATTTTTCATTGTTAAGTTACATATTATCGAATGCAGTCGACTACAAACGAAAACGAGTAGCGCTTTGGTGAATCAAGTAAGTTCTGACTTTCTTATCATTATGTTTTAATACTACATACAATAATTCACACATGTAACAAAATTTTAATTTGTTACAGTTTATGCTAAGTTTTGTGGATGCATGTGACAAAATCAAAATTAGTATGCATTTACATTCATTTACATATGATTTTCATTTACGTTGTATACATTCGTACATAGCTGGAACTGGACCTTGGTTAGTGCAACAAGGTTATCATCTTATTCATTTTCTCGATGATTTTAACAAATATTATAGCAAAGCTCCAAATTATGCGAGAAATCTTATATACAGTGGTAAGTAAAATAATATTTTGTGTATTGGGTATTATTTGTAGCTGTAATTATAAAATTAGGCCCTCTTATAAATTGATCATTTTACTGTTTCATCAACACATCTTTATATTTTAGATGTAGTAACTATTCGCGATTTGGCGATATCAGGTCGCACGTTATATTCCTACTTATTATCTCATGAGAAAACTTACAACATGCGTGTATTTGTAATGAAAAGTGATCTCCAAGATTCTGAAGAAAGTGAATACGTTTTAGTAAGCTTAAAGAGCACTCCTTTAATCAGTTACTGCGACGCACAAGATACGAAATATGCTGACGATTTCGATGTTGTTCTTATTGTGTCGCATTTAGAACAACCTCCACAACTAGAAAAAACTGAGATTACTTTAAAATACTATCTAATGTTAACGAGCAAGAGAGAATTATATCCAAAAAAAGAAGTAGAAAACAATAAACTCGGAAAATTTCGCACGGTGTACAGCGTTGAAAAATCTATATGTACTTATACCGAGCCTGTTGTAAGTACTTTAAACGAATCTTCATCTGATCTTCAAGAAGGTAGACAAGTTTCAAATGATAAAAAAAGTGATGCGAAATTATACAGTACTAACTTTGGTACAAATTGTAATAATACAGGTGCACCGACACCTCCGCCTGTACCTAATTCTCCATTGACCCAAAATGTAAATCCTCCAAGTATTTCAGTAAATTCATCACCACACCTGATTCAGATACGACAAGAATCGATTAATTATCTAGGTTATTACTCTTCGCATGAGCAACTTATGCAACAAACAATAATGTCCCAAGCAAATACAGCTCGAATGCATATAATGAATATGATCAAACGTGGAGCATTACAATGCAGGACACACCTTCTTTGGAATAAATTATTAGAAAGTAAATCTGCCATGAATTATAACGAATTCTCCGAACTTTGTTCTCTGGCCCATGTTGAACCTTTATTAAACTTAGATCCAAGATTAAGGCCATTTATTAATCAGCCAATTTCTTGGTATCAATCCTTATCAAAGGTTCTACAAAATAAATATCAAGAACATCATAAACAATTCAATACACCAGATGGAAATATTACTCATCTACTGATACTACATCCAAGTTTTTTCCAAGTTTTCATGATGTTAACTATAGATCTACATGCCTCACGAGGGGTTTGTATCAATATTTTTGTTGTTGTTGTTTATATACCACATGTATAATTTTCTCATTTCTCATTTCTAGGACCTGTACGCAGTTTACTGTAAATCAGAAGAAATGATTAATTCTTCATGCTGTATAGAAAATACATATAATCTAATAGAAGGTTTTGTGAATGCTTGCTGTTTTAATTTATGGATGGGTCTCTATAATTAATAATAATTGCACATTCCAAAGAAAAAAGTTTCCAGATACTTGTACTTATCATTTACATATATAGAAGTAATATATATGAAAGTAATTTCATTGTTTAAAAACATTATATATATTTTCATCGTTTGTTATATTGTACTGTAATTTGTATGGAACATATATTTTTTCTAATTTCAAAGATTTTATATTTTTAACTTGTTACCTCTCTGTTTGAAAAATGGATTCCTCCAAGTTCAAAAATTGGTAACGATGTATCAAAATAGATCTGATCGTCTGCACAATATCCAATTGCTATCTTATCAAATTGTGATTCATCAAATTACTTTTATTGAAAATGAATGATATACAATGGCCAATCATGCCACTGTAAATTCTTAATTAACAGAACTCTGCCATACCTGCTGATAATTAAATTCTCTCAGAGAAAATTATTATATTCAGTTGAATTAATTATAGAACTCATATAAACTAAATATTGATCATTATATGTATTATATGTATATATAATTGAAATTAACTTAGTTTTTATTTGATTATTACATTATTTATTTTTTATACATTTACTGTTAATGTATTTTATGCAAGAATTATAATAATAATAACACTGTATAATTTTTGTATTGAAAATTTAAAATAAAGAGAATTATATAAGTATTTTTTTCTTATTATATATTCAATACTCGGTACATACAGAGATACCTGCACGTGTTACCGAAAATTGTATGATGTAAGATTATACCATAACCTATATTTTGATTGTTTTTATAACCAATTCTTCAATATAAATTAATATTTTTAAGCAATAATGACCGTTAAAAATACAGAAAATGAAGGAAATTTTAATACCGAGGAAGCAGAATATTCTGACCTTTATCCAAGCAGAAAGAAAAGTCAAAGCAAAATCAGCACTTGGTTTGACAAAATTACCCTCAACAAAGAACGGGAAAGTTATCAAAAGTTACAGTGTGAAATTAATGTTTTTCAATGTATGAAAAAGAGTAAGTTCTATTTATTTGAAAAAAATTGTTATGATCCTTTCTACTTTAAACGTATTATACAGTTATTGCAACAAAAATATTATTCCAAATATTTCAGCGGCATAGCAGTTAGTTGTTTTTTAGAAGATAAATATTTTTTTTTAAATTAAAAAATGTCATTGTAAAAAAAATAAAATTATAAAACAAATTTAATATTATACTTTTACTTTCGTAAACAGTCATTAATGCATGTATAATTGTATCACTTACATTGTACATTATATATTATAATAATTAAGAAATTAAGTAAATTATGAATTATATTTCAGGTCCTTTAATGAAATTATTACTGGGAGCATTAAAAAGTTCAGGATGGTGAGTTATTGAGATTTCCAAAATATTCATGATTTTTTAGAAATCTATTTTTGCATAAATTTCATTGTACAAGAAAAAGTACAATTGCATTTTGCAAGTTTGATTTGTTTAATCTATTTTAGATCATAAAGTCTTTCAGATTTCAAGTTGACAGTTTGTAATGCAAGTATTCTTATTATTAATATTATTTTATTTACAAAAATTTCAGTGAAGTTGAACTTGGTCGTCATATTTCATGTGAAGTATGTGATGAAGTAGTTACTGGTGGTTATGATCCTCAGACAAATCAGGTATATATTACTAGATATCTTTGTTTATATTATTTTACATAAATAATATAAAATAAAGTATTTATATATTTTAGATTATAATTTGCCAAAATACTGCTAACAGTAGAAATCGAGTTCATAGTACATTGAGTCATGAAATGATACATATGTTTGATTATTGCCGTAATAAACTTGATCTACAAAATTTAAATCACTTAGCTTGCACAGAAATAAGAGCAGCTAATCAATGTCATTGTAGTTTTCTTGGTGCTTGGGTTCAAGGAACTGCTTCACCTTTCAATATTAAAAAAGCACACCAGGTAGGATACATTTATGGTATATAAAAATATATTATATAAAATATGTAAAAATATATTGCACAAAAAAATTAATTTCATGGAACTAAAATATCACTTAATAGAACAAAAAAATGTTCGAAAAGTATTATACTATGAAGAAATAAATATAAAACTATTTAGAAAGATATCTAGTAATATATAGTTATATTTTTGCTTTAGAATTGTGTTATAGACAAGGCTGTTAGATCAGTAATTGCTATAACGAATATATCGAAGGAGGAAGCAACAGAAGTTGTGATGCAAGTTTTCAACAAATGTTACAACGATTTAGAACCAATTGGAAGACGTCTTCGTCGAAATTCATTGGATATGGAAAAAGCATATTATGATGGAATATATTATGGATATATAGATTAACATACATCTTTTAAAATGTTATTGGTTCCAAATGTAGTCTTTTATTGTATTCTGTACTTTAAAATAACACGCTTAGAAAATAGTATTATTTTGTTATATCATTTTGGTACTTGTCTCAAGTGAAACTGAAAAATTGTTGTTATTTTTATTGTTCCAACTGCAACGTGCTACAACTATATGTATTGTAACATTATGAAACCACAGCTGATTCAATGTTACATTTTATTTTTTCTATAAAAATTTTGAACATTTTCATATAATAAAACAAAGATAAGATTTTTGTTTATAATTTTGTAACAAATATATATATCTCATTAGTCTTTACAGTTAGGTTTAGTGAATTGGCCAAAGAATTATTCATTTGATTTAGAAATTTTTGATCTTTACATATATATAGAATATTTTGTATTAAAAGAATATTGCATCTTCTATTCAGAATAATTTTTCAGTTAGTTATACAGTAAATTCAAATGTAAAAGAAACTTGCAATTATATAAAAGTGGGAGCATTACACATATTTGTAATTTTCACAAATATTGGAATTATATAGTAGAAATGAAAAATTATATACTTAAAAATGACCATATAATTAAATATAATTAATTTTTAAACTGATACTTCTTAAATCATTAAGATTTATAGTAAGATATAATAACTTTCAATAATATTATACAATATTGTTAACAAGAACACAAATACACACCTTACAATTACCATCAAATGTTATCCAGAACATCCTCTGCATCCACAATGGATACATTCTACTATCCTACCTTCTTCAAGTTTGCCTTTAGGTACCCTGCAAATGCAATTTGTGCCAAAGTTAGTGTCTCTGTGCTGTATGCAACGCAAACAGCACAAGTTTTCATATCCCACTTTCTTCCACTTTGCTATTAAATTTCTGTCTGCTATATTCTCATTCAGGCAATAGTCATACAGTTCTGGAACCAAAAAACATGGTAAACAAGAGTAGAACAAATAAATAAATAAAACAGTTGGTAACATCTTACCACGACTTATCGCTTTTCGCCTGTAATATAAGTCATATATGTATCTTGATTTTTGGTGATGGATTTTAAATATGGGCCACAATGATTCTTGTTTCCGTTTGCCCTCGTGAGGTTCAGTCTCGGCTGTGATTCAATCGGAACAAAACAATCAAAATTACATCGAGCAACATGTAATTCATATAAACGATAAAAAATAAAAATTAGCGCAACTCCTGTACCATAACCTCTATTTCTTTCTCAAAATTACCTTCGCGCATTTTCTGTTCTAATTCCTCTAACGTTGGTTCGATCAATTCCCAACCGTCCGGAGGAGGTTTTTTACTTCTACGTACTTTCGGCATTTTTAATTCATAGATTAGAAGTAGGTTATTAAAACCGCAAACAGAAATGTGAATTTAACAAAGTCTGTTTGTGTTCCGAAAGCGATGTTTTGTTACAATGGTAATAGAATCTTTTAACGATTTGACTTTAGCGTTATGTATCGGAAGTCTTTGTAACTCCAGTGTTATTTTGTCATCCTAAACAGAAATATTTTTCTGAGCATAACGATGCACGTTACTCTTACTACAGCTTACAGGTGAACAACAGCGGCGTGCCGGCAAAATACCACTTTTTCGAACTCTGGATGATTTTTTCTCCAGAAATGTTAATTGAATTTGATGTTATTTAAACATGATCTCGTATATCACGTTGGAGGTGACAATGCAAATTTGCTCTAAAATAAACACAAGTGAGCAACAACATTGAAAACAAATCGTTTCAATCTAATCCAGAGGATTAAAATAAATTCAATACTTTTTACAAAGCGCCAAAAACATGCACAAAATATTTGCGCGCCAATTCTTTTTGAATTATTTGGAACTACGAAATTTAATAACTTTTTACATTGATGTGAGTAGAAATCAAGAATTTAATATTTAGAACAATAATTGAGTCGGAGGAACATACTCTAATTACAAACGTTATTATTTTAAAATTTTCTGCTAATTTCTTATAATTTTTCCTCTTACTACAAGTACCATGATCTATCTAAAAAAATAAACGAGTGGCATGACACGCGAGGTCTTTTATCAGCTTTTAAGACGAATTATATTGAAGTTCATTATGAATAGTGCATTTTAGCATACGTGTTGATTATCTTTGATCTCATTAAAAAAATAAAATGATGAACGGAGAACATTAACAGAGAATATTAACAGAGTGCTTACAGATAGATCATTTTATAGTTTGCAACTGTGCATGAAGAAGAAAGTAAGAAATTTAGTTTAGAATAAAGTAAGAAATTCTAATAAAACAAGTAAAACAATAGTTATTAACAGATTGGAAGAATATGAAGAGTAAGTGAATTATATGTATTAACATAGTGTTTTTCAAAATTGTATCAATTTATAAATGAACAATTAATAAATTTTATTCTTGAATCTCAAAATAACTTCATTTAATGTGTACATACGGATGTATGTAATTATATTTTTTTAAATATGTTTGCGATTGTTATTGTACTCTAATAATGTGTGTTTAGACAAAATCTTCAAGGCAGAAAAAACTAAAATTCTAACATGGAGACCAAAAACTCAATATGAGTCGTTATCAGCTATCATTTGGATTAATGAAATATTTGGTTTACGTATATTTGAATTTGGAAAACGTCTACGATATAGCTGGAGCATAATATATGTTAGCATATGCATTGTTTTATATTTTATCTTGTACAACAGGATGTTATTTCATTGTGAGAACTATTGGCCTGTGTACCAAGAGATCAGTTATAAATTTATTTTATATATCAACATCCCAATTATTTTGCTTTGCATTGTTCTTGGATTTGTCAATACAGAAGTACGTATTTATACAATAAATTGCTAAATGTTTGAAATATATAGTAAACTTTCAAAAATTCTTTCTCTCTCATCGTAAATTTTTTCTTTTTTTAATTTGAAGAATTCGAAGAAAATTATTGCAAGATATGAACAAATAGACAATGTTTTGGAATCCTTTGGTATTGAAAAAGATTATCTAAAAACATTCATCTATGTTGTACAAGTAGTAAGTACGTGGTGCATACTGATGGTAATTCTTTTTATACTTGGTTGGATTTGGTGCTGGATTGATACCGATATTATAGAAGCATTCTATTTAAATCTTCTACTGTGTACACCAATTATAATCAATTGTTTGATGAGCATCACTTTCAACACATTTATAAGGTAAATTATACAGAAATAAAAATATTTACAAGTTAAAAATTATCTGGACGAAAAAACAGTGCTTCGTATTTCCTAAATTTAACTTTTTAAAACTCAATGATCAAGTACATAATTGATGATCATTAGATCAATTCTTACTTCTACGAAGCAGTTTTCTTACAAACAATTAACTTTTCAGGTATTTCTATTATAAATTCAATACTATTCTATTATGCATCCATTTTCTCACGAAGAATGTTAATTTAGAATTTTAAGAGACAAATTGCATAAGATGAATACAGCAATAAGTGAAGTACATCAGTCATCAAATGTGAATGGTATTGATATGGAATATAAGATGCAGCAAACGATACATAAATTTGTACTTGTAAGGAACTATTATAATCAGAATAATTTTCTTCGACGTTTCGTTGAAATTACAAGGTATATTTGATGTCTCCTCAATGATATTATAAAACGTAATATCGTTTATTACATCAATAATAATAAAGTCGTTAATAACTTTTTGCTTTTATTATTAATCTGTCTATTTATCTTTTAAAGGCAAATGCATTTTGAAATTGTAAGTGTTTCGCGCGAACTTAATCAAATATACAGTTATCAACTTTTATTAAACCTGGCAATGGAATTTATAGTGATAATATGTACACTGTATAATTTATATTTCGACGTAATATCATCGACTCTGGTAGAAATTTTGCACTGTAAAATAGTGATACCAATAGTATTATTTTTTATATTTTCTGCTAAAGTTATTATTATAAATCATGAGTGTACTTATTTCCATCGCGAGGTAAAATTATATATTTTATTATATATTTTTACTATGACGAAAGTGATAATATATTATATAAATATTGGCATTTTTTAGATAGAAATAACAGCGCAAACGCTTCGAGAAATAGAAGTCTCTTGCATAGATGGTTCTATCAAAGATGAGGTAAAGAGAATATTTCTAAATTATCTACTCTTATACTACATCACAAACGGGGTATATGAATCATATATCTCGTCTGTGATCACGTATCAAAAATTTCTTTATATTTGATCTTGTACAGAGTAATCTTCTTTCTAGTTAACAATGACTTATATTTCAACAATGATTTTTAATGTTCCAAAAACACATTTAGCAGAAAATTGATTTTCAATAACGATAATTTCAGCTGCAACAATTTTCATTACAACTCATTCTTTATCCTTCATATTTTACTGCTGCCGGCTGCGTTTTTTTTGATAACCAACTTACAACGAAGGTAAATTGAGTATATATATATATATATATATATATATATATATACATATATATATATACATATATATATATACATATCATCAATATTCGTTGATTACTTCGAAAAACATAATATTTCTTTTCAGTTTTTTGGTACTTTAAGTACCTACTTAGCGATATCAGTTCAAATGAGTTCCACATCTGTGCAGTCTTGAAGTCACAATTTATGTAATTAATGCAATTAATATTTACATCGTTATTTAGTATCATCACATTCATAGATCGTGATTATTTCTTATAGTTTACGACACGCTGTTGTAATTTATAAGCAAGCAAGTGAATGATTAAAAAAATATATGTATGGATATCTTGATTAATAAAATAACTTTTACAGTAAGAATTTTTCGTCAATAAAATTTTAATACGTCGGTACATGTGCGTGCATATGACGATCAATAATAGTATTCAGTAATGTAATTGCCATTTGCACGTTTATTATTTCAAACATGTTTACATGTTTCAAAAGTACTTAATCATCAATTAACGGCGATCAGATAACGGCAATAATAGATATTATGAAGAACTCATATCTCTATTAGATAATTCATACATCGTTCCTAGCACGACGCATAAAAGAAATTACAGAAATTACATAAAAAAAGAAAAACAAGAATATTATATATCAGAATTGACCCCAATCTCCATAATAGTTAGTGGAATTATCGTATAGCTAGTATAACACGTATCACTATCGACTGGAGCATTTTTAAGTAAGAACTTTCATTGTAAATCAAAAAGTTATTCATATTCTATATAAGCACAGTAAAAAATGGCCAATAAGCGAAGAAAGTATATCTGAAGAAGGAACTCTGAACTATATCCTGACTTATATAATTAGATACTCCTCTTATTGTTAGTCAACAATTTCAGTCAAATTTTAATTAATTAATTCTTGTAAGAAACATGACTTATCGAGAAATAATTTTCCTTGTTAACATTTCCTTAATTATATGACACGAATAAATTAAAACAAAGATTAGAAACATGTGCAGCCACAGCAATTGTAATTATCTTCGGTCTTGAAAGTTTCATAGGAATTTTTCTTACAATCTACTTCCTCTTCTATACGAAAACTATACGCTACGTTACATTATTTTATTTTGGATACTACGACTGGGACATGTGCTGTAGGAGTGATAGAATTTTCTTTTTTCTCAATCGGTATTTCAATGGAGTTACCAAAAATAGAATACAGACAAGGTATATGAATCTTCATATACCTGTATCATAATTCAAATATAGTTTAAATAATAAATTTTTAAATATTTTTACTACATAAAAATGTAAAAATAATTTACTTTTAGTTCATTTAACAAGAAATTTTTTTAGAAAAAAAATAGGTTCCTTTCAAAACTAGAGTATTAAAAGTGAATTCGATTAAAATACTGATGAATTTTATAAATAAACTTTTTAATATAATAATGATACTAACTGTGATTTTTTATTACAAATTTTGTTAACATTCATACATGTCATATAAAAATAATATTATGCCAAAAAGATATACTAGTAGTCTTGTCTGTTTATTACCACCTGCAAAACATTTTCCTAGTAATTGATATACATATGATATAAAAAAAGCTACTAGTATTTTGATAAAAATTTTGTTACCAATACAGTTACTACAATTATAACAACCACTGATGTAGTTGTCAACTGTCGTAGTTATAAAGTTATAATTACAGTAAATAATCTAACTAATTAAGCATGTTAATTGTAATGAACACATCAATAGTTCTCAGCCACTGACAATAATAAAAAAGATTAAAAATTCTCCTAAAATGAAAATTTCATTTTTTGTATAACATAATGGTAACTTACTAAGAAATACTCAATATCATAAATCTAGACAAATTTAGAAATGATGAAAATACAATACTTAAACTATTTAAAATGGCTGAGGTTTTTCTGTATTAAAAATTAGTAATAATAATAATAAAAAAGTAATAGTAATAATAATAATAATAATAATAATAAAAAGGAAAAAAATTTTCTTAAATACACTATACAAGGACACACTACACTAATATTACTCTACAAATTATAACGTACAATAACATGTTACAATATTAAACCAAAATTCATTGAACAAGAATTTTCTGTTTTATCTTCATCTCAAGTATCATTTTTCAACTTAAGATAATTATAAATACACGTATAATAAAATGAATGAAAAGTATTTATGTAATTGTCTTTCATTTTTTGCAAAGAAATAAATTTACAGAACAAGCCACACAGCTTACTAATAAATCTTACTAAAAATTCTTACTAATAAATATCTGCATAAAATAATATGTATCCATACTACTTAATCAAGAGACAAATGAACACGTGTGTCATTAGCTGCCAGTTTAACAAGTGTTTTTTTTACTCTAAGAATGGGTAGACGTGCTGCAGGTTTCCCATGCCAACATTCTTTCATTAATTTTCCCAAACCAGCCAATGTCTGTAAAATATATATATCATTATTTAATGTTAAATTTTTTTTACATTTACTCTTTGTAAAACAGAAAGTTCTAAAATAGTACTGCAGATTACAAAAATAAAATATTTTCTAGCGTGTATAAATGATGAGCAAAAAATAACAAATACTTTAAAGAAATTTATCAGTACGAATAATTAAATATAATATTTTATTCTTTAATATTTAATGATATTTTAATATTTAGATAATTAATTAGTCAATTAATGAATGAATTAAATATTTACTGGATCAGAATGCCATCTGTTAGGAAGGGGTGGTCTGTGCTGATCCAAACATACTAATTTTCTCATTTCTTCAATAGAAGGTTCTTGACTATTAGAAAGCCACTCAGAATATGGTGCTGCATATTCTAATGCAACACCATTACTTATACATCTTCTGCAAACTTCCCATAGTATCAAGCCTAAACTGTATATATCTGCTCGTCTGAAGTTCTCCAAACACTCTGTGTTTATCCTAAAGAAATATATCAAATAAATTTTTGCATTTTTAATTGATTTCATATATCAGATTTTAAATGTATTATTTATGAAATACATTTTACAAAAATTATTACTAAAAATTTTGAATAAATTTTTAATTATAAACTTAATATAATATAATTGAAAGTAATACATACGTTTGCTCAAGAATCTCTGGGCTCATATATCGTTTTGTACCTTGTTTTAAATCAATTCTATCTGTAGTCAAACGTTCTTGTGTTACTGCCAACGCAAAATCAGCAATTACACAACTACCATTAGTTTTGACAAGAATATTTTTAGATTTGAGATTACGATGTGCCATAGCCGGTTTTCCTCTAGTTCCGTGAATCTCAGTATGTAAATAAAGCAATCCATTCACAATACTCAAACAGATACTGAGTGTTTGATGATGTGTTAAAGAATGAGGTGTACGATTCAAATAATCGAAAAGTGAGCCCATTGGATGATAATGTGTCACTAGCCAAAGTTGAGTGCAACTTGCTCTGCTTGTCATATCACTTCCGACATAACCAAGAATATTATCAAGTCTTGACGGCAGCAATTGAGAATAAACTTCAGTCTCACGAGCCCAAGCTGCCTCGTCTCGTGAAAAATATATTTTTACAGCAACATTTTCGCCATGCCATACTCCTCTCCAAACTTCTCCACCAAATCCACCATTACCACCGCTACCTAGGCATTCCACTAATGCTACTTGTTTAGCTAGTGTTCTTTGTACCAATAATGGTAAACCAGATCCTGACCCACTAGTTAAACTCCTTCCATCCAAGTATTCCTATTTCAACACATACATTTTATGTAGTATTTATATTTAAAATATAAAAAGCTACAAAATAAAAGAAACAATAGAAAAAAAATCAATTTTTATATTCCTAAAATAAAATGAATTTTACATAAATCTTTGTATTATTTTCATATAATCTTTGTATTATTTCAAATAAATCTCTGTATTATTTCAATCACACCTATAGATAATCAAAGCACACAAGTACATAATAAATATGTACCTGTATTAAGATTAATCCATATTTGAATTCAAATAACTATTGTAAGTAATATCCTATACTTATACCTTTAGAGTACTATCACCAGCTGCAGTTGCTTTTAGTTCATGAGAATGATACGTAGTAGTGGATGTTGGAGAAGAAAATGAAAAATGTAGGATAGACGACTCCATTTCAGAATCTATAACAAGTTTATTACGCCTTGCAGCCAATGTCCTTTTTTTACGAGTCCTACATACCAATAAATAGAACAACACTATTCCAGCAATAATGCAGAACCCAACCAAGGAACCCAAAATTGCCAATGTTAATTTAACCGCATAGTCTTCTTCAACAACATCTAAAAAATGGAATATAACGTCATTGTACGAAATAAATATAAATAAAAATATAATATTATACAATATCTACCTCCATTAAAGTCATGTAATATAGGAAATGGTCCGCCATTACACAAATCTGTTTGGCAACATTCAACATAATATTGTACACCATGTGGAAGTCCACTAACATGTCTTTTTTTAGTACTACTTTGAACGATACGTGGCGGTAATTGCTTATTACACAATAACAACATATGCTCCATTGTTGAAGTACATCCTCTACTTACACTTTCTGCACCGTTTGATTCTTTTACTCTAGATTTCCAACACTATCAAATATTAAAAGATATATTATTTTTCCTAATGTTCTTGAGAATTTTGGTACAATAATAACAACAAGAGACGTTACAGTAATTGCATTATGGCAGATTTGAGTATATCGGCAATCTGGTCCATCGCAGGTATGGCATTTAAAACGTTGTTGTCCAATTGAACTGCCATTAAAAGCCATAATATCTATAGATTTCTGTGGTTCTCCACTTTCAACAGAAAAATCATTTTCTAATAAAGAAAGCTTCTCTTCTTCTCCTAAAAACGAGTCCTGTTAACCATTGAAATACATTTCAAGATATTATGAAGCATTATTTATAATCAACGCATATGCACATTTGTATGCAATTATTCAGATGTATGTATGTACACAAAATTAAACACTAATGCTAAGTCGACCAAAAAAAAAGGAAAAGAAAAGAAAGAAGTCAGAAAAACTCAGCAACAATGAATGTGTTGGGTATTAATATGAAACGTTAAATAAGAAGAAAAGAGATGTTTCATTTCCGAATCATAATTGTTAGAACAAAATATTTGTTTCACTGAAAAATATATTGCCCACCTGGACATAACTTGAGTGTCAACGATAATATAAAATATGTGATAAACATAAAATCCGCCATTGCCATGCACGTCAAAACATTGAGGAGCTAAAATCAAAATCGACACTTTCCTAAAATTTCTTTCTACGCGTGTCTACGTACGATGAAATTAAAATAACTTCTATCTCTACAACATTGGTGAAAAATTTAACATACATGCGATCAGCATTGGATTGGCGGTATTTTATTTTCATATTAAAAAAAAGAAATATCTGCAGATGTCGTTACCATCGGTTTATTCCGTTCATACGATACGTCTAAATGCGTATATTACGTGTATATATAAAGTAAAGTATAGCACATATATATATATATATATATATATATATATATATATATATAAGATTACTGTATCGCGTGAACTTAGCTTTAGTATATTTATGCTGGTAATCGATATGTAAATTAAGAGCTAAGTTTGAAATTATCAATACATATGCGAAATGCAAAATCTGTTGCATAATTGAACTAAATTCTCCCATGCTAAGTTTAGTAATAATACATGTTTCATTTTAGTTACCAAATATATAATTTTATTACTTATTTGGGTTTTACTTATAAATGCGAGAATAAAAAATGAGCGATTGAAAACCGATTAGTAAGTAAAATGAACATATTCGGTAGTATTATTAAGTAAATGATAATCAGAAATGTTGTAAATAATACTGTTATATCCATATTTGAGGCTGCAACTTTTATTCAATATCTAGTAGACGTAATTTAAAAACGGTACATTAAATATCACTAACGCGTGTATAATGTATTGGTAACAATATCTGCTTAAGTATCTCATCAAATGGAGTTCGTAACATAGTTCTAATCATTCGAGAAACGATCATGCTTGACTATCGATAGCAGTTTGATATCTTGATATTAAATATTCGGCGGCCAGGATCATTTTTTCGATATTGTGATGTAGTCCGTGCAGGTGCCTTTTAAAAGATCGTGCAGCAACACTAACACTATCTTCGTTCTCCGCTTCAGAATTATTCTCGGTTACAATATCAAATTCAGAATTGCAAGAAGTACAGACACTTTGTATACTGTGCATCGACGTATTACTCGAATTCCTAGCGCGTATAAACTTTTGCAACAACGCGGGATCCTCCTCTAAATTTTGAGCATTGTTCATGTGGTCCTGAGACCATAACACTTCGATCTTCATTTGATTGATTATGTTGTAAAGGCGATACAAATCGACGTTAGCCAATGTCGCTTTAATGACAGAACTACGTTTGTCTTCCAATTGAAGGTTATCCTGCGAGTCGCCTACAGTTAAGTCTAGAAGTCGACTGGGAATTAAAATCGTATCTTCCATCTCATGCACCGTTCGAATAAATCGTTCCATACTATTCAAAATAGAGGTATTGCTAAATGCAGTAACGTCATGCTTGATTAATTTTTGGAGATTTGCCCTAAAACAGAAACGAGATATCTCCAGCATACATTCCACTTTTTCATTTGCGTACTAGATCAACAGCACACAATATATCTCGATGATTTGTAAATCATTTTTTCCAAAACTATGAAATTGAAATATCTTTAGGCTCAGTTGTTTGAATTATTTTCGCGATTAAATTTATTACACAGAAATCTCTGGAAATGAAAAGACGTCACAAATGTTACAAATAATAGAAACATTTGAATGAGGTATTTAAGTAAAGTATTTTTACGTGCTATTAAGTATAGAAAGAACTATTAAATCTTTCCATTATTCGTGTCTATTGATCTAATCAAGAAACGTTTGAAATAAAATTTTATCATCCAATATCATATATTAACATTCTACACGAATTTCAGTTCCCATCGGAAAAAGAAGAATCAGATGAAGAATTATTACATACCTTTTGCATGACATTTCTCAATACACCATAAATTGAACGAGAATGGTACAATAAACAGAATAAAAATACAGATAACAATACATTCGATAGGAACTCAAATACTAATGACGTGAATTTACCAATTTTATTACTGCAGCAGAGTGATAAATTAAATTCTAATGAATTCATTGAGTACAATGAAGTAAAGGTCTCTGGGTCATAATAAATATTGAGATTTGTTTCCGGCTGGAAGTTATATTTTTCCTATATTTTGTTAATGATATTCCTAAAGGTGAAAATTTTTATACCCCACACTTGATCTTTAAAACACATCTTTCATTTAAAATAGATTTTAGAAATATAAAAGAAATCTGAAATCTTTCGCTCTACATGGTATTAATAGATTTACTTGTAACTATTAAAAAGGAAACAGTCTCTCTAATTCTTTAACTCGTATGTTATTATCTGATTTCGATGTTGAGTAATAATTTCATTATATAAATATATAATTTACGGTTATTGCTTCAGACAATTTTTGAAAATCGACATGTACTATAGTGCACGTATAACAATTTCAAATTTCCCTTCTAACTGACACATCTATCGATATCACAGAACACACAGCTAAGTTCATGTGATAGCATGTACACAATAATATTGTATTTATAAACATATATATATATATATATATATATACCGATGATATGGTAAGTGAGAGAATGTTTGACATCATGTGCTTGGTTAATTCTGCTGTTTTTACTCTCTTTAATTTTATATAGCAATGCAACATTAAAAATAATTGCAGTGAAAGGTTATAAGGAATCAAATTAATTATAAGACGTATAGTCAATTCAAGTGAGTACACTTCTTTTAGTTGCATTGATAAAAATTTATATGACAGTAACTTGCAAGATAAATTATTTGTTTTCGTTAGGGATAAACAATAAACAATAAACATTACAAGAACCATTACATCAACATGGCCCTTGCAAATATATCTGGCATCCCTGATAAACACTGGCAACCACCATTCGTAGCATTTGAAACAACGTAAATATATAATTATTACTAAATAGATTATTACTCTCCAATTTTAATTTTTCCAATTTACCAAACTTTCCAAATTGATGAATGCTCATGGAATTTTCAAGATCTTTATATATTCTTTTTATCTACACCATGCTCAGTGATTGTAGTAATAATACTGACATTTTCTGATTTCTCCATAATTTTTGAGCATTGCACTAATATAAACTCTCTTATAATACCATTTAGAACATCAATGTGTTTTCCATTTCAATGATAACTTCCCAAACATCTCTTGTTAATAAACATGATGTGACACAATTTAATATATGTTATAGTACTACTGTCGTATCACTTTTAATGTATAATAAAATGACAAATATTTTGGTTATTTATATTATGTATAATAAAATCATTGACAAATATTTGGTTATTTATATCTGTTGACATGTTTCTCTCTATGCTATTTAAGCACATCAATGAATTCATATAACAGCTGCCGTTATACTGTTGTTGGATTCTTTTCATTACAGTATGGGTGAAATAGTGATAGAACTTTATTGGAAACATGTACCAATTACTTGTAGAAACTTTGCTGAACTTACACGACGTGGTTATTATAATGGAACAAAGTTTCATAGAGTTATTCGAGATTTTATGATACAAGGTATCTTTTTGCGATATTATATTTTTTCTTTTTGTAAATCGATTCTTCTGATGGTAATATACACGTTTATCTAGTCCACCTCTATTTTGTTTTATAGTATGTTTTATGGCATTGTATTTTAGGTGGTGATCCTACTGGAACTGGGAAAGGCGGTGTGTCTATCTACGGAGAATGTTTCGATGATGAAATACATGACGATTTAAAACATACCGGTACGATTAATATAAATATTTTTCGTAACAATAATATAAATATTACTGTTAATGATCAGTTTCCATGAAAAATTCCAAAAGTTATAAATATGTAACATTGTGTTAATTCATGAAAAAAAAATATTATATTGAATTTTTAGGTGCTGGAGTTATTTCTATGGCCAATTCAGGACCGAACACTAATGGATCACAGTTTTTCATAACATTAGCACCTACACAGTGGCTTGATGGAAAACATACAATTTTTGGTAAGTTAAATTCTGTTCACCTAACATGTACAAAAATTTTTGATAATTTAACGAACTTGTATTTTTTTTTCTTTTGCCAATAGGTAGAATCCATTCCGGTATGGCAATAGTGAAAAGGATTGGATTAATAGAAACTGATAAGAATGACAGACCTGTTGATGATATAAAAATTGTTAAAGGATCAATAAGAAACGCGTAATAAAACATGTCCTTGATGATTTATATTTCTTTAGAATTTATCTGTAATATAATATTTTGTATATAATAAAATATTACTCACATTTTTATATCAGATTCGAAGATTCATTTTTCTGGTCATTACATTGTATGTATATGTAAGTTTGCTATAAAAAAATATACATATATAAAAAACAAATACAATATTCAAACTCACCACGCTCGATTCTTTAGCTTTCCAAATAGCGTATAAAATTCTTCGAATTTTGTGCTTGATACAATCGTCATGGACATAATGTACCGGGCGGAATATAACTGAAAAAAATAGTAGACTAATGATTTATGTGAATATAATTTTTGATACATGTTTAAACTAAATATTGTTTTTTATTTTATATTTTATTTTTTCGCAATTGAAATAATTTATCACTGTCTGACCAGAGATTAGATTATAATTAATTTATATAAAATAGAGAACCTCATATTGTACGTAGTATTATCTTCCATTGGAGTAACTGGAAATTGATAAGTAGACTTCTCGCTCCATGGTTTTTCAACTCTATCTCCACTTTCCACGGGCTGATAACTCAACTGCATAATAGTTTCCGCTTTCATTGGAACATCTGACGGGCAGTATGTACGTATTGGTGCATAGTTAAGAGTAGGCGTTAACGATTTCGTATCATTTTCTAAGAAGGAAAGTTTGTAAGTAGTACAACCTGCAATCAAATGCAAATTAATATTACCACAATATTAAGATAATTATAATGAATGAGATTTTAAATGATTTACATGGTCAACTTCACGCGTTTATTTTATATAATATTGCTATTGTTTATTAAAAGAAACAAAAAATTTGTAATACATACATTCGATAGGTGAACACGCAGGACCAAGATGATCTGCGTGACGAGCATCTGGTTCTAATGGTATATTTTTCCATGTATAATCATGTTTTTGTGTGGTTACCTCTTGCATGGGCCCTCTACCTAATAATTGTTTATCACAAGGTATAATCGGTGGTGCTTGTTTAACACACCAATTGCCCAAAAAACTCATCTGAAATATTATACATATTCGTTATATATGCATAATTTCATCGTGATTAGTCATCTTCTAGCAACAAAGTTACTTGGATAGTCGAAAAATTTAATTCTAATGCTGTATGTTATGATTATATCGAATAAAATTTAAAATTTCATACCCGATGTATAGTATCATAAGATAGAGGACAAGACGAGAAGTGAATATTATCAGGTCGACGAATCAGACTTTCTTTATCTGCCCCACAGCCGAAATAACTTAGACGATAAGTTGTGTTATCGTCGGTGCAACAACTAGCATTTAAAATATTATCACTTTCCTGTGTTTTGATTGGTAAACGTCTTTTTTCCGAATGTGGCCAATAACTTAATTTGTAAGTTGTGCACCCATCTATCGGTTCGACAGGTGGCTCATATTTTCCTTTTTTCCATAAAGGTTCTTCCTGAAAAATAAACTTCTCTAAAACTCATGTCTTTTTCAATTAATATGATCCTTAAATTTTGATTGCGTTTCCGAATAATAGTGGAGCTAACATGTACATAATGAAATTGTAAAATAATTATAATTAAAATAACAATATTTCATTGCACGCATCACGTCGTACAGAAACCTCTTAAATCTTGTTATTAGACTGCAAAATTGCATTTTTACCTTCATAGGCTCATTTGGCCAGTAACTAAGATTATATGTTGTATGATCTTCCATTGGAACATCTGGTTTAACATAATTCCTTATAGGAGCATAAGACAGTGTAGGCAAATTACAACCGGACTGATAGTAACTCAATTTATATGTTGTATCGTCTAAAACATCAAATTTTGTTCTATCAAAATTTTAATTAATTTGCAACTATACAAGATATGAAGTTTTAATATTTAACATTTGAATTGGCATTTACATGTAATGTTTCTTTAATATTATGAATATTTACCGACTAGCGGTGCAGGTGGACAGTATAAACTAGTTTGCGCTTTATAGGGTTCTACTTGTGATATAGACTTCCATGTGTAGTCGTGTTTTTGAGTCGTAACATCCTGTATAGGGCCTCTACCAAGCCATTGTTTTTCGCAAGGTATACAAGGTGATTCAGGTTTTACGCATAAGTGATTAAAATAACTGTTCTGAAGCAATTGAAGGTATGTATTCAATATATAAAAATTTGGCAAGTTATGTTATATCCTCGGAAGGAAACTAACATCTTACTTTGTATGTTGTTTCGTTTGATACGTCTCCATCTCCGACGACTAGCCAATTTTGGGGTGGAATAGGATCTACAGGAAGACTCGGGCATTCCCAATAGGAAAGTCGATACGTGGTGTTATCATCTATTGGGATACCCGATTTCCAATAATACTGAAATAATATTTGTTGAACGAATTATATTATAATAAAATATTATTAAGGAAAGAAGAAAATCTTCAAAAAGCTATTGTGTAAAATTTTTATGAATGTAACTGTTCTTCCAAATTTGCTAGTTCTACGAATAATTTATTTTTAGAATCTTTCAACTAGAATTTATCAGTGCTAATAATTTATTTTAAAGAAATACGTGATATAAAGAATTATTTTAATTGAAGTTTTACACTTACGCGAATTGGGGCAAAGGACTTCGGTACTTCCGGTTGCACATATTTCTATAAATAATTGAAACTTTTAAGAAAATGACTGTTTGATATAAAAGTAATGATAATGTACTTAATAGCACTTACATAGCATGTACGTTGAGTTGTACAACAACAGCAGTTGCAGCATTCATCGTGATTTATCTAAAAGATTTAAACGATTAAAATTTTATTTGAAAAACGATATGTTTATATACACTAACCTAATACTATAATAATTTTATCCAAAGTTATATTTTTAATTTACCTTAATTTTATTTTTCTCTTCGATAATTGATTGTCGTTGTTGCTTGTCGGCAAACCTACAATATGTTGTAATGTTACACATTATTATTTATAATAAATTAAATTTTAATTCAATTTGTTATTTAGAATGCTATATTAACTTACGGATTGATAGTACAGATCTGCATGGTGATAATAGTGTTTCATAGTAGGAAATAATGTTTTATAAAACTGAAAATATAAAATACGTTTTCATTTAATCAAAAGATTGAAAAATATAGATATCAAAAATAGTGAGTAAATTGTATCAGAAGTGGAGTATTTATACTCTGTCACATTATAAAAGTTTTATACCATAGTAGGCTATGAAATAATATTTATAAAACATGCCATTTAAAATCTGCAATATTCATAGGTTTACGAGTATAAAAGTGTAAGAGTATAAGTTTCCTTTGTTTTATTTACCATTCAATCTTTGGTATAAATATTTTTAATAAACTAAAAATCATACTTACAATTTATAAAATCGTGGTGTTAATTGTTCAGAAATGCAGTTGTATTGGAAAAAAAAATATTACAAATACTGAAAGTGAACATAATGAAAACCTAGTAAAAAGAAAGACTAAATCCAGAAAATGACGAGCAGTTGAGAATGAGGTACTCTTTGTTGCTTCCCGCCGAAAACTGACAGTTGTACGTTATATTTTAACGCTACAGATCGATCGTGAGAAATATCGATTATATTCGAGAGTCGCATTCGAAAAATGGCGCTAAAAATCTTTGCGCGCGCATTTTGAACTACGATATATCATTTAATTCGGAATAAAAAATAAAATACTTTCTTCTCTAATCCATGTATTAAATAAAATAATTGATTTAACAAAGTGTTTGTAATTAATTTTCAAATTCGCGTTTCTGCTTTTTTTCAAATAAACGTGTTTTAATATCGAATCTTAATTTCAATAAATTTAACTTATTTTTAATTTGATAATAATTTTTATATCTTTTAAACTAATCTTCATTGTATTCAACAAAATTTTTCTATTACGGATACAACGCGACCTAGTTAACTATTTCATAAGGACAATAGTATCGATTTTTTTTCTTTTGACAATTAATTTATGTATAATACTTCTGTTTACTGTAATAAATCGTAAAAACAGTTTTTTAAGATCTGTACTCTAGACTGTGGAACACGAAGTCTCGTATAATATCGTACCTATTCTATACTCAATAAATAATTATTTCATCTGAGTATGTTTCTAAGAATAAAACTTATACAAAAGCAAAACAAGTGAAGTAATAAGATATTCATTTAGCCTTTAAAGATGGAAGGTTTTTGCTTCAATTTTTTGAGAAATTAAAAAAGCCATAAAGAAATAACTTGATATTATTCTGCTAATTTAACTTTTAACACATTATTTTATAATAGTAAAATATATTTACGTATATGTAATATAATAATATATATTATATAATATATATATTATTATATATAAAAGATACTCTCATTTCATTTATAATAATACGATTCATAAACAAAATTTTGAGATTCAAAATTATTAAAAAATTATGCTGTATATAAAATCTTTTTTCAATAATGCACTTTTAAAGAACTCGTATAAAATACTTACAGTTTACATTCAATTAAAAAGATAAGCTAAATTTTGAATTTTCTTGCTACAATATGAACTTTGAAAAAATATTAATTAACTTTATAAAATTATTAGTTTTGACAGATCTAGTAATCAATTTTACAAATGAAATTAAAAATATGCATTATACTTCATGCGAGAACTATATAATAGTTCTCAATATCATAAAACGTGAACATTCAAGCACGCTTGAAGAGAAATATATCTTTATTGAGTTTCTGGAATGTCATCTGCTGCTGTATTAGTAATTCGTTCACGATCATTTGGTGGTGGTCTATGACGGCCTAGACGATATCTACATTTTCTTATTAGTTGAGGTATAATAACATTGTTATAGCAACACATTCCAATGAGTAGAACACTGAAGCCAATGAGCTAAAAATTAAATAAATATGCGTTCATTCATCAGTAATATAATTTTCAATTTAAATAATTCAATTTAAATAATCGTGGAAATATAGGGAATAAGGAGAAGAAAAGGGATGATCTTCATAAAAGAATGAAAATATTTAATGCATTGATGGACAGCGTGATATTATACGAACAGAGGTGCAAAGGTGGCAACAGGATAACAGGATAGACAAAATGAAAGAAAACCATTAAACATTAAATAGATGCTGGACTTGAACATAAGGACATTAAATTATATAACTTTGAGCAATATAATTTCATGATGAATAGGAAAAGTTTAAACAATCTATTATAGAATTTACCTGTAAATAAT
The DNA here is from genome assembly GCA_036937485.2 of Tetragonisca angustula. Lineage (NCBI taxonomy): Eukaryota > Metazoa > Arthropoda > Insecta > Hymenoptera > Apidae > Tetragonisca > Tetragonisca angustula. Next base: position 574,706 of record JAWNGG020000127.1, on the reverse strand, counting down.
GGAAAGTTTGCCACCTAAATGCTAAAGAGAAAGCCCATATGACAATTGTTCGAATACTATCTAATATCATTCTTGTGGTAGCACCAATTTCTTTGGTAACACTAATCCCAGCAAAGTTAAAAAAAGCTATACTGAATGATATGCCTATAAATTATTTAAAAAATAAATTTTTGACAAATAAATATAAGTAAATCTGCTTATACTAACCAACTATAGCCATCAGCAAATGACCACTATTTCCAATCTGGATGAATGCATCTTTAGTGGCTTCAAGTGTTCCTTTTGAATTATCAGCAAAAGGAGGTAGAGCATGTATAAAGTTAAGAGGAATCATTAGAATACATATACTAATGAATCCAAATATACCTAAATAAAACATTTTTATTAGAACATATTTTTATATATTAGATAAATCTTTGTATTTTAGAAACATGACAAACCTTCCCAACCAACTGCTTGCAACGCTGGTATATTCTGTCCTGCTACAAATTTTTCTTCTACCACCATTTGAACAGCGGTTATAACCTATGGTAATAATAATAAGGTAATTTTGTTATAAACTAGAAAAATATATAAAACATATAAAATAAAAGTTTACCTGTGCACATATGATAAGTAGATCTCCGGTTAAAATAGAATTTGTGCTGACATCTGACGTTTCTATACTTATATCACTAAGTCCAACAAGAGCTAAACCAATTATAACCATTATTATACCCATCCATTCTCTACTATCTAGTTTTTTATTAAGAAAGCCCATTGAAAGCACAGCAGTAAATATTATAACAGCACCACGAAACATTTGAAAACTGCTGGCATATGTCAAATTCAGACCAACATACATAATAGAAGTAGCACACATATCACATAAGGCAGGAATCAGTAGAATAAAAGGATTAAATACATGTGATCCTTTAGTTAATGGATTGCTGTCCACAGAGTTGTCCTTTATAGTGATAAATTTAATTATATTTTAATATTAAATATTTTCTACTTAATAAACATGTATATATATATATATTCAAAAAAAGATACTTACACCTCTGCGACTATAATAATGATAAAGAACTTTAAATACTAAAAGACACATCATCTCTCCAATAAACATGAAAGACGATTGCATAAAAGGATGATTGAAATGTCTAGGCTGACCATCTTCACCTGGTACAATTTGTTGATCTGCATATCTAAAATAAAAATATGAATTCAATTAATTGCAATTCAATAATTTGACAATTACACTAATTTACTTACTTTACAGACAATGTATTGAAAGATCCAGTAACAACCATAAGTAATGCTAAAACATATTGATAGTGTGTCCATGCCATTTTGAAATATTTTTAAAATTTCTGAAAAAAGAAAATTTATAAAATTTATTAAAACACAATTATGCATTTAAATTATAACAATAATTTTAAGATATTTAAAACAATAGTAGTGAACAGAATGTTGAATTTATATCTGTAATTACTAATTCAGCAGAAGTAGAGTAATGTGATATGATTTCAAATGGAAAAACAATGCTATCACATATTCTTAGAAATGATTTCGCTGATTTGATTATAGAATAATTAGTTTAATTAAAAAAGTGGTTTTGTTTTAATGTAATATAAAAGTTAGAGATGACTTACATCAAAGAAGCTATATATTTATACACTGATTGCATATTACATATTTTCATATTTTCATATTCGGTATTAGAGAAATATAAAATTAAAAAGTCGTTTAAAATTCATAATACTATCACCAAATTGAAAGTTCAAGAATACAACAGTGAAATGACTCATCGTGCAAAGATAAAATGTATAAAAATGTCCAACAGGAGTTAGCAAATATTTTTATTATTACAATATAACTCGCAAACACGACAAATCATTCATATTTCAAATATTTCAATGTTCTAATTTAAATAAGTGAAAGGTACGAGAATTTAGATTTATCGAACATACGTACATACGTACATATAAAATGTCAAGCAACCTTTCAACAAAGAAACGATTATTGAAATTTTGAAATACAATTGTCATCTATACAACTGAGATATAGACAATACTTTTATAATGAAGATTCGTAAACATGATGATAAAGTGAAACAATGACAAAAATGAAAATTTGTAAAAAACCATCAAAAATCCTGTTACATGCGTAAAATGTAATTAAACGCCTTTATCATTCGAATGGAGTTGGTCATAATTTTTTTTTGAACTTTTATACCGTTATTGCCGCTGCTGCAGATGTATTTCCCTTATTTATAATAAAAAGAGTAACAAATTCGAGCTTATTGCACGGAAATGACAAAGGCACGATAAACTAACATCACCAGTTAATGGGTAACATTGTTACTGAAACTGGACTGAATAAGCTGAACATATCAAATTCAGCATGAAAGGTTCTCAACTTCAACAACTTTTTATATATTGCACGTTAAAGCACACAATAATGAATAAATGTTTTATTGCGCTATAATAATAGATTTCTTTTACTACATATATGATAAAAGAAATATATGTATATGTAATTATTACAGAAATACATTTATTTTTCTGAAATTATAAATGTGACACTTATACAATTTAAAGAATACATATTTTAGTTATAATACTTTCTTTTTGTCATACTCAATAATTTTTGTAAATTATTGTGACAAAAAGAAAGAACGTATCATAACTAAAAATATGCATTTAATATAGGTATTCTTCGAATTGCACGAGTTTCGCTTCTCGAATGAAACGCATAGACTAAAATATCAAAACGAAAAATTACAGTACGATTATACAAATATACAATTTCAGAAAAGCAAATATATTTCTGTAATAATTGACATTTTATATTTACATTCATTTGAAATTTGCTCTACAATAAATCGTCGTAAATAAATCATTGTCAATTTAAAAATTCCGCGAGAAACTAACAATTACTTTTAGCTTTGTTGAAAACAGATCTTTATTCCAGGTTCGTACAAGCGTTTGGTTATCTACAAGTCGTTCAAGGAATCAAATCTTTATTTACACGGTCAGTTTTTGAGTTGTAGAACGCAGAAAATATGTGAATGTTAAGAACAGTAGCTTGCTGTTCAAAGCAATAAGCGATAACATCGTGCGCATATTTTGACACTATTAGCAGACAAAAAAGCATGTAACTAAAGTAGAAAAAAAGAAAAAATATATATATCTATGTATTTGTATTGCATCTATCGTACAAATATACAAAAGTTTAATACGAAAACATAATGTCATCATCAGATAATAGTAAAAAATTATCCGAAGTTTTAGAGCTATTTCTATTGCCTAAATACAACATTGTCTCTGTTACCTACCTCGATCTTCTACTGTCTCACATCTCCGATGATATTAAGGAGTGTAAGAAAATTATTTTATAAATCATATTACAACACATAGTAAAGTTATTACGAAGAATTCATTCGTTTCTTCTTTTTTTTTTTAATTCCGTTTTTATTTATCATATTCATATATAACCTGTATTTCAGCATACATTTTGTTTTTTAGGTAATACAAATAATTATGAGAGTTGCGAATTATTTCAAAAATGGGTGTTAAAAGCACTAAACACTTGGAATACCGAGTGCCTTCCTTCTCAACCTATAATTACATTTACATTGAAACTTGTAGGATTAGTTTCACACAATGAATTAAGATTTCATTATTGGCAATTTAAGAATGTATATAATAAATTATGTGATATTTTTAATCTGCATAAAGATGACTTACCAGTGTCTATCAAAATGGCTTATATCACAATGTTAATCAATTTGATCAAACACAAAAGTGGTAGACAATGGATCATGGATTCTGGTAAGTAATATATTTTTTTAACATGTATATAAATCATAATTAAGCTAACGAAATATATACTTCACAGATGCTTGGAAAGATGTTGTAAAGTATGCTCATTGGAATCACACGTTATATGTCACTCATGAAAGTCATAGATTTTTATGGCTTTTGCTCTTACATGAACAACAAAATGTTGATTTTTGTAAAGAAGTTATTTTGACAATGAGTGCACCATTGATGACTAATACTATTGAGTCTCAGACACATCAAGTGCTGCAAGATAATTATTTAGAAGAAAATAAATTATTATGTACCACATTAGATTTGTTAACCAATATCATTGAGAATACATTGTTTGCAAATATGGATAATACAATACCTGAGCTGTGTCAAGAAATCATTGATTTAGAAATGAGGATAAAAGCACTATTTGAAGCATGTATTAGTACAAAAGTTTTGTCACATATTCATAAGTTATTTATTTTATGTTTGTTCATCCCACTTAAAAGATTTATCAGAGAAGGAAAGAAAATAGAAGTTGAAACAAAGCAAAAGTTCTTCACTGATTTGAATTATATATTTTTGATGCTTCTATCTAAAGTATACATAGTAGAATTAATAAAAACAAACAAATTTTTAATGATATTTTGGAAGAAGTTACAATCATTGCAAGAATTTTCTTTCAATTACGAACATAAATTTGAACTTCAGATTATAATTATAATGGTAAGTCAGATTGTAAAAGAACTGTAAAAGATTTAAATACTTTTTTGTAGAAATATAAATTGTAAATAATTTAAACATTTTTTAATGGAAATAGATTGTGCCTGTGAGTTTATGTATTAAACATACATATAGAGATTCTGATATTTTTGATATGTTTGTTTCTAAGATGTTTGATGTAACGTGTGTTCCTATACAAAGGTTGGGATACAACATAAGAGATGTTGTACTTAAAAATCATGTACCTTTAGCACAGATTGCAAAAATAAATATTGACTTGCTCATAGAAATAACAGATATTATGGATAGGGTATGTATAATAAAAATTTCTTATAATAATGTTATATTATTATCAACATATATATAATAATCCTATATACATATATATGTATTCTCATATCAGGATATTGCAGTTATTGTATTTCAAGCACTGTGTCATGTATTAAAAAATTGTGTACCAGATACATGCAGCGAAACTCTAGATAATATGACTAATGCAATACACTTGGAAAATGTATCAAGGAAACAAATACATAAATTTCCCTTAGAAGGAGATCCTATAGTTGATCATCCTACATTATTATTATCGCTTCTAAATGGTTTAGCAATCATGACAGAAAAGTTTAAATTAAAATGGCAAGAATGTGTAGAAACTATATGCTTATTGTCATTAGGTCAAGAAATTTTAAATCATTCTGGAACATTACCTATAGTAAGTTTAGACATATTATAAAATTATTTGTAATTTGTGCATTATAAATGTGTTTAAATTTTGTTCTCAGATTTGCGTGAAAGCTCTAAAAATATGTAAGTTAGCAATCCAGAATTTTATGTCACCCAATTTAGTACTGTTAACTGAAACGGATAGTCATATGAAAGAGATTGGACCAACATTGTTTAAAAGATTACATGATGTAAATTGGGAAGTAAGGGATAGTGTATTGGAAACTTTAAATACTATAGCTGTAATCTCGGAGGATAGTAAGTAATTATTTATAACAAGTGTTATTTCAATACATAACATATATAAATATTTGCAGAATACCCAACATTTCAAGAATATTTATTGGCAAATGAATTTTTACAACTGGCAATTGAAATTGCTAAGACAGACAGTGAAAGCTATGTTCGGGCATCTGCTTTAGTATTTCTTTCGACAACCGTTCGTATAAATAAATTGTGGGAAGAAAAATTGTCGCAATTTGATTTACCAGTACGTGTGGTTAAAACACATAATATAATTTTCGATTAATGTTTAAAAATAAAATAATATTTCTTTATTTCAGAATACTGCAATAATTCTGCTCAACAATGAGAGCGAGGGCATAGTCAGAAAGGAAGCGGTAATTTTATTGAAGGAGTTATATGTACATCGTAAATGGCCGTGAGTAATGTTGTGCAAAATACTACTATCAATTATTCCAATATTATTGATGATGTAATTATTATTTAGAAAAAATATCATTGATTCAATGATATTGGCAATGGCAAAAACTGCTGTGCTTGATCTTCATTGGGAAGTAAAGATAAACGCTCTCGAATATTGGAATCACGTTATAACCTCGCATTTATCTGATCAAGGTGTGCTTGATGGTCATTTCCCGAAAGTAACATTTTCAAAAGAAAACAGGAAAATTGTATCTTTAAATGAAACTGAGATAAAACGAAGGCTTAATAAAGCATTAGATGAATTAGCAAAACAAAATTGCTTGGGTGTAAGTAAATTTATATAATATATGTACTTCTTCATCAATAAATCATATTTTGCATTGTATTTTAGGTCCTTTTGATTACTTTAGAAGATAGCGATTTTGAAGTGTGCAAAGTGTCGGCAGCTATAATAAACAAATTAAAAACATTCCTTTTAAAGTACAAACTTAACGAACCTTTGCCAGCATTGCCTTTACCTAAAGACAGTGCTACCTTTGATACTTCTTACGTTAAATACGAATCACCGACTAATGATGCAAGTTCCAATTGCGAGATGCTCAATAATTCTAATAATGTGATCGAAGAAATTCTAGACGTTAACGATGCAAGTCTACTTGCTTCTATTTACAACAATTCTACGAACGTCGATAGCAGACCGCAAAAATCAGAGAAGAAAACATTTCAATATATTTCTTGTGTAACTAGGCAAATTTTTCTTCAAAAAATTTTTGATATGAATATCAATGCATATATTGAAGAGAAAGATCGGTGGCTAGCTACATATACCACAAGTTTTGATTCAGTGTTGGATGATATATTAACGACGTACAAAAAGGAAGATGTTAATTCAATGGACTGTTATTAATTAAGTATAAATTACTTAAAAATTTAGATTTTATTTCTATACAAGTACGAGTATGGTATCCAGTTTTCTGAATTTATAAAAAAGTTAAGATTTTGCAGGATACATCACATCATAATCAAAACAAGATTATATCACGAGTTTTGTAATTCACAAAATTTTATTACAAGTACATTTACGTCTTACATAGAAAAATTTACAATATACTTTCTGATAAGATTTGAGTAATAAAAATAAAACGAATTTTCATGCATTACTTATTTATAGCATAAAATGAATGAATATTTACGTATTTAACATATGACAAAACATATTAAAATTGTTATACAAATTGTTTACGTGTATAAAACATTTTTTGTTAATAAAAAGAAAATAAAAAAATTTTTTGTTTATGTTTATTTTCGTACTTAAATCTGGAAAATAACAAACTTAATTTAAGAACTAATCGAATTTCGAATATAAAAAAATTATTATTTACATTATTTATACCTCATTCAGTCTTCATATTTCTCTGTATAATTAAAATGCAGTATATATTTTCTTTAAAGAAAATTTGCAATGTCAATTTCTACTGATTGAGGATAAACATTTTTTTCATCAGCAGACATTTCTTGTTCGTCACCACTTACACTAATAATAGAATTCCAAGGAGAATTATTGCATGATGAATAATACGTTACAACACTGTTATCTGTATCGGTGTTAACAACTTTCACTGATGTAACAACCTCAGTTTTGTTCGTATCTTTTATTTCAGTTTTTATCTTTGATGAAAAAAATTCTTTATTAGTGTTGGTATTATTAGTAGTATTGGTAACTGAGTCTGTATGATTCCAAAATGAGGTCGTTGCTATTTGGCAAGGTTCAATTTTTACCTGTTCCGCAGGTTCATTCTTTACTCCAATAATCTCATCAATTTGATTTCTTGTTAATAAATTTCTTTTTAACAGATCTGTTTCTTTTGTACCTGTTATATGTTTTTTCTTCCTTCCTCTACGTTTCTTTCTACTCTTACTCAAATCCCAACAAAGACTTTCAGTGATATTAAAAAAGTCCTCGTCATTTATTTCCTTTCTTTGATACAATTCACGTTCCCAAGCAATAAATTGACTACAGTTTATAGAACAATTATCATGGGTGAATTTTCTTGGTGAACTCGTCACTTTATTTTTATACTTATATTTTGATTCAGGTTCAATGAAAACATGATTGCATATATTTTCGTTATTATTGTTATCACCTACATTTATGGGTTGCAAATATTTCTTTTCTGTGAATTTTGTATTGTTCAAGATTTTGAAGCCTTGAAGATTAATAATAGTTTGTGATAACTCTTTTAAACTGTGATGTTCTATGTGATGATTATGTAAGTCCACAACAGTGGCATTTGACTGATGACAAATAATGCATTCATAGAGCACAGACATTCTGATATACTATCTTCTCTTCAATTCTACCTTCATAAGACAAATCATATATAGAATATTAAGAATAGTATATTTAAAGTGCGTATAATAAAGTTTTTAATTATTTACTAACAAAATAAATACTTTTAAATACAGCAGTTAAAAAACAAAAGAAATAGTAATGAAGTTGGAGATTTACCTTCAAACGATCGTGTTAGGTTATATCCAAAGAAAAAAAGAAATCCAAATAATTACAGACAACAATACTCAATTACACGTGGACGTAACGTATTTGACAACTCTTATCACATAACAAAATTTTGTACAAATGATACAAATATGAAATAAGTTTATCGTAATTTAAATGACATTGTCTATTCGCTATGTTCAGCGTCCACGTGAGGATCTATGGTAGTATGTCTATGGTAGATGGTAAGATGTGCGTGCATATGTACCGACAACAACATGCGTGAAATGAAATATACACTGAAGCAGAAAATATTATCGTAATATAAGACGTATATGTTTATATTAAGAATTACTTTAATAATCTTCTTTTTTTTTAACAAACGAAATGTTTTATACGATAAATCGGCAAATGTAAAACGCAAGTCTTAAACAACGCAAATTTTTATTTACAAGTGAAATTATTAACACAAGTACAATTCGAATTGTATTTCTTTTCTTTTTTTTCTTAAAGATGGATTAAAAACAAACGAATGATAATTGTATCATATATTTCTTCATCGTTATTCACTGATCGTTATATAATGTAGGATGTAATTTCTTCTAATACAGTAATCGATTGCGTTGCAATAAATGAGAGTGTTACACGGGACGTTCCGGTGTGTTATAAATAAAAAGAAAAAGAATTGCAAAACTTAAATAGCCAATGATTAAATTTAGACTCCAACAAACGTACCGTTTGCATGAGTATCGGAGCATGCAAATATCAAGATAGTACGAGATAGGTTTCAATGACGATTCGCGTGCCATGATTGGCCTGCAATTGAAAACAGGCCAATAAATGCGCGTTTTCGCGTCGCGAAAGATACGATTACACGAGCCGACGTGCGCATGCGCGCCGTTTGATTCTCCTCGCCATAATTCGGCGCCAGCTTTCAGTCACGCGTAATCCTCCGGAGGGGAGTTGTGTTAGAGATTTGTTTCGTGACTACTGTGGGAAAGGAAAGGGAAAAGAAAAAAGAAAAAGAAGAAACTATTTCGAGTTAAATTTAGTACACCGTATTAGATAAAAGGCAACAAGTGCAACGTTGATTGTATATGAAGCGGTTGTGTGCGTGCAGGCGCAATCATGTCTTTCTACTTTCGCGACCGACCGAAATTCGGCGATAGACTACGTGGTAAATCCGGCGACGAACTTCTACAGGAAATTAAACAACAATTCGACGAAGACAGCAAATCATTCTTCGAGCCTGCAAATAGATCGGGACGAGACCCTTTTGAACGACACTCCACTTTCTCAAGGGTAAGTCCTCTCGTCTTTATAATATAAACTTTTGTTATTAAAATCAAATCGTGCGAGTCGAAGGAACCGAGATCATTGCTGAACTTAAGAACTAAACTTTTTGAAATGATCTTTTCATTCGTGTGAAAAGTTTTAACTTTAAGCATAAGAATGATACTAGGTAAAATTCAAATATCAAAAAGATAATGTTACATGTTGTATTCTATGCAATATTGCAGTATGTTATATATGCTCTATATAGTGATGTAACCTCAAAACATCTCCCTTGAAATTTCAACTATAAAATTAATGAAACAGCGTAAACCATTGGAAAAGGAACAGAGTCAAAAATCCTGGCAGTGGTATTGGGACAGATATCAGAATCGTTGAAGTACACTAGAACCTACAAACTATCAATTTGTTTGTGGGATAAATAAAAGATAACATCTATCAGTTGTTCATGGGAATTAAGAATGTTCATTTAATTGAATTAATTCCTTTCATCAAACTTCTTTTTGAAATTATCATCTTCTTGTATTAAGAAATTTGAAAAAAATACATTCCTTCTTGCACGATTTGAATGTGTTGTACGAAAATTTCTTTATTTATAGAGTGGCCCAATTTCTGCGCCGTTTCACCGGCATGTATTTAGTTTTCTCTGCTTGCCGGTTATTCTTGTCACAATGCCGAAATTTTCAGAATGCAAAAAGTGAAAATACCGGTTATCAGTATTTTTTGGGTGTGTAAAAATTCGAACATTGAAAATATATATATACATATTCAATATATAATGTATGTGTATATATATATATATATATATATTCAATTGTATGAAATTCGCATTCCTCATCTATTGCACATACTGTAAGAACAATGCAAGAATTTGGTATTTATTGCACCGAGTCACCTGTTTCGTATTGTCAACTTGCCAATTATCATAGTTCATGGCGGTCGCGTGACCGTTACAGCTGTATCGGTTACCGTGAAAACTTTCCAATTATCTTATCGTTGCTCCTCGTCTCAACGCAGTGCGTATCGTCGCGCATTATTAAAATAAATGACAAAAAAAATTTTCAGTTTGTTCAACACAGTGTTACTTCGGTTCAAACTTTGACCTTGGTTTTATGTAAACAACACTAACAATTCCATTATTTCGGCAATCCTCGAATTGAAATTGTCTCATTTAATGTCGCGGTAATTACTGTATTATTTTCTTATCGACGATATAACTTTAGGTTTTTGTTGTAAAGATATAAAAGAACATGGGCTGGTGTTCCAACGAGAAACTTACTAAAAGAAGACAGGATGTATAGTGGCAGTAACAATCCATACAGATGAATTTTATAACAATGAAAGAATTATATATATTTCATACATGCGTAGATACACTTGCTAACAGTAAAATCTAGGATTATGATAACATAATAATTGCATGATGCCACACAATAAGGTAGTTCTAAACTCATGATATTATATATTACTTCAATAACATCTTATTATCTTTATTTAATGAAGTGAGTCATAAATCAATTTGTGTTCATAGAGAGAGAGAGAGAGAGAGAGAGAGAGAGAGAGAGAGAGAGAGAGAGAGAGAGAGAGAGTGTAAGTAGCCTTATCTGTCTATTGATATTGATCTATGCGAATGTGAAGGAAGTTTTAAGCAGATGAGAAGTTCTGCAGGAGTGACATGGAATTACAAATTGCTTGTATATAAAGGGGAAGTAAAAGTAAAAGGAAAACAAGAATTGATGATTCAAATGGAATTGGCCATGGTTTCCCTCCTTTTTCGTACGTTCTCGTTTCATTTGACTTCGATCGCCATCTTGGTGCATAATGAACAAACAAAATATCGATAAATCGAGCTGCTTTCTAAAAGAGAAAGGCATCTATCAGTGATTATTAATTTATAATAATAACAAAAATTACTGTCAAGAGATCTTTATCCAATTCTTAAATACACTAAGGATGTAATGATCATTTTCTTCTGGGAAGTATAATTGTTTTCCGTTCTAATTACACTTATGTCTTCCATGAAATTTCTGACTTTACTCCAAAGCATATGGAAGCGTAAGATTTTCACGGTAATCATAATTCTTTGTTTCTGTTCATCAACATGGTATCTATAAACACTATTCCTAGAACAAACTAGTGTTTAAATGATACGTTTATCGAAAAGCAGATTTACACAGCAGACAATATTCGACAGAATTGTACAAGATGTTTTAAAATAACATGGATACAGGAATGCAAAGATTCTCAGGTTCATACATTTCAAATACTATCAAGTAAAAGCATTATGATTTTTAACTCGCTGAAAAATATTGGAGCTTGATAGATCCATACAAAACCGAATGGTTTTTGTCAAGTGTGCAACGAAGGATAATTTGAGCTTGCAGAGAGCTTGTCCCTGGAGAGAGTGCCGTTCTACTCGTAGAGGTGTATAGAGTCAGCGGCTATTAAAACCACCCCAATTGCATTAAACGCCCCTTCTAAGAGAAAGAGGGTGATGGCGTACCGATATACAAGCACGAAATGAGATCAATATGGTACATGTGCGGTAAGTTTCGTAAATCTACCGTCAAAAGTGCTCACTCCAAGATCGGAATGATATCGTTTCGGCTTTTCGAAAGCGCAGACAGATTCGGCAAAGAACCCAGAAATAACATGTTTGTTGCCAAACGTCTGCCGGGGAGATGACTTGCCGCTTACTCGCCATGCCATAAACCCTTCTCTGTTTTTAGCAATAAAACGTTTCATTGATTGGTTGATAAGATCGTTCTGACGAATGGACGTTTCTTTCGATGAAAAATTGTGACGCCAGAATGCAATCCTCTTTGGATTATTAGAAGAATATTAAGATAGAATAATATACGAGACAGTGCTCTTTGATTTGAATTAATTGATTAATTCAATAGACGTTAATTTAAAAATATGTCAAATATCTTAGAAACAGAGGGCTGAGTTCAAAATATTTCTTTTTCATTTTTTCAAGTTAGAAGATAAATTAGGGGCGATGGAATTTACTAGGGTTGTAGAAAAGAAGCAATAAATATCTTAGACACGTGATTGAGATATCACTGAAAGATCTGTAACGTGATAACCATCTGACAATTATACAAAATATAACGCGTGTGTGGAAAGTGTCAGAGATCGAATGGACGGACTATTTTGGATCGAATGGTTCTTGATTTGGAATGGCGAGAGGGAATCAATGGCGGCTATTTTCAGAGGTCTCAGCGTCGTCGTCGAGAACGTTCCTACGTCTCCGAACATGCCGATGATGTTCAAAGATTGCGAACATTACTTCATCATGTGCATCTTAGGTAAAAGAAGTCAAGATTAGTCTACAATTGCTGATAAAATATTTCATTCCATATTTCCACCTCTACTGTGTATATTTTTCCTCCTTAAAAAATTATCATCTCCAGCTTGGATAAAAAAATGTTGTTCTTCTACTATCTTTGTTTTTTTTAAGAAGCGATGAAGTATTTTATCTGGAATTCTGTCAGTATATTATATTTCTGTGTCTTTAAAAGGGATTTACAAATATTTTCTATGAAAAAGGAAATATTAAGTTCAACGTTTAATACGTTCTTTTTCACGGGTGAGATCTTGGAAGCACAATAGAGATCATTTTGATATAGAGAACATAGTCGCCGGTCTGATCCCTGCACCAATATTTACTCTAGAAAGATTGCTGTCTCACTGATCGATTTTCTCATATTTTCTTTTTTTTTCTACGGTTCCCATTGATTTCCTTGGCTTGGATATGACGTTGGAAACTTTATAGGGAAGGCGATGCTTGGTGTAAAAGCATACTGAAAAAATATTTTATTGATTCTTGACGAGAAACTCGTCTCGCTATGTGATCATTCTTAAGGACAATTTGCAATACAACTCGGTCTCTGAAGATTAAGGAGATACAAAGATGTCTTCGAGCGTTGACAAATTTTTAATGTAAGATTTTAAGGAAAGGAAAGCAGAAATGAATGGAGATAGTAATGCATAAAAAATGATGGCGACTATAATTGAATTCAGCGGAGTTCGGCACTTATCAAAAGTAAGACACCTCATTGCATCCACCACAATTTTCACGTGATGATTCACGAAGTCATTGGGATTCATCGTGTGTGGAAAGGGATTCATCGTCTTGAAAAGTGCTCTCTTTCTCTGTTCCGAGAATTACGTCCCGGACCCTTGATTATCCCTCCTACTTTCCCTGGTGAACGTCATTCATGAAGCAGCATTCCTATTCACTTCATGGCCCGTTCTGCGAATTGTTCGGAGGGAAAGAATCACGTCGTGTCTTACCGCCGCAAATTTTGGAAATTGATACAATATATACCCTCGTGGAAACAACATTTTGATACTATCATAATCGGTGTTGAAAAATATATTTATAAGAAACATAATTTTCTGGGTTTCAGATTAAACCAGAAAGGTAATCAAGGAGAGAGAATTATTCGTTTGCTTGGAAGAAAAAAGCAGAAAAAATTATGGCTATAGAAACTTACATGTGTAGAGTGAAAAACTTTGAGAGATTATTTGGAAGACAGACAATCCCATTATTTAGAAAAATCTTTCCTGCATATTGTACAGCGGACATAATATAAAAACTAGTTTTTATCATTATTTTGTACGATTATAATTTATAGAGTATTCTTAAGGTCATATGGATTGTATTCCTCAACATGGTATCTCTTTCCAAGCGAAAAAAAGTAAATAAAGGTAAAGACACGATTGTAGTCAGTTGTGTGCCTTATCTCGACGATCATTTCTATTCGTACTTTGAGCATGACAATGCTGGTGTAACGTTACTGTACGAGGAAATTCTTCATCGACTTTCAGGAGGGTGTACACTAAAAGCAGTATCCTTGACTTTCGATACTTTTAACGAGCTTTCAGCTTTCATCCAAGGCCACGCCCTGTATCAATTACAATTCGTTATAGCATTCCAAACAGACGATATCGATTCTCATTTGTTAAGGATCCTTCAATATACTCTAGATTGTTTTTACCATTTCACATGTAGGTATGCACGAGTTAATTATTACAACATACAATAATTAAATATATACATACTGTAAATATTTTTACTGAGTATACTGCTAGAGTAAAACAAAAAAGTAACATTAATTTTAAGATCAAAGTGAAAAATGAACGAGCGTGACGTTAATCGACACAACGTGTTGAAACTAGAATAGTTACTCGTTGCATCAATGGAGCGTTACGTGAGTATGTATTCAACCTGTAGTAGGAATCTCCACTTTTCCTTTCACTCTTCGATCGCTCGATACACGTGCGCATCACACTATGCTGCGCGTAAAATGCGATGCAGTTCCGTGAAAAAGTAAACACATTGACCACCTTTATTTATGCTTCTTATAATAATAATTTGGCGCTGGAAATATAGTATAACAAGCTATAATCGTGTTGTTTAATTTGAAGTTATGTTATGACTTATACTGGTGTTACTTAAAAGAACAAAGTATGTACAGTAGCATCACGACGTAATTTACAGATGTCCATAGATATCACATCAAACTTATGTTGACTGAATCAAAATTAAACTAACACATTATAGGTATCATATATCATACGATACGAATCATTCGTCTAGATGGGACGAACTATAAAATTGTGACGTGAGACGATATTGAGAAATTTTACACGAGTAGTATATTTACATGTGGGCCTCGTGCGTGAAAGAATGCACGTATGCATACTATAGTCTACATAGTAGAGTAGAGGTATATTGATACCCGTAACGGAATCAGTCTCTACAGTCATCTCAATGACGTCACGAAACTGCTGAGGAATGGCGATCGAGTACTTCCTCTACTCTTATAGTTTCCTAGCTGCGCCATCGATCACCGTAGATCATCGATCGTCACTATCGATGATCGAAGTACGCGAATAAAGTCGAAGAAGAAAATTGAAAACGAGACTCCAAGGCAATCATCAATTATATATCGAATAACGATATTGGTGATCGACGATTTTAGCGATCAATCGATCACAACTCACAATTGTATTTACTTTTGAATTCTCATGACACGTCAAACTTAAATTCGGAACTTGAATCACATGAAGATAGAATATATTGAATTTAATGAATTTTTTTTATATTTGTACGACGTAAAGGTATTAAAAGAAATTTTCAGCTGTTTCTTTTAGAAATGATAGTAACTAAAAATGGGAATTAACTAGCTAATATATTTAGTTCGCATTTTCTAAATGATGGAAAGATGGAGTTATTAACTAGTAACTAGGTAATATTATATTGATAGTTATTTTGTTGGAGATTGTTAATTTATCAATTATTTTTAGAAGTTACAAAATTGTTCGTGTCACAAGGCATAACCGATAAAATTTTCTATTTTGTAACTTGCTTATTGAACCGTTAGATGGCAACACTCTTCACAAAAAAATTGTTACACAGTATTGTAAGTACATATATATACACTAGTTTTGGCCATGTATCAGTTCTCTAAATAAGTTTTGTTTTTTTTTTATTTTATTTAATATCATCTTGATATTTATTATTGAATAAAGTGTGAGTATTCTAATCTGTAATTTGCAATCATAATGAGAATTTACTTTCTCTTGCTTTTCCATAAGTCAGAAAAATGAGTCTATCTTTCTTATATTCTGATTGACATATACATGTATATAATTTTTTTTACTTTTTCTGACTTAATTCATTCAGAATGTGTGTACATATATATTCTGGATGATTTTCTCTCTTAATCATCACTTAATCATTTCAACGAATCGAAACAAACATTTTATTCTTTTTTCCATTGGTATGAAATATTTCACGCGCAACTTTGAACTTTGAACTGCCAGTGCTCAGGCAACATCTGAATTTCATTGTAAATTATAAAACTGAAGAAAGTAAGAAACTGCTTAACATTAATCTTAGATTAGTCAAGATTCGTGCGTTTAAAAACTAGGGCAACCTGCGTTTAACCTCAAAACTAATTTCTTACTAGGCGTTAATTCTCTCAGTTGCTCTATGCAGCGAGCAGAAACGGCCGTTTTACGATTTGCTTCACACCGACGTTACATAAGTGGCACAGGTGGTGTATTCTTATACTTCACTTTAAAAAAAAAATTTGTCGTACAGTATATGTAATCTCTATTTTAAAATTTCATTTTCATAATTCAAGTGCGAAGAAGTTCAAGTTGAAACATCTCCTTTCTATCAATACGCACGTACATATAGTACATACAAAAAGAAATTTTACGATCCCGTGAGTAATCTTTGAATAACAATTTTCGAAACATCTGAAAGTTAGAATTAAGGATCGTGGAAGGATTTGACAAGATCGAAAGTCTCGAAATGTTGCAAGCGAGCTCTACTGAGAACGTTTACTATTTGCTCTCAATCGTTTCATTCGTTCAAGACTACCAAATTCACGTACATGTAAAAATTTTAAAGAATCCGCAGATGGCTAATGCATTGCCAAGCAATCGATTACATAATCTCTATCTTGTAGGGGGCCACGAAGTGAGTCATCTGTCGAGTGAATTGCCGTTGTGTATTCGTGCATGCGCGAATCGACATGTTCGTCCAAGTGTGCAACTCGATCTGTGTTTCCTGTTTATTGTCAAACGCGGTATAAACATTTAACAAGTTTCAACACGGTTCTGCAGCGTTTCGAAAATATTTTCCACGTTGGAAAGCTGCCTCCATTGCGCACGATTGCATCCTAATGGTTATGAAGCAGTTATAATACGATGTTTCGCGACGCTGTACCACGTGCTCGTTCGCACTGTTATTAAATAAGAGTGGCGCTAGTGGTAAGTGATTTAAAAAGTTTCTTCGTAAGTTCCGTTTAATTCCGCAACGTACAATTTAATTTGTACTGCATTTTCAAATCAAGGATGTTATACAAATAATTTACATTAGCATTTTTCTTATACAGTTATATTTATGGCGAAAGTAATTCATCTGTTATAACTCACTTTCGAGAATGAAAATCATTCAATTAAAGTTTTTTTATCTGTTATACTTCATTGTTAATTATACTTAATAATCTTTTTTTTTTTCATTTTTCATAATTGCAGGATCGATGTATTATTATTAAATATATGCACATGCATAAGTTGCACGCTAAAGTCTTATTGTTGATAGTGTTTAATGAACATTTTGATTTTCACTGTACTTTTGTAAAATATCAAAATATCATTTATTTCTGGAGTTTTGAATTAGTATAAATTGCAATACATATCTTAAATAAATGTGAATTACAAAATATTAATATTTTTAAATAGAAAAGAAATTGCTAAATGAATTAGAAAAATTTCTGAGGACCAGTTTAAGTTTTCACGCGCGTTTCAAGCTATCTTATTTCTACTGTGCTTAACCTTTATACAACCTAGCATCATTTCAAAGGTTTCTACGTTATTAATTACATCTCAATAACATAACCAAGCTGTATAGACATACTATGCTATTATATCACCTGCAGTCGCCTTACAAACGTAATCGTTTGACGTTCAAAGTCATTAATTAATCTAAATGGATATTTGAATTCTAAATAGATTATTTTAGAATGCTAATTACGTTGGAGTACTAGTTTTCGGGACAGGACAATTTTCAAGAAAAGAAGATAATTAATTTCAAAGTTTAAACAAACGACTACGTAACTCAAGTGGAATTCTATTATTGCAAATTATTATGGATAAAACTGCAAATTATTGTAAATAAAACTGCAAATTATTGTAGATCAATATAAAATATAACATTTTATCATTAAATGTTAATAAAATTAGGTCACGACGAGCAAGGTCTTGGTTCGTTGTCGCACATTGTATCTTGATTATAATAAAGCTTCTACGTGACGCCTGGTTACACATCGTGCAAAAGTTTTGGATCGGGGCCAAATTTTGTGATCGTATATAACTAACTTTCGATGGCGGACTTCTGGTACTTAACTCTGGTGTAATACGATTGAGAGTCGTAAAACAAAGTCGACACACGATCATTTGACATTATGCGACAAAACACTCCCCTGAACGTTCGTAAACACTAATTATAGAATTCTAATTATGTAGTCACGAATTAATTGTCAAGCAAAAAGTTGAATTTCTCTTAGAATACACGCTAGTCTTTGATTTTCATCAAAGTTTCTCGTAAGGGATTCTTCAGTTAACACTTGAAATTACTGATGCCTCTTAAACGTCATAGTTTCAGTAACGATTCTATTTAAAGTTCGACAAGTTGTAAAAATAAATCGTATTTCATATGGGTTTTATTTGCTAGCCGCTCAATTGAGTTCCTATTAGGAACAATACATGATATATATATTTTGTACATTGAAACAGTGCCTTCGAATTAGACACGATCTATTTATACTTATATCGAGTGATTCGCGGTTGATATTACACGAAAGAAAAAAAAAAAAGATAAGTCGAATTCTGAGGATAATAACGTGATTGAGAATTGTGTTCCATTAATGATAATCTATTTATACGGCGCAGTTATCGGTAACGAAAAAAAGAGAGAACGAGTTGACCAACTTTTCGGCCGGCAATAACAAACACGTGAAGGGAATTCGTGCTTACTATAAAAGGATATAGGTAAACAAGTCCGGAGTACAGCCTTGCTTGGTAGGCTGATTGTATAAAACGAAAAATGGAAAAACTTGACAATACTGGGCTCGCAGTTGGAACAAACGATCAATCTTGTTGAATTCCGCGTCAACGTTTCAAACAAAAAAAAAAAAGAGAGAGAGAGAGAGAAACAATATTTCCGAGATTGCAAATATCGCCTGTAATTTTTGAAAATTTTGCTTTTTCATCAACTTGTACAAAACAATGCGAATTTTGTGATGTGAGTGTTTTTTCTTTTTCGATACGTTCTTCCACGAAGTTATCGTATTTTCTATTTTAGATAATCGGCGATAAGCGCGATCGATCTCGATGTTTATCGATTATCGTTCGAAAGAGAGGCATAGTACGAACTTTTCGTTCCTCGTTTTGAACGTCGCGTGTCGTTCGAGTGCGCGAAAAACAAACGATTTTCTCGAAAGAGCCGAAGAGAGAGGAACGTTCTAGTAGTCTCTCGTTGCTTCTCTCGGTCGGTTCCGTAGGGAGTCGGCCACGCTCGGTACGGCAGTCACGTGGCTCTCGATACAGCCCACACAACAAATATATTTAAGTCGCTCGAGGGGCGCACTGACAGTTTCACTATTGACCTAAAACGAGCGTGTTCGTGAAACGAACGTGCGTCTTGAGGATTTTCTTAAGAGGGACACCTTTTTCTGATGCAGAACCTTTTGTTCGCGAGTGTGTGACACGCGCGAGGAGTGCGTGAAGAAATCGACGGGGTAACGCCGGAATAGTGGTCCTGTTATATAACGAAAGCAAAACGAAGAGAGAACAGAAAGCTAGAGTGTTGCCTAGCTAGAGAAGATCGAAAGGGAGAGGCTCTAAAGACCAACTGTCGCACGTAGTTAACTCCGGTAATTTTGCAAGATTTTTAAGCAGAAACAGAGAGAACGAAAGTGTGTTTATTTTTTTCGTTTCGCATTCTTTTTTTTTTGTTAACACGCCGTCACTGTTGTTTAGTGAGCTTCTTGGCTGATTCTTTGAAAGTATATAAAAATAATACATAAAAAGAAAAGAAACGTTTAACCTGCAGAGCGAGCTCTTAGCGACAAAAGGAGGTACGAAGTTAACCTCATAGTGTGTGAGACGAAATAAAATACGCAGCAAATATTTAAAAAAAGTCGCATCCCTCGAGACAAAAAAAAAAAAAAAATAAAAAAGAAGGAAAAAGAGGACACCACATATTCTCGAAATTAGGCACGGATTAAAGGGTCCAGAAAATGGACTCGCCTGTCATCGTGGACAAAGCATCCGAATTCGGGGAACCGATTGATTTGGATCGTCCGTTTTCTGTAAGTGGTGCCATCTCCTTTTTTTTGTCATTTCCATCGTATATAAATCTCGCATTTAATACTTGTACGATCGTGACAAACACGATTTTCGATGTGTTACAGATAAGATTAAATTAATTTTTACGCGGCGCAGGATTATGTTCGTCGACGTTCTGACTTGACGAATAATTACTTGCGAACGTACACTCAAGTATCAGGCAAGAATAATATAGAGAGATCGTGTTAATCGTATTAATCTGCTAAAGCCTGTCTATTGAATCATGCGATCTAAGTATTGATATAGTCAACTTTCGACATTTCCAGATCGTTCTAAAGTATCACGTACCTTTTCATTCATTCTAGATCTTTCTAATAATAAACGTCCCGCGACATAACGTGTATATTTTAATTGTTACGCGAGGTTCGTTTGTAATTTATTAGTTCTTTTTTTATTTTTTACCATTTTATTTTATTTTACTTTATTTTTTTTTTTAGTGACGAGTTTATCGAATTGGCGATGGACGTAATCAATGTACTACTGGTTCTGTCCTATGCGAAATTTGGATGTCATGTTGTTGATGTGTACACACAGCTATCAATGTTCTCGATTCTTACATTCAACGTCGGTTTCGACCTTCTCTTTCGCGTTCCGCGAGATCGCGTGGAAGTTAGAAATAGAATCCGCGAGGAATGACGTAGGTTTCACCACCTCGAAAACGGTGACTTGCGGACCCGTGAATTTTTCGCTTTCTCCGGGACGAATCACGACCAGACGAACGAATTCCTTTTAAACCGACTTGACTGTAACTATTTACTGAGAATTCTTTTTATAATTATTTCAGAATTGATTGGACTGAAAGTGGAATGTTAGTAGTCATAGTTTTATAATGACGATTTATATATAGAGATGTATAATAAAAAAAAGTAAGATAAAATATAAGAATTTGAATTCTAGATATTATATATTCATTGTACGTTCTTCTATGTACGTTACTTGTCAAGATGGAGTATATTTCTTGTCACTGGAGTTTCATAGAATCGGAGTGTTTTATCTTGTATTCTTTTACACTTTATTTTCAGTATTTTTATGATTTTTTTTTTTTTTTTTTATTAATTTACTGTTTCGCATTTTCTATAAATATCAAATCCTAAATCTCTGCTGTAAATCTTAAAGAGGTACCAACAAAATTCAATCTAGGATAGGATATTACCACCTTGGTGGTATTCCGACCGGAAGTTCTCAGCATAGCGACGTTCTCCTCATCGCGTAGTACAAATATTTGACTCGACTGGTGACTTCTCTGATTATAACAAGACTCCTCGAATATCTTTCGAGTGTATTCTATCCTAGAGTAAGGTCCATTTCCTCCAAAACACAAGCATGTTGACGCTAATAATAAACTAACGGAGACGTTTCTCCTCGGTTACTCTCTCTCTGTCGAGGACGTGGCTCGCGTTTCTTGCGACCAAATGGAATCAGACAGAGGAAGAGTGGAGAAAGAGGGAAAAACGACGAAAAACGTAACATAATCGCGGTCCATTCGTTGACTACACACGCTTTATTTCTTCTTGTTTACGTCCGGCCACTCGGCCGTATTAGGCTCGCTTGAAGATGCTCTAACCAAATGAATGATCTTTTCTTTTTTGAAATTCAACTCCAATTCATCCATATGTCTATTGTTCTCCAAGAAAATCTTCTCGATCTCAAAATAACACAAAAGTTAACAGTTTCAGATCAGAAGCAGAAGGGAAGGGAATACACGATTGGGAAGATTAGGAATTGTTTTAGCCTTCTCTTTTTAATTCGTGTGATCAATAAATTTACTTCGGTTTTTTTTTTAATATAGTAGAGGGAGAGGTTGTGTGGATATGTTGCATGCCAAGCTTTTTGTTTGATCATAAACTGTGGTATGAATGTTCAGTATTAATACTAACAGTATGACTTACGATCTTTGAAAAAAAAAACAAATCTACTTTCTCAATATTTTCTTAGGATGTTCAGTGTTCATTAATTATAAATACATAAATTTGATTAAAAAATTTACATCTCTATTCACTGGAGTGCGAAACTCGCATTTTATTTTCATTTTTACTCTTTTATATTTCGTGTTTTTTATATACCTATTTGTTACTGTTATTCTTCATATTATAATGATTCTACTAATTCTGAATAATCTATGCTAAGCAACTTACCATACAATTGCCTATATTAGTGCAGTCGATCCAGTATAGCTTTTCCTCTATCGTTTCCATCGTTAACTACACCATGTCTAATCGAGTTAACTAAAAGAGAATTGTCTTCTCGATATTATCTACACGGCCTAGCTTCTCGAAAACACGATAACAGAGTATTTTTACCTGTGATCTAACTGGCTGCTCCTTTTCACGTAAAAAAGAAAACCGGTTTCGAGGAACATTACTGTTAATACTATTGACGATGACGCCTTGACATGTGTCGCGTGGGCGTTATCTATCCATTGGAGAACGGAAGTGAAACCAGATTGGTAACCCTTTTCTCTTCTCGGTCCATTCTAGGATCTATTTCCGGCATTCTATAAAAGATCCTTGCGCCAATATGGTCCCTGAAATGTTTTGTATTCTACAAGAACATAGACTTTTCTTTCACACTTCTGATAGTGTATTCAAAAAGATTTGGAATTGTTCTTAACCTTCTCTAACTTCGTCTCCCTTCGTTTCTTCTTTTACTATTGTTGCTGTTACTCTTGTTATTGGCGGGTACGTTCCAGAATTTAAGAATCTCTGCAATTGACCTAGCACTTTGATTTTTGCAATTCATAACATTCTGACATCTTTGCAGTCGGTGCCTTCCAAAGGTGCTGGAATGCGTTGATTTATCTGTTTGGTGTAAATAATTAGTCTCCTGGCTATTTTTCTATTACGTACGTCCATCTAAGAATAGATCAACGAATAAAGGGGCCGGGCTGTTTTTAAGAATGCGACGAGAGAAGAGATCAGGAAATAACGATAAACCGGCTACTGTTGTGGGGCCCGATTCCGAAGGACCATGACACACTTCTTCGGTTATATCGAGCCGGCGCTGACATTCACCCAGTTTTATGGATAACCATAGTAGATTGAACTTGTTGCCACCGCGGTTCCTTTCTGTCCAATATCGTGTTGCCCGAATGCTTGCTGCTGGGGTATACTGTAACAGAAAATCCATCATACGCACAATGACATGAAAATCTTTCTCCAGTTAATCCTGTAATTAACTAATTAAGGTCGAACTGATAGTCGTCCCATAATTTACCAACTAATGGGATTAACAGATTTTTTTTTTTTTTTTTTTTTTTTTTTTATTATCGTTGACCGATTACTATGTAATTCGCCCTTGTGGTGGCACGAGCAGACACAAAACACAAGGGAAACGTGACGAAATGAAATCACGAAAAGCTGCATAAAAGGCAAGGAACGCATGGAATGCAATCTATGGATGAATATTCAATGCGGGGCAGTTCAGTTCACAGTTCCTGGAACTGCACGTTGCAATAATTAACAGGTTTCATAACTCTTAAGTCGGAAGTGTTGCGTGAACGTGATCTAATATCTTCTTCCCCGACGATTTCCACGGTATATTAAAAATTTTCTTTTCGAACATAGTCTCTGTTCAGTTCTGAGATCTCCTTTCGTTCCTGTAACGTGACGATCGGCGATTAGTACATACAAACGGTTCTACTTGGAAATTTTCATTTAAGGCAAAAGTGAATTCTCAAAGGACTAAATACTATTAATGGCAGTGGTGGTTCGAATTGTAGTCGGGCCTAATTTAGCAGTTGCGTACACGCGAATTCAGATCGGATAAAAATAAATAAACAAAGAAAAAGCATCGTAGCCGATTCAAGTATAGGTGGAAAAGAAAAATATTGTTACAACATTCGATGTATAATACTTGTAATATTTAGATAGAAATATTATACAGAAATTGGACTGTGGTCGATGAAAAAAAAAAAAAAAAAGAAATTGATAGAAACAAAGAAAGAAAAGTATAGGTAGACCTAGCGTTTAGCAGGAGTGCATGATTCATAAGTGGAGTCGCGGCGGCTGGTGTACCTTTAAAAGGTATTGAGACACGAACGAAAGATTTTCGGTGCGCGTTTCAATCAGGAATATGTAAAGAATGCTAGAAATTAATGAAACTCAAGAGAGAGAGAAGCGAATCGCTCTCAAATTTTAATGAACTTTCTCAATTGTACAACGCGCGAGGAAAATAGTTGCTCGCCCGCCAGTCGTCCAATAGTTTTCCCATCACGTTCGACCAACTATATTTGTTACTAACTTCGTATTTGAAATTAAAAAGATCGAAATTTCAAATCAAACAGATAGGAGAGAAAGTAATTACAATTTTAATTTTCTCGTATTTGCTTTGTTAATAATAAATATACATGCATGTTCAATTAGAGAAAGTAGAGAAGTTTGGGGGGGGGTGGGAGTTACTAAACAATTATTCCTATTTGCCAAAGAAATCACGATTTCCTTTTGATCGAATTGTCTCACGTGGGTGAGACTACGAAATATACACGTGCAACAGTATATATGTACACACCATGTCGCCACTATGTGTATATATATATATATATATAGTTCTTCAGTGACGTAAAGGCCGTCGTCACGAGTGGAACACCCACGCACAGAAATCACATATTTCTCGAAATGGCGTCAATTATTGCAATACGAAGTCATAACACGTTGATCACAATTGCTTTTCGAATATTCCAAGCGCTTTTCTAATATCTACGTACGTAACAATCTAACGATAAAATTCTAATCCCTTTTGTGCATGGCTTCTGATCACACATCGATAAGATCTTGTAATTTCATTGATATATTATAGATCTTTTTAGAAGTTCGGCGAAAATTTAGGAGAACGTCTACGCTTCGTTTTTCTTTTAATGTCATTTAATGCTACTTCCTTGTATATCTTGTGTCACGTTCGATATAACAGGCTTCTTGTAATTTAGAAACAGAAACAGAAATCGCCTTTAACCTGCTAAAAGATATAGAGGATATTCCGCAGCTTGTAGCGACAGAATTTCAATAATTAAGCTTTTGACTCATCAGTCAGTTACGTTAGCCGATCGTAGAAACAATCTTCTGAGGTCTTTGAAATTTTCTGAAAATGTTCTGAGAATAATCGCAGAGAGAGAGAGAGAGAGAGAGAGAGAGAGAGAGAGAGAGAGAGAGAGAGAGAGAGAGAGAAAGAAAACCGCTTCGCAAATATTTAAGAATGATATTGAATTTTGAAATTAATGAATCTATCGACCTCAGAAGTCATACTTAAAAAAAAGAAAAAAAAAAGAAAAGGAAAGAGGACACAGATTTCTTATTTTTTTTCCTAAACTTTTTGTTTCCAGGCGTTCCCATTCGACGACGACAATTTTGGACGGCGCAGCGACATCCGTGCGCATCTGGACGATCTAGCAGCCCGTCATCCAGAATTCGCCGATCATCTGTTGGGCTCGCCCTGGGGTGACATTCCCTTTCACGGTTCCTTCCGCAATCGAAATCGCGACTCTGCGAATAGAGACCGTAATAACCATCAGCAGGGGTACTCGGACGAGGACGCGCGAAGTCAAGCAAGCGGAAGTAGCGCTGCCAGCGCGTCCAGCTCGCACGGCGAGGCAGACGTTAATCAGAATCAGCAGAACAAGTCCGCCAACTTCGAGCAGTCTGATAGAAAAAGTCAAATTCCGCAATACGGGTTACGCAACACCGTGGACATAGGTCAACACCATCACAATATGGAGAATCCCGACAGAGGAAATCGCGGACAGCGCTCGATGTCCGCACCTCCAGAGAACAGACAGTCGTCAACGACCAACAATCAACAACAACCTCAGCAGCAAGAGCAAAAGCCGCAGGGGCAGAGATATGTTTCCAGAATAGATATAACGCCGCAGCAGCCTCAACAGCAACAGCAGAAACCTCAGCAGCAGAGTAATGTTAGGCATATTCCAATATTTGTCGAAGGTAGAGACGAACCTGTGCTTCCAAAAAGCTTCGACGAACCGTTCCCATCTAGAAGGGAATCTTCTCCCTTCAGAAGGGAACCTTCGCCTACACAGTTCCACACACCACCGCACTTTCAAAGAGCATCCCCATTCGGTCAACACTTCGGCGGAAGACACCATCAGTGGCCTCCACACTTCCAAGAATCTTTCTATCAGTCACCAGGTGCTTACGAGCATCCCTCCAGGAGGCAGCAACAGACTCACACCTTCCCTAGACAGCATCAGCAGCAACAGTATTGTGAAAGACAGCCTCAGCAACAATACTACGCTGAGAAACAGCCTCAGCAACAATACTACGCTGAGAAACAGCCTCAGCAACAGCATTACGAGCAACCAAGGCAACAGAAGCCTCAGCAGCAGGTTCCATCTCAGCAGCAGCAACCACAACCTCAACAACAGCAACAGGAACCAGTGAAACCAAAACCCAGCGTTCCAAAAGATCCGCTGGAGAGAGTAGCTCTTGTACAGAAAGAAGTAGATGCCCTGGCTGAACAGGTTAAACAGTATACCGGTAACTCGAGGACAGATAAAGAATATATTTATTTAGATGAAATGCTTACCAGGGAATTGATTAAGTTGGATGATATAGAGACAGAAGGCAGAGATAATGTTCGACAAGCGCGCAAGAACGCGATTAAAACTATACAGGAAACGATTAGCTTGTTGGAGTCGAAGGCGCCACTCCCATCTCAGCAAGCATTGCCAGAGGAACAGGGAATACAAGAAGAAATTTCTAATGTAATTGAGGAGGCTGGACAGACTGAAACAATGGACGTGGATCACAAAATAGAGGATCAGTCTCAAACTAAGGAACCAATTCCATTGCCTCCTGGTCCATCGTCTCCAATAAAGGAATTGAAAAAAAGTACTGAACTTTCTACGAAGGAAGTGGAGAATTCTGCTATTGATCAAACAACGAGTCAACAACAGGAAGCTAGTCAACCAAGTGAACTTAAGGATACGACTTCAGTAGAAAACCCAAATATTCAACAGAGTACGGAGAAAGTCGCTGTAACTGAAACTGAGGAGAAAAAACAAGAGAATATTTCTGAGGTAAATACCACCGAAGAAAAGAAAACAAATGTTTCTGCTGAAAAGACTGCCACTGAGGAGAAGAAAGGAGAAAATCCTTCGGAAGGAAAGAAAATAGAGAACGTTTCTGAAGATAAGAAGGAAGAAAACACTTCCAAGGAAAAAAAAGAAACGTCTGCAGAAACGAAGAAGGCTGAGATTGTTTCCAAGGGAAAAAAACCAGAGGAAGCTGATCAAGAACAACAACAGAAACCAGAAGAGAAAATGGAAGTGGATAGTAGTGAGGTGAAACAGTCTCCCAAATCGAAAAAGGGAAAAAAGTCGAAAAAACAGACTGCCCCAGTGTCTGATAAACCAATACCATTGCCAGCTCCAGAAAACACTGAGACCAGTGCAAAATAGGACAACTAGGCAGGAAGAAGTATAAAGTGTCATGATTCCAATTTGCACCAAAGGATGCATCAATCAATCTGTTCTGTTGGTTGTCGCCAATTATTTTGGAGAACGAGCTAAGGAGAGCCATTTGTTGGTCGTTATCTCCACTGTTTTGCAATTATGATTAGTGCCAGATCGACAGAAACGTCGTGGATCGACGTGAAAATCGCACAATCATCAGTATAGAACCGGCCGAAAATTCTGTTTTTTTTTTTTGCTTTCTCGTTCACGTGGTCACAGTCAGGTTTGAAAAAATGGGAATAGGGAAAAGATCAAAAGAATCGTACAACGAATATCTTAGCATGAAAAAAATGTCACCCTGTTGCATTGGACGAGGCTGTTCCGCGCCCTCTCTCCAGATTTCTTTCTTTCTACCGCATTGCTTTCTTAAGAAATCACACGGGAAAGGACGTAGAATACTCAAGGAATTATATTACACATTTTGACAATGTCCGATGCAATTGCTCTTGTACTTCGATGCTGATTACACTTGAAGAAACTGAAATATTCGTCTCTACTTTTATTTTTACTTTTTTTTTTAATGTCACTGTTTAGTGTTAAACTTTTTTTTATTTAATCATTAATTGACTAATTAAGTAATATGTGACCAGAAGCAGAGAAATATCAATAATAATTCAAAAGAAGTAAAAAGAAGATATTTGAGTAACCGATATTTTTCGTGTGCATATTATCAAAATTGACGTGTAGTCAGTATCGATAATAAGATCAGCGAAAGGAACTTGATATGATTATGAAAATTTTTAAGCGTATAACGAAGATGCTAGTAATTGTTCATCTTCGTAAGAAACGTGTTGGAGATGCAGGACTCGAACGTTTAAGAACAAAACGCGTTCATTTCTTACGATTAGTATTACAGTGCACGGCCTGAGACATAATAAAACTAACTTTATTATTATATTATTATTATTACTATTTATAATTTATTGTGCATCTGCTGAACGATTTAAGCACGATTTTCGTGCCTCTAATGTAATAGGTTGTTAAAAGAAGATTGTTCAGAAATTTATAGATTTTTAGTAACAAAGAAAATAAGTAAAAAGAATTTACATGTATAACTTTATGCATAATTGTGATTCTTTATGTGTATATTCATAGTTTTCTTCCTTGATACGCTAAGGAGGAAAAACAACAGCTTAATGCGTGATTATTAATTTTATAATATTTATAAGATAACAAAATTTAAATAGAAGCGTCTAATTTAATTAGAAACAGTCAAATTTCTAAATAAAAATAATCGACCACATTATTAAGTTATTTTTACTTGATTTACTGTGAAATATGAAATCTGTGAATTTCTGAGCCACTTCAATTCAATGCCATGTGCAACTCTGTTGTCACGAAATTGTTACGTATGGTATACAAACGTGTACATATTAGGATTGTATGTGTTCGTCTTGTGAAAAATGGTGCATCCTGTTCACTGTTATTTGTACAAATACCTTAAATCATTGTTCAACTTTTAATAATGTGAGAAGTTCTTAATTAAAAATGATCGATAACAGTAATATATAGGGTGCATTATTTTATGGTTCCTTGTTCAGGATGATACTCATCATTCTTCGTATTTTGTTCTTTTTTTTTTTTCTTCTGTTTTGTTTCTGTATGACATTTACGTGTATATGTATCTGTAGAGATGTGCTTTTAAGCAGAAATTTTGTATTTTTTTTCTGTGTGGAATCTGTGTGCGTGTGAGAAAGAATGAAATGAATAGTTGTACGAAGGAAAATCATGTATGTGAGAAAGAATGGATGATCTGACTGTGGTGACAAAACAAGTGGAAATTATCAATAGAATTTCAGAATAAGTACGGCGAAAATGTAACTATTTTATGAACAAACACATTCGATTAAAAATACAATCTGGTCGTTTGAATTATATAATTGATCCTAATCCAATCAAATCACATTAAAGAGTTCTTGTTTCCTATGTTTATAATCAAGTTATTCTGTGTTCCTGAATTATGTCACTTGTATAGTTTTTCTTTTTCTTTTTTTGAAGTAGTACAAGTCCAACTTGTAAATTATTGCGTTTAATTATAGACTGTTTTCTTATCGTAATTTGATGATATAATTAGAGAGATATTTATCAGTATTTCCAAGAAATAATCAATGGAATAATGTTTAAAAATAAATTACTAAAAATAAATACTTTTAAAACGAATGTTTATAAAACAAGAATGTTTACATTGGTAGTTTTGCTTTTTAAAAATTTTCAATGCAAGAAAGTACTTGTACTATTAAAAAAATAAAAAGAAACCAGTCATTTTCTTACAATTAGTATAAAATAATACTAAGAAATTTTTTTTATCACAAAAGATGAATCTTTTTACTTAAAAAGATCAAAAATATAACAAACAAAAGCAAGTTGATAATTTTAAATTGTAAAATTGTTTTGCAAGAAAGCTGGTAAATGTTGAATTTGGAATAGAGTTTGGCTTGTGTCCAGGGTAATAAACCGAGATAAAAATGTCTCTACGTAAATTCACGCGTTTTTAATCTTATTGTCGTTGCTATGTAGAAACAGAGATACAATTTTCATTTTTAAACGAAGTCGAGTTGATGTCAAAATTTTAAAAACGTTTACTCGAAATGCAAATTTCAAATTGATCGAATCCTTATTAAATTTCTGTGTGTAGAATGTAAAATAATACATGAGAAAAAGCTATTCATTGTGCAAGTACGTATATATTCGCAAAATTTTCGTGCTGCAAAAATATATATATCTAAATATATATTGCCTAACCTAAATAGACACAAAAAAAAAAAATTGTTCAAAGTACAATACGTAGTTTTTGTTGAAATAAAAATTTTCAGGTACCAACAACCTGTTACATATACATACGTACTTATACGACATTTTATTACCAAATTTCTGAGAATTGCAATTATAAAGTCTCTATGCAATATTGTAATCATAACCATAATCAATACAAAATCAATATAAAGAAATTGATCAGGAAAATTAATAATAATAATACATTTTAATAATTTAAAAAATAATAAGACAGATATAGATTTCTACGATTTAAAAAATTTAACATTGTAGGTTATTTTTCGTTCTTCCTCAAGTTTTAATTTCATTTTTTTTGAAAAGTAAGCTGTTTCAAACGAACTGTTTAAAAAATTCTTCCTTAGGCGTTGTAGAAATTATAAATAAGTATTTGAGAAAAAATCATTTAAATTCTCTACACGTCTAATGTTTGTGTGAACGTAATTACTACAATCGATGACGCAAACGGGTTTTCAAATTCGTCGCCTTGTTATACCTTAAATTAATATTTGTATGAAACGAGTATAAGATAATGTTTTCTTTGATGATTTTCTGGCCTTATTAAAATATTTCGACACTAAAAATGAAAATTAAAATATTTAAATAGTATACTTAAAAAGGAGATACAAAATAATATGTAAAAAGTTCAGTATATACTTTAAATCATTTTTTTATTTTTAATAGAATAAAATATCACATAGAAAACGATCATGAGTTATACATATACTTATGAATTTCTACAAAACTAGATACATGTCTTTTAAAAAGGGCATTAATTTTCATATTGATTCATTTTTTAGAATTATACAATCAATCCCATTTGACTTGAAAATATCGAACAGTTCCAACTAATTGTTGATAGTGATTATCGAATTCAAAGATTCAGAAAAGTTTAAAGCTGGATTATGTTAATAAACAAAGTGGACGGCAAAAAGAACAAATACTCGTAACTGAACGTGGTTGAATACTTGGCATGATAGGCTCGTGCAACTCATCTAAAAATAGCAAGACTTTGAGAAGGTTTTTGCGTCGCGATGCAGATTACCTCTGGGAAATCCCCATGAAGATCAGCGAGTTCATTTCAGTAATTAAATCAGGAAGATAAGATTCCCAGAAGAACCAAAAAGTAACAAATTATCAAAGCAAATTTGAATTGAGAATAAATTATGCTTTATATAAAGCTCGAACATTTCAAACAGCTGAATTGGTTAATATATATAACATTAAGAATTTATTAACTGATTTAAATATGTTTAATTAAAATTTAAGTTAATTTAAGTAAATTTATTTGCTTAACAAGACTTTAGACATAGAGAAATAAACGGAGACGGAATTAATTATGTGAATAAATAATTTGTTTTTTTTTTTTTTTTAGCAAAAGCGTGTATATCTTATTAAATTTGTCAAATTAAAATCGTTATAAAATTACTTACTGTGAAAGTAGATGTAGCACAATAATAATTTCTAATGTGTAAAATTGATACAATCACAATCTCAGCTTGAAACTTACAGCTAGAACACTTACTAATTATGTATAATTATGTATTATTTATTTTATGTGTCTGTATACTTTGCAAGCAATGTATTCTGTTTAAACGATGATATTTATAATTCCAATATAAAAAATTGCAAGTGACGATGCTGGTTTTAGTTTCATTTGCAAAAATTATACAGCAA
Organism: Tetragonisca angustula; assembly: GCA_036937485.2. NCBI lineage: Eukaryota > Metazoa > Arthropoda > Insecta > Hymenoptera > Apidae > Tetragonisca > Tetragonisca angustula. The sequence goes on along the minus strand of JAWNGG020000127.1, from coordinate 542,167 downwards.
GTGTCTTTTAGCAATGAAACTGCATGTGATTCGCATTGCGAAGCGTTTCTTTAAAATTTCTAGCGATTCAACTTAACGTTGATTGCGTTTTGTTGCTGGCTCTCTTTTGTGCATTTTCAACTCAAAATCGTCGTGATTATCTTCGAAGCATACAGGGCAATAAAGATCGCCGTGACAACCTATACATCGCTGTAAATCTTCGGTTTGTTCGCACGTTACGCAACTCGGTTCCTCATCTTCTTCGTCATCAGTACGCTTTACCTCCTGTACATTAAATTCCAATTAAAAGTTCGTGTGCACATAATTATTAAAAATAAGTTTCATACCTCAATTTCCATTTCAAGTTCGTCCACATTTTCTTCGTATTTTCTCTCCAATTCCGCTTCTGCCAAAGCTTTTGCAATTAATTTCTTTGTCACCTGTTTTTCATCATCATCATCATCATTAGCCGAATGCTGAAACAATGAAAGATTTCTTACGTAATTATTAATTCTTACGCGTACGTATCAGTTTCATACTTCTCTAGGTTTGTCGCTAATGCCTTGCAGTGATTTCAGCCGTGCTTGAATTTCGCTGACTGAATCGCTGCTCGAAGATAGTTCCAATTGTTTTAGATATTCCTGTATTAAATCATCCGTCTTCTGTTGATCCGTTCTGGTATCCACTTGATGTATCTGCAGGAAATAAGAGAGCTATTTATATTGCACTAATAATTATATTATATCAACATACATTTATTGCGCGTTGCCTAACATCCGGGTCTTCATCCTTTAGCAATGCTAATCTTCTCCTTATTTCATCTACGCTTAAAGCTGTAGTTTTATCTTCTTCCTTTAATTTCCTTAATCTTTCGACTATCTCTTGATCAGCTGGCTCCAAGCCAGTTTTGAATCTATCCCAATGATTTGTATGCTTATACATTATAATTGGGGGCTTTGCAGGATTCTCCAATGATTCCAGTCTGTATGAGACAAACACGTTACATTATTTTACTTAATGTTGATCAACAAAAATATTTGAACACTTGAAGAGACTTGTTATGAATATATTAACAATAAAATATTAAAAATATTTTATACAGCACGTATTATGATGAATGTTCAAATATTTTCATCAGTCACTATACATTATACATTACATATTAAGAAACATATCTCTAAATACATTACTTTTTTGTAATATCTACTGGAGCCATCGGTTTATCTTGCTCGTCCATCTCAATGCTATTATTCGAACTTGACTTGCTTGTAAAATTATGCTTATTAAAACAACGTCCACAGATCTTTTTCACCCCTTTATCTGGAATGTTATATTTATATTTAAGGCACTTACTGCAACATGAAAAGCCGCAGCCTGGGCAAGCAACCTAAACGATACAAAAAAAAAATGAAACATGAGAAAAGAAAAAAAGGATGTTAAAGGCCTAATGTTTCTAATTTCTAATATTCGTAAATATTATAAATTCAGAATGATACGTGCATGCAAGAGATACGCAATGGTATGACACAATCTAACCTATAAATTCTGCAAGCAATCTTCTGTTAACACAAATGAGAACTTACTTCTCTTGTAAAGAAGGAAAATTTTGCTTGACAAATACTGCAAGACATACTGGATCCACTATTAAAACGTCAATGCGATGTCATCACGAATACGATAGAAAAAATTGTCCAACATATCCTGCCTCAACAGATTCTGACGTATAAGCATTCAAGTTAATAGGAATTGACTATAGCGACTGTAATTCGAAAAAGGAGACTGTTTTGTTTTGTCTTGAACAAATAATATTGTTAAACGTTCTGTCTTACATTACATTACAATATTGCTAAATAATTTCCACAATAAAGACAGAGACAGGTTTATAAAGCACTGAACGAAGAAAAGGAAATTTGCGTCCTAGAAATGTCTGACGTTACTGTTTACAATCCTTAAAGTAGTATCACGTAAATGACTAACTTCAATTGTACATAAATGAACAGTAATTCATAACATGTAATTTATTTATTAAATTTGCCATTGCAATACACGGTAATAGTAGATATATACAATAATGTACAGGCATGTATTGCAATAGTATAATCTTTATCATTATTATAGTCTTCTCAATTTTTAGCTCCCTCAGATCCTTTTTTACTAATATTCAATTGAATTTGAGATCCATAATATAACTATACATCTGTATATTTATACATCTATAGCATGGTTCAAAGTTTAAAAACTGAAATAAGTATGATCGTTATATTGAATGTTTAAATGTAATACATGGTTAGTTGATACACATATACAAATAAGTATTTCATGTTGTAAAATTATATTTAATAATACAAGAGTATATTGAAAGTAACATGTTATTTAACGTATTAAAAAAATGAAATGCAATTATGTAAAACATTGTACATGTATATCTTGGAATTTATTGAATAAATAAAATTTTGAAAAAATGTTCGATTGTCTTATTATTTATTACAACTACGGGTCCAATAAAACAGACGCGGCTGTAAAAATTTATAAATTAATTAGCAGTTTTTGCAAATTGGACGCACAAGTCGGAATTGATCTGTTCGATCTATCGACCAAAATTTCCAAATCTTTATTTGCGATTTTCGTAAGATAAACGTAGGATTTGACGGTGGGAAAAATTTAAGGGTCAAAAACGTAAAGTCGAATTACGAGAGTTAACAAATTGACGCTCCAAATTAATTTCTTTCGCATATGAAAATTTGTCCGATTTATGGACACTGAAATGCTAGCGCCGCGTAGCGGCATAACGATGGAACTAATCTCGCTACGCGATTCTTGGCGCGAAAATGCTGCCATCTGTTGGACTGCGGCTAGAAATTTGAGAAATGTAACAGGAACATAGGATACGCAAGGAGGTATCCGAATCTCTGTTAGACAAGGAGCGCACTACCGTGTGACGAGGACAGAAACACGTGACGTCACAGACAAGGAGCGCACTAGCGTGCGACAAGGACAGACATACATCTCTCTCCAATCTCCTGAATATTCATTAATTACTCCGCTTCCGAGATTAATTCGTGCACTTTTGGAATCGGATGGCAAAGTACAAATCTCAAGCGACATTCCCATGCAACTTTGAACTCGACTTTTCGCCTAATTAATTAGTTATTAACAATTGTTTCAACGGGCGTCCGAGCATTCGCCAGGTATGCCTGCGATTTTTCATCGATATCGAACGTTTCGAAGATAAAAGCTCTTCGTTTGGAATCGCGGAAGCTTCCTCAGACTCTGTACTTTATATCCCATACGCAAACATCATTAATCGATTCTCCATAAACGCAAATTATGCGAAAATTCGTCGCGTCGATCCTCTGTGGCGACGACGCGTTCTGCGATAATTATTAATAACTGTTAATTTCAGCAACAATTCTTATTGAAAATCGCGCGGGAATGTTGCTCGTAGTCTAATCTATAATTCTCGATTCCAAAAGTGCACGGTTTTATCCTGGAATTTGAATAATCAGCGACTATTCGAGGAATTAGACGGAGAAGTAAGTCTGTCCTTGTCGCACGCTAGTGCGCTCCTTGTCTCTGACGTCACGTGTTTCTGTCCTCGTCGCACGGTAGTGCGCTCCTTGTCTCTGACGTCACGTGTGTCTGTCCTCGTCGCACGGTAGTGCGCTCCTTGTCCAACAGAGGTTCCGATACCTCCTTGCACATCCTATGTTCCTGTTACTTTCTCAACTTTTCAGCCGCAACCAATAGATGGCAGCATCGAATTCATTAAAAAAGGACGGCAAAATTGCACGACGAGGACAGACATATGCTTCTCCGTCCAATTTCTCGAACACCAATTAATTACTCAATTTCTAGACTAAAACCGTGCACTTTTGGAATCGAGAATTAAAGATTAGACTACGAGCAACATTCCCGCGCGATTTTGCGTAGGAATTGTTGCTTAAATTAGCAGTTATTAATAATTATCGCAGGACGCGTCGTCGCCACAGAGGATCGACGCGACGAATTTTCGCATAATTTGCGTTTATGGAGAATCGATTAATGATGTTTGCGTATGGGATATAAAGTACAGAGTCTGAGGAAGCTTCCGCGATTCCAAACGACGAGCTTTTATCTTCGAAACGTTCGATATCGATGAAAAATCGCAGGCATACGTGGCGAATGCTCGGACGCCCGTTGAAACAATTGTTAATAACTAATTAATTAGGCGAAAAATCGCGTTCAAAGTTGCACGGGAGTGTCGCTTGAGATTTGTACTTTGCCATCCGATTCCAAAAGTGCACGAATTAATCTTGGAAACGGAGTAATTAATGAATATTCAGGAGATTGGAGAGAGATGTATGTCTGTCCTTGTCGCACGCTAGTGCGCTCCTTGTCTGTGACGTCACGTGTTTCTGTCCTCGTCACACGGTAGCGCGCTCCTTGTCTAACAGAGGTTCGGATACCTCCATGCGTATCCTATGTTCCTGTTACATTTCTCAAATTTTCAGCCGCAATTCGACAGATGCCAGCACTTTCGCGCCAAGAATTACGTAGTGAGATTAGCTTCATTTCGCCGCCACGCAGCGTCTCGTTGAGCAAATTTTCATTTGTAAAAATATTAAATATTAAATATTAATTTAACTTATAAGCTTTTAAAGTGGCATACATTGATTGTACCCTCGCCTTTCTTCCTTTATAAATAATAAGACAATGGACAAACTTCTTTTCATGATTTTATTTCAGAAAAATAATGTTACATACAGTATTACATACGTATGAATAATTTAGTCTAGCAAATGAGATATCAATTTTTGGACATTGAACGTTTCTTGATTAAACATAGATTAATAAGATCAGCCATGATATAAAACATAAATACACATATTGCAAATTCTTCATGCGGAACTCCAAAATTAACACAAATCATAGAGCGATAGCATCAGTTCAGGCAATCGATGCAACAATTATTATCTAATAATAAAATACATCAGCAGAGATACACGAGACATGGTTCAGATTCTGCAAGGCTGAAATTTCATAAATATATTATTAAAAGTGAATAATTCATTAATCTTTATTGATTCATTACAAAATAACAGAAACACCTACCTGGAAAAGTACATGTCAGAGTGATCAAAGTCTTAAATCATTACTAAGTTACAATCTACAGCTATAAGCTGCTGAACTTTTCAGCAAATATGTAACAATCTTTTTTTATTTCCATATCTGATTTCTCAATCTTCTCCACTAAGATTCAGCTTCAGAATATTTCATTAATTAACGCTCCAACAATCGTTTGATTTTGTTAATCGTCACTCTGTAATAATTAATAAGTAACTAGTAATTAAAATTGACAAAGTAATTAATACCTAATAGGTAACTAATAATTGAAAAATTTCGATCGTACCTTATAGTATAAAAGACAAGAGCAATAATTCTTCACGTGAGCCTAGTTAAAGAAAATCGAAACAAAGTCATATGCATCTTGCAACCGGCTGCTTCGTGAACGTCTTCTCCTCAGTCACATCGTGCACAGAAACGTGACTGAGTGAACCAGCAACTGTATTTTTGTTCCTCTGATCTTCATTTCACGATCGTCGATGTAAATGCAAAATTCGTTTTCTTATTTTCCATTGTAGAGCGTCGACTCGCTGAAATAGATCGTAAATTGCAAACGTAAGAACGAAAGCGAGCAAAGTTGAAGTTAACGATCGGTCTTACGTGAGATGATCGATCCGTCGGACGATTTCGTCGTACAATCTCCATTCTAGCCGCGACAAGATAAATCTTTATTATTATCTATCTACCTTACCATCCGGAGACTCGGCGAGTCATAATTCCGCGGTAATGACATTTGTGTCACACGCGACATATACTCTACGTTTCACCTGCTAAACGTTCGCTCAAGGTCTCCGTATTAATACGCATGCATCTTGAGGCAACTTCATCCGATGCGCCTACGCGTCTCATCGACGGTCACACGGCATCCTTCTCGCACAGTTTTCTAAAGAGTATCTCCTCGTGCACGAAGCCTGGTCGTTCGATCGACGCACTTGTTTTATTTACGCTGGATTGGACCATTTTCATTAGCCTTCTCTCTTTCTCGCTGTCTCTCCTTGTCTCTCTCTCAACGATACATGTAAGTCTCCCTACTACGATTCTCCGATTCGCACACGTCAACTTCTATCTCGTCCCTGTTACGCGCAACGCAACCCGTTGTTTCATCCAAGGAGCCTTTCTTTGGTTATATCCGCGGGCTGTAGACGTTCAGTAACAGTTCATCGTTTTCTTCGCGATTCTCGTCGACTTGGCAATAGTAGGTTAGATTGACATCGCGCTGGCAAGGTACGCGCGCGTCGCAATAAAATCTTTTTTCACGAGCGGGTACAACTTTCACCAGTATTGTCACTTTAAACGGTCCACTTTAACGAATACTTTCTTACATTGTTTTATCAGCTGTATTTCCTGACGAGGTTCATGGTATTTTTCTTGTACACGGATGTAGCTAGATGTGCATCCTTTTTTGAACTTGAATTTTTGTGGAGTCTATAAGTCTATTTTATTTTACAGAATGTCATTGTGTCAATGAAATAGAAGACTCCAGAGCTGTGTGTAAACTGTTCAACTTTATTCAGATATTGGACAAGATTGTAATATTGATAAAATTATGGATACCGATCCGCCACAGTTTGTGTCGAAAGATGATGAAATTCAATATTGGATGGAACTTGCTCATCAGATACATAGGAGGTGAATTATTTTTATGCTTCTGCGTTCTTCAAATGTAGTTTATTGTTTTATGCTTGTGAAATATTCTTAACTATATATGTGCGTATGAGTCACTGAGAAACTATATTGATCAGAATATAAAAAAGATCACGTTTGTTCTTTATAATCTGTTTATAACGAATGAACTTGTAAAAATAAGTTTCGTTTTTGGAGAAGTTGACAATTACCGTAAAGTTAATAAAAAGTAATTTAGTTTAGCTTGAAAAATTCATTGTTAAATTCTGTTATAACATCGCAGGAAAGAGGACATAGAAAGGGAGTTAGAGGAATTTCAAGAAAATTCGCAGCTATTAGAAAAAGAACTGGAAGCATCTTTAGAACAGGCAGAAAAGAATAACAGAGAACTACGCCAACGGAATACAAGACTAGCCACTGAAGTTGAACAATTGAGAACTAGATTGGATCAACAAACAGCAGACTGTGCAATGTTTCAAGGGAAAGCTCAGGATTTACAGACACAACATGATCATTTATTAAAGTACATAAGGGAATTAGAACAAAAAAATGACGACTTGGAAAGAGCTCATAGGTATTTGAAAATTGCATTGTTATTACTAACATCTATTAAGTAAATGTGGAATATTTAATATAACATGTTTATTATCTATTTTCACTTTGCAGAATAAATAGGGTAACAGAAGAAGAGATAGAAGCCAAACTTAATTCTGCCATTGAAAAGAATGCTTTGTTAGAATCAGAACTTGATGAAAAGGAAGCTCTAAAAGTTATAGTGCAGAGACTGATGGATGAAATTAGAGGTCGAACGATTAATTGACAAACCTTCGATAACTAATGACTAAACTTTTGCTAATAATTTGTTTATTACAGATTTAAAACAGGAAATTCAAGTTCAAGAAAGGCATCAACCAGATAATGATAAGTCAGCTGATAGAGTTCGTAATCACGTTGATAGTAATAAACTTCAAGTCGAATTGGAAACACACATGTCGCCTAGTAACCCAATAGTACCACAATCCATATCTCCAAATAATACAACAACTTCGCCATTAAAAAGTAAGATCCATAATACTCTTCGTAAGACTAAGCGCATGTTTTGCTTTGGACCTAAAAGATGATCTTTATCGTTATTAAAAATAATAATTAACATACGGAATACTTGTCTTTAACATGTCGAATGGATAAGAATGGAGATAGATGAAAAGTTTTAACCCAATTAACTTTTCAATTTAATGTATATTTTTTGTATATCATCTGACATTTTTTTCTTTTATGATAAATGAATTTGCTTATTTCTTGGTATTTAAGGCTGACTAAACAGAAGTTGGTCTAACATTTGTGCTTGATTAATATACCTTTATATGCTTTAATTAATTTTATCTTTCTGTATATATACCTATATATATGATGTTGTCATTAATGAAATAAAAATTATTTTAACAAACTTGTCCTTTATTTTAGTTTCTGAATATACTTTCAAATACATTTTTTTCTTTTTTTTTTTTTTTATTATCATTGTGTAGTATTTTTATTTTTTATCTTGATATCTTATCATTATATCTATATAGTAATTTATATCTTTTTTTCTGTTCACAATTAGTTGGAAACAGAGTTGTAACTGGAAACAACAATAATAATAATAACAACGTGAATCCATCATTGACACCATGCACAAGAATATTAGCGATGAACATGATTGGTGATCTTATGAGGAAAGTTGGTGTAAGTATAATCATTATCTTTCATGTATATATATATATATATATATGTAGTTCTTTTGTTTCAAAAGAACATTTGATGTACAAAGATAGCTTCAAGCATGGCTTGTGTATTTTTGAGTTTTAAAAATTATATTCAGTTGTCATAAAAATATTGCGTCTTGAATTGGCAATTGTTCTAATTTATGTGCTTTATTTCTCTTGATTTTATTTAAGCATTGATTTATTTTATCTGGCGTACTTTCGTTACAAGGTAATTTGAATGATTTATGTGATTTAGTTCATATAAGATTTTTTAATCATCAGTTGATGATACTGGTAGTGTGATGTAGTTGGTATTTTGGTAGCTTGACAGGTGGGTCTGCATGGACTGTAGGAAGTTAAAATGCACTTGCCTTGGTGGGAAAAATACAATTTCCACTACACCTACTGATTTACCATCCGTCCAGGTTCACGTACCTACTCATTGTGTACGGCAACAACCTAGATCAACCAAATGCTGATCAAACTTTTTGTGTACAGGTCTTTATTTGATTTCTTTTGCTTTCTCTTGTATATTTTTTTCTGTACACATCACACATGGCTCCTTGCCACCCGCTTTAATTGTCCTCCATGTAATTGGCATCACCAACTTTAAAAATTAGCCCTTAATATTCAAAATAAGGGCAAATAACAGTAATATTTTTAAGGAAAATGATAGTATCTCATTTAATAATAAATGTTTGATCATGTAGGCATTGGAGAATAAGTTAAACACATGTCAAAATCCATCTCGAGAGGATCAAGCCGTTCGCGATCTTTACAGGTAACATTAGAATAATATTATAATTTAAAATGTCATAGTTTTTATATCGTTATGCAATGTGTGTATTCGTAGCAATAAAATATCATGTATCAAATATTCGAAAATGAACATTGAAAGAAATTAATAAAATTCTCTCAATGAAAAATTTTCTTCAATGAAAGAGCTCAAAATGACATTGCTTGAAATAATACATGATAGTCGTACTAAATCATTTGTACTTATTAGTAGTTTTATGTCCACTTTTAGTTACGTAATGCTTCCTGTGAACATTAAATTTACGAATTTATAGATAAAGATAGCTTTTCATGGTCCCAGTTCTCTAGCTTTTTAATTGTTAAAAATGTATTTAAAAAGACTGCATCACATTATGTTACTAATTGAAACGGAGCATTTTGTTTTTCTTTTTTATGTTTATGTGTAAATTGTTTTGTATGTTTTAGTTATTAGTAATAGACAAAGCGATCAAAATTAATTATAAAGTAAATATTAAAAAGTAAGCTAAGTTTGAAGCATTTGTACGTTTAATAATTCTTTTTAGTTCCATAACTTAACGTTATTGTTTACTGTATGTTAATTTAAATGTATGTTTTATGTAACAAGCTTACAATTAGCTGTGTAGCTTTTCTTTGTGATTCAAAGAGTACAATATACCTTTATTGTAATCTGTTAAGATCTTAATAATCTGACTTTTAAAAAAAGAAGTATTTTTTAATTTATATATTTTTTTTAAAAACTAATGAAAAATTATGAAAAATTTTGTTTCATGATTATTAAGATCCTTAATAAATCAGATTAATGTTTACATCAAATAGTTAAATGTATGTATTAAATGTATGTAGAATATACTGTTACTGGTATGATGTGAAAAGCCAATAGAAGCATTTGCTGTTGTACACATACATGTCATAGATATACCAAAAATAATTTTTAAAAAGGACCAAATTTTCGAGTCAATTACATTACAAAATTTGGTTATCCAGAATTATAGACTTTATAAATTGAAATTGAATATAAAGTTTAGTAAAGGAAACTTTTATTACAGAATAAAAATAATTTAAGTATGCTTAGTATCACTAAAAAGTTCTTTTATATGTTGGATTGAGCCAATAGGCGAAAAAAATATTTTCAACTAGATATTATTAAATTTTGTATATCATCGATGCAGTAATAAGTTAAGGAATTTCAAAATTTGTATATAATGATTGCATGTTTTATTAAAAATGAATGAAATTAAAAAATTGTTTAGATTTTAAGATGCAAAGTATGTAGCATTGATTGTAATCATTAATTCATTATTCAAAAAAATCTTAAGAAATACTATTAAAAATGAAATTGTGTGGAGCATAAAAAAAATATTCATGGCTCAATCTAATTCCATATTAATGTTGCATTAGAATAATATTCTTTGAAAATTCAATTTTAAGATGATTTTTTTCGTAGTATGAAGAAAGAAATATCAATTAACAAACTCTTCTTCTACACAGGGATTCATCATTAATCGCATTGTTAACTTTTGCATTTTCCCTGTTTCCCTGCATGATGTGTTACTTTCTTGTATCTTGTAGTAATGTTCACAAAGTGTATAAATAAAATTTCTCAGAGTATTTTTCGTATCAAACTGTTGGATATATATTAAATCTGCACACTATAGAATTTTTGTCTTGTTTCTGTTTCATTTAAATCATACATTAACACCAAATCTTAAAAAAAGCGAACATTATTGAATTGTAATTCAAAATATTTTTCATATACATATTGTACAGTTTATGCACAATTCACAAACATGTACAGCATTTCCCAATCTTTTCTGTTTCTACTCTCGCAACTATATATAATTATCTCGCAGTTATATATAATTTAATTTATTAAACAAAGTAATGACAAAACTAAGTTTAAATAAGGAAGTAATATTCCAGATGTTTAAGTATTTTTGATTAAGATTGAGAAACGCTGATTTGAATAGATATATTTGTAACACTAAATTTTTTTAACTTAGGACTAGACGACAAGTTCGAGGTTTTGCCTCTGGCAACAGCAATCACATTCGATTATAAACAAGGGATAATATTCCAATAATAAATTTTTTGCATTGTATTCATATGACTACTAATTTATGTTATTTTGATTAACAAAAATCTCACGTGCTAATTTATTATAAATCTCTATAAGATATAGACAGGATTATTTAATGTAATTTAATTATTTAATTATCTTTTACATTAAGTTCGCAATTTTTTAGTCATTATTTGTCTTTTTTTATCATAGTTCAAAAGTATACTTAGTAATATTTTATTTAGGAGGAAATTTGTAAATAAATAATCGAAATTGTAAGTCTCAATACCATAATTTAATAAATGATTTAATAAAATTCATCATTGTGATAAGTGATAATTCTAAATAATTGTGTAGGTATTCACAAATGATATTAAGGGAAGACACCAGTTATCTTTCAGATAAATTTTTGCAAATACAAATATTTTTTCATGCTATTTTTTAGATTTTATTTAAATCACATAAGACTTTATCGTATATTTTGAAATTTAAAAATTTATTTTTATTAAAAATAATTATGTTACAAAATTTTCCATTACTTCACGAACAAATGGTAAAAAAATTCATGTTTGTCCTATTCTTAGCCTCTACCTGAGTATCTGTTTCTTATGAAAATATTGAAATTTACTAATTATAATTTTCTTTAGTGTAATAACTTGTTTGTCTACAAAAATATTTTGATCACTAAAGAGGGATGTGTATTTATAAAATTTTATCTAAAAAATAACTGAAAGTTCAATTTTGCCTAAGTATCTTCCCTTAAGTAATTTGTGAGCTTCAGTTTTAAATATATATAATTTCTAGCACGATTAAAACAGCTACATTAGAAATGATATTGTAACAATGATATTGTAGTGCAAAATTTAACTTTTATAGGAAATTAGGTATTTATATATATATAAATATATATATTTAGATACTTATATATCTATTTTTTAATAATAAAAAAATATCCTCTTATGTCATAAAATAATTCAATTTTATACTTTAAAATGTGTAAAAGCTATTTAATTATTTATTTCTATATAAATTATATGCTTTAAGCTACTGTGTAATCATAAATAATTTCAAGTTTGAGATATTTACATAAAGTAGAATCATGATAATAAAACCAAAAATTGAAATATATTCAATTATAATATTGGAACATTATTAATTTATAGATTCTGCTTAACGTATAAAATAGAAATGAAAAATTATATTTAAACGCAATAAATATTACCGATTTGTGCAAATTAACTGTGAACTGTACTTTGAAATGAAAAATTATAAGAATTTATGCAATATTTGTAACATAAATTTGTAAAAGTATAAACTGAACTATTTGTAAAATAAAGATATTGTAAACTATTTCTCAATTATTGTAGAATTCCTAGAACCTAATTTATCTGATGTGTATTTTTCGTAAGATAAAAAAAAAAGGTAAGTTAGTATTATTTTGAAGATTTATTTATGAAACGTTTATCTTTACACGAACAATGAATAGTTGACTGATTGAAATACCTTATGTAATTTTCATACAACCAGGGATCTAAAATGGTAAACACTACATTGAATTCCTACAAAGAAACTGTCTTATTCTCTAATGCACATTTCACTATGTATTATACCAATAATGATAATGACGACGGATATAATAAAACTGTAATGAAAAACTTTTTTGAGAACATTTATAAGTTTACTCAATCTTAATAGTACTTTTAGAAGAATTAACAATTTGACTTGTTTTTTTATCACGATCGTTTGCTTTTCAGTTTAAAACTTTTTTTTCTGTTTTTTAGGAGTCCTTATCCTTACACTGTAGAGCATAAAATGAAAAAAAAAATATATGAATGAAATTGAAGAATTAACATTTGTAATTGATAATTTTTCGAAAAAAACAACATACGTTTCTACGTTTGTACAATAATACCAAAAGTTGGGAACTACCTACATATTAAAAACAGTTTATACCGATTTTTGTATCTACTTTTTCAGAAATCTGAATTTTAGATACGTATTATAAAGGATGATCATATCATAACTTGTACACTATTATGGAGTACAACATAATACGTAGCTTGGAATGAAAATGTTTCATCCACAACTGTTACGAATGATAATAATAATAGTAGTAAATGGTATGTATGGGAGTTACATATTATTTAAGCACGCTCGCCACGAATTCGTCGGGCCAGCTGGATATCCTTGGGCATGATTGTTACACGCTTCGCATGGATGGCGCACAAGTTTGTGTCCTCAAATAAACCGACCAAATACGCTTCTGATGCTTCCTGCAAAGCTCCGATTGCAGCACTTTGAAAACGTAGATCAGTTTTGAAATCCTGTGCGATTTCACGAACCAATCTTTGGAAAGGTAATTTTCTGATCAACAACTCAGTTGACTTTTGATATCTTCTGATTTCTCGAAGAGCTACTGTACCAGGTCTAAAAATTATAATTATAATTGTATATATGTATATATATAACATTTAATATTTATACATATGTTTAATATTACTAATTAATATTAATATTTATCTATAATTTAATATCTAGGATATACCTGTATCGATGTGGTTTTTTTACACCACCAGTGGATGGTGCACTTTTACGTGCTGCCTTTGTTGCTAGCTGTTTACGAGGTGCTTTACCTCCAGTTGATTTACGAGCTGTTTGCTTAGTACGTGCCATTCTTCACTCTGAAATAATATAAACTTGATTAGAATAAAGACTCTAATCATATATTGTTTTTACACCAAACCAGAAAGTTTCAATTGAAATGTAGGAAAAACACCAACTCTACGATTCCCATTATTCACATTCTCATACAGTACGACTAATTTTCATAAAAAAAATTCATAATATCTAAAAATACTTATTACTTGGTGCAATTAAATTTCAAGTCCACATAAAAACTAGATATGATCATACAAATTCATAAAGCTCACTAATAACATAAACTGGAATTTTTTCCTTGACATTGTGATAAATGATAGCAAAAGTATTCAATCGATACAAAATAATATTTTTTTCCGAGACAATTATATCATGAATTGAAATATGTGGATACCAAGTAATTCACTAAGATACATTGCAAATCGATTCAGACAGTATGTTACAAAACAACTAAAACATAACATCCGCAGGTATCTATGGGGATCGGAGAATTAAAAGGTTTGATAATAACAGAGGTAAACTAAGCTTTGGAGTGGGACGAACAGAGAATGGTGGGGCAACAGTGAGTGGGGGTATGTTCCGTTGCTGTTCGTGCAGAGGAACCGCGCACCAAGGAACGCTGCGCATTGCGCAATGTACAAACTTTCGTTCCTCTCTCGCATCGACGCGACTAAAATCCATGCTAGCCAGAAAAATGTATTATCTGAACAATCAGCTATGGCCTTCGTTCCCTGTTCATTTCTACGACGAGGATTATCACGGCTCGTGAAATGAAATGAGGCAAATAACATTAGCGAGCCGAAAGCGGAACGAAAGCGTCGCTCATGAGAAAGGCTCACGAAACGGTTCCCTCCACGGAACGTCAATTGCAAAATGGAGGCAATACGACAGTACGTCGCGTTCCGAGGCAAAAACTCGGGTTTTCCAGCACACTTTACATCTCCCGATGCACGCTGTTATGCTTGCACACTCCCCGACACCGGTAATCACACGCGGTCGTGAATGAAGCGAATTTCTGACAGTTTTACATACCAATCAACGAAAATATTCTACGAGAAGCGGCAGTTAGCACTATCCGTTTCCTTGTACTTCGATGGCAGTGGACGCTCTCCCAAGTCACGACTCCCTTGTCCCTACCCCCTAGAAATTAAATTGCGAGAGGCACGTAAGCCCGCGGTGCACTGCATCCAATCGGATGTCGGATAGCGGCTGAGCTTCATAGTGTAACACATGCGATTGGCTCAGCCTCCTACGCCTAGAGTGCGAACCGTGAAGAACCCTGTCAATTGTAATATACATGATACTGCTCGTAGCAGCAACCTCGTTTTTAACAAACAACAATTGTCATCCCGTTCGCCGTGCAACTCTAGCAAATCGATATGTTTTTTCGTTTTAGGAAAGATTTCCTACGGAGAATCACGGAAGATACTGCAAAACATTAATCCACGTCCGATCAACAAGCCTGGTAGAAACTGGGTTGAAATTTATAGAGCGGAGCGCACGAGTTTCACGAGTATTGTCCTGTAATTCTAGCTGCAATGAAATCTGTCATTTCGTGGAAACCTCCAGAAAGACATGGAAATTCTATGAAACATACGAGAAGAACATGTCATTCCATTATTCAAACAGTTGTTAGACAGCAATTTTTGACGATTCTTGGGAATGAATATACTTAGAATCGAACGTTGTACAACTGTTCAGGATGTTAGAGTCTCTTCTACGTTTTCTGTTCAGAAAAAAATAGACGCCATTGCGCGTTTAAACGTAAACATGTTGGAACGATGTCGAGTTAGCGAAATTATTGAATTTTGGCGCTTTTGTCAATACAACTTTACGGCGGACATTGTACTATGCTGAATTTGATTGGATAAATTTTTTGTTTTTAGATTTAGCAGTTTGATTTAAATTATACCCGCACTTAACACAAAAAAAAGATATAAATTGTCATTAACGATGATTTTTGATACTAAATGTTTCGCGTTCACCATCACAGTTATAAAATATATGTTATATTAATATTTAAAATTCAATAAAATAAAAAATTCTAAAATAACTTATATTGACGACACAATCCTTGTAATTATCGATCGTATCAATATTGTATATTCAATAATTATAATAAAAAAAAATTTAATTTACAAACTTGTTGAAAAAATATTTTTTTAACAAAATAATTTTTAACTACGATCTTCAATACTAAACGACAATATATATGTATTTAAAAAATAAATATCGAGCTCACTTCTTTAGGAAGACAATGCAAGTTAAATTTATTAAAAAATTTTATGAATCATTTACATTAATTTAGAATGTTATGCTGTTTTTTAAAAATTACTATTATTAGAATTATTAAAATAATAATTTAATTAGTAACGAATTTTAAGGTCAGAATATTTTGTAAAAAATTAAATATACACGTGTAAATCAATTTTGATAATCTAATATTACAAATACAACTAACATATAGATTATAACATTTTTCATACACTTGGCTCCTTTCAGTGAAATGCCACTACGTTTGTATTTACTTGCATAAAGGAGTTACCTTATACATTATAAATTTAATCTAATCTACGATCTAATTTGACAGTAATATAGAAAACTGTATTTGAAAAGTGTGTTAATCACGAATAGCTAACATAATTGAATTTTCCGGCAAAACATTAAGTCTACATATATTAGATTGCTTATACGTGGCTTACATTACTTATAATTGTACATAATAAAATATGAATTATGCAAAGTGCTATTACTATTCGTCACAAACTACTTACTCCGCATCGTGCTTTTTGCATATTTGCCTATACTTAAATTATAAACGTCTTCGACTAAACTACTTGATATGATGGTTAGACATATATATTTTGTCTCTGAACTCTAGAATTTGGCAGTGTAATTACCTATGGTAGTGGCTTATGAAAAAAAACTAAGTTACAATGAATTTGATTATAATAGATTTAAATTTGATTCAAGAATGTGAAAATAACATGAAGTTGAGAAAAGAAAGAATCCAAAGAATCTGCGACATGAACTGTTTAAGCACGCTCGCCGCGAATTCGTCTTGCTAACTGAATATCTTTAGGCATTATTGTGACGCGTTTGGCGTGAATTGCACACAGGTTTGTGTCTTCAAACAATCCGACCAAATACGCTTCTGATGCTTCCTGCAAAGCTCCGATTGCAGCACTTTGAAATCGTAGGTCAGTTTTGAAATCCTGTGCAATTTCACGAACTAGACGTTGGAATGGTAATTTTCTGATAAGCAACTCGGTTGATTTCTGGTATCTTCTGATTTCTCTGAGTGCTACAGTACCAGGCCTAATAAACAAAATACATTAATGAAGTTATAATCCATCGTCATTATATCAGAAACAATAACTTTATGTAATGTTTTCTACCTGTAACGATGAGGCTTTTTCACTCCACCTGTGGATGGTGCACTCTTACGTGCAGCTTTAGTTGCAAGTTGCTTCCTGGGAGCTTTACCTCCTGTTGACTTACGTGCAGTCTGCTTAGTACGTGCCATTGTTTACTCTGAAATACTGCAAATTTGATCAGTATTATTTATAAATTGTAAATTATCCACTTCCGTTTTAATAAAAATAACGGTATATGATTTAATAAATAGAAAAAAACCAATGTTTATCATACAAAAAAAGTTTATTATATTAAAAAAACACTAAATTTTTTTAAATTACTTTTTTAATTACTGCAAATTCATTCGGAAACATGTTAAATTAGACGAAAACGAATTAGAGTTAGTATAAATTAAAATCCGGTTTCCCTCCAAAAGCAGACACAATAAACAAAATGGCGACAAGCGTGCATGTAACATTGATATGCACAAGAGATTTGTACATTGCGAAGTATCATGACTTTTTCCACCATGAAAAATATTATTTATAAATAATATGTATAAACGCAACGACGTGCGAACGATTTACTACATTCGTTTGACAATAAAACCAAAGAAATGTACCTGTTAGTCAATTGGTTTGTTATAGGACTTCCGCACTCTTCGTCGATATTAGACTTATGTCGGTTAGTGTTTTTTCAGAAACGCAGTTTGGTTCTGTGAAAGATAGGCGACAGCACCGTTCAGATACGGATCACAGGATTGGCTGTTACTTCGTAACAACGCTTGTGATTAGTCAGCCTCCGACAAATAAACGTATTTGTTATGGAATTTATAAGTTCATAATTATTTTAATAGCCTTACATGAAATATTATAATCGAAATATGTTCAATGTATAGTACCATGCATGACATATGAATCATACATTTTTCAGAAACATGTAAACATGTGACACACATGTACGTACTCACGCGCGTGCCCGTGTATACACGTACGACTATATTTACTAATTTGCATCCTGGTGCATTGATCCACATGGAGATATATACATATATATATTACTTACATATTTTCATAATATACGCCTCTGAAAAGTGTAATAAATATTCAAAAGCTATTCATGAAAAAAGAATAAAATTTCAACCTAGTAGATTTTTTACTTCAGAAGTCAATGTTGTCGAATGGAATTTCTTATTGTTGTACGATGTTATACGAAAAAGAAACGATTACTTATTGTGGTTATAAATAGCATCATTACAGGGAATTATTATTAAAACGAAATTTCATTCGATGACGAGCATTAACAATTTTTAAAAGTTGGTATTTCGCAATGTAATGTAATCTAATAGCAATTATTCTAAAGAAACTTGTACAAGTATATATATGCATGTTGTGCATTGTACGATATAAACACATAGTATTTGAATATTGATTTTTATAAATTAGTAATTATATGTGTATATGTATATATGCATATAGTTTACGGGAATAATATGACTGAATATTTAAAAATAAGATTAATTACACGTATACATATAAAATATAGCAATTTTTAAGACATGTATTTGAATAACGAAGTACTACAAATTAAATTTTATCAATGGAAAAACGATAAATTAAAAGATTCAATGCAACTTAATATAAAACATCTCTACGTATAACGTGTTTGTTAGCAATTGTAGAAATAACGATCAGTTAACTAATATCATGGTACAGAAGTTATCAATATACTTTATTTTTCAAATAATCAATTTTATTGATTTACAATATTTTTCTTTATAGTTCACTACCTAATAATAGCATAAGAAGCAATAATAAACATTCGTTCTACAAATTACGCCATGAGATAATTATTATCCTTATATCTTCGTCAAAATCAATGTTATTCATATACATATATGCATAATATTTTTTTAAATATATATATATATATATATATGTATAAACTTTCAGTCATCAAGAAAATATTAGAACAAAATTTATTTACTAACATTCTAACTACTAGCTATTATATTGTTAATTTAAATATGTTATTTAAAACTGTATTGCCAAAAATACGTGTCGTCAATATTAACTTCTTATTTTTCTTTTTTTTTTGTCGTTCGCATACAAATGATGCTTCATTTTTTTTTTCTTTATTATTCAATTTGTACTGACATTCATTAGAATTCACCTACAATCATTAATGACAACGAAAACTTCTTACTGCATTTTGTTTGTTTACACTTCAAGTATAGTCTTTCTTTCGGTATGCGACCAGATATGAAATCTTATTTGAACATCGTACAGACGTTTAATGTGAATAATTGCATCGATTTTGGCAGGACATGAACATCAAAAATGCAAGCCCATATTACTTTTGTACTTTTATAAAATATCTTCACGTGGAATGTGAAAATTATATTCTATTTTGTAAAATCGCGCCAATATAAACAAAAAGAATAATTACAAGGATCAATTTGTTCGACACTTTCAGTTGTCTTTCAGTATAAGTGAAATACAGTACAATTTAAGAGTTTGAACTGAAATTTTAAAAAATGATTTTATCATACAGAAGGTGATATTTAAACAATTTTCAGTAATTGCAAGTTCGAATTTCGACGTAAAATAGAACATTAAATATATGTACAATTTTTACGTAAGAAAATATTATTACTTATAGAACATATCAGAATTATATACGGAAAAATCACGTGTATAAATATTTCACTGTTTCCTTTCATTGAATTTTCTTATTCAATCGTAAGAAGAAAGAAAAGAACAGGAGATATAAATAACTGATTCAGCAATTTTACATTTTTGTATTAATCGCTGCACACAATAAATGCAATTGTAATGCATAATAAAAAGTATCGATAAATGTACAAAACACTTTGTTCTTTAGTAACTACAAGGTACTGCCTGATGTTCTATGTATGTAAACGACATACATGATGTAAGATCTACAACACCAACCATTCTTCCCTTTCATAATTAATAATTAAATATCAAATATTGTTAACTATATAATATAATGTTTACCATTCGACTCGATCACGAAAAACCATTGTATTATATTCATTTGTTAATTGAAAATTCAATTTTTTTTTTCATTTAAATTTCATATCCATGACATAGATATTTTAAATTAATTAGAATGATCATATGAAATCAATTTACATGTAAAACAATTTTAAATTAACGTTGTAATAAAGGACAAAAAGTTTCACATCTCACTGCGTTAAAATTGTAAATGAAATCATAAATTTTCATAATTAACGTTTCACCTCTCAAGTCGAATAGAAAAGTTTATTTATAAAAATTGTGTTATAATGTGAAATACTATATCAACATTTTATTATAAGAGATGCTGGGTATACGACAATAATACTATACAATCACCATCTTAAAATAATATTTTTCTGGTTGCTTTCATACTTCGACTAATTAATAGTGCATGTGTTTGTTTTTCTTTTATTATTGGCAGCACCTTTGACTAATGTCGATTTAATGTACATAATTGAGATATTGCAATAGTTTGTATTTTTTCTGGTTATTACACAGAAACGGGCACTACTTGATTAGAATTATTTTTTAATACTTTTAATACTTATTTTCCTTATTTAGTATATAAAAAAATTTGTTATTACTAAATATTTGTTTTTGATGCTCTATTAAAATATGTATTCAAAATTAAACGAATACTTTATCATTATTCACGTAGAAATATTATACACTACACACATATTTAAGTTTTTTATAAGTCTAATAAAACTCTACACTACATATTTGTCTTTAATTTCTTTGAAAGTATTCATTAAATAAAGTAATTGTTTTTAAAATTTGCTAGTCAGAAGAATAAATAAATTACGAATAAATTTTTGAATCTTTAAACAGTATTATTTTTCATCTTTCATTGCCACACTTGCAAATTTCATGTAGATCTTAAAGTTTTACAGATTTTAAAAACCGTCATTTAAATCTTTTTTTTTTTTTAATGTGCTATAGGATTTTGCCCGCCTCTGCTAAACATTGTAAATTTTTTCGCATCTTGATTAAGATAGCTCTTCAATATGTATAATTTTTAAATTTATAGAAAATTAGCAATGATATGAGTTTAGCCTATACAGAATCACGATCATTGTATAAAAATGCATATACAGAAGTAACCACAACCAGAACAATCTTAGATATCCATGAATTTCTTTAATATTCTATTGTTATTATCTTGCAAATATTGTTTCAACATGTCTACTATATCTTTTTGTCAGGGTGACCAGTTGCCAGTACAGAAGTATTGTTTTTCCATTAAAAATAATTGCCTGAACAAACAGTAGCACAAGAAAAATCAAACTATAAAAAATTGTACAGAAAACATTCTTTGTAATTTTCAAAAATTAACATTCGAATAATTAGGATCATTAAAACATGATATCCTATCCTTGATATCTTTTTCTTTTTTTTTTTATAGAAATGAATTTTCACGTACAATTTTTGTAAAGTTAACAACATTTTTCCTATAGTAATCAGTATATTGTAACATTATGATTGTAGTATATATATGTTCTATAATATTGCGTAATGTGTAGCAGATTAAAATCAATTTATATCTGCAGTTACATCTGCATTTCACAACAGTTTGTAATATTTCATTCTTCAGAATATTATAGGATAAAAATGTTACAATAAACGTATTACACTATTATTTAATAACACATTGTGGTCACTCTGCAAAAAGTTTGTTGTACGAGCGATGTATTCACCTTTGTTTTTACATATTAAAAAGTTATATATTTTTTTTTTTGTTGCTTTTCGACTCTATACTTTAAGAGAATGGATTATTCGTGTTTCAGAAAATATCTTCTCGGTCGTACAACATAGTTTCAGTAAAATATTTATTATCGCAATTTGCATGCTTCATTGTAGCACGAATATACGTTTTCTTCATCTATATTAAATGTTTCTAAATTTGTGTGTTACTTTGCACTGTAAGAGAACAACGTCTATACACGACAAGCTTAGTAATAAATATTTTCTCCCTTTTCGCAATATTTCAAATTATTTATTATTGCGCTTTAGGCTATATGCAAATATTGTGCCGGAAGACGGTGTTGTAATATTGCAAAAATATTAAAATATTTTAACGGGCGTATTTCCACATAATCCTGCATACCTAAAGCAGCGGAAATCGATTTAATCACCAACAGAACTTGACAAGGAAATTACACATAATTTGATTGGTTTTTAATTACCATATCAATAATATCTGCTTAAAGTATTAAGGTAGTGAATAATGTCAATTGCAAATTGAAAATAGCAGCTTCGTCAGTTCATTACTGCAAACGTAAAAAATAAGTCCCGTTATAATACTTTATTTCTTTTTCTCATCTTCTTTTAACTTCAAAATGAAGCTGTGTTTCTTTTAATTTGCTATTAACATTATTCATTATACATTAATAAATTAAGACGAGTAAGTTTTGAAGAAATACAGATTAGTTTTAAGACGGTCATTATATTACAATACTAATACGTTACCAGCTTTGCTTTTCTACGTCAATAAATGCAAATGTTTTGGACATTTAAACTTTAACAAAATTAATATAGAGGAATAAATATTGGTGTTTCAACCCCCGTTACATCAGAAATGCAGAATTATCCATAGAAACATTAACAGATCACATTCATTTCTCGCAGAACGTAACTTTATTACTTTCATAAATCTGTTGAAAATGGCACTGTTTACAGATTGTACCTTGTGTATTTTATTAACTGTTCTTCTTATTTCATTATTTATTCTTGTATAGTTCCTTCATTTCCAATGATATTTGAATCTGAATGTAAAACAGTAATTGTTGAATAATAAACAATCAATGGCTCTTTTCTTCTTTCTGAGAAATAGTAAGAACTCGTGACTCAATTTTGTTAACATTATTTTGACACGAGGTATTAAATATTGAAATATGAGGATGCAAATGACTGACACATTTTCCTCAAAGGAATGACTACATGGTAATTATTATAAAAAATGAATTAATTTTTTTAACTTTTGCAACGTGATTCTTTATTTTTATTCGTTTATTGCAACTTTTAATGTTCAGTCACTAGCAAAAATAGCAATATTACGTTTATCTAATAATTGACAGCAAAAAAACTCAAAAATGCATAGTAAATTAAAATGCAGAGTAAATATGAAAAGACAATACATGTCAAAATAATGCAAAATGAAATTATTTTAAGACTCTTGTCTTTGTCACTAGAATATCTTCACGATTCTTACAAAATTTTGACAATACAACGTCAAAGTGATTTCAAAAGTTTTATGGGCTTGCTATATCTATTTCATTTCAGTTATCAATACCCTTAACATTTGGATCATAAATGATGCATGTCGAAGATTCGTCAATGAGTGATCGCACAATTAAAAGTTTTACAGCCTTCTCTCTTTTTTTTTGTTTTTATATGTAAAATATTTATATCTTCATAAATACCGACATACCGAACGATAAGATCTAAGTAGAGAAATTGTTATTACATAATCACAGTTGTACAGCCATTTGCTACCTCGTATTTAATACAAAAATGCTTAGATACCAGTACCGCAGAACTTGATTTCTTTTTCTTTTAAGTTCGTGTGTATGTTGTTCACATTTACGTTAATCTCAGTCTGATTAAGAATGTGTATTGTATATCACAAAATGAAAAAAAAAGGATATTCTACAATTTAATTAGAAAAAAGTAGCCAATTAAAATGCCGCGCAATTGAAATACATACGAGTCTACAATCTAAGCAGTTTTGCAATATTATTAACTGATAATAATATAAATATTTTAAAGGGCATACGTTTACATAATAATCGCAATAATACGAGACACGATAAAATTGGATATTATTATCAACAATGTGTCCACGTTTGCGGAATAAAGAAAATGAAACAACATGAAAGGAGATAAGATTTAAAAAGTAGCTAAAAGATGAATAAGAAATATATAGTGGTAAACAGTGGTAAATAGTAATAGAAAGAGAAAACAATGGCGTCTACTATTATTTTGTTTCTTTTTCCTTGTCAAAATATTGAGCAGTCATTATCGCAAACAAGAACACATTCTACACTCAATAGAAATCAATTTAGTTTTAGTTTTAGTCAGAGTACTCTTGGTTTATCGGAATCCATACTGCTACTATCTAAATAACAAATGCATTAGTCATATATCAAAACTACAAGTGATTAAAGATGATACAGGTTTATAGCAAGTATCTTTAGTTATAAATTGTAATATAAATGTTCAGCAAATTTGTTTTTTCTTTTTGTTTAAATATTACATATTACTATTTTACTGTAATTCATTATTGTACAATAATCTAATGATTATGTGTATGTTTTGCCATCTGGAGTGTGCAGATAATTCTTCCTCGATATCAGGGAACCATCATCTGCCTTTTCTTTGATAATTAATACTCCCCTTTTTTTAAAAAAGAAAATGAAATAACAGGCAATCTCTGTAACGTTCAACTAGTGCATAAACAAACGTTCGCAATATGGCTCTTCTAGCGCTAGTAATCTTTAACACAAGAGAAGAATCATTCGCACAAAACAGAGCATGTAACGTTTTGTATTTGTATTATTGTAACTTGTCAAAAATATATTGTTCAATTTGATCTGCCCTATTGTTGGTTTTCTTTGTGCAGTGTTTGATAATTACTATTGATTTTATAAAAATTTATTTATAAATATAGTTTTTTTCGACATTTAAGAAATTCAATATATCAAACATGTAATATTTAAATAGTAATAAGAAAAAAATTATTATAAATTCATAAATACACAAAGACAACGCACAGAATTTAAATTTATAACAGGTCATATATTATATTATGTATACCAAGAAAAATGATCACTAAAACCAACAATTGGGGCAGCGTTATATAAATATTCAACTGTATGTTTTTTTTTTTTAGTACACAGTATTAGCTAATTTATTTATTTGTTAATCTCCTATTACCCTATTTTGTAGCTAAATTTGTTGCTTTCACAATAATTTATATTCTTAATAATTAATATTTTAATTGTATTATTGTTATAAGTAAAATAGTATATATTGTAATTATTTATAATATTCAATATTATATCATTCAGGAATATCTTTCCTAGATTTTCATATTTGCCATAATCATAATGTGCCTCTTTCTATAAAAAAGACAAAGAATTAAAAATAAAAGAGCTTGTCATTCAATATGATTTTAATTGGGTTTTTTGCTGAAAAAAATTGTTATTTGATTCCAAAACACGAAAGAATTAATCTTCAATAACTATTATTATATTTAATTACAACATATTAGAGGAAACATTATGATTATGAAAAATTAGCATTCTTTACAAGTACATTTTGCAATGGCGAACTAGCATCTTAATTGATTAATCTCCTACTATTTCTGTAAGATGGTAGTGTGTACGTTTTTCTTTTTATATAAACAAAAATAACAATAATAACACTCATAAAGAATATTATTAATGATTTAGAAAGATATCGCATTTAAGAATTGTATTTTTAAGATAAAATATATTCCAAAAATGCGAAAGAAAATACTTTGTTGCTGTTTTCTTTGTTATACCTGTTGTGATTATAGTACTTATAAAGAATGCACTTTAAAATTACAATTGAAAAATGCATTATTATAGTCCTAAATTGATTAAATTCTAAATAGTACTTTGAAAATTATATCATGATATATACGATTTCGAACGATTGAAGAAATTAAAATATTTATCTACTTATTATACGTGATGAAATATAATATATAATTGGTATTTGTAACAGTATCATCTTCATTTCATGTTGACATCTTTGTTAAATACTTCGTTCTTTTAACATTTCATTTCATTCCTCTCTTTATGATTTCTTTATAAATATTATCCTTTGATAAATCGTTTATATCATGATACGTAAAATTGTATTTTTCTTTTTTTTTTTTAGTAACATCTATTATATTTTATTATTAATAATTTGTAATAAAAACGGACCTAATAAAAACATTTATTTCTTTTTTGGCCTCACTTTTTGATACTAAACTATGAAGATAATTAAAGAAAAAAAAATAACAATCAGCTTCATTATTGAGTTGTTAAATAATTAAATAATTAAGTAAAGTTTATTATAATACCCTTCTTTTTCTTGTTTTAATTGAATTTACTTTTTTGTTTTGTTTGATTAAATAAGATTAATGGCTCATGTACAAAATTTTTAATAGCCCATACAAAACGTATTTGTTTTTTTAAAAAGAGTGTAATTTGTGCAGGGTATTATACATTTAAGATAATTTTAATTATATTGTAAACATTAAATAATAGTCTTTAAAATTGGTTGTTGTAACATTTTATGTCTATGAGGAAAAAATTTGATAATGTTGTCCTATCTATACTATTCATTTATACTGTAGGCAATATTTTACCTGTTTTCTTTCTTTATCATAAACGTATAGTTGTTTTATAATAATTACCAGCTACATATTCAAAATGAAAATATTCCATAGAGCCGGTATATAAAACGCAATAACCATGCGTTTCATTGAAAAAAGCTAATTGGCATGCTTATTTATTTGCATGTCATTTATATCGAGCTGTAACACGTATGTCACATATTCATCGCTGGTATCATAAATATAAGTTACTTCTTTTTCTTTTGATTAAATTGAAAAATCCTAAATATTCATAATATTTCTTACAGCTAAAAATGTAAAAACTTACAACACAAAAATTGAGTTTAATTAATTTAGTACTGTACCTCTGTTGCAAAATTACATTTCTTCATTACTATCACACACTATTTAATTTCAATAGTAAGTATATAATGTATTCATATACATATATATATATTTATATTAAGCATACTTAAAGTTTAAAATATAATATACTACCATGTATAGAAAAAAGCATGGTGAAACATATACAAATAACTATCTACTAGTTAATTATATTAACTATTCAGAGAAGAGAAGAAAGAAAAGAAATAAAAGAAAGCTTATTTATATAAAAATTTTAACTACCAACTATCACTGTTTTTCGATGTATCCAAAGTATAAAAACATTTTTTTTATGAATTATAATTTGAGTATGTTTTATAGAAATTATAAAAGATGAAATGGGGAAAAATATATATATATATTTAAGAAAAACAAAGAAAGTAATGATAAGAATATTGTAAGTTCGAAATAATACATGTAGCTTTTCTTTTACAATGAAACTGTTAAATGTATTATTCCCTTACATATTTCTTTTACGAATTCTAATTCGTATTTCGTTATAAATATGAGCAATTTTATTATTTTGTATAAAAATCTAGAAATCATATATTCCTTATATAATAGATATCATCAATACTACCTTTTCAACCAAAAATATAAAATTTGTTAATACTTGTATGTGTTATTACCATCAGTACGTGTCAATTGAAAAATCCTATTTAAATATATATCTTTAAATACAATAGAAATATCATCTTTTGTGACATACGTTTAACAGCTCAACAATTGAGGGAAATTATTCTATAACTATTATATTGTGGGACATTAATCTTTTGTTGCGTTTAATTATGGTATTACAATTTTTTTAAACAAATATATACTTTAGAGGTCCCAAAACTTTGTCCATAATTTATGATTATATCGTTTTTTCTTTTCCTTCACGCTACAATGTTTGTGTAACTGGCACACATACGTGTCATTAAATGCTAACTATTCAGCTAGCACCCTGCTAATAAATGTATTTTGTATTATATATTAAATAGCTCTCCATTCCAATTAATATGTGTTCTTAATATAAAGGATGTGATATCTGAATCTTTATGAATAGTATAACTGTTGACACAAAGACGTATGACAAATAGAAGTCTCATCACATCCATATTCACTTTGGCGATAATCAAATTATATATTTGAATAAATTTGTTCGTTCGTTCTTCTTCTTCTTCTTCTTCTTCTTTTTCTTCTTCTTCTTCTTCTTCTTCTCTTTATTGCGATAGTACGCGTACAAATTCTTTTAATTGTTCATTTTATATACCATATCGTTTGAAGTACCGAAAATTTACGTTGGAGATCCTAGTGCTACTCACAGAATTATGAGGATATCTGTCCTGGTTACTGAGAAAGAGCGTAGATTATAACAGATGTTCTAACAAAATTTTCGGACCTAACTTGTAGAGACAACCGGAGTCTGGCAGTACGGGCACTCACGTTGATTTGGAGCGCACGTCGAGCAGACCACGTAGTGGTTACAAGGTGAGAGGGTAACAGCGCGATTTTGTTCTTCGCAAACCATGCACTTTGTTGCCGTTTCTCTGTACAGCACCTGGAACGGCAACAACTGAGCTACCTATAGTGTTTCCATTAATCAAACCGACCGCAAATAGATTAGATTTGACAATTTTATGAGAAAAAACCTCGATTACCAATTGGAACGTTTAACTGATAATAGAAGAGAATTCTGTTTGATGAGAAGATGAGGTAGCTGTAGAATTTTAATTCTTTCGCATCCTCTTCAGATAAATGAATCATTGTTCGAGAAACGCTTGATATACCAGCTGTTCAAGCCGGCATGACAACTTTGCTTTACCTTTTCTACTTCTTCGAGATCCGAACGGAGCTGTGATTGAATTGATTTTAATGCGGCTATAGATAATGATCTGAGTTCACTTATTCTTCTCAATGTGTGAAGATATGGCCCACCACTGGACGCTTCATTTTCTACCCTTAATGCTTTCACTTGCAACAAGGCCTGTTAACAATTTTTGTAAATACGTGCTACGGAAAGAACAAAACAATAGAATATTTACCTCGTCTCTCTGTTGTTCAGCGATACTTGCTTTTCTTTTAGCTTCCTCACTTTCCAATTGCCAAGCAGCGCAAGCAGCTCTAGCTTGATTAATACGTTCATCCCAAGTTGCTAGCTGGGCACGACTTGACGTCAATTCCTCTCTGAGCCTTTGCACCTGAGACAAATTAGTAGAGATGCAGTCTTACTCAAGCCTTATTTTAATTCATTCAACAACACCGGAGTAAAAACTGGGAGAATTCTAACCTCAGACAAAGATCCTGTATTACTTGGACTAATGGAAAATGCATTAACCAATGGAGATGCTGGGAGAGGTTGAGTACGAGATGGAGACATTCCTTGATTCGTAAAATCAAATAAGCTACTATTAAATCCGCTAAGCTTAGAAGCTGAACTGCTAAGTTGTGAAATATGATTGCTAAATGGATCTGATACTTGATTCATAAATGGCATAGTCTGAAATCAATACCGAACAAAATAAAATATTAAAATAATGCTAAGATAATCCTTCTTTGCGAAAGAGTTGAGAGAAAGAGAGTAGAATATTTTTCTTTACCGATTCTATTGAATCCTGGTGAGAAAATCTGGATCCAGTGAGAAAACTAGTCGAATGTAGAAGTGGACTGGACGTTGATGGTGAAAAATTTGTAAGAACCGAACGTTCGTTCATCCCAGGGATATTAACTGGTGCTGAGCTTCCTAATAGACCAGAACTTGCTAGGCCTGCTGATATTGAATTGCTAATTGGTGAATTAGTATCTCTATGAATTGATTCTACTAAATTTAAAGGGTCATCTAGATGTAACTCGTCTAATGCATTTCCTGAAAAAAAAGAGGAAATAAATAAACATTTAGAAATAGATCAAAATATTGTTTCTCTGTTCTTTCTCAACTCTGTCTTACCTACTACAGATTCCACAGTGTCATTCGGATAAAATGAACTTGAAAGCGGTGAGACAGTAGTTGCTAATGAGTGATTTCCTAAGCTTCCGTTCAAACTATATGCAATGTATAGGCTCTGTTTCTGTTGAGCTTTCTCTGCTTTTGTTAATAAAGGATCACTATCTATAGCAACCACTTGTTTTCGTATTTCACCCTGTTTAATATGTTTAGAATTATTATGCTGGACCTTTATCGACAATGTACATTCAAATGCACGATCAAATGCACAATCGAACTTACAACTTGCAAAAGAGAATTGGGATTGTAAAGTATGCTCGTTAACTTTTGCTGATTGGATGTGTTTACAGTGGTATTGGAATTGGAGTTATGAAGTTGAGCACCAGGGGCTTTACTGTGTGAACTATTACTGCCGACGCTACTAGTACTTGCTGACTCTGACACTTCACCGCTTCCATTCTGTAATTCAAATATTTGATGGTGGTCATTTAATTGTATCTCATCCGAAGAAAGTCCATTACTTTTGTATGATGTATAACAAACTTACACTACTATCACTAAGTGGTTTATCCTTTTCGTGGCTACGCTTATCGGGTGGAAGCGCATTGCTTAGAATATCTGCCAAATTGGTGCCACAATCTATAGGTACCGCCATGTCCCTCGCCAGGCTCATTTCTTCTGTTGGCAACACTGCTCCATCAGCACACCATACCAACGTCCCAATATATCAATTTTGAGAAGCAATTTTGAATACTAAGTTTAATCATTTACAAAAGGCCTATATTTACCAAATAAAAGGAGGGGAGAGGGAGGAGAGGGGAGAGAGAGAGAGAGAGAGAAAGGATAGATAGAGAGAGAGACAAAGAGAGGAAGAACATTCTCAAAAATGCAAATGAAATGTTAAATCATTTTTACATAGAAGCAATTGCAGGCATTTTTACACGTTAATGAACTTTGCATTACTTGAATTTATTTCAAATAGTTATGTATCAAGCGATTAAATATTGTGAACAAAGCCAATAGTAAAATGTTTTCTAATATATATATTTAAGAAAAAAGGACAAAAAAGGGAAAAAAGAAAAGAAAAAAGAAAGAAGTTTCACTAAACTTACTAAAGTAGTAGTAACTGTTTTACGTACGGTTTATGAGGGTACACTCACGGTCAACATGTGCAAAAGCACAGAAGACTCCGCGCGGACAATATCCAGCTTGCTGAACATCGTTACATTTCGTAGATTTATATATCTCGGGATGGAATTGTTGTTCTGTACGTGTGTGACAATACGTGCAAGCATCTCCTTGTTCACAATTGCCTGGTTCACCCCATTCTTCTCCATGTTTTACATTGGGGCATGGTGTTGATCTGAAGTAAATAAAGTTTCAAATTAGATTATGTTACCACGCGCAAGTTTGATTTTCAGATTTCTCTCAGACCGAGAGGGACCCACCTGTACTTGTACTTCCGAGGACTACGTCTTTTATCTTTGCTATTGTGATACTGTGGACAAGCATAGCCCTGACGGCAAAGCCTTGGTGGTCGTTTGCAGGGCTCTGTTTTGTAATTGCTCAGCACATAGTTCGTGTCCTGCCATTTCGGATCTTCGTTCATCAAGTTTCTCTCTTTGTCAAGTATGTTTGGTCCGTTAGATGATGAATTTGGATCAGAATCGGGATTCTCCAGCGCCTGTATCTCTTTAATGTCGTAAACTGGTGGACGAAGATCATGATTGCCATGTGCGAAGGCACAATGAGGGCCGTTCTTGACACAGAATCCACGTGTGTCCGTATCATGGACGCACATGCAGGTTTTATAATAACGTAGGTGATAACGTCTCTCTGTGTCGCCAGCAGTGCGATGAAGGAACGGACATCTGTTTAACAATGAAGTTCATATAAATTAAAGAACAACTTCATAGCGTATAAAAATAATCACAAGTTACACGAAAGCAATTGTAAATTAATAGAATTTTGCTAAATTAAATGTTAATTAATTAATTAATTAAGATAGCTAGTTTTTGCTCTAAATAGATTAATTAAAAAGATTCAATCTCCAAATAACAGTCAAATATTATTATATAATTGTAAACTATAAAAAATTATACGTTCAATACATATATTCTTTAACACACTGTAGGAAAGTGATTTTCCTAAAGACTACGTACAATCGCGCCTAACATGAGTTATTGATCTTCTAAAATTTAACTTGGATTAAAGGGGAATGTATCGTAGTGGTCATAAACGTCTAAAAATTAATAATGGTTATATTTAAAAAAAAAAAAAAAAAAAACCAAACAAACATCAAGACAGATCATTAAATTTATTTTCTGAACTATATAACGATCTCGAAACGTTACGATGCAGCAATAAGGATTACCACATATAAATTCTTTGTTGCCACCATGCCACATAAGAGAAAATCAATATCAGTAGGCACCTTTGTTTGGGAACTCGAAGCGCTGAATATTTTGGAGGGAAAAACCGATCGCAGATATTTTTCTTTCATCTTGTTCATAAAATATTAAAAATTCTCGCGAACATAATTATTCTATACCGTGGAAGCGAGATTACCGAGATCTTATATATTTAACGACGTTATAACTAGTTGCCCAAAGGATCAACGTTGAAAACATTTCAGGAGAAAGATTCATTCATCGTCCAGATGAAAATGCAACGTAAGCTGACTCGTCATTT
Source organism: Tetragonisca angustula (assembly GCA_036937485.2). Taxonomy (NCBI): domain Eukaryota; kingdom Metazoa; phylum Arthropoda; class Insecta; order Hymenoptera; family Apidae; genus Tetragonisca; species Tetragonisca angustula. The sequence goes on along the minus strand of JAWNGG020000127.1, from coordinate 509,475 downwards.
TTATTAGCAAGTGAAAAAAAAAGAGGCAACTAAAAATATAACGTTGAATTGTAAGCAACAAATATTCAGAACGCTCTTATCACAATAAGTAACGCGATAAATATACACTCAGGCGGGAATCGGTTATCAATTAAAAAAACCGCTGGCAATCTTATGTTCTCTGGAGGAAAAGTCGCGATAATTGTTGTAAATTGTAATTGAACGAAACATGTTATTTTCACGCGACCAGAAAGAAGAAAACATTCGACATTGTTATTAGTAGATAATAGATATAGAGCGTAGAATAGATAAATATTCGATTTTCCTCTTAAATCCTGCATCTCTTTCTTCAAACAGAATATTCAAATCTATTTTCGTGTATACTCTATGTACAGTAGATATAAATATTAATAACGATAATATACACTAGTAACGACAAGCTGGATAATTTTCACTCTTATATCTTCAAAGCCGTCGCGTCGCCTGTTAACGGTTCCTCCAAGAAGCTGAGAAACCTTAGGTTTCATTTATTTTCATTAACAGACAATACGTGTACGCCTTAATATTCTATCACACAAGCTAGCCTTGAAAGAACATCTTCATCGATGTCCGCTTGTTTATTTTGCACGAGTTCTATGATGCAACTGTACAAACTGTAAACAATAGTAAAATAAAGAACGATATGCTACTTTGAGGTCGTTGACGACAAAATATATACTTTCCCTTTTAGAAACAACGTTCGAGGGCAATAAATCAAAGGAGATGCATTTTTATCGCGCGAGGAATTAGCAACAAGATAATTTAGAAACAGTGACCTAAATCTACCGTTCATGTTCATCGTGTATGCTGCACGAATATTTAGAGTCAAACGAACTACGATATCGCACGCAAAATATATTTCTTATTAGATATTTCGACAGTTGAACGTTTATATTTTTGTATTATTTGTAATGTTGCGATATTACACGCATAAATTACGAGAGACAGAAAAACCAGGGGTACAATGGGGTGAGAGAGCGGGGAAATCTTTAATAACAAATGGTCACGTAAAAAATTGTAACTACACGTTCGAACGCATAGAGAAATTTCTAGTTAGCTGCTCTCTTTCGTTCGGGTTATCTACAATGGATGACAACAGGTTAAGCAGCCGACGGTAACTATATTCTGTCCGTAATGGCGGTTGCAAGCATGTAGGCATACATTCATAACAGGAGGAACACGACTCGCCTTGATGTTTTAATTGGCCTCTGATTCGAACCGAATAATTCGAAAACACGTTGCAGCGATTGATTTAAAAATAACAACCGTGTGATTCAATCGAAAAAAGGAAGAATTTAGGTTAAATTTTAATTAAAATTTTCAATGTTCACAGAATGCTCGCTCCTAAGGGGCATGCTAATCAGAAATAATGTACTGAAAATTTGTTTTCAAATGCTCGAATTTCGAATTAAAATTTTCGTGAGAATCGAGAACATTCCACGAGATATGCTAACCAAACGATGATGTACTAAGAAATTTTTTAATATTTAATGACGAATAAATAGTAAGCATAAAGTGTAATTGACGAGAAAAAATTAACTGAAAAGCTAATTTGTTAGTTTTAATAGTTACTAGAACCATCAAAGGTTAGATAAGTTAGTGAAATTTGTATCAATGGAGTCAGAATAACAAATAAATAAAACGCAACTATCGTTCAAATCCCACTGTAAAAATTACTAGGAAAAATTATCAATTGATTATTTTGATCTGGTATCGACGCTCTAGAATTTTAGCAAAAAATACTTTTGATCAATCTAATGATCTAATCTAAGAATATCTAAAGCACAATGTACATAATAAATATAAAACATATTTGCTTGTATGATGTTATGTGTATTAATTTTTTATTATAGAAAATATAAAACGAATTCTACAGATATGCTACTAATCTCTTGTTTTTCTAAACAAGTGAAATGCAAATTAAAATAAATTTTGTTTGCTAAATATTACAAGGAATGCTTCTTGTATACATAATTTCTTCACTCCTAGTATTAAAATATCTAATTTTTCTTTTTTTTTTTGTATAATACCATTGTTGCACCTTCAAATTTACTATGAATGAATAAATAATCCGTGATCTAGTCACGAGATGCGTGTGAATAAATAAAGCTATTATGACTACACGATCATGCTACTTTTTTGTTCAACATGCGAGTGCAATAATGTTTCAGTTACTTTTCCTCGTCACGTATATAAATATACATATATGCAGCAACATGTGCACACGTGCATGTATATAATATAATTATATATATATATATATATAAAACACGTATATACTACGCATGCCCTCGAAAGTTACGTCGAAATTGGCTTCCTCTTCGTTACATAGGTTATTCTCGAAGAGATGTTACGTCGTTACGCATTACCACGCAGATGCGTGTTACATGTTACAGCACGCGCGTGTCAACGACACAAAGAAACCCGATAGACCCTCCTGTTCTTTCTTTCACATCGATATTAAACTCGATCGCAAGAAACATTTTCATTCATGTAGCCTCGAAGCTCATTTACAGACTTTCCAAATTCGAAGAACACTTTTATATGCTTTACAAGCAAAATGATCTTGACTTGTACATGCACACATACATCTATGTATATGCATATATATAATGAAAAAAGAAGATAACCATGTTCGACTTTCTCTAGTCAAAAAAAAGAAGAAAAAGGAATAAAGTAATATGGATTTCGTAATACAAAACGAGCGTACTAGAGAGTTTTGTATTTTGTAAGTTAACCGCGACACGACAAATCGATGCGTCTGACACAAGAGTCTACACAGTGTCGCGTTAACTGGTCAGAATTTTACTTCGTTAACTGTCCGTTTCCATCCCCACCACTTTGTCCAACTGACTTCCTGAAGTGAGCTTCTAATATTGCACGTGTAAAATAAACAAATGTATATCATTGTACGGATATCCCAAGCTTTACCTAATAATAGGGAAAGATAGTGGACATTTTATACTGGCTCCGATAGGTCTCGTCTTGGCTGACCAATTAGCGAAACAACTGTATCACTCACAATCTCCACTACCGTACGAACGAGTCCATTGATAGAGAATAGCGATAGCAGGCGAAATGTGTACAATGGTATACGAGATTGAGAGATTGACAGGTAAACTCACTCGTCTCCATCTGGACATATGCCGGTAGTCTCGTCGTACTTGGTGCAATAATTATCGGCGCTATAGTTGAAGGTGCGGTCCCTCTTTCTCACCGGTCTTCGCCTCCGCTGGTTCATAAAGTGCCAGTTGAAGCACGTGAAGGGTCGGTGCTGTGTGCATTTGCGCTGTATAAAGAGGGGACATTGTTCGACGCGAAATTCCTTCAAGTATCTGGAATGCGAATCCACAGAGCTACACATTATTTCGTGGCGTATTTTGACGCGCGCGTCGATGCCGCGCTGCTGTGCTCGCGCGGCCCTCCCTCTTTTATTCCGTTCTTTCTCTTTTCTTTTCTCTTTTCTTTTTTTTTTTTACATATATTTAGTCTATTTTATATTTTACTGCATACGAACGTTAAGCACACGTATTATCGTATTACGTGTACTTTTTTTCTCATTATTATGTTATATATTCTCGTTAGAATTATTTCTCTCTCTTTTATCGTTAAGCACTCCACTTTTTTTTAATTATTATCATTATTATTATTATCATTTAATTTTTATCCGAATCACGCACTTTTTTCTTTTCTTTTTTTTGGGGGGGAGGGGTACTCTCCGAAATTTTATCTTTCTTTTTTTATCCTCACTTTTTTCTTTCACGTAGCACGCGCGACCGGCGCTTACTTACGTGTAATGATTCGCCTTTTCCGCCTGAGCTGTCAACAAAGGTTTAGAGTCGGACTTCATCTTGGATAACACAACCGAGCAACGCGCGCGCACACACAGATGGGCCAAGCACACTCTCTCCTCCCGTTTTTTCTCTCGTCGTCCTCGTCGTGCCCGTCGTCGTCGTAAGCCGTCGCGTAGTCTGTCTTTCGCCCCTTTTGCCCCGCTAAACTCTCTACAATCTATCGGACACGGAATGCGGGACATAGAGCGCGCACGGCGCAATACACATTATATGCGTCGAGACTATCCAATCCTTGTGCTCTCTCCCAGTCACGTGATTGTTCCTCTTTCAAGGTCATTGATGTTTTGGTTCGTTCCCTGTCGTAAATACACACTCGGTATATACGATGCTCAGGCGCTTGCGATGAAAATTTGATCTTTTTTTTTTTTTTTCTTTCTTTTTTGTACCGTTCGCCGACTCCCCTGTCGATTCTTTTTTTTTTTTTCTTTTCTTTTTCTTTTTTTCAGACCGATTAATTACTTTTGAACACAGCAACCAGGTTCTACGGAAAAGAGAAGGGTATCGAAACGATCGATTCCTAAGGCTCGACCTCGATCGAGTTCCGATTCTGTGCTACGTTCTCACTGAAGCTGATTCGGCATCGTGTAACCAAGCCTTCTGTAAATACCGATTGCCACTCATTTTTCATGTTTTTTTCTTTTTTCATTAATAAATATGATAATCGTAAACGTACTTTTTCTTTTTGCTTCGTACAATGAAAATCTCTCCCTCTCCCTCTTTTTTTCTTTTTTCCTGTTCTTTAGGTCCGAATACACTTCTCATACATGTTTCATCATCGTGCGAGTTACCAAGTACCAAGTACCATTGAAATCGTTCCTTTCTTGTAGCACATAGGTTCTGGGTTAATTTTTTTTTTTACTATTATTCAAACGTATCTTACATTCGATAGTCAGTATTTTTTGTTTGTTTTCGGAAAAATATACAAGATCTGATAAAAATTGTAATAGAATAAATTATACTTAGCGATCTTTAGTCAGTGAATACTTGCTTTAATACGTGTTACGTTGCGAAATGTAAAATCATAAGTGACACGCGTGAAAATGTCCGGCCTAGTTGTTTCGTTCATCGCAACTTCATGTCGGTTGTGATTCGGTGTACATATATCGATTCGATCGTGACGATTCCAGCTCTGTCCGCACTCTCACTTTCACTTTCTCTACATCATACTGATTTTATACTACTGTTGCTTCTTTGGTCACTGATCTTACGCATTTCACAACTCTCCCCCGTGCTTCTCTCTCAACGCACACAATACTTTAAAAAAACGTATATATCACAGGCACGTTCTAGCTTAGTCGCTAACGTAACTCGTTATCGTAGATGTTACGCGTATGAATCATCATCTCTTATCGGCTCTTTACAACGATTTCGATGCATATTTAGATACCTGTGTTGAGTATGGTCAAGCTTCATCGGTTTTTTCTTCAACGACGATCGCCTAAACTTGTCCGACCACGTTTCGTGATTTGTAAACCGCGATATGCAACGTTTAACATCGCCTTTCGTCGCGCATCGCCGAGAACTTGCTTACTTCCCCCCTCTCCGATGAACGAGACCAAAAATTTTCTACCTTGGCGTGAATAAAAGTTTCTTTCTTGTTGAACGATTTCGCGCGACAAATTTTAATTCGTGATTTTGCGATTTTCTCTCCTTTTCGTACTTCTTCGTTTGGTTTGCAACGAAATTTATATCAGATTTGCAATTTCCGCTTAAACGACGCATATGAGGAAATACATACCAGTTCTTGGAGCATGCGCGGTTATGCGAGTATGTCGCGACGATGTACGCGATTTCAACCAATCGCGAAGCAAACACGCAACAAATTTTATTACAATATGCCAATAATTTATGGTGATTTATTTCGTGCATAGATACGTTTTTTTTTTTTTTTTTTTGAATGAAATAACTTTTCTTTTTGATTAAAGTACAGGGAAAGCACATTATTGATGAGAGAAATGAAATACAATTCTTATAATGAAATATAATGAAATATAAAATCAATGTTTCCCAAATAGTTCATTTTCGATTTATTTTTTTTTTCCAATGTTGAATATAAGATTGTATTATTAATATAATAATAAAATTATAATTAATTATATTATTAATATTATATTATATTCATTGTATATCCATTTCTTTGTTGCATTAATATAATAATACTTTTAATTTCATAATTTTTACAATTCTTCTTTAAAGCATGCTTATCTTTCTTTTTTCTATTATAAACGTTTGATTTAAGGAGGACAAAGGTATTAAAATATAAGCATTCTTTTTATCACACTTATGTTTAATGTATACAAAAACGTAAGGAAGTACGATAATTAAGAAGAAACATACATACAATGGTTTAAAGTTTGCATTAAAAGGAAATTATTTTTTTTCTAGTATCACGATAATTAATATAAATAATTATTCGTGATATAAATAATGTAAAAAAAGAAGAAGGATTGTTGTAAGTGAAATTTTTAAATAAATTGTCAAGAAATATCGCTAATATATTACATTATGCAATTATGATATATATATAATCATAGTTTTGTACAGCTTTATATTCGAATGGGAATAAAGAATGAAAATAATACGTATCAAATATACGAGAAACATCTAAATAATAGATATAAATAATAAATTGCCTTGTAGTTATAATCCATCTACATATAATTTCAAATTTCTATGTAAATTTATTACAGCTAGTTACGATTTCAAGTTTCATTATTGGTTCCGATATAATATTGCAAATGTATATTTTTTCTTTTTTTTCTTTTAAATTTATCGTTCGTTAACTTATCTGACTTTGTACAATTACGTTCTTGTTCACTACATATTTAAATAAAGTCTTGTAGTACACTAACATACCTAGACACAAACTAAATGTGAACCATTTATTAGACTGATAAAAATATAATGCTTTCACAATATATGAAAATAATACACATTTGGTTTGTACGTACGCATGTTTGATTAATGCTACATTCATGATACAACGTTTCCCTACAATTTTTTAAATCTATTGTAATACGTACTATCGATTTTCGTTTGTTTACACATTTTTTATTTCTTCTTCTTCTTCTTTTTTTTTCTTTTTATAAGAAATAATTATTTGAGTATTCTATTCCAATTTTCTTCTTTGAACTTATCTCTGGAAAATTCTTTGAAATATTGAAATATTGAAATTTTCATAATCTACAATGAATTTAGTTCTATATTATTATTAATAAAGTGCATCTGGTAAAAGAAATTGTCATTAATTCCTCTAGAAATTATGATCTAGAGAATTAGCTAGCTTCATTGTTATGTTGCACAGTTTTATTTAAATAGAATAAAATAATGTTTAGGCAATAAACGAATAAATATATACAACAAATTAAAGCTAATATAATAAAGCAATGTTTAAAAAAGGTTTCCATCGATGTTATCCTGTACCAATTTTCACAACAAAAAATATTACATACACGCGTACATTTTCATTAAAATAGGTTCCTTACTTTTATATATTGCATTATTCTGTTTGCCATCAGACGTACTTAGGTTCTTACTAATTTTGAGCACTCCTTGGATGGATATTATGCAATTATTAATTAACTGTATATAGTCATTAAAAACCATAACAGTATTTCTCATTGGATGTTTTTCTTTGGATGGACTTATGCATTATGATAGTAAATTTCAAGGCAATTCTAAAAACATGCCTTCTTTTTTTAAAAATGGAGCGCTTAGTCTCTTAACTATTACTTAATTCAGTTTGACAGCAAACAAAAACTGGTCAAAAGATTGTATAATTGTTATTACTTAATATTTCTATGGTTTACGACATCTACAGTTAAATATCTATTATAAATATTTTTATCGGATTTTAGTGAGTATTTTTTAAGGTTCCAATTAGTATTTTGTAAAATGCATTCCTTTTTTTTAACACAGACAATATTTAAATATGTTCAAATATTAGTAAAATGATATATTTAAAATTCTGTGCTTCCTGATACAGTCCTAGAATGTTGTAATCTAACTGTAAACAATTTTTTGCAGTATATTGCAGTGTTATTATCGTCAATACATTTTACATTGTGCGATGTCGAATTTACATATTTTAATTAATACATTCGAATGTTAAGATTGTATAATATCTTTCTTTCTTATCACTGAAAATTCTTATTTTTGTAACATGTCTTGATACTCTCAATACAATAAAAGATCAAGAATTACATATTCTGTAATGTATGATTATAGCTGAATACACTACTCATCTTTTTTTTTTAATAAAATATAATAAAATCAACTTATGTACACATTAATATTGATATTAACAAAAAAAAGTATAATAAAAAATATTTAAAAAAAGTTTAAATTAAAAGATTTATATATAATAAGATTATTAAAAGATTTGTTCAAAATAAATACATAGATTATTAAAGTCATGTATAATGTATAAGATCGAATTAATAATTCATAAGCCTGAATAATTTTCATTAAAAACATGCAAACCTGTCCAAACTGCGCTTGCATGTACTTAGGAAGAAATAGTACAAATAAATTGTAAACTGTCTTGAACCGTTTTACTGTCAGATTATTACGCGATATACTGGCAGCTTGAAATTTTATAAACAGTTTATAGTGAAATAACTCTATGATATTATTTCATGAATTATGTAAATATCGAAAGAGAGCAAACTTTTATGTATTTCTTTGAATGGCCTTTAGCATGAACAACAAGAAAATGTATTTGAATTATTATTACATTAACAAGTTTATTTATACAATTAACTACCTATATACAATATATCAATAAGAATGTTGTATAATTTTTTTAACATAGATTTAAAGAGGATTTTTTTTTCAACGGCGTTGGCCATTCATACACTAACGTTCTAATTATTCGATTCTGTTTATAATTTGTATACATAAAAATTATAAATCTGTAATGACATCCCAGACTTTGCAGATGAGCATTCTATGTACTTATTATTGTATCAACCATAATGATTCACTTAAGTTTTAATAAAAATTAGTATCTTTAATAGTGACCACTGATTAATTAATCAAGGATTAATTCAGAGCATGGACTTATAAGACATCTGATTAGGCACAAAAGATGATGTTATGTAGTTGCAATGAAAATGATATTGGTATGCTGATAATTGTACATAATAGTATATATGTATATATATATATATATATATTAATGTAAATTTTGCAAAACATTTATCTTGTAATGTTTAGTACGTTTATTTTATCTATGTTTGATCTTGTTCCGCGAGATATTAAGATAAAATGATTTTGATAATGTGCTACGATAGGCACGTAGTTATACCATTTCTGAAATTTTTTATATATTTTTACACACATTCCGATGTGTTTTTAAAATGATGCTTACTGAAGTTATAAGACGTTACTCTAATTAAAAAAATTTTCCTAGTCTTAGCTCTCGAATTATATTTTCAAGTGCAACACACTGCATTTACAATAATCTTTCGAATTTGCAGTTTTTTTTTCTTTTTTCAGATAAAGTTTATTTCAAACATTTGAATTAAAATTCCTTCGACGAAGAAAAATGTCACTTAATCTCTAGCTCAATGTAATAAAAGCCAAAACGAATAAATGCGAACTTAAAAAAAAAAGGAAATATAAATAAAAGATCTACTGGCATTTGCATAGTTACACTTATTTGTTTCTACTCGCACCTATTATGTATAGTATATTTACCTGGCGTAAGAGTAAACTCAGTTCAAACAGTTGTTCCGTACGTACTGAACATCACTCTGGTGGTATCTGTGTCCAGAGTAACGTCTTCTGGAGATGCAAGATCAACTTTTATAGATCCAGAATTGTTCCTTCTTCTCGTCATACCACCACCCCAATTCGATAGCGTCCAGTGATAAGTTTCACCCTCCTTATCGATGTTCGTCGTTTCCTGTGTCTCATTGTCTTTGTCCAAACCAGTTTCAATAGAAACCGAAGAATGCGAAGCTACCGAATCGAAACTTGAATCTGCAGCTCCCCTGTAACGGCTAACATACTCAGTGGACATTTCACCGGGCGACTCTTCGATCGCTTTCAATATATTCTGACAAAGTTCCGAATCGAGGGGAATCGGATTCTCGGAGTCGCGATTATGAATGGTAACAGCAATGTGTGCCGGATGCGGAATGGGAAGCGGAATGAGCAATTTTTCTGCACTGTAAGGACGAATTTGTCGCTTCCACGGCTGCCAACGTGTCTCTGTTGTACCGCTCGTAGACGTTGTGCGTCTTCTGATTTTCGTCGATGTTAAAAGTCCTCCAGTATCACTAAAAATACAAACGACTCTTTAAATTCTATTCCACAGGCTGTGATTAATATTATTAAATTAAATTAAATCATTAATATCATAATAATTGTTAACAACGATAAAAATTTAGAATATCTTTTACCATCGTTTGTCAGACTTTCTGCTGTTACTAGTCTGTTTGGCTCGTGGATTGAAAGCTGAAACTTCTAGATAAGGGCTATAAACTTGTATATTTCCGCGGGGTGCATAAACTGCACCAAGCAAATCCGGCCCGTTAGTCCCACCGATTTCAGTGCTATGAACCATGTCTGTGTAACGCGACAAATCGACTCCCGGATGCGGTTCCAGTCTAAATTTCGTATCTGCATCGTCGAGAGGCTGGAGGAAATTTAAACTGAAAATGTCTGCGTACATGAGGCCAGCCAAACCAGCCCAGTCACCGATGCTTAAACCTTTGTTCTCCCAGAAATCTTCCTCGTTTCCTGATAATCTCGCGAACACATGACTAGGATAAAGGCGTTCAAGCATAAGTGCCCCTTGTTGTATTACCACCTTAAAGACAAAATTGCACGTACAGGAAATTTTAGTAGTATTTATCAAATAACTGAGAATCAAAGATAATACTCTGATAATTACCTTCAAATCGAAGGTAGTAAGCTTTATTTTACTTCTCACGACCATTCCAAGACCAGTCTGCAAATTTTTTCTACGCCTGTCTAATTTTTCGTGCAACACGGCGATCAGATCTTTGGCTTCTTTCTCTAACGATTTGTACGGATCTTTCATTTTGGCAAGGCTAGCAGCGAACGGACCAAAACAGGCTTCTACGAATTGAGTGAAGTCCCTCTGAGGTTGCGTAATTAATCGTTCTGTCTCTTGCTGAAAGGCTAACAATTCGTCTAGCTCTAGTTTTGCTTCGAACGCAGCTAAAGCTTGCTCAGGCCTAATCTATAAGTAAAAACGAAACACGTAGCAATTGTAATTATTTTAGTTTAGATTAATTTGCGATACTTACTTGATAATAATAATCAGAAGTTAGTCCTGGTCCAGCTATTCTTTTAACCACAAAGCTATCACTGGCAGGTATACGACCTCTGTTTTTTATTACTAAATGGAACATAGTCGTGTCCCAGACCACTCTAATCCAATAACGTATCACAGCAACTATATACAATAGTCATACATTACAAATATCTAAATGATTAAGTTAATCTTTCAATCCATAATGAGCACACGTTATACTATACCTGTAAGTATCACAAAAGAAATAATAGGACACAAAATAAGAGCTACAATTAACGCAGCGATCGGTTGTAGACAGCCTTGTATACCGATATTCCAAACTAACGCTTCCATAATGACCAAATATCGATTTCTACTTGGTTCTGGGCTATCCAAATCCATTATGAGAGCCATGAATGCATGCAACGCTAAAGTAATTAAAGGCATCCTAAATTAAAATAAAAAGGGGGGGAGGAAAAAGAAGAGCCATTAACATTTTATAATTATGATACATTAAGATATGTAACAACATAATCAACGAACCATAAAACAGCAGTAAGCGCAATAAGAAGTGATCCTAAACTCGTAACTATACAAACGACAGGAAAAACAAATAATATGATGAGTGTTCCTAAGAGACCTTTCACACCATAATTCCATAATCTATTTAAATGTCTTGTCATTCCTTTTCCAATAAATCCTGCAATATAAGGCCTAAGATTATTTAATCGACGATTAAATATTACATAATCTTTTAATAAAATTGTTAATTTTATCAAATATACCAGTATCCGGTTCCGTTTCAAAATGTGTCCGGCTTTTGCTAATGTGTCTCCAAAGTGCTATCAACCGAGAACAAAGAGTAGGCATTTGAGATGACTTTCTGGGAAACAAGGTTCCATTCAATTGACTCAATTCTAGATCGGGAGTAAAGGGTTGTACGAGTAGCAAAGCTCGTATGGAGACTGGACTACACCACGGTACTGCCACGCCTAACAAAAACATTGCATTCCAAGTCCAACACCACGTCCTGGCTATGTAGTTAATCCAACGCCACATAGGCCACCTGTTTATAAATCTCAAAATCAATGACACAACACCAGAGAACAGATTGTAAATTACTAACGTCAATTATCATTTCATTATTTAAACGTGCCTTGTTGTAGTTGTGTGTACAATTTCTCTTTCAACTAAAAAGACCGGCTGACTCGGATCTGCACGAGGTGTCGTGATGGATGTCGGAGTGTTACTAAGAACCGTTGGTATGATCTCAGACTGGCCTTGAAAATTGCGTCTGATGATCCAGTTTTTTGGAAGCCATATCTGGGTTGGCCATTGGAAGCTCCTTGTCGGTGTTTTGACTTTGCGCAACTCTTTTAACAACACTGGCTCACGCTGAGAGAAACGAACATCTCCCAACACTCAAACGTACAAACGTAAAAGTGTTTATAACAATCTATAAATCTACGTACCTCTTTCATAAAAGTTAAATCGCGATTAAGAAAGTAGACTGTTTGCTGTAAATTTTGATGAGTGCATAATGTGAGAGCTTCTTCGTGAGCACTCCACTCGCACTCCTCGATGAACTTCTCCTCGACCTCTCTCATTCTATCGCGCATCCATGGTTCTATTCGCGACAGAACTGGATGCTCGTTCTCTATATGGCGCTTCAGTGCCTCTTTCGTTTGCAGTAGCTTACGTTGTACAGTTTTCACGGCTCGGTGCATTAATACGACCGATTGTGCTTGTTGAACCAACAATTGAGCGATTCCATTACCAAGATCAAGTATATCCGGATGCGATAAAATATTGGAGAACACTCGTTGCAAGTATTCGCGCATAACAGCTTCGTTCACCTCCTAAAAGTAGTCATAATTAATAAGAATGTACCCCATAAATTTATGAAAATTTCGCAGTGATTAATATCAGAAGTAATCGTACCCTTTCTATCTCTTCGTCCGGTTTTTTCCGCGCTCTCAACTCAGATATCAGTCTTTCTCTGAAATGAAGAAACCAGCCTCGTGTCTCTCTCTCCAAAATAGCAACTAGGATCGGTAAAGCTTTTCTGATAATGTCTCTGCTAAATAATCTAAGGTCGACAACTGCTCCAGCAGGCGTTCCAAATACGAAAGGAACTGGGATAGGTAGTAGCTGCGACAATTCTCTCTCCACCTCGAATTTCTCCATCGTCGCTCGTCGAAGCTGTTTCCGCACGAAACCACACAGAAGCTCCAGGGAGTCTTCATACTCAGGCTGTAATTTATAATGATGAGATTTATGAAAATCTTAGGAAATGATTGTTTCCTTTCTATCAAAGGCACTGAATAATATTTTTATTTATTATTTCTATCAGTATAGACTTTGTTGAAAAATAATAATCCAACGTGTTAGGAATAAATATTTTAGGGAAATTATATCCAACTTACTCTGCACACTAATTCGGCAACCAAATATCGACACCGCTCCTCCCTGATTTTGGCATCCAAATTATGCGCTTGAAGGGATGGCACGCCAATTATTATATCTAAAAGATGATAACGTTCAATTGTAACTTAAGTAATAGCTGGCGAGAAGTCCCTTAGAGGGACCTTTTTCAATGAATTCGTACCAAGAAGCCGTAGCAGCCCTGTCAGTAACGCCTTCAGAGATTGTGAAACACTGAAACAATGAGAGACTAGCCTGGCTTTCGCCGTAACTACGAGGAATCTAGTTGCTAAAGCAAGATCCCGGAGCAGAGCGTCTCGCCTTCTGTCTCGTCCACGCTGAAGGAGACCGCTCAATCTCCATCGGTGTGTCTGTCCAGCGAAATTGATCGAATCCACCTCAAATTCCCTGAAAGACAAATTCTTCATTAGTACGATTGACTTTGGAATAAAAGAAAAAAAAAAAAGTATATCGACAAAATCCAGAAACAGAATGTTATGTTACGTTATGAATATACATATACACACATATATATATATATATATATATATATATATATATATATATATATGTATGTAAACGAAAAATACATTTAACATATACAGGTATATAGAGAACAAAAATATCCTGGAAAATGTACATGTAGGGCTGTTCCAGTGAAACGTCCAAAAATTTTGCATCATTGCAGTGTCTCTAATAATATGCAGCGCATAACTAATGAAAAACATCTTACAAGTTTCTACACCTTGCTCGTGAAACTAAAGCTAACTAATAAAACTTGTTCGCTATAATACAAGCATATTTTAAACTCTCTAGAAATTAAACAACACAACCTACACCGTACATTAATTGTGCTTTGACAGCTAGAATTTGCATCATGCCGTGATTGCTTTGGGTATTATTTGTTACAAGCTGTGCTCTGTCTACGAAACCCCTCCACAGACCAGATATAAATCATTTTTTTCAGTGAATTCGTGCACTTGTCAATGCCTCGTTTTATACATTTGATCTCTGTCCGATAAATGTAAATTAATCGATTGTCAATTAATTGCCAATTTGTTGCCAGGTGTTTGTTGAATGTCAGATGAAGACGGAGGAGACCATGCTGTTTTATGATGGCAGACTTTGGGATACAATTTTCTCGTTAAAAAAAAAAAAGAAAAAAAAAGAAAAAAAGAAAAAAGAAATGGTCATGAGAAATGAATGATTCCAGTCTCCAAAATCACTGTACAAGGTAACGATTATTGGTTCGGTCAAATTTGAATATTGTGTGACGCTGGTGTGTGACATACCCGCATCTTCGAATGCTCTCCAATTGAGTGGCATTCAGCTTCTTCGGTTTTCCGTACTTCTCCTTCTGAAAGCTTTACAAAAATTGTTAGAAAATACCAGACACAAAAGAGGACAAACAGTTTGGTTCTACACATTCTCATAAAAACGAGGCACCATTTGGAGTTTCATTTGTTCATTACTTTCACATTGTTAAAAGAATTTGTGAATTTTTGTTTTCCTTCTATTTAACACGTGATATGACATACGTCGACGTTGACGTACTTCAATAATTAAAGGATAAGGATTCCTGAAAGATTTTGCAAGGAAATTCAGTTATCAAATTCCTTCTTCATTTTATAAATTTGCATCGCCAATGAATTCACACGTTATTCATACTTCCTAAACATTTGCAAACACTTCCTGAAATTATCTATTTGACATGTATATATTCCTTATCCTAGGAGAAACTAGCATCTGCATCAAGTGAAAGTTTCATTCAAGCCTTAAAAGTAAGTATCCGTTAGTAGGTACTCGCGATTTTCGTACTGTGCGCAAAAAAATCGCTAATAATCTAATTCTAAAGAATACAATCGCTACGATATCGTGTTTCGAAGCATAAATTCAGTTTAAGTACAGACGTCATTAATCCTTAAGTTGCAGCAAGATTCGTCGAAGATCCTTTGAAATTTCTTTCTAAAACATTCCTCTTGATCTTATTTCAGATGTTGACTATTCAATTTCCTAACTGTCCAAATTAACAGCATTGAAATTAATTCATAAAACTTCCTGCTATATGTATGTATGTGATTCAAAGAAAAGCCTGAAATTCATATATATTTTTTTTACTTCTTTTTTCTTCATTTACCCTTTTGTTTACAACGCATCTTCTAACTAAATCTAAACACAAACAACTCGCGCACTTTTTGCACTTCTCGAAAATTAAAGTTTCGAATGCAAATCTTAAACCATCAATCTTGTAGCATTGCATTTCGTCGATGAGCATTGCAACTGCAGGTTTAAGGACGTCCTCAACATGAGAGCTTAAGAATTTGACACTACTACTACCTAAAATGATAAAAGGTAAATAATTTGAATAGACATTTCGTTGCCACAAGAAGACCTACCCTCTTTTGCTGATGCTTTCCAGCTGCTTCTTGGTCAGCCTCCTTGGTTCACCCTTGCTATCTACAGCAACCGAGTCCAACTCGTCGAAGCTGGGTGCGACGAACAGATCCTTCAAGTGGTGTTTCTTTCTCGCGAGCGTGTCTTCACCCTCTGTACACGTGGACAATGGCGGCGGCAGGACAATAGGAAATGTTCTCCAGTGATAGAGGAACTGTTGCGCAACTTCTTTGATGTTGTGCACCAGTGCCTCGACCTCGGCCGGTGCACCACGCAAATGCGACGTGTCGAACTCCACCGGCTCTTTCTGTTCACAGACAAGGATCAAATAATATATTATATTATAATACATTATAGTAATACAGTATTATAGTATATAGTAATACAGTATTAGAGTATATAGTATATAATAATACAGTAGTAATAGAGTATTATAGTATATAGTACATAGTAATACAGTATTAGAGTATAGTAATAGATCAATATAACATATTATACAAATAATGCATTATATTGATATAATATAACACAAGTACAGTGTAAATAATTCATTGTTATTTAACTATTTTTCTTTTTGATAATAAAATTTTTTCTCTATATAATTTTTGTACAAATGGACTCGTGTGTTTCTTTTTAATGTAATCTCGTGTAACTTTCAATCATGTTTCCACGAACAACGGAGACGCCTTTTCCAAGTTTATACTTTTTAACTAAAATTACTTTTTTCTGCTCCAGAAACGTTATACCATTTCCACGCGTAATGCGTACGAATGAAATGAGTAATTAGCGTCAAATTAGACGTCCATGTTTCTCCGTTCCTTCGTATAACAGAAATGCAACAGGCTTGCCAGAAAATATACTCTAGAACATGGGTGTCCAACTTTTTCAGATCTTCTGGGTCTCATTAGCTAATAAAAATTTGTTGAAGGCCGCACGTATTTTACATGATTTTTTTAGTTCAATGTATATTATTTATAAGAATGTTAAAACAACTTTTATAGTGACAGTAGTACATTGATTATACAATATATTCTATTAATGTTATGAAAATGTTATGATTTTGTTAATCATTGAGAATATATTTATATTATAATATTGAAAATATATTTATATCAGTCATATACTGAAATCAATCATACATTGAAAGTATATTTATATTAATTAAAAGAAATATGAAAATTTTTTAATGAGAACATTGAAACAGCTTGTCTTTCAGACACCAAGTTCATCAACATCTGATTTGATACAGATAATGGCAATAGTATTTTCAAGATGACCGTCTAAAATCTTGGTTTTTATATTATCTCTTGTGTGCTTCGTATGGGAAAAAATCTGCTCGCAAATACAAGTACTTCCCAAGAAGGGCATCATGAACATCCATTCAAATAATAAAATTCTTAATTCAATCATTCCAATTTAGTGGTTTTAGCCACCGATGAAAATAATGCTTTCTGTTCTATTTTTATCTATTTGTTTGAAGCGCTATTTTCTTTCAGATGAGATTCATATATGTACCTCAGGCTGGAGTCCATCTCCGTTTTGTCGGTGACAAGGTTGCTGGGTGTAGACCTGGTGATTCGGTCCCGTGTTGGCGGAGTTGACGGAAGCGGAGTTCAAATTGTGGGGCATCTCGCGCGTGAAAAGCGTGCGCGGCGGCTGGGGTCAGCTGCCCCGTATACCGACTATCTCCTCATACACCATGCTGCTGGTAGCAACCATTTATCATTCCACGCCCTGAAACATCAATTACAATTCTATAATTATTAATCATGCGTCCGGTATTCATTAGTAATTATTACATTTGCCAGCTATCATTAATAACGCGTTGTAACATTTAGTGGAAGATCGCCATAAATTTCACTTTCAATACAAACGTAAACTGTAATTTCGAATATAAAATTGTAAAGTTTTGTACAGTTAGTAACAAACATAAATGTAAAGTTAAAGCAACACTTTGCTGCCTAATAGTTAATGAACGATTATTTTTCACTAACGCTGAATACTAGCTTGCTAACTGTACTAACTGCACAAAAAAAAAAAGAAAAAAAAAAAAGGTTCTCTGTTCCACAACGGGGAAGGCTTAAAAATAACGGGAGGCGAAAGTTTAGCCTCCAATCTTCCACGTGACTTAATATTCAGAAAAGTAAAACGAGAAAAAAAATCGAATCTCTTAGCGTGTCGTGCCAGTACCGGTGGCTATAGTATCGTGACACAGATCGTGAATGGAAGTGCATATTGTAGCGCATAAAAAACAGAGTTCCAGTTTACGTCGAAGCGAGATTATACACAGGTATCACGCGAGTTGCTTTGCAACGTGATTAATTGCAGTTTGTAACAAAGCGTCTTGTAAAGTTCGCCGTTTCCTTCGAAAACTGAAGGTCCAGATAGACTCTCCGCGGAGGAAAAACGCGAATGCGAATTCCTTGAAGGAAGTGGTTGTTCTAACATGAATCACGCGCGTACGTATGCGCGTTCTACGTAAAGCCAGAGTTGATTCGATGCACATGCCGGACAAGAGAGACCAGCAAGAACTGGAATGCTCAGAATGTTAATCGTTTAATGGGATATAATCGGTTAATGGGAGTCTGCATTCAACCGAAGCCTCCCATACAAGCCGGATGATCGCGTTTCGCCCCTCGTGCGACTTCTCCTTCACTTTTTATTCCGACAATGAAGATCAGCTTGCCGTTTAGAGATGAACTATCCGAGACAATTCACGAAACCAACCTGGAAAACGAGATATCGTTATACACAATCCCTTATGATCAATTGAATTTACGAGTTTGCTTGTTTAAGCAAACAGGTTGAAATTGTTGATAAAAGTATGTTTATAAAAGGGCTAATATTGTATAGTATAAAAGAGCTAATATTGTATAGTATTGTATAGAAACTGTTATGATAAAAATATGTTTATAAAAGGGCTAATATTGTATAGTATTGTACAGAAATTGTTATGATAAAAGTATGTTTATAAAAGGGCTAATATTGTATAGTATAAAAGAGCTAATATTGTATAGTATTGTATAGAAATTGTTATGACAAAAGTATGTTTACAAAAGTGCTAATATTGTATAGTATTGTATAGAAATTGTCATGATAAATGCATGTTTATAAAAGTGCTAATATTATATAGTATAAAAAAGCTAATATTGTACAGTATTGAACTCTTCTCGTTATTATAATTTCTTTTTTCCTTTTTTTTCCACTAAAATCTGCCACGTTACAAGATTGAAAAGAAACAGAAAATTATCAAGCCCGCTTCACGACTTCCAGTTGACTTCTTAAATTCTCGGTTAACAGATTGATGGCTGGCCGTGTTTCCCCATCATTTTTATGCAAATGCGACGCCTTTCAGCGTGCAGTCAACATTTAATCCGACCCCGTGTCGCATGCATGATAAATAAGCGCACGCCGTAGTTACAGGTTGTAATTATCGCCGAGTATCATACTTTCGTGCCAAGAAGAGACCCACGCCGTTCGACTTTTTCTATCCTTACCAGGGGGGGAGGGGGCGGCAGGCACATATTGTTCTAAGCCTGGCAGAATACCAACGTCGTCTCACGTTTCCCACCGGGAAACACAACGATACCTCCTCATATACTTGGAAATAATCCGTATCCCCTGCTTCCTGTCGCTTTAAAATGATTTACTCGCGCTCTTTTCACTCGGAGGATGCCCCCCAAGTACTCGCTCCGAGTACTTACATTGCCGGTGAAAAATTGCCCAGGGTTTCCTAATTTTCCTGTCTCCGTCGATTCACCTGTTAATTTCACAATCAACAGCACGCTCGCCAATCGAGATTTCCTTTCTTCTCTCAGCGTTCTACTAAAATCGATTGACGATTTGTAATTCTAACTGAAGGCATTAAGGATTGAATATTAACGATACATACGTGTCTGAATTCTTTCTAAAAATAGCAACTCCTTTAATATATAATTCGAACGATTATGGCATCCCATTCCCATCCACGATTCATGCCCATTAATTTTCACGCCTCTTTTTCCCATCGCCGACACCATTATTCCTGATATTAAGAGCCACGCTGTAACTTGCGATATTGTACCATTTTCTCGTTAATTGCGCTAATTGACTGCCGTCCTCGCGGACTGTACAATTATTTCGCTCAATTCCATCGCCGGAGCCTATAATTTGAAATGACGAACAGGGAGATCTCTATCCAGCCAAGATTCAAATGCCGACTGAAATTTCATCGGATACGACTTCGAAACGAACGAGAATTTCTCTGAAAAATTCATTGCAAATTAATCAACAATCTCAGAATCCTCTGTGTAATCCGAGCCCAAGTTGAAAGTTTACATTTCAGTTTAAAGAAGTGTTCCTGACGTATTCGTCATGTGCCATTTTCAAACGTAATTAATTAATTTCGATACAATAATTATAATTATAAAATATAATATAATATAATATAATATATAATATAGTAATAATAATTATAAAATAATATTAAAATAAGATTAATAAGTTTAAGATAATAATTATAAAGTAACAATTTTTTTTAATCGTCCAAACTGAAACCTCCCGGCAACGAAACAGTTAAAAAAAGAAAAGAGAAAGTTGAGCATGGCCGAGAGAGAGAGAGAGAGGAGGGGAGCAAAAAGAAGAAAAATCGTCTGCGCGACGTGTTAATTATCCAAATGTTCCAAGTTCACGGTTCGAGTGATCGACGAGTTTCACCGCTCCGCTTTGTACTCTCCATCCACTTCCGGGCTTTCAGAGGAGACGAGAAGAAAACAGAGCAAAAAAGATCCGTCTTCTTATCAAGATTTAAAATTCCGCCCGACGGTTTGCAAGCAGACAGTCGATACGACGAACACATACACGGGGAATACAGAGGGAACACGTGGGAGGAAGAATAATGGCATATGCACAAAGGATCTACCAGCGGGTTTTCTATTTTTTCCTCCCTCGTTGAAACTTTCCTTCTAGTATCTTCCTCGTTGACAAACGTATTGATTCTAACCGCTCCTCCCTAATCCATCAAACCTCCTCAGAAAGGAGGAAACTTTTATTTAGAAAAAAAAAAAAGAAAAAGAAGGAGAAACATGGAGACGAATGGAAGACGCAACCATTTCAAACATCGACATTAGCAATTAGAGATGGCCTTTACGCCTGATGAAACCTTCCATGTGTCTCGCGCAGCATATGCCAACCAATGTTTATAAGAGTGGGCGAGTGTTTGAATATCTTTGTCAGTCCGCTGTGACATACGTCAGAGGGGAGCATTTGCAACATTTCATCGGAACTTGATTCGGATTAAAGCGGATTTTGCGTGCGGTGCAAAAGAATATTTACGACTCTGCTCGACTGCGTTCCAAGTAGTGGCACCGGGCACGCTGGCTTTTGACCCACTTCGAACCTTGCAAGCTCTCGTAACCTTAAAACAGCACTGCTATTCCAGTCTATGTGCCACACCGGTTACATGCTGCCCCCGACTCGCTTTAGCACACTGCATGCGAGCACCGCCAAATTACGGGTGGGAAGGAAGTCTTCATTTTCGTCGATCACCGTTTTCCACAAGGCTTAATTCATCGATTGAATAACGAAGTCCTCCGAGTCTACCATAGTCTGTAGAATGGAGAGCAAAGTCTGTGAATTAATCGTGGATCGAACATACTGGAGATTCTTGGATGGAAAATACGTAGATTGAAATCGACCTGAATCGAAAGAGTTGAATTTGAATGATTTTAAGTCAAATCACTTCTTTCATACACGCTGTGAATGTACAGTGCAAACGGTATACATTTCTGGAAGTCAGTTGTTCAGAAGTAACTTCTGAAAGAACAACAAAGCCCACATGATATACTCGATTAACACTAGAACTACCAGAGCGGTCAATATGACCAATTTATAATTCTCTATTGAAATTTTATACATTATAAAATATTTATACATATAAAAGCGTATTTTCAGATACTCGAGTGATTTTTAATGAACTACATTAACAGAAGTTTGTGTTTCTCATTGTATCACTAATTTCTTCTTGTATCTTGCACTTCAACTTCTTTGCCACAAATATTATACTTTGGTCGGTAGTTCTAGTGTCAAAGAGCTGTTATTTGTTTCAGTGAAGAGGAGATTATCTTCCACTGACCTAAAACATGTCCACCAGAAGCAGTTAAAACCGAGAGAGGTTTATCTGGAAAGCATCCAGAGAAGGTTTTAAGATAGTCGTCAAAATCGACTTTGGTGAGAGTGGTCGTTAATGATCAACTATTGACGTAAGCGTCGATCATGTCAGATAACTGTCAGTTACACAGCAGATTTGGATATTCTGTTAATCTAAAACACATAGCGATGATCATGGATCAATTATGAATAAAATTGAACGGTATTGCATGCACCCTGGTAAGGATTAAACGCAAGCTTTACCTTCATTCGCGAAGCGCGGAGTCAATCTTTAAAGGTGAATTAAATAAATCAAATCGACAGCGAGTCGTAAGTAACAAACGAAGTTCTTCGTGTTCATTCAGGTTCGTAATTGGTTTCTCGTGCTACACGGCGAGAACTATTTCCGGGCCACTTGATTTTCGCGTGTATATCACGGACACTTGAAGGGAAAAGGCTTGCTTCAGGGTAAGTGGAGCAGAGAATGAAACGTGGCTAGTATTTTTAGAAGATTCTGAACGAACAATTTTGGATTACAGCTAAGACAAACGGAACTGTTAAACGTGAGAGCATAGAGAGGATCCTTGTTTCTACTTCATTTGTACAGGATGGACCAAAAGTCAGATCCTTTCTGCTTCTTTATTTGAGAAAATTGTTCCAATAAAAGTTCACTTTCACTTGTAGAAAGGGTCGACACCAATCACTAGCTTCCCTCTTTCCCTGGAAATTTCTCTCTTATCCTTAGGGACTGTAAGAAATATTTAAGATCTTCATATAGACATTATCACATAAAAAAGTATAGAACGCCAATAAATCTTCTCTGCGTGATCTCTGGATAAAAGTCAAAACTCGTCTGATTAAAAATTTAGTTTAACGTGGAAATTTAGTTGTTTCAATCCAATGTGATATTATAGTTGCGATCAAGACTGTGGCGTTGCACTGGAGAGAGCAGGGGCAAAAGCTGGGTGTAATCGGCCAACAAAAATGCAAATGGAATGAATGGAACTCATTCATAGATTCACAGCAGACAACGAAGCATGCAGTATCTCCCTCGAGAGAAAGTTACGATCATCTCGTAGAAAACGCCTCCTCAATTATTCTAATCGAAGCGTTTTGTTTCACCATTGCGCGGTGTGTAGATTTTTGCCTAAAAAAAAAAAAAAAGATTTGACGATTTTTTAATCAACTATTGTATTATTTTTTTTTTTTTAATACATTTGTATTCTGCAATCTTTGATTTTAATTTAATTTAATTTCTCACCGACAGAAAAAAAAGAAAAAAAGGGAAAAGAGTTCTCCGTCTGAAAAAATTCCCCTCAAAGGATCAAAGAGGACTGTTCGTCCCCCCCTCCCAGACAAACAGGAGCGTCCAGGAGGTTCTTTTGTTTTCCATTAAATCGGAGACGAACGTTACGCCGCGTAAAATTACGCGAACGATGGCGCAACACACAAGAACGCGTTGCCACATGCATCAGAAAATCTCCACGCAGCCGGAATATACATACGCAGCTCGTGTACATTGTATTTACACGGTACATAAAGGGGTGTGTATGGATCTTGTGTAGAGATCCATTATGAGCTTCTTCAGCCGTGTAGCCGACGTTGCTTTTAAGCCGGTTCCACGCGTTTAACATCCCAACGATGAGTCTTCGACATCTTCGTAAATTCGTTCGTAAAAACTTTCAAAACAGTCTCAGGACGTTCGTGTAATTAATCCATTAGATAGATTTTAGAATTTAGATTAGCGTCTAGAGAAGATAACATGAAAATATCCAGCATTCTGCAAACCATCAACTGTTGAGACTTTACTTTATTTCCGCTATTCTCCTGAACTAAGAGCTCCTATTTTTAATCACAAATTTCAAATCGAAAAGAAATATTTTTTCACGTTGAAGATACATCAGTGAGTTTCCACACTCCTGGCCAACGGGGAATTTTTTCAAAGGAAAATACTCCGTGGAAAATATTTTCGGCGATGCGAATCAAAGTGAGAAAAAACTGGAGAACCAACCGACGGAGGAATTCGTGCCGAGAGGAGACGGTTGTTTCACGAATGTAGGTCGGTTACGAGAAAGGAGAACGATTTTCTAGAGGCTGGCTAGGGTACGTGGATCCCACCGAGTTCGTTTGTCGCAGAACTTCTTCCCTTCGTCTCTTGTCTCTCGTCATTTCCTCGCAGAATTGATCGAAACAACGTTTGAATTTCCTTTCTCCTTGCTAAAATCTCTGTAATTCTAGATCTTACACCTTGAGACAGATAAGTTCCAAAAGAAATTTTACATTCAGTCTACTAAATCTATTAAATCACGTCAAATTTTTTGCAACAGCCAACGCACACTTTTGTCTCTTTTTTTTCAGCATTGAAAAGAATTTCTTTGGTTGCTAAATTTTTTGAACAAGAGTTGACTGATAAGTTTCAAAAGAAATTTTACATTCAGTCTACTAAATCTATCAAATCACGTCAAATTCTTTGCAACAACCAACGCACACTTTTGTCTCATTTTTTCAGCATTGAAAAGAATTTCTTTGGTTGCTAAATTTTTTGAACAAGAGTTGACTGATAAGTTTCAGAAGTAATTTTACATTCAGTCTACTAAATCTATCAAATCATGTCAAATTCTTTGCAACAACCAACGCACACTTTTGTCTCATTTTTTCAGCATTGAAAAGAATTTCTTTGGTTATTAAATTTTTTGAACAAGAGTTAACTGATAAATTTCAAAAGCAATTTTACATTCAGTCTACTAAATCTATCAAATCACGTCAAATTCTTTGCAACAGCCAACGCACACTTTTGTCTCTTCTTTTCAGCATTGAAAAGAATTTCTTTTCTCAGAATTCTTTCAGTCTGAAAATTTTTTGAGTAAGAGCGTTCTCATAATCCCACTGTATCCGTTCAGAAAATCGTTCACCTGCATTTAGTTTCCAGTGATAATGGCTATCGCACGATTTGCTAAAGTATTTCAATTCTCCGGTCGATTGTCGAAAAAAAAGAGAACCGAAAATAATAGGAAAAGTACAGTCACCGTTTCCAGAGAAGGCTCGAGAAGATTGAGACCCGGAAGTGAAGCAGAAGAAAGAGGAATGCAAAATATCCCCTTTCGCGAAATACGGGTCACACTCGAGATGATATGCAACGATAGAAGAAAGCCTGGATATTTCCAATAACGATTCGGTCCTATCTGGAGCACCGGGTGGCTCGTTATCGACGGCGATTATACTCGAGTTCGCCAAAGGAACAAGGCCTACAACCTGGATACGTTCGGTTATCCAGGAGGAGGGTTTTTAATAACGGCGAAACACGCAACAATGCCCCGTGTATCGGGGCAAACCTGATGCAGCCGTCATTTTTTTCTTCTCTCTCTCTCTCTATTTTTTTTTAACAATTCAAACTGCAACTCAGGTACATTGGTAAACTACAAGCTCTTGGTTCGATCGACCGGCTCTCGGTTTTCAGCGAGTCCCCAATTCAATTTGCAGTCGTCGAGAGGGAGACTTGTTACCAGACTTATTAAAAAGCATCAAGAACGAGCGACTTTTATCGATGCATTATCGGGCTTGAAACGGAAGAGCCCAAGTCGTGATCGATCAGTGGCGTTGGCATTTGCCAGTTTCCGGAAGCTTCCTTTGTAATTGCCACGAGTGGACCACGGACTTTCGATTCGATGAAACGAAACCTGCGTATATTTTCATTTAGTTACATTTTCTTTTTTTTTCTTTTTTTTTGTTTTTTGAGTGTTTGATAAACGCGTCAGCTATCGATCGCAGTTCGACAGCGAGAACAATAACAAAGGAGATGAAAATTAAAAAATCCTCACCAGACTGTCAGAAGTGTCGCGAACTTCCCGACCGTGATACTTTTCATAATGGAATAAATGGCGTCCAATTAGGAGATTCAAGTCGCTCAATTCGTTCCCTGTGTCAATGATGCAACTTCAACGTCCAAGGAGAACGAGACCCGACTCGTGGAAAGATATCTGGATACCGAAAGAAAAATGCACGGCCTCGGAGCGCAGATTCTTTTAGCCAATTTGCTTTTTTTACTTGCGGTTGAACAGCGTCGAACGACAGACACACTGGGTCAATACCGGTAGCGAAGTTTCATATGAACAGAGAGAGACTCTTTCCCAACAGCTCGACTAACATAAATTATTAATAAAGTTCTACATTGCAAATTTAATCTTGAAGATCCATCTTTGCTGAGAGAATCGCCAGCGCGGCTAACGATAACAGAGGAATAAAAAGGAAGTTAAACTAATTAGAAATAACACATGTATAATTAGATCCTGATGAAAATATAACAAACGAAATATTAAAACGAAAGGAAGATGTATTTTCCATTCCAGTCGACTGGATATTTGAGAAAAGAAAAAAAAAAAAAAAAAAAAAGAAGAAGAAGAAACTTACAAAGTGTCTCGACGTCTCCATCGAAAAGCTTCCTGGTAAAACCTGTTCACACGCTTTTTTCTCAGAGCAAGTACTAGAACGTGTTTGAGTATGCGTGCCTAAACTCGATTCTGTCGTATCGACCCTCGAACGTATTCCCAAGGGTGGCGTATAACCAAGCCGCCGTATCGGACGAGAGCAAAAAGGGATCCCCCCTTTGGGAAATCGACATATTTTTCTCCATTAAAAACTAACGTTTCTTCCTCTATTTCATATACCCGCGAGATTTCTAATTGATTTCAGACAGGGGACACACTGCACGTTTCACAACGTGTTAAGAATATTTCTCCATCTTCGTGCAACGTACGATAATTCTCTTAACCACTTGCGCTGGCAACTTGATTGGCGGACCATAACGAGTGACCAAACCGTATACAATAATTCGTCGCTTTCTTTTCGAACTCGTCGGTATGACGTCACTGGAAAGAAACGATTGAGAAGTATAGTAAATTTATTACTTGTTTGCCTGGGTTATACTTAAATATACTTAAAACTGAGAAAATATTGCAATTTTGGGACAAAAGATTCTCGACGCGCGTGGCAAGAGGTTAACCACTTGCGCTGGCAACTTGATTGGCGGACCATAACGAGTGACCAAACCGTATACAATAAATCGTCGCTTTCTTTTTCTCTTGAACTCGTCGGTACGATATCATTGGATAGAAATTATTGAGAAGTAATAAATTCATTATCTGTTTTGCCTGGGATATACTTAAAATATACTTAAAACTGAGAAAATATTGCAATTTTGAGGTTAACCACTTGCGCCTGGCAACTGATTGCGGACCACAACGAGTGACCAAATCATATACAATAATTCGCCGCTTTCTTTTCGAACTCGTCGGTATGACGTCACTGGATAGAAATTATTGAGAAGTAATAAATTTATTATTTGTTTTGCCTATTTTGTTTTACTTGAACTGAGGAAATATTACAATTTTGGAACAGGAGATTTTCGACGCTCGTGACACATCATTTCAGCGCAAGCGGTTAACAAAGATGCAATGAAAAGAATATTTAATGTTCCATCGCACCTGCAACAAATGTAACAGTTAGTCTATTTGAAGATCAATGTTTCTACTTGGCACAAATATCAAATACCATAAAGAAGTACAAAATATCAATTAATCGATCGCATCGCAAAGACCAAGATCGAAAAGAAGAAAAAGGATCGCGTTACATTCGCTGGGCGCGTGAATGCAAACTGCGAGGACGATGCGCGATCAGCGTGATCGCGAAACACGCGGAAGGATCAAATTTATTCAAATTCGATGATGCACGACTGCCCGCCACGTTTCTCAGGCTTGTATTTCCTGGCCTGGTGGATTTTTCGTGTTTGTAACGCGATAACGCGGCGCGCGTTCCGCGGAAACGCTCGCTTAATTCGAAACGATCCACCGGAACGCGGAAGGATCGAGTTCATTTAAATTCGTATACGTTTCACCAGTATGTATACTTTTTTTTTATGGACGTCAATAAAACGTCGCTTCTCCTCGTCGCCATCTCGCTGCGAAAAACTAGATGCTAAGAAATACGAAATTGCAAGATGGAATTGAATCTTAAACACACACAAAAAAAAATAAAGATATTTTTGGATAATATCTTCCGAAACTCCACGAAATTATTGGGAAATTACTGTATTACATAGGGTGGGCCAAAAGTTTCTTCCTATTTTTTTTTTTTTTAATAAAACATCAAAATATAAGAAAAAACTAATGTTATTAATTTTAAATTAAATTGAAGTTCAAACGTGACTGCTTCCATTTTAAAAATTAACATTTCTTTCAGGTGTTGAAAAAGATATATAATAAAAAAATATTAAATATATTGAATTTATATTAATATATATTAAATATATTAAATTTATATTAATATATATTAAATATATTAAATTTATATTAATATATATCAAATATATATTTTTGAAAAATTACTAAAAATTAATTTTAGTAAAAAGTGATTTTTGGCCCGCCCTACATTACATAAAATATATACAAATAGATAAATGTACATTGAAAAATAGTAGGTAACATTTTTTATGGCGTTTCATAGTGCCACGTCTATAAAACATCTGTATGACTAAACTAAACGCTTTTGTATGCTTGTAAGTTCCACAATACGTTCCTAGAATATCATCACTTTCATCCCAAGAGATGAGAATACGAAGATTGAGCAAGGAGAGGGTTAGGAAACCTTCTGAAGAACCTAAACGCTTATTTGCATCGTGGAGGAGTTAAATAACAAGCTTTCGTAGCATCGTAAGTATACCGTGTTTGGTATAGAAGTGACTCCATTGCGAAGAAAGAGTGTCTGGACGTCTTTGGATTCTTCCAAACGGGATCAACACCATTGGAAACGACACTTAAATCCAGTCTGTTCTTTCAATGCGTTCAACATGTGTCGTTATAACACATACACATGATATTCTATCTCGTTTCATCGTGAAACCTTTCGTCTCTCTCTTTCTTTTCACCGTCATTCTGTTAACACTGCACACACCACGTTCCGTTACGTTGTTAAGGGGCCCATTATCCAATCTGTCGCGATAGTACGTGTACCTGCACCACTCCCATGGTGTCGTCGACGTGAACGCTAACATTTACATTCCCTTTTTACTCGGAAGCTCTCAGATTCTGCCACTTTTCCACGTGATTGTTTTCACCCGTGACGCGAAATAACGAATCTGGAAATTTCAGGAAACAAATAAATATAATTTAACCGACAACACATAACAAATACAAACATCCTCGCTTCCATTTTCCTTAGTTACGTTCAGTCGTGGCAATCGTTCTGAAACACCCAGTACAGCGCACGGAGATGGAGTCAGCGCAGGCTGCGTGAAATATTAGGATGCATTCTGTATTCTCGAGACTCGCGTGCGCCAGCCCGCGTAACAATGTCACCCCCAGGGGTGAGAATGGTACACCCTCGAATGACGAGGGGTCGCCATCCACTTTTGAATTACGCTAGATTGTACGGGCTTGGGAAATCAGCTGGGGTGACGACTAGTCTCAGATTCCTATAGGGTGTCTCTCTGAGAGAGAGTCGCCAGAGTTTTTTTTCTCCTTTAAAGTATCAAGTTTCTCACACTGCAAGAAGTTGTGTGCACAGCTCACACGTCATTTTCGATTACACTGTTTAGGTTAATCAGTGACAAGAGTCCAATCAATAATCTGATCTTCTCGATTATCTTTTCCTTTTTGATGGCAATGCAATGAAATACGAATCAGCCGCTTGGCTGCTTCTCCAAGGAAGCATTTGCTAACACTTGCTAGCGCATGAAATAGATACAACGGAGGTATTTGTCTCTGTCTCGGCGAGTATTCCATTTCTCCGTCGAGTTTTATCAAAGAAACGACTTTCGTTTTATCGGAGAGCCACCACCACCAAAAAAAAAAGTACCATTCGTTCCTGTTCCACGAAACGTTGTTGCGTGACCTAATCCCAATCTCTAACTTTGTTCCATCCATTTACAAACGATCCTTGTGCAGTTAGATTGCAATTCATCTTCGTGAACCCTCTAACAATGAGAAAGTAGATTCGAACGATTGTAGAAACCTTTTATAAATATATATTATGAGATTTCTGCTTTTAAGCAATTTTTGAAAATACTATGAAGATAAAAGACAAGGAGAATCTTTGAATGGATTATTAAAGAGTATTGAAAATACGTACATACATGTATATGTATATATTTTGTCGAATTTCAATGAATATACTAGATTAAAAACTGGTCATTCCATACTGCTGTCATCCCCACAGTCTCACAACTAAAAAACTCGAACGATTAGTTTCTCGTTTCTTTCTATCCTTTAAATAGAAACGTAGTTTTATCAAACAATAATCAAATTGTAATTGCGCGACAGTTATAAATTGCCAATCACCTCCAGCTCTCGAAGGATCTTTGGTTACTTCCAACGATAATCTCCCTCTGATTAAATCCCTCGTTTTTTCTCGATTCTAGGGGATAGACTTTAGAGAACTTCGCCCCGGAGATGGCCCCCGGGAAAATTTCCCTGCAAAAAGACGGAGGAACCGGTGAAACGCGGACGCAGCGACTGTACCAGTGACGGAAAAACCGATATTTTCTTTTGCTTTTTTTCCCATCTCTCTTTTCTTCGTCGGTCACAACGGGGTCGTCGATTGTCTGTCGGGGAGCAAAAGCGACCACGTGGTATCCCGAAAAGAGAAGAGGAAGAAAAAAAGGAAGTCAGGGAAGAACTCACGGCACGAGAGCTTTGCGAGTCGTGAATGCTCTTGCCTCGTAGTTGATCCATTCGTTTCTGACTGGCGTCGATTCTTCGACATACCCGATTGAAACTCCAAATTTCTACTCGAATTAAAAGAAATTTGTTGTACAAACAATTTTCATTTAAAAATGATATATATTCGTCTCGAATGTCCACGCAATAGTTAACAATTCGACCACAGTATCTCAAAGTGCGAAGAAACCCAGAAAACAGAGAAAAAGTTACTCCGAGTAACTCGAAGAAAAATCTAAACTCATTAATAATAAATCCGTTAATAAAGCTCTCGCTCTTCCTCGAGTGAAGATCAATTTGGTCCCAGTATCGTACACACGCACATTCGCGAAAGAATCTTCCTCAGGGCCAACGTTGTCCGATTTAAAATTGCGTGAAGGAATCGGCACCGTCTTGGCGACAATACTTCGACCTGGATTCCACAGATTTATCGCGGACACCATCATTTTTCCTCCCATTTCTTCCGTAAACTTTTAAGACGTTTCCGCGGGACGAACGTCGGCTGACCTGAATCACTCGGCTGGAAAAAAAACGAAGGACGCTGGGGCGTCGCGAAGCATAGTCGAGAATTCTAGCAACAATGGCAAGCCAGAACGCTGCAAGCAAAAAACTGTTTGGCGTCCAAACAGGATCAGGTCAACTGAAAATGTTAGAATGAAAAAGTTAACTGTCGGTTAAAAAGAAAAGAAAAAAGGAAAAAAAATAATTACTGCCGCAATGTAATCTGTCACGGATGGAAAACTAATTATAAGCGTGCCTGCACGACACGCGAACGCGTGAAAATAATTGTCGCAGAATCTCCAGGAGGCAAAGAATCGTCCCGAGAGTTGCCACGCACACACGTGGCGAACCGACGGATCATCCACGGAGAATGCAACGACGCAGAAAGCGAAAAAAAAGAAGAAGAAGAAGACGAATTGTCGTGACGCGTGAAGGATGCAGACCAGGATGCAAAACGAACGTGCAATTCCAGCGTCAATTCGGTTCCCTGGGCAATTCGTCACGGTCGTGCAGAGTGCTCGTCGATTTATTTGTTTCCTCTTACTAGACAGACAATTGAAACACTAAAAAAAAAAAAAAAAAAAAAAACGAATATATGAAAATATCAATGTTAATCTTATTTAGTGATAAATAATATATATTAACAGTAGTTAACAGTAGTTTCTTTTTATTCATGTTTCTCTTACGTTTAATAAGATCGTATGAAGTAGAGCAACACAAACGTGTCTCCACGATATATTTTTCCGGATAAACGCGAAATTTCATTTACAACGTCTGGAGAGAGATGAGACGAAACGAGATGAGATGAGATTGTGCGTCAGAGGCAAGTCTCGCGAGTTTCTGATTTGCCGTTAGTCGCTGCCCTAGTAATAAATCTAGTAAGTTTTCCTAATTCAATCCAGCCTCCGTTGATGATAAATTCTGCAAGTACGCGCGACTCGATTTCACACTTACGTCAGAATTTAACGCGGAATAGATGATTCTTGTATAGTCGCATTAACCACTCGCGCTGGCGGACTTGATTGGCGGACCATAACGAGTGACCAAGCCGTATACAATAATTCGTTGCTTTCTTGTTGAACTCGTCGGTATGATAGAAATTATTGAGAAGTAATAAATTTATTATTTGTTTTGCCTATTTTGTTTTATTTAAATATACTTAAAACTGTGAAAATATCACAATTTTAGAACAAAAAATTCTCGACGTGCGTGATTCCGGCGCAAGAGGTTAAGGACACGACAATTGTCAAGATATCGAAAATTATCAATTTCAAGCCTGTGAACCTTTCGAAAGTTAGAATCAAACAAACTCAACGTCATGCTAGATTTCTAATTTTCTGAATTGTTCTACTGTATTCTACTATCGTGGAATACATAAAAATACATTTTTCTTTCTTGTTTAATCTTCCCTGAAAATAATCGACAGCGCGTCAGTTAATTTTCACGCAAGTAAGCACCGTAGATGCTAGTATCCAGGGGATTTAAAAGATAATCCCTGTATTAACGTGGGCTCCTCCAATCGCGTGTCCAACGATTCCTTAATTAACGAGACGTCGGTCGGACAAAAAAGATTTTAATGAGCTCCGCGTACTGAGAAAATCTGGACGAGGAACTCCCTTTTCATGTCTCTACTTATAAGATATGAAAAGAAAAAAAGAAAAAAAAAAGGGAACATAAGTATTACAATCTGGCATAATCATCGATCGTTGAAAGTTCAAGAAACTTAGTTTGAAAATTACGCTAAATTCGACAGATATGTTCTTCAGATATTTTAATTGGAAAAAAAAATTTTTCAGACGAAGGATATTCCTTTTTATTTCTTAAAGAAGAAATTACGAATTATAGATATTTGTCAGTAATGTTGCTCCTCCATGGTCAAAAAGTGTCTACACAACACGCATAATCAATGCATCGACGCTTAGTGCATACATTTGCACTCATCAGAAACATCTCTGTATCCTTCCCAAAACGACGAAGACAATGATAAGTGTGAGATATTTTTTCAAGTTTCCGTGTCACTGCCTCGACATCATTCCGTTTTCATGCGATAACGTTGGTACAACACGAGATCGATTAAACAGTATCTCGCACGCATATACACGCACGCGTCTGTCTATATACGTACGCGGTGGACACGTACATCATAGGGAAACATGCAAACGAATGAAACTTCACAATCAATCTTTCCCATTAGGAGGAGACGACGATACCAATCGGGCGCAACTTCGTCCAAAATATTCCAAAAGACAACGCCCTTTCTTTTTTGTATCAAACGAAAAGAAAAATCGACGAACGTTTACCACCCCAAGGGACATAGCGTCTGATCGATGTCTATATCTCATTCGTCCTTGATCTCATAACCTGCAAACATACTAATAGGGGGTAACAGGGGGAGAGAGAAAAAAAAACAACTTGATAATTCTGTTGCACCATCTTTTGCGCGGTCGATTTGATACGCCGGGATTGCCAGCGAATGAATTTATAAGGAACCAAAAGAAAAAAAAATAAACAAAAGGAATATATTTCGTAATAAAATACGTCACAGTAAAATATGTAAAAAATGCAACGACGTGAATTTATATAGTTTCTACGAAAAATTGCGAATTGATCATTTTTTAATTATTCTATTATTTTTGGTATATTTATTACACCTCGAGGAACGATGACTGCGATAATATCGAGTTGTATTTTCATCTCACCCTGACCAACATCTTTTTAACAAAATTAAATGTCAATGATAACCCAAGATATAGGCCCAATCAATACAGAGCTGAAATAAAAAGAAAATTGCGCTATTTTTTGAAAAACATTGCAAAAAAGTTCCAAGATGATCTACGAGTAGGCTCTACAATTTGCATGATTAATGACCATACATGTGAATTTAACCTCTCGATGTAGCAGTAAATTTTAGAAATAATTTCATACTTGAGACATGCTGAATATTTTGAGGAACAAGACATACGATGTAAAAAAAAGTAACATCAGATACTAATGCTCGATCGTTAATGTGAGAACAGTTTGCCTCATTGAATTTTATTCGTCGAGAGTAAAAGAATGGAAAGAACAATACTGAAGAACGACAGAACCGTTAGACTACATTTAAATTAATGATCAAAAGCTGCGGAGAATAATTAATACGCTGTCGAGTAACCTCCAGAGCATCCGACGTGAAGCATAGCTGTCAAACTTGAGTCACTGATGTATTCGAAACAGAAAGAAAAAGGTTAAATTCGAATTCTATGCAGAGATATAAGAGATACCAATTGACATTTCACATGTATGCCAATCTTAACCGAAATCATTGATAATGGTTGGCTTCAATTCATGGATTCACCCCACCCAAAAACAATTGGTTAAACTGCATCACGATGGCATTATAGACGTTACATCTAGAATCTCAACGCAATCGTTCGAACAAAAAGATTGTGATAGAAATTGCTTCAATTTTGTTCGATCGTAGGAAATTTCTACCGACACGACAGAATATACGAAAGTTTCTCAAGTTATTGTACATACATACGTACAAATTCAAGTAAATTATTAGTTAAACCATTGCTGTCTGTAGTCCAGAGGGATTTTCCGGATGAAAAGCTTCGAAAGCGAGAAAAAGGGCTGGTCGAGTAATCATGGTTTGCGGACGAACTCGCTAATGAATCGATGGACCAACATGACAGTCTCGAAATTCGATTAAATTCACCTAAAGCGGCCTGTCGCCTAACGACCGGGGAATCAAACCGTCGTTTTGTTTCTCCCTCACGATACGTTCTAACCTTGATTCGATGAAGTTCCTCGATATTTGCCACGCGAGACGGGAGTCCGAACATTTTTGCAAGGATACGCGCCAAATCTTTTCTAGGTCATTCCGCAGACAGGATGTGCACGGGACCCACAGCTGATTTTACCAGCCGAACCGAAGAAAAATCTACGGTGCCAATATGGTTACAGCAACGAGCGTTGAAAATTGGAATTTCAAAATGAAACTGAGAATCTTTACTTACCGAGACCGATCACTGACAATTCACCGCGGAACTGAGCGCGAACTCGTCACAGAA
Organism: Tetragonisca angustula; assembly: GCA_036937485.2. Taxonomy (NCBI): domain Eukaryota; kingdom Metazoa; phylum Arthropoda; class Insecta; order Hymenoptera; family Apidae; genus Tetragonisca; species Tetragonisca angustula. The sequence goes on along the minus strand of JAWNGG020000127.1, from coordinate 474,131 downwards.
ATCACAGCACTGACACCACGCCAAAACAGCCCCTGCGAACGACTGATTTTTATCGAACTGGCCGCGGCGAAATGCAGCTCGCACAGCCACATTGCCATCTTCCTGCGACTTCCGAAACCATTTCACGTCCATCGAACAGGCGCCACGGGACGCCTGGGATCCTTCAACTTTTTCCTGCGCATGCCTCGTATATCTTGAAATTTAACCTGTTAAAATAAAATTCAATTTTTCGATATGACAGTTGATTCTACGTTATTTTATTTTCGTAAAAAATTATACCCAATCGTAGAACCAACTTAGGTGGAAACAAATTTAATTATGTAAAATTAATCTGTTTTTTTTTTAAGCTAAAATCTAAATTAAAAATTAAAAAAGACAAATTAATTCCAACGAGATCTATAAATAAAGGGAATTATTTCATCCGTTTCTTAGCTGGCAAACAAAAAATGATTGGTATATCTAGACGAGATACGGATCTATGTAAAAGAATAAAATAAAAAAATCTGTTACAATTGCAATAAACAATTACCTTTTACAGATATATAAAATTTTATTCCTTTTTTGTTGAGAATTCTTCAGTTATCCTTTAAATATAACGCGGATAATTTTAGAACGTGGTCGTAGAAGGAACAAGTAGATATTAAAAATGCATTTCGCGTTTCTCTCTCAAGTATTTGTTCTGATATTTCTTTGCTATTCAAAAAACACCAATCGCACCCGTACGCTATACTTTCGTGTTCGTTATACTCGCCAACAACAGACGGTATTTCTGTCTTATCGCAGTCGACGATTCTAAATCCACCATACATGCAAGCTGCTAACAAATGTTTCCGTTCGAAGGGATCCCATTTTAAACGCCAAACACCGCCATCAAGATTAACGTCTGAAATTGGCTGTTTCAAATTTCTCGTGTCCCATAATCTCAATGTTTCATCGTAACTGAAACATTATAAGAATTTTATTGGAAATGAGTTCGGATGAAAACGCTTTTGTCATACTTGGATACAGCACCTTCCTGATGATACTAAAAATTCTCTCGTCGCGTTACTGTGAATACTGGTAACACCTGCACCATGAACTTTATTTGAAGCACGAATTCCGATTCTTGTGTCGATACATTGAAATTTACAGTCATCACCACCTTAAATATATACAATAGTCATTAATTTTATTTTTTCAAATAAATTTCAATTTTACTTATTTTCGTACCGCTGTATATTATATTTGTGTCCCAATAGTCAAATGCTGCGATCCACGCTTCGAATCCATGCGCCGACCATGAATTAATCTTATTAAGTTCATTTTCACTTAATTCAAACAATGATACGAAACCTTTCGAATCGCTAACCACTATTTTTAAATTAATTTCATTGGCCAATCTTCCGGTGCACCAATCTAATGATAATGCAAGCACTTCATCTTTGTCAGCAATTCTCTTTTGGATTAATAAATCCAAACTTTTGTTCTCGTTGTCACTTTTAAGCTGATAAATTTGCAAGTACCCTAAAGAGTTTGCGACACCGAGCAAGATTTTATTTTGAAACGTAACATGCGCCCATTTCATGTCCAATACAGCAGGTACTTCTAATACTTGCAGCAACACTAAGCGTCCGTTTTGCACAATTTGAAATAAATAAATTCTTCCTAAACGTTTTGGCGAAACGTTCGACGTTAAATTTTCGTCTTTCATTAATTGATACGTTCCACAAACAAATATATCTCTTGAGAAATCTATCGGGCACCATTCGACCGAATCGGCACAAAATTCTGTATCGAAAATATCCAAAGTACGGAACATACTTGACTTTGCGTAATCTGTAACACGAAATGAAAAATTTAAAGTTCTCACGTGTTTTTAAGTTCTAAATTACGAAGATTAGAATTATTTTACACTGGGAAGCATTGTGGGTTTTACATGAAAAAATCTTTATTTATATAAATATTACAATTAATGAAAACCATATATAAATACGATATACAATATATTTAAATTATTACAAATTCAGAATTTTTAAACTTGCACGCAATTACATTTGCATATTGCTATTTCCAATTAAATTTATTATTGTTATCTTATTGAAAATAAGAATTAATTTGAAGACATTTGATATGGCATCGATTTTAGTTAAATACTGATAAATGCTTTCAATGAACATTTGTAAAAAACACTATTGATCTATTCATTCGTATTAAAAACTTCACATACATATAACTTGTACTTTTTGATTTGAGTGTGTTGTTGCCACTGAGATCATATCATAATTAATTTTTAGGAACAAGATATGATCATCATTTCTTATAGATAGATGTGAGCAAAGATCAATTACATGTTATAGGAACTTTTTATCTTTTCACTTTAAATATATCCGTAATATGTAGTCATTTAAGTATATCACGATATAATTATAGAAATCTTATCCTAAATATATACTGTTGAGATTTAATACTATATTGGTTCTTCGCAACTTGGTTTCATCAGTTCCTATTTACCTTCATTGTATTTGAGTAATATATTTGTACTATCAATAATGAAATTTAAAATTTCACTTTGAAATTATTATATGGAATTAATACATATATTCCTTATTTTCAACTCTGATAAAATGCGTTACTAGATATATTTTAATAATCAGTCGTTATCAGTAATCATATATAAAAGAATAATTTTTGTAGAATACCGTGTATTCATTGTTTAAAATTACATAAAATTAATACCCTAACACTTGTAATTAATGAACCACTTTTATTGTACTCTCTTTGGCAATGTAAAAACATATAAATAATTTTTTACCATATAAATACATAATGATATACATTATTATATATATCATTATATATAGTATAAAAATAAATTCTTAAAAATTCATTAAAATTATATTCTACATTAATGACTATTATATAATTTAATAATCCTTTCCTGCAATTATAATTTAACGTTTGAGGTAGATTGATTCTTTCATTCTTCAACATGCGTATGTAGCATCTTCTTTGGCAAAAAATATATAAGTTGTTTTCTGCTATAGTTAAATACCTTAGTTGCACATCGTTACATGTAAAATTATTAAAAACTTTTGTTTCACTGACGAGCACTTTTCTCAGTTTCAACTAAACATTCCTTAACTAAGATACGTGCATGTACGATACCACGCTTAATTTTTTCTATAGAAGTACGACTGCCAGCATAGGTCGGTCTAACCTCGTGGCCAAGTTCTTCTATGACATTAAGCAGTTGTATATATTTTGATTGACCAGATACAGAAGGAACAGTTTGTTGTAGGGCTCTTGGGTTTGGTACACTGAGTAATGGCTCTGTAACCTTTGTCGAAACTTCTACATTTCCTCGTTCTTCTTCCATCTTGTAGCTGTTTTTTTTTTTTAAATAAATATCCTAACAAATAATTTATGACTTGTACACGCTAGTTATAACAAGCTGAATGGTACACACGACGACATTATAATGTATTAATTATACTTCGCAAAACATGGTCATGTTTAATTATAAAACAGAAATAAATGCACAAAAAAGTATAATGTATGAAACTAAAAGAAATCATGCTCTTAGTACAAAAAGTGAGATAAAAATGAATATAAATATAACCTTTAATTAAATGTAATTATATGAAACTTGCATATGAAACTCACCTCAGTGAATAGACTAGCAAAATTTTACGCGGCAAATAAATATGTAGAAATAAAAATTAAGCGTAATGCTCAATAAATTCTTAAATCTATTGATTTTTATATTCCACCGCTTTTCCTCGTAGAACGATGTGCATGTGCACGTATCCGAAATTTAAACAGCGCTTCACGGAGAAGCCAAGAACTACAGTTAGAGCAATATGTGGCACTAAATTCAAATGATATGTCTTCTTACGAACATACAAATTCGATTTAAGGGTATAAAATCAATACACAATATTGTACAAAACTGTTTTTTTTTTTATTTAGTTATACCTTGTAGTCAATAATATTCAAGGATTATACTTTCCATAGGTACATTTTGATCAATTTTTTTCTCTTGCAAGTATACTGTAGGTAATCACTAGTTACCCAGTTTTAACCAAAAAATGCAATAATAAACTTTTCTTAAAAAATATAAATGAAGGCTCTTCACAGTGTAATATTACACTTTCTAATCACTATTAGAAAACTTAATAGGAAGGGGTAATTCCTTCATAATTTGTGTAGAAAATGGTCATTTTTACATTCTTCTTAATAAAAAATAATCAACTAAAACGAAGAACAAATTTCTTTTACCGCGTTTAATTTATATCCCATATTATGCGCTATTGATTGATTAATTTTCTTTAGGCATCCACAAAAGTGCATATCTTAAGTCATTTTATTAGTTATTGAAAGTGATATTAAGTTGTACAGCTATTACTTTCTCAACTTTTCCATTGTTTAAAATAATTAGCTGCTTCCACTTTCTTCTTATTAAACATACAAACTAGTAAAATCGTATAAAATATGAAATAATAATTGTTATATATTGTGTATATGCACATTTTTGTGGATGCTAAGACACTCCCTTTAAAATATACTGCTGTACTTCATACAATGTACATAGTATTACTTTTTGTAAAATAATCGACTAAAAATCTAATCACTAAGTATATCGACAGATCATTGCCGTGCGTTGTGTTCCGTTTCCAACAGACATTCTCTTACAAGAATTCTAGCATGCTGAATTCCCATCTTCAGGCGTTCAGCTGCGCTACGACTTCCAGCATAAGAAAGACGAATGTCTCTACCAAGCTCCTCGATAATAACCAGTAACTGAGCATATTTACCCTGACCAGGCACAGTAGGGAAGTTTATTGTACTAGACGGGCTAGCCTGTGCTACTTGAACAGTTTGAACGTTTTGCAAATTTCTTGGATTTGGCACAGTGATCACAGGTTCAGGGATTCGTGGAATTTCTGGTACTTTTGGTGGTGGTGGTGGGTCATTTAGTTTCGTTATTGTTATTTCATTTAATTTAGCCAATTCTGTTAATTTGGCCATCTCTGCCATTTTCGAATATTCAGGCATCTTTGTGATGTCATTTTGCATATTTGCCATTTTGATCATCTCGTTCATTTTCGTCTTTTCATTCATCTTTGCAATTTCTTTAGCCATCTCATTAATTTGCGCAATTTCATTTAATTTTGTTATATCATTATTATATTTCGCCATTTCCGTCATTTTTACCATTTCGTTGAGTTTGGCTATTTCGTTCATTCTTTGAACTTCATTAATTTTCACCATTTGCGACATTTTCATCATTTCGTTCATCTTCGCAATTTCGTTAATTTTCGTGATATCATTGTATTTGGCGATTTCTGAGAGCTTCACCATTTCGTTCATCTTGGCAATTTCCGACATTTTTGCAATCTCTTGCATTTTCATGTACTCTGTTGTTTTGGCATATTCTGCCATCTTTTCCATCTCGTATCTCTTAGCCATATCCTGAGACATTTTATTCAATTCAGTCATTTTGCTGAATTCGGCAAGTTGAGCCATTTGAACTATGTGTTCTGGTACTTTTCCCCTTTCCATCATCTGTTTCAATTCAGCTGAAATCTTGTTCATATTCATCTCTGACATTTGGGCTATCGTAGCTGCATCTGGCATTTTAGACAGTTCAGCAATCTTTGAAATTTCCCTTGCTAAATTTTCATCTAAGCAACGCTTCTTTTTAGCACGATGCCTGGCCATACGTTGAGCTTCCTGCATTCTTCTTATTGCTGCCTGCTCTTCAGTCTCTTTTGCTCTGGCGTTCTTCATTCTCTCAGCAGCAGTATATAACCTAATGGCGCGTTCCTCGAACGTTTCTTCTTTCAACTTTTGCCGTCTATATTCACGCATTTCTCTTACCTTTTTGAGGTAAGATTTCTTCTTAGCCTTAGGCATAACATGCAACCACGCATAGTATGGGTGCTATCATCTGTGTAACCTGTCATTTTTGTCAATTTCAAATGCCAAACTTTTCAGAAAATACACTCTGTGCATACGTTATTGGTTAACCTTGATTAATTTTGCTCTTTTCTAGATGATTAACTGTTCTTACATATTTCTTCATATATATAAAGTAATCTTCCTTCACTTTTGAAATTACCTGCAATGAAAAAAAGAAACCATGTGAAATTGGTTAGAATGTATTTCGGACTAGACGTCTATGAAGATAAAAATGCTTCATTTACATATTCTCAAGCGTAATAAATATTCCTGTCACTTATTTTTTTGCGCTTAAATACTACAATGTCGCGGCCTTTAACAAACGTTTACAATATTTATATAACATTGTACAGAAACAGGTTCAACGGCAACAACGTTCAAAGATTCTTTTTGTCACCAGGAAATAAAAGGATATCAATCTGGACGATCTCTCTCTCGAGACACTCTTCGTTCATTTACTGTGTAAAAAATCGCGATTTACGCAAATGTTAATCGAAATTATTCTAAAAAAGACGCGGGTCGTCAAGCTCGAAAAATATTTCACACAGCACGTGCGCAAAAATCAAACGGCCGAACACTGTTTTCGAAATACGTATGCGTGTAGGTGTTCAACATGCGTGTTAGTGTTCTCGGCTACCTGTGCCCCTGCGCGTCGATTTTGTGTGTATGTGCGCGTGTGTCTCCTCAAAATTCGAAAGAAGAGCGTCGTCAAGTAGTGCGCGACGCGCATGCGCGCCAATCTAAGAACGCCGTCTTCTCTGGAACGTTCACCAATCACAACAATGGCGGATACAATTCGGTCAGTTCACTGAAACACACGATTAACCCGGTGCGAGGCTAAACCGCGTCTTGAACCAATCCCATTTCACAACAGTATCTTCCTCATGGTAAAGCGCGTATGCCACCGTTGTTTCCAGGCGAATCGGTACGGTTTTTCTTAAGATATATCACAGACAAACGCACAAAAGCAATATCGGCCGACATGTAAGATTTTCGTTCGGAGCCACTTTAAGGGGCCAAGCGGGGTCGCCGATAGGCTGCGTGTGACGTGGTTGCGTTTATTGACCATAACCCCTTCCTACTCCCGTCTGCAACTTCACGACGGACAGGTGTACGACCTGAGAGGCCGCGAAACAATTGACCGACAGCGTCTTAAAATACTCGACATTGTCTTCGAAGAATTCGCAAAGACGATCGGAATTGCCCGACCGTCCCTATTGCCTCTGCCAATAGCGATGCGACATGGCTCTTCGTTTTCCATCGATTAGCAAAAATACTACGATCGTTTTTTCTTAAATCAGGAATATATCATTCGACTTACGGTAAATCCTATTCTCGCGATTCGAAAGACCGGTTTTCTTTAAGAAACGAGAATATTTTGACAAGTTGTTTTTTTTTCGATTCTTCCAGACGAGATGAAGGTGAGACTTAACTCGCCGAGAGAAGATACATACTTCATTTTTTTTAAATGAACTTCCATTGCGAAACGCTTTACAAATATTGCATGATAATTGAATATCATCAATATTATGGAACAATTGCTATGTAAAGCTAACGGCGCTTTTGGATTCTATTATTTCCGCATTCGTCGATATGAATTTAGGTAATTGAACTGTTTTACTCTTGAAGAGTTATTTTATTTAATTTGAGCAAGATTTTTAGTTTTTTACATTTGAAGTAAATTTTTTTATTTATTATTATAAATTTATATATATTTAGGTAATTTAACTGAGCAACGTGTTTCACTCTTGAAGAATTTTATTTTGTTTAATTTGTGTAAAGAGATTCTTAGTTTTTTATATTTGAAGTAAATTTTTATTTATATGGAGTATTATTGTTACTATATCGATGAATTTTTTTTATTGTTAATGATCATGTATTGCATAGCACTTGTGTTCTACTCAGCAGTGAATTTAATTCTTTCTCTTTTATAATTTATTAATAGAAGAAAAATCTATGAACATAACATTCACAACTGCTACAATTGTCCAAACAATAATATTATAACATTGATTTCTATACAAAACTTCAATAAAATTTTAATAAGATAGTTTATTTATTTACGATCATAGCAAATTACGTTTATTTATGTGTTGCTAGTTACTGCTGCAAATTAATTTCTACCTCCATTAAGCACTCCTTTATCAGCATCCTAGCTTTTATAATACCTAATTTTAATCTCTCTATTGAAATTTTACTACCAGCGTACGTTAATTTAATATCTCTCCCTAATTCTTTAATGACTTTCAATAATTGGGAGTATTTACTTTGTTTACAAGCTGAATATACCATTGATGGGTTTTGTATAGGAAAATATGTTTGAAATTGTTCTATTGCTGCCACAGAGACAACGGAGTCAATAGTTTTGAATGTAATGTCTTTTCTGTTTAATTCTGTTTTAAATACCCTCACTTCCTCCAAAGCTTTCTTCTTTCTAGCTCGAAATCTTGCCATTCTTTGCGCATCGTGAAATCTTCGAATTATAGCTTCTTCTTCTGTTTCACGTGGTTTTATTAATGGTCTGCGCGCATTCCTTTTTCCTCGTTTTATTGAGTTATTCTCTCTATTCGTTTTCAAAGTACTCTTCTTTCTACTGTATTTATAATTGTTCGTTTTGTTCATTTTATACACAATGCCCTCATTCAATCACAATACATTTTTATAATAATAATAATAATAATAATAATAATTGTATACATTAAAAAAAAATCATTTAAAAAAATTATTTAAATTTACCTCTTTTTTTTCTTCAATATACGCGCATGCGTGAATAATTTAGAAACCAATTATTATTAGAATGGCGAACTGTTGTGGAAAGTATTGTTAAACCTTTGAATTCGTACACATCTCAGTTATAAACTCTTATAATTTCGTATTGATATTTGTGCTGTTATTTTAATGCTTTTCACTCGTTTATCACGCTTAAATATTGGCGATTTATAAGCAAATATTTACGAGAATTTATGGAAGAAAATAGTTGCACGTAAGATTTGACTATAAGTAATTTTTACACTGTATACAAAAAAGTTTTAGAGCTAGTATTATTGCAGATTAGATAGAGGTAGTTTTCTTTTGCTTTGTACGTATTATTATCTCAAGGTGATTCATTCCCAAAATAGGAACTAGGAATTAATTGGTGGCAATTCAATATATTCTTATATTAATTCTTATAGATATTGGTATCGTTTACGCGGAAAGTGTGCGACTCGTAATTTTACCAATATCTGTTAGTATTTAATAGTTTTTACCAATTTTGTTTGTCTCATTATTAATTTAACGATAGATTCTTCGTAAAAAATTGTATAATTTATTCATATATGAAGCATACGGTATAGAAACTGTTTTTCTAATATTCATTAGTTTTTAAAATATATTTGAAGTTTTTATATTTCGTTGATATCTTACAATATATAAATATTGTATAAATTTGAACATAACAAATATTAAATGTATAATTTTGTTTCACGATCTAATTTTAATCTAAGAGTTTTGTGTTTGTATAAAATATTTTTTCCTTGTTGCAGGTCGTAGATAGAGATCTTGAACATTTGGTCATAATCTTTAGAGGTGATTGTAAGAAAGAATATCCATTTCAATGTATATTTCAACTTATGAATATTATTTTTTTTTATCGTTAATTATTATTCCAGTGTATTTATTTTTCAAATTATGGTCATGGTTAGGCTGGCAATTATTTATAAATAATTAACATGTATGTATTTTGTTTTTGATTAACTTTGTCTCTTCTCGTTACAAATATATTCCTTTACTGAAAAGTCTAATATAAAAAAATTCTTCCGTGTTTATATATAAACTCAATATTTATACATACAATATATTACTCTTTTTCATCGAATAATATTAAATTTTATGTCTAGAAAAGTTAAAATTTACTAATAAAATCAGATTTTATTAGTAATTAAAAGTTCATCTAAACCCATTCTTCCTCTGTGTTTCCATATCCTAAATCTAGCAACATCTTTTCTTGTAATAATCCCAATTACCTACAAAAAATTCAAAATTAGAATTCTTTTTACAGCAGAGTAATTTTTACAAAATATATTAAATATCCTATATTAAATACCTCGTTTGTATCATTGACCACTGGTAAATGTCTAAGACCTAATGCTCTAAAGAGCCTAAATGCTCGTGGCAGCGTTGCAGACTGAAAATTAAATGATTAATAAAAAAAAAAAGTTTGTTCGATCTATCATATTCTATAAATAAAATATTAGCAAAATACTAACATGTTGCAGTGTATAGGGGGAAGGATTCATAAAAGGTCTCAAATCTATCATATAAGTTTTTTCTTCCTCACTTATGGTCACTTGATCAATTGTCGGATACCTTGGGTATTCTTTTCTGAACAATTTAATACTTAATGATTTTTCCCAATACTCTGGATTCTTGTTAAAAATTTTGTTTTGTAGTAATACTATTAATTGAGAACGTAAAATTAGCCCTCGAAATCTTCCGTATGAATGTATTTCAGGCTAAAAGAAAAAAAGAATAGATTTAACAAACTAGTAAACTTTTCGATATTCTATAATATAATGTTCAGTACCTCATCACTATTAGGAGGATCAACTACAGGGAATCCATTAAATGTTACACATTTGAGAAGTTCTACTATATGTCCTACATTTTCTACAGTGTTTAATGTTACTATTGGGTGACTCATTATTTCACTGGCATATATATTGTTTGACAATGGTGGAGCTTCCCATGGTAATATGGGAATACCAGTCATTTGTGTATGAATATCATAAATTCCCTATATAATAATAGAGAAATATTAAAAATTATTCGAGACATATACAGATGTATTAAAACATGAAAATACAAATTAATATATCTCCATGCCTCATTAAAAAAGTCTCCAACCCATTTAGCCATAATAAGAACTATTATAAGTGGCAAGCCAAAAGATATTCCTTGAGTAGCTTCTATGAGTATAGCAGTTAAACTTATTGTCATTCTAACTACTCCTCCCAATTGAGCAGCTGCACCTAGTAAAGCATATTTTCCAGGATTTAAAACGACCTGCAATAATTCTTGGTAATTGATCTATTCTCTAGTACTTCGAATTTATTTCTATGCTTTTTCTTACACAATTTGGAAAAAGTTTTGCAAGCCCTGATCCAATTAATCTACCCCATGCAGAGCCAATTAATAGAGATGGAATAAATAGTCCACTAGACATGGACAGACCAAAGGTAGCAACAGCCAAGAAAAAGTAGAGGACAACAAAAATAGCTAAAGTAATATCATTATGGGAACCTACAAACAAAAAACTGATTGAATATATTCTAAGCCGTTTCTTGTATATATCATCAGCATACCTTTAGGATCATGAAATAGAGATCGTACACTACTCTCTGGTGTTTGAAACCATAAAGCTGCAACTGCGCTGTACTCGCCTTCATTGCAGTACATCTGAATGGGAAATTTGGTGGGATCTTGTCCTAATGGTTTGCAATCGTGCAGAAAATAGATCATTGTAAAACCTATTGTTGCACTTAGCGCAGCAATTACAAGAGCTTCTATTACTTTTAACCATTTTCGTTTTATATACTTCAAACGGAAGCAGGTGATTTTATAATTTAAATGATTCCAACAAGCGCCCAAGAGTCCACCAATTGTTCCCATTATCACAAATAAAGGAATTTCATAAATTTGGTAGGGTATTGTCTCAAATTTTCCAAGATTTAACAAGCCTGGATAAGAAAGATCACCGAGTCGTCCGTGATACGCACTAAGGATGATATTTAATGTGAATGTTGTAATCATACTAGCAAAAAATGTCCTCCATGTGAGACTTTGATTAAAGAAACTGGTTCCTTCTTCAATGCTGAACAATACTCCTCCTAAATTATTGTTAATTAAGCAGTCAAGTTTGTAGTACGTATATTACGTTTTCTAACACTCACCAATTGGTGCACCAAATGCAGCAGACACACCAGAAGCTGCACCTCCTGACACAAAATCTCGTTTCTCATGGTCTTCTCTAAAATATTGAAATATTTTAAAATCTTTCTTAAATGTAGTACTTTTCCCCTGTGATATTCCTGCTGCCACCACAGCCCCAGAGTGTATCATAGGTCCTTCCTAAAATATTATTTTTATTCTTTGTGTCTTTATAGTAAATTATATTAGAAAGATAATAATAAAACCAATATTTACTTTTCCACCAGCTAGACCTCCTATTACCGTACAAATTACTCCTATTGTTTTTACTGCTAGTGTTTTAATACGAACAACTCGAGGTATTTTAACTCCGTTTAAATAACACTTCACTTGTGGAATACCACTACCTGCTGCAACAGGCTCCACATAAGCTACTAAAATAGCACCTATTAAAACAGGTGCAAAGTTTAGAGCTAACCATAGTAGATATGGCAGCCAAAGACAATGTTTTGTTACACATTGATCTACATCTGTTATCAATTATAAGGAACAATTAAATTTGTATTTATGCTTCCTTTATTTGTATACAGTAACAAGGATACAAAATTTTAAACAACTATACTTTAAGCTTGTCAATTCTTCTATAGAGATATCTACAAAGCCAGCTATAAGCGCAGTGCAAATGCCTATCAATAAGAAAATAAACCATCTGGCAAAGTTCTTCTTAACTACAAATTTGTAGCCTTTCTTTCTTTCTTCATCTTGCAGAAGATGATTTTCACAGGGATCATAATCTAAACTCTGAAGAAAAAAAAACACAGACGTGTCTTACATATGATACTTTGAAATTTAATTGCTTCTGAGATAAGATATACATAATGATTGATGCAGAAAATTCATCAAAATGATAGATAAACATAATTACAAGTATCAATAACAAAATTAAATATATAGGGTGTATCAGAAAGACAAACTACCTCATAATTAGTTGATAGAAAGTTAGTAGCACCAGGGGGGATTTCTTCAACGTTAAGTCTCCTTAAATTACTGGAAAGTGTTTCCACAACACTCTGTGATGATACATTTTGCTAGAAATACAAAAATAAAACATTAAAAATAACTACAAGATTTCAAACTTATTCATGTAAAAGAATTCTATTATCAACATTATAAAGAATAAGAATTTATGTTTGTACACAAACGCAGAGAAGTGTCAACTAGGTTATTTCAGAGTATCAAACAAACGATAAGAAATAGACGTTGATATCAAATTATTGAATATTTCATACCCGAAATCTAACATTAATATTTTCGTTTGAATACGATGCAAAATTATTTCTTGGTTTCAGTAACTTTTCCGTGTCATTTTCATCGTTCACACTACTGTCAATGCTATCATTGATGCTGCTGTTTATCATAACATTTACATCGGTTGACATATCTGTCATTTTTGCGAACACTGTCACTACAATTACATCTTACGAAATACAAAAAGGAAAATCAAGTCATCGTCCTAGTACAGACGTAACTTCATTATACTGTTACCGCATGTTGAACTGACCACACAAAGGAAAGGAGTATACACATTACCAATCACGTGATTGATACTATGATTCATATTTAATAAGAGCGGTGCTCAACTTATGATGACACTTCCATTATTGCAGAATTTGTTACAATTATTTGATCAAGTTATACATTTTCTTTAGCAAATATTGTATCTATGTCTGCTAACCTTAGCTGATTTTAAGAGATTGTATTCTTTTCCTATTTTTTACAATATTGAAAAAGAAGTTTGTAAAAACGTAAAATAATTGGGAAATACATATCTATAATTTGTTTTTTTTTCCATAAGGAACTGCACAAATGTCTTTTTACGAGGAAAATCAAGACATTTGAAAGTGTGTAATATTGAAATCATTGGAAACAAAAATAGATAAGAATGCACTTTGTAAGATAAAAACTATGATCATATGGTGAATATAAAGGAAGTATAAAGGAAAGTAGTAACAAGGAAAAGATATGAAGTATTATAAAATTTCCGGTATTAAAAATAAGCAATAAGGAAAATTGAAATAAATTCTCATTTCCCTTTCATTTGTCAAGCACTGTTACAAGCATTTATTTTCAATCACAATCGTGTAATTGACATTGCTTAATATATTATAAATGATATTGTCATGATTGAAATACTCTGTTTTATATGCCGTAAGTCCATGTTCCCTGATTACACACTATCTGAAATGGTTGTGTAATTCAAACATAATTTTTTCCATTTAATGGTATTCAGATTGTATAAAAATAAACATTTTGTTGTTACGTCGTTAACTTTCTTTCATAATAATTCACAACTGACAGAAGTTGCTATTCTTTCTAAAATAAAATTGAAAATCAAACTTTCATTGTAATTTCATCATTGTATTATCATCTGCGTCATTATCAAATAGTTCATTCATAATAATCATTAATCCTCATTCCCTTCGTCAGAATGAGTAACTATGATCAATTACATTCCTCTTGATAATAAAAGTAATAATTACAACTTCTCCATTTACATGTATGCCCTTTACAATTAATATTTCTGCGCTTTAACATTCCGCACTTCCAAATAAAGCGTGAAGAGCGTATGCAACGCCTCTAATCTCGTATCTTGTTCCGATGGTATGTCCAAGAGATTGCAGATAAGATCGACAAGCTCTGGCAATTGGCAGTCCAACCGCGTGAAATCCAATTCGGCTTCATTGAGCTTGTCCTCCACTTCCGGTGGCCATTGCTGAAGCAACGAGTCGATGTCTGGCATCGGTTTCGTTAAATTAACCGCGGGAGGATGCTTGCTTCTATGAAGTTGATTTATGTCCTCGATCCACTTCTCAATCGACTTTCCATTTTTTTCAGCGTCCTCGATCCTTTTGATCACCGCCTGTCTCGCTGCTCCCGCACTTCGCAAATGATTACGAAGTTGAAGATGAAGAACGGCTGGATCCGACTGATTGGTGCAAGGTTCGTCCAACACTGTTAGGCCAACTTTGTCTTCGACACCGTCTGGTCGTGGGATCTTTATGAAGGCGTCTATATCACCCACTGCTGGAATGTAGTCGGGAATAAATGGTATAAGCTTGTAGTTCAGCTCGATTTTTTGTGGAGTGTATCTGATAAAAGATAAGAAACCGTATAATTATGTTAAATTACCTTACAATAAATTATACATTAACATAACTTTCTCGATATGTATTATTGTAGCTTATCCATTCTATTTTATAGACGGCTGTCGAATCCTTGGAGGAATATTCATTTATTGAGACACTTCCAAACTCTATTCAATTGCAAGGAGATAATATATCAATGGATTAAAAAATGATACCTCATTATGTTTTGAAATAATTCCTTCACTTCGGTTGATACTTCTAAATCCTCAAAATCCTTGGGATTGTAAATTTCAATGGGCTGAGCGTTACTCGTCCCCTGGATGTCATCATCATCGCTCTCCTCACTGTCCGATGGATCACTATGGATTCCTATGGATTTTCCAAAGTTATTATCACTGCCTGAATATCTGCAAACAATTTTCATTTCTAAGTGTGTCACAATTACTTATTAATCATATTAGTTATTGCCAATATAAACGAATCCCTTTGTACATGCTACTTTACAAAGGGATTATACTTGATTATTTTTCAGTTGTATTATTATTTTTATGCTGAAAGTTTCTGGGAATATCTAATGTACCTTCGAAAATCGAATTTTTCACGAGGTGAATTAATTCCTATAGCGTTCCGACTCTCATTTACCGGGTACTGTCTGGATCTCCTCGAACTGGAAGGCCTTCGATTCACTGGACTCTGTATCTCCTCAGCATTTCGTACCTCGATACTCTCGTCGAATTTCGTGAACGCTGAAATGTTATGCACCTCTTCTTCGTCGCTGCTGTCTTTGATGTCCATTGTTCGAAAACGAGCATCCGTTTCCTTGAAATATTCTGAACAATTTTCCGAGGGAACAATTACATGAAATTGTTGGAAACAATGTGTTTCAAACGACGATTGTTTTGGTTTCTGTGTCTTGTCTGTTTCTATGGTTTCATCGTGGATCGATGAGCGCATGCTCGATCATTCTCGTCAAGCATATTTTTACGAATATTTGTTGTTTTCAGTATATTTGTATTTTGCAATATTTTTTATACAATTGATAGTAGCACGTGATGTATATTCTTATATATATATATATATATATATATATATATATTCTTCAATACCTGAAAATTTCATTTAATCCGTTCCATGAAGTAGAAATAATTCGTAGATTATCGAAACGGATGCGCAATTAATTTTTTTTAAGAAACGAACGTTGAAATCATATCATAGTTTTTACGACCATCGATACAAGAAGCTTAATAGCTTGATGTTATTTATGAGACAGAACTTTATTTCTTCAATGATAACGCATCTAACAAAAACTTAATAGATATTTTATCCCTGACGAAATCAATCGACCAAACATAGTCAAACGATATTTATTTGTACAATAACCACTGCGTGTACAAGCATCGCGATTACAAGTTATACGATAATAACAAATAAAACGATGAAAGAAATAAAATCTCTTAAAAGTACAAATACAATTTCGTACGAAGGAATGTATAAAATTCATGTATAAAAAAGCAGTCATTATAATTTCCTCAGAATAAAATCTCTCAAGTTTCATAAACTTGTATCCTTAGATGGTGTTAACATCGATTCGAAAATAAAGCTTCAAAAATTCTTGAAAAACAACAAGATAATGATAGTAAAAAAAAAAAAAGACACAGAACTGCGACCATGCTTAATCGTTGTGAGAACTCGCATCGAGAATTGCTGATTGAATGATTCATTTGCTGCTAGTTTCTGACAAATCGTTACACTATTGTTAATTGCTTGGAATGTTAAACAATCGAGACACGCAACAGCATCATCGTTATTAATCATATTTGTACGACTAGTTCTGCATTTGATTTCAACGTTTTCACCAACGAAATCGAGTTTGTTTAATTTCCCTCTGGCTTACCAAGTTTCCCGCGCTGAATGGACAAAAGAATTTCGAAAATTATTATAATCTCGCTACGCAGGATATTTCCCGTAAATGTGGCCGCTCCTCGTTCGCCTGATCAACCATTTTTGATTATTCTTGTGGAACATTTTGCGAGCGGTTTGGATGCTCTGAGGATTTTGCGGTTGGCTCGTGGTCAGGCCGAAAATTGATTTCTTCGGGATTCTTGCGGCCCTCGTCTCGCAGGAGCGAACCCTGGCTACGTCCTCGTCAGAGAAATTCCTTTTCGGAACTCGTTGCCGTGAAAATATCGAATCTCCGCAAGCGTGAAAACAGTTGGTACTGGAGCTTGTGTTCGGAACGCAGAACGGATTCTCCGGGAGATCTGTCGCGACGCTGCTCGCAAAATTGGAGAGAAATGAGCATTTCAGCATTGGGAAGTTTGACAATTTTCACGCTTATTAATATCAAATTTCTGTTACGTCAATTACTTTAATAACTAACGTTTCTATTCCCACAGGTGTGAAAAATTGGCCGTCGCTCTTCTCGCATTTGGACGCGAGGACCACCAGGAGAAAAAGGACGATACAGATGACGGAGAATGCTATGATATCCGTTGTAACGTTCCTCAACGTGATGCCACGGAGTTTCGCATCCGAAGCGTCGAAGTTGTCGTTGCTCGTTGCTATCCAGAAGACTTTGTACAGGATCAAATCCTGAAAAGAACAACAATGAACAAATTAGTTTCGTTCTTGGACACTTGCGTCTCTGAAATTTCAAAATGAATTTCGACCGCGAATGTGACAGAGAAATTGCCTTTTAATCCGAGTAATTTTTCTATCAGATCGATTGACATCTGGATATTTCATTGTCGTGAAACGGAGGGAGGTTAATCACCGTCTTACCCGTAAGTATATGGAAATTTGATGGATTATCAACCGCACGAGATAATAAATGTCGCTCAAGTTGTCCATCATTGTTTGCCACTGACTGATCATCGCGAAATCGATTGCAGATTCATTCGCCTTCTCGTGGATTCAGTGGAAATTTGTCAAGCCATCGTTTGCCAGAAAAATCTCACGTTGCTCTGCCCACTGCCCAGAATTTGACAAAAGAATTTCACGATTCTGCGATTCGCTGTCATTTGTCATGGAGAGCTCGACAGAGAAAACAGCATTCGGAAGGAATTTTGTTTATTTATGATTGATGCACGTGAAGTGTCGTGGGATATTGAAATTTTGGCGCGTTCATAGTATGTTAAAATTCCTTTTATCTATGTCAGTTATCAGCTGTAATTGATACTTGTTTATTACTGGAGGCTTTGTGCATTCACAGAAAATTGAAACTTATGAAAATGCGTATAATGAACATAAATATTTAAATAACATATTCATAAAGTAGAATATATTGTAATTGACAAATCTTTTAGATTCTATTACTTTAGTGGTGTTCATAATAATTTTAAAATGCATACTTCTAGTCAGTACTATTATACATATTTTATGATTAATGATTAGAATGTATATATTAGAATATAAAATAAAATATGTATAATATAGAGTTTGAAATAAAATTGTGAAATACATGTGACTTTAAATAGATAAGATAAAAGAAATATATTAGAGAAGAAGACATTTTGAAGCTTTCTTAAGAGAACAAAGAAATTTAAAAGGAAAAAAGTCTCAGCTTTGCATCTGAAATTTAGAACCTGTAAAACAAGTTGACTAAACTTTGTCATTTATGATTGAAAAATGAAATTGGCGAGTGAAATCCTGTAATTCCAAGCATGTGAGAAATCTCCAAGATAATCGAAAAATATCTCAGCATTTCTCGCTAATCCGAATTGTTCATTCACGTTTATTGCATATCAGTGAGCAGACAAGCGTGTGTCACGTGTCTGGTTTGCATTTTTCACAAAGTTATTGGTCGTGTTATATTTTGCATTATTTCCGACAAAGAACCTTCGTTTTTATGATATAATCTTCCAATTCTTATTTCTTTCATTTTCTTTTTTATCTTCTTTAGATACTCTTCATTTTTTCCCTTTTTTAATTTCTTTTTACTCGTATAAATTTAAAGAAGACAAAGATATTGAAAAAAAAGAAAAAAAAAGAAAACCTGACAGAAGAGATAATGACGCATGCAGTTTTTATGACTTTACGATTTTGGCCTATTCTCCACACAGTGATAAAGAAACGAGTTGATTACAATTCTTTATCATTGTAACGAAGCTTTGAGGCTTACGCGTTCTAGAAATGATCACTGGATTACCTGGTTTTATTGTCCTGAAATTCGTTATGAACTTCGGTATCAGATCAATAAAATTTTTTTATCGATAAAATGTGACTTGTTGTTTAACAAACTGTAAACTGACCTAATTTGTTTTCGTTGAAGGGGAGAGAAATTCCATTGAAAAAGGAATATCACCGAAGAACTTGCCCAAAGCACTCAGAAGTTATTCTCACTGGGGAAGGAATTTATTTTTTCGTGAGACAGAGGACGATATATTTTTCTTTTTATCTCAGGCGACTTTTATGATCCGAACGTGAATATATCTCGCAACGTGCGGCACGTGCTGCAACGGTATCGTGCATGAAACACCTTGACAGAACCAAGATGAAGTTTGTGGTATGAAAGTGAACGTCTGCTAAGCATAATGCTTAACGAGCGTATCTAATCGACGTGCGCACTAAAACTCAGTTTTATTTTGCACGACTGAGGATCAGTCATCAGTCGTGCAGCAGTTCATCAAACATCATCCAACAACATTATATAAAACTGTCCTACCTGTTGCCAATTGGAAGAAATTATTCTTTTAAATTAAATAGTAATTTAAGCAATTTCATTAATTTTTACTAATAATTCTCCGGTTTTCTCTTACATATATATATATTTTTTTTCTCGTTTTTAATTGGTGCAATTAAATTTCCACGTCCTTATGCTATCTTCCCTGATCTTGGTGAATCTTTCGTTCGTACAATGAAGTGCAGTGAATCCCTGAAAAATTCATTGAAGATTTAAGATCAAGAAATCGACCAATATCGTTTATTATTAATACCAACAGTTTCGTTTCAACGAGTGTTCCTCTCGGATCCATCCAATTTTTTTCTTTCAATGTGATTTTACTCCTGCATGTGAATTATAAAAAGGATACATCACCGCTCTTCGAATGTATACAAAGAATGATTAAATCTGATGAATTATTGAGAGTCCGTTATTAAAGGGGATTATTAGAAGAGGATCAAAAGATTTCTATAAGTCTCGAAGTTCCTTCTCGTGTACAAAAACCGACCGCCATGGAGAAGATTGAGAGTGGAGTTTACGTGAGAGATTTTACGGCAATCCCTCTAATTGAGAGGTGGAAAACTTTTCATTAACGGACAGGGTGTATTTTGCAGAAGAAAAATGGTTACACGAACGAGGCGTTCCAGATGGAGAACGTGTACTTGGAGCAAAAAGAGACCGAGAAAACAGAAAAGGGAGATCTTCAAGACCCACTCGCCGTACGTTCGTTCAAATATCGAAAATCTTTGTACCTTCGTTCGCTTTGGAATTTTCAAACATTTCGAACGATTTTCGTGAAAAATTTCTCAAATTTTAACACGGACACAAGTATCTACATGTTATAACAGAACATTGAAGCAGAATACTTTCAATGCGCATTCTCTCGCAATTGCTAGGAGATTTTTATTCAAGGTTTCCTTCCGTGTTTATCCTTCGGATCGATGGGTGACCCTGCGAACCATTTATTCCAATATCGTGCAACCGCATGAAAGACAGACAGCGAAATCAATTTGCATATCATTTCTATTCAAATGCCAGCAATTTTCCACGTCTTTTTCCCAGAGACCAGAATGGGGAGGGGGTCTGGAATTCTTGATGGCCTGCATCGCCGCTTCCGTTGGCCTGGGGAACGTATGGAGATTTCCGTTCACCGCTTACGAGAACGGGGGAGGCGTTTTCCTCATACCGTACATCGTCGTTTTGATTTTCGTCGGTAAGCCTTTCTATTCACTGGAAGGTCTCCTTGGCCAATTCACCAATAAATCATGCGTGAAAACCTGGGCCATGGCACCGGCCATGAAAGGTAATAATTAATTTAATTAATTAAGAATTATTTAATAACAATTGTTAATAATTTCAACCAATAATCGTTAATAGTAATAATTTTAACTAATAACCGTTAATAACAATAACTTTAACTAATAATAATAGTAACAGTAACAAATAAAACAAAAGTATTAGGTATTTGTCATTCGTTCATAGGTAAATTTATAGCAAAACTAATTACTAGCTGGCCATTGTATTGGTGGCCAAAGATCATTAGGTGAAGTTTAAAAAATACCTATTAATAAAATATTCGAGTTTATAAATTTATAATTGATTCAATACCGTGCTATAAGAGCACAGAACTTTACTTCTACATCTAATATATAGATACTTACATTCTTCTTAATTTTTTAAATAATATAACAGTGATGGAGCATCTCATGCAGTTTAGGAAACATTCGATTTTGATTCATTTCCAAGGATAAATTCGTAGATGCACGTTGGTGTTGATTGAAGACCTAGATCTTGAGTAAATTTTACAAACGACTTTCGATACGTATTTCTTCTTAGTTCATTGGTTATTAACAATTGTCGCAACAAGTAACAGGACTGTTGCAAACCGTGTTTACGATTTTTCGTCAATATCAAATTTCACCAATCCTATATGAATAGAGAAATTTCTAGGGTCTCTGTACTTTGCACTACATTAAGAAAAAGCTTATAAATTAAATATAGACATTCAAATTATGCTTAGGTTCATTCTATCGGATCAGTACATTACTTACTTATACCATAGACGAGGTAAATATATATATATCATATTACACATGTAGAAAAATAGCTTCTACGTTTCCACACATAAGGAAGAAAGATGAGATTTCAATTAGATGGATAAAATCCCAAAATTCACAAATAGATCCTCCTAATTAAATTTTTTCTACAGTTGAAGTTTGAAATCGTCGAGTTGGACAGGGTGGCGCCATCTGTCGGTAACTTAGTGACTCTGATAAATTTTAAAAATACTTATTTCTGCATTTCCCGGCTCGAGGAGCGTATAGAATTAAAACTGATGATCTAATTAAGCGAATGCAGTCGCAAAAGTTCACAAATTAATCCTCTAAATTGAGTGTTTTTGCAATTGAAAATTTGTTCGATTTATAGACACTGAAATGCTAGCGCCGCGTAGCGGTGAAAGGGTGGAACTAATTTCTATTACTGTCTTTGTCACTCGCTTGTTTACTGTCATTGCTCTCCTTGTTTACCATCAGTTGTCTATCTGTCCTTGTCGCACAGTGGTGCGTTCCTTGTCTATGACATCATGTATATCTATCCTTGTCGAAAGATGTAATTCTAAAGTTGCAAAGTTCGACAACTATGCACGAAATTTGGGTCGAAATTATGCTCGAACATAGTTGATGGCATATGAAACAACTGTCGCTTACAATTTTGGACGTGAATCGCTGTT
The DNA here is from genome assembly GCA_036937485.2 of Tetragonisca angustula. Classification (NCBI taxonomy): domain Eukaryota; kingdom Metazoa; phylum Arthropoda; class Insecta; order Hymenoptera; family Apidae; genus Tetragonisca; species Tetragonisca angustula. The sequence goes on along the minus strand of JAWNGG020000127.1, from coordinate 451,747 downwards.
TAACTGTTTAATTATTAACAATTTGCACATGCCCTGTTACTCATGCAAAAGTAATCCAATGAACTTAAAATTCATGTTCTATCGAGTTAATTTATCAATTTTTATCCACACAAAATAAAGTACAGAATCTGAAGAAGCTTTTGCAATTTCATAGAATGTGAAAATTAATTCTATCATAATATTAGAACAAACCTAATCTATTACTCTATCTGTTGGTTCTTTCTTAATAATAGGATTATTGTTATTATTTTATATATTATTTTTATTATTATTATTATTATTATTATTATTTAGGATTATTAGGATTATTATTAAAAATTATATATATTTATTATATGACTATTATTATACAAACCTAATCTATTACTCTATCTGTTGATTCTTTTTTAATAATAGGATTCCCAAAAAGGGATTAGAAATGAATAAACTCGTGAAACGTTTTTGGAAGTTTAGAGGAAGTTTTTCCACGTTTTAAGTAATCCATTCCTGAAGATTACAAAGTACCTGACTTTAGCACCAACAAATGGAAGATCAGGTATTATAGTTGCCGATGCTCTTTAAAATTTTAGGTTTGGGATACGGTCAGGCAATCGCAGCATTCTCCATTGTCACGTGCTACAGCGCCTTAATGGGTTTGACGCTCTATTATCTGGTGGTCAGTTTCCAAGCTGAACTACCCTGGTCCTATTGTCAACCTGAGTGGAAGGATCAGTGCTTCGACACCCTCTCAAAAGACAACAATGCAGACAAGTCTCGCAATAACAATACCACTCCTCTCCTCAGCTCTGCAGAATTGTATTTCAGGTGATGCAGATTTCTTCTTTTTTTCATCACTCTCCTTCTGACATTAATTTCACTGCAACTGAAGCTACACTCAATTTCACAAAATTAATTCAAATTTATTCTGATAGATTACATTTATTCTATGATTAATAAAATAGTTACATAATATTAAATATTAATAATTACTTATTACTTACTAAAAAATTTTAATTTAAAGGAAAAAAGAAATGAGCTTCGTTTCTATTGAGTATATGTTGTTCATTTCTTTTTGTTTTTAATGATTTGTTTAAATAAAAAGCACTAAGTAGAGAACATAATTTATAGCAAGTATAATGAGCAAACACATCTAGAATGAAACTAGTTAGCTTGGTAGTTTTATTTGCACGTTTTTTTTTTTATTTGGCTAAAATTTGTTTGGCAAATTTTTAAAACTAAAATCATAAAATTACTAGATCACGTGATTAATTTTCTGTCATTTTGAGGATTAGTGGATTTCTGCATAACTTGGCTTAATTTAAAATATATAAATTCATGATAAAATATATATATATATATATATATATATAATACATAGCTGTCACCAATAATTATCCGTATCTTCCTACAATTTTTAAATTTTTAATTGTGGGTAAATAATAAATTAATTTAATTATCTCTCAGGAAGATCGTTTTGAACGAGTACGATTCGATTGAAGATGGTATCGGAACACCCTCCTGGCAGCTTTCTATCTGTCTCTTCGTCAGTTGGGCAACGATCTTCGGCGTCTTGTGCCGTGGGGTGAAGAGCACAGGGAAAGCAGCGTACTTCCTTGCCATATTCCCCTACGTTATTATGATATGCCTGTTAATCAGAGCGGTGACTCTCGAGGGAGCTGGCAATGGGATCCTCTTCTTTATCACCCCGGACTGGAGCAGACTCTGGGATCCAACTGTTTGGTACGCTGCCATTACCCAGTGCTTCTTCTCTCTCTCCGTCTGCTTCGGCCCAATCCTCACGTATTCTTCTTACAATAACTTCAGACACAGCGTCAGCAGGTGAGATTCTAACGCTTTATCGAGTAATTCGTAACTCGACTGCGGATTTTTATGTGGATTTAGGTAGACGTATCTGTAATGAAAAAGAAACAGATATATTTATAATGAAAAAATTGGAAGTTCAACAGGGAATTACTGTTTTATATTTGCCTGGTGTTCTAGACAGTACAGCTTTGTCTATTTTATGTATTATATACATTTATGTGTATATAATTTTATTTTTAATCTTTTTTAATCATATAAAGCCAGGAATACCTATTACCTATTAATACCCATTAATTTGATAAAGTCAGGGATACACTGTTAAACCAAAGTTTCAAATACTTCTTCTTTTCTTCATTGTCTTTAGGAATATTCGAAATATGAAGATCTATTTAGTTTGATATTGTATGATATTATATAGTTGTTTTTTTGTTTCGATTTACTGCTACAATCTTATTTTATCCGTCTTAAGCAAACTGGTGTTCCAAATATACCGTATTTCCTCTACTTGCAGTCACTGATCACTTTCTTCTCTAATTGTGCAATGTATTATACAATATGTCTCGATATGCTCTACAATACGGTGGAAAAAAAATTATGTGTCCCTTTTTATTTAATCCAAAGTGACCTTGATTTAGCTATGAAAACAAACAATTTCCGAAATTTTTTTTATTGACACCTACTGTACACCCTGTACCGTTCAACTTTTGTTCTAAACTCTTTTTTGTCAGATGGCTGTAAGTGGGTGAAAAATCGTGCATCACGTTACAGGTAACACCATGTATATGTCTGTCCTTGCCGCACGCTGTTGCTCTCCTTGTCTACCGCGCATATATCTCTGTCCTTGTCGCACGCTAGTACCCTTTTTGCCTACCGCGCATGTATGTCTGTCCTTGTCGCACGCTAGTACCGCGCATGTATGTCTGTCCTTGTCTAATGACGCTAACACAGGGAAAGCAACAGTGTGCGAGGAAAACCTTCGATCTATTGAAAAAAAAATTCAACTTTTTACACACACGTTTTTGCAGGACGAAACACACATGGAATGAAAGAGGGGAGCCTAATTCTAAGGAGGCATATAAAAAAGTTCGCAAATTATTCCTCTTAATTAGGTTTTTTTCGTAATTAGTGCGAACTGTCACAAAATGGACATAGTGGCGCCATCTAGCGGTAACTCAGTGGTACTAATTATTTATAAAAATACTTATTTCTGCGTTTTACGGGTCAAATGAGGTATGAAAAGAAAGCTAAGGGTCTAATTAGGGTAATACAATCACAAAAGTTCACGATTTATTACGTAAAATTAGGTTTTTTGGCAAATGAAAATTTCTCTGTTTTACGGGGTAAGAAACACTAGCGCCGCGTTGTGGCAGAAAGGTGGAACTAAACGGTCGAGAACCACATAAAGGGAATAATTAATTTTAAGTTTTCACGCCACAAATTTGCACTCCACGAGCATGTATTTCAAAGATAATGCTATCAGTTCCGTTCGCAAATAAATCCGAATCTAATATTCACTATAGTTTCCGAGAAATTATGCGCAAACTACAGGCACTGCTACTATCGCAAACGAAATTGAAACATTTTTTATATACGTAAACTATACTTAAACAAAATGTAGAACGCAAGCTAAGGGTCTTTAAAATCGAAGACGCAACCATAACAGTTCACAAATGATTCCTCATAATTAATTTCTTTTCGTAATTTGTGGAAAATCTGCCACCTCCTAGTGTTTAAAGGTAATGGTGGCGCCATCTGTCGGTAACTCGGCAGTACTAAAAACAGAATTTTGCGACTTTTAGTACTACCGACTGGTCAATAGATGGCGCCACAGTTACTTCTAGACGTCAACAAGTAACAGGTGAATTCAAAAATTCTGTTTTTTAGTACCACCAAGTTACCGACAGATGGCGCCACCATTACCTTTAAACACTAGGAGGTGGCAGATTTTCCACAAATTACGAAAAGAAATTAATTATGAGGAATCATTTGTGAACTGTTATGGTTGCGTCTTCGATTTTAAAGACCCTTAGCTTGCGTTCTACATTTTGTTTAAGTATAGTTTACGTATATAAAAAATGTTTCAATTTCGTTTGCGATAGTAGCAGTGCCTGTAGTGTGCGCATAATTTCTCGGAAACTATAGTGAATATTAGATTCGGATTTATTTGCGAACGGAACTGATAGCATTATCTTTGAAATACATGCTCGTGGAGTGCAAATTTGTGGCGTGAAATCTTAAAATTAATTATTCCCTTTATGTGGTTCTCGACCGTTTAGTTCCACCTTTCTGCCACAACGCGGCGCTAGTGTTTCTTACCCCGTAAAACAGAGAAATTTTCATTTGCCAAAAAACCTAATTTTACGTAATAAATCGTGAACTTTTGTGATTGTATTACCCTAATTAGACCCTTAGCTTTCTTTTCATACCTCATTTGACCCGTAAAACGCAGAAATAAGTATTTTTATAAATAATTAGTACCACCGAGTTACCGCTAGATGGCGCCACTATGTCCATTTTGTGACAGTTCGCACTAATTACGAAAAAAACCTAATTAAGAGGAATAATTTGCGAACTTTTTTATATGCCTCCTTAGAATTAGGCTCCCCTCTTTCATTCCATGTGTGTTTCGTCCTGCAAAAACGTGTGTGTAAAAAGTTGAATTTTTTTTTCAATAGATCGAAGGTTGTCCTCGCACACTGTTGCTTTCCCTGTCAGCGTCATTAGACAAGGACAGACATACATGCGCGGTACTAGCGTGCGACAAGGACAGACATACATGCGCGGTAGGCAAAAAGGGTACTAGCGTGCGACAAGGACAGAGATATATGCGCGGTAGACAAGGAGAGCAGCAGCGTGCGGCAAGGACAGACATATACATGGTGTTACCTGTAACGTGATGCACGATTTTTCACCCACTTACAGCCATCTGACAAAAAAAGAGTTTAGAACAAAAGTTGAACGGTACAGGGTGTACAGTAGGTGTCAATAAAAAAAATTTCGGAAATTGTTTGTTTTCATAGTTAAATCAAGGTCACTTTGAATTGAACAAGTAGGAACACATAATTTTTTTTCCACCTCATTGCAGAGAACATCGAGACGAATTGAAAGCACATATTACGTGATATTTTTATTAACATGTTACTCCATTTACAGTAGTGGAAATCGTGTATAATGTATATCATATATATATATATATATATATATGTATATAATATGTATGATGCACAATGTTTATAGTATAATCTACTTACAACACAATGTATAATGAATTAACTCACAATTGTTCCAGAGACGTAATGATAGTGACGACATTGGACACAATCACCAGCCTGATAGCAGGGTGCACGATTTTCGGGATTCTGGGAAATCTGGCCCATGAAATGGGCACCACAGACGTAACGACGGTAGTTCGCGGTGGTACAGGCCTCGCTTTCGTTTCCTATCCCGAAGCTTTGTCCCAGTTTCAGGTGGTCCCTCAGCTTTTCGCTGTCCTGTTTTTCGTAATGATGTTCGTCCTCGGCGTCGGGAGCGCTGTGGCACTTTCCAGCGCCGTTTTCACTATATTATCCGATCACTTCCCCAACGTGGCACACTGGAAGTTAGTACTCCTCCTTTCCATCTTTGGGTTCGTCGTTAGTCTCGTCTACGTCACTCCCGTGAGCATGCTTCATTTACTCGAAAATAATGAATCGTAGGCAAGCACTTGAAAAACTGAGTCGTTCGTGTTTCTAGTCGTTCGAATCTCTTTTTACTGTCTCGAACTTTACAAAAAAACACTCGAGATTATTTAACGAAAGCCTTTGTCACACTAGATGCATGAATAATCAGTCGAGTTCCTTGAGAGTGAAGTTTGGAGAATGAAATTATTTTGCTCGGAGGCTCAAACGACCCAGGTTGCCTACGGAGAGTTAATAAAAGTATTACAAGTATTAAATACTTTAACGTTACTGTTAACAACGCGATGAGTATATCTTCTGACTCGAAGGGTGGCCAATGGTTCATAACGCTGGTGGATTATTACGGTGGCACTTTCGTGGCGATCATCGTCGGCGTTTTGGAGATAATAACGGTATTCTGGATCTACGGCCTGACGAATTTTATCAATGACGTCGAGTTCATGCTCGGCCGGAAACCGTGGTTTTATTGGAGGCTCTGTTGGGCTATAATCACACCGATATTAATGATCGTTATTCTAGTGTGCACGATCGCTACCTACGAATCACCTACTTACGATGGTGTACCGTTTCCAGCTTACGCTTACGGTTAGTAAAATGTTTTTACCGGTTCTTACGTTAAATTTCAATAAAAAGTCCTGAAGGAACGTGTAATTTGTTGTCAACTTTTCAGGCGCCGGACAAAACAAATAACAAATTTATTACCTCTCAATAATTTCTGTCCAGTGGATATAATAATAATAATACCGACGAGCTGAAAAAGAAAGCGTCGAATTATATGTATACGGTTCGGTCACTCGTTATGGTCCGCAATCAGTCGCCAGCACAAGTGGTTAATCTGAAAATTGCAATATTTTCTCAGTTTTTAGTACATTTTAAGTATAACCCGGGTAAAACAAATAACAAATTTATCACCTCTCAATAATTTCTGTCCAGTGATATACCGACGAGTTCAAAACAAAAAGAAAGCGACGATTTATTGTATACGGTTCGGTCACTCGTTATGGTCCGCAATCAGTCGCCAGCACAAGTGGTTAATCTGAAAATTGCAATATTTTCGCAGTTTTTAGTACATTTTAAGTATAACCCGGGCAAAACGAATAACAAATTTATTACCTCTCAATAATTTCTGTCCAGTGATATCATACCGACGAGTTCAAAAGAAAAAGAAAACGACGATTTATTGCATACGGTTCGGTCACTCGTTATGGTCCGCAATCGGTCGCCAGCGCAACTGGTTAACCTGAAAATTGCAATATTTTCGCAGTTTTTAGTACATTTTAAGTATAACCCGGGCAAAACAAATAATAAATTTATCACTTCTCAATAATTTCTGTCCAGTGATATCATACCGACGAGTTCAAAAGAAAAAGAAAGCGACGATTTATTGCATACGGTTCGGTCACTCGTTATGGTCCGCAATCGGTCGCCAGCGCAACTGGTTAACCTGAAAATTGCAATATTTTCGCAGTTTTTAGTACATTTTAAGTATAACCCGGGCAAAACGAATAACAAATTTATCACCTCTCAATAATTTCTGTCCAGTGGATATAATAATAATAACCGGCGAGCTCAAAAGCGACGAATTATATGTAAACGGTTCGGTCACTCGTTATGGTCCGCAATCAGTTTGCCAGCGCAAGTGGTTAACAATGAATTTCTGTTTCTTCCCCTAGGAATTGGTTGGTTTCTACTGTCCTTGGGAGTTCTTGCGATCGTCGGTTGCATCGTACAGAAATTAGTGCAACTGAGGTCATCGTCGTTAATCGAGGTAATCTGATAACAAAATAAATTGGTTTTACTTATTAGAAGAGATTCGAAGAGTTTTGGTTTTCGCTTGTTACAACGTCAAAAATGAATGCGTTTACATTGAAATTACAGTTCAGATCGAAGCAAAAGTGAAATTTTATTTAAGTTAACTCCCAGCCACTGTGAAATTGTTAATTTCATTGACGAGTGTTTTTTTTCTTTTCTTCCACAGACTGTGAAAGCAGCGTTCAGGCCCTGCGAGGAGAAATGGGGACCCAACGATCCCAAGATTCGGCTGGAATGGAAGGAGTTCATAGCTGAAAGGAACTTCCAGTATCGCGGTGGTTTCGTTGAAACTTTTTTAAAGTAAACAATAAAACGATCAAATGTACGCAGCGAACCTATTCAATCCCCCTTCACAAACTAACGCGTGTATTCATTTTATGCTTATATCGTGCCTGTTGGAATTGTTTCGTTTCTGAAACGATCCTCCGTCGATCGAAACGACATTTATTATCGCCAGATAAATAGTGCAGTCTAATTTTCTCACTGGGACTGATAGGTCTGTTATTAATCCCCATGGAGGTCAAAATTATATTCATATAATTGCCACGTTGCAAGAAACACTCGCCAGCGTGGAAACTAAAAAAAAATCAGGCATTTTTCTTTGTCAATGATTGTTTCATCCTTTTTTCTCTCCTCTTTAATAACTAGCGACATTGCACAGAGAATCGAGACTACCAACGAGAGCCAGTTGATCGTGTCGTATAACGATAAAAGTTTATATAACTGTCTGACTGAGCTTACACTATGGATCATCCGACGCGTTCGATTTGCAAAATAGCGTCCATCGCTCCAGGTCGAGTTTTTTCGATGTACATGATAGTTCGTGACGAGGTGTTGTTAATCGCCAATGTAAACTTTCGTTACTGTTTTGCTCAACAGAGGTGTCCAGTTCTATTTTATTTACGAATGACGTGCTCGTTAGGACGCAATCGTTCATCACTATTTAATTGTACAAGTTCTGATATTTCCTACGAATAACATTCAATGTAATATCCCCTATGAACGTGAATTTTCTAATCTCTCTAATTTCTTTTCATTTCTGCTTGAAAATGACAAAATCCTACCGATACCGATTGTCGTTTTTCCGAACGAAATTTGAAATACTACTCTTCGATCGTGCGGCCAAGTAAGTTTCAGTTTTGATATATGTTCGCGTGATAAATTGAATTTTAAAACGAGGAGAGACGGAGCGAATTCGACAACCACGAATCATTACGTAAGTACGATTAAAACGAATAGGAAAAATTTTTTTTTATCAGTCTACTCTATCGAGGAATTTTGATTCAGAAGATCAAAGAGTTCGAGAGAATTCGCAGAGATAAAAGGCAGAAGAGAAAGAGAGAAGAAAATCCACGGTCGAAGAACACGAAAGGAAAAAAAAAAAAAGAAAAAATGATAATATAGTAGGTTGTATAGCTGTCATTTTCAAGATTTCTCACGACGACTATGAGAGGAGACAAAGGTGTCGATCAGTCTTCGAAACGCTCTTGTGTCGCGAACGTCGCGCTTAGGTTTGGGCAGTCTCTCCGCGTTGAGGAGTGAATTATGCGTTGTACAAAGGTGTGTAATTCTCATTTGATCTCTTTATCATCTCTCTGAACCAGGTCCAAACTAAAAAAAGGAAAAGAAAGAAGTTTACACGTGAGGTTCACACTTTGAGTGATTATTTTGCAAAATTATCGTCGGGGCAGAAATTACTCTTGCAAATATCGTCGCGCGCAAAATCTCGTTGCACATGGCGTAAGAAAAATATGTTCGTGTCATGTTTCTTGAGACGACGAGTTCGTTCCATTTTTACGTATTGTCGCTACCATTGTTATTAAATATTATTACAGGCACATAGGAAGTCGAAACTTGATAAACGTAGATATAATAACGTTTCGTAGTTCGTTCTATTTATCAAATGTGGAACATCCCGCGGCAACTTAATCTAAATTGCGGCTGTAAATTCTTTTATTGATGTCTTAGCATTTTTTCTTTTTACCTTGACACCCGTATATAGTCAACTCTTGATGTCTCAGTGAAAGACAAGGGCAATATCAACGTAAAAGATATATTGCCCCTGTCTTTCGTGCAGACAGATTTTTATTAATTAGAATTAAGATAATTAAAATATATGTGGCTCTGTAAATATATAGAAAAATAGTTTTTCAACACACGTAGATTAATACTTTCTTATGGGGAATTTGGGGTTGAATTGCATCGATTAATAGAACAAAAAGATATATAATTTTATGAGTGGTAAAAAATTGTCACCCTCATTTTGTCACCCCTTCTGCAAACGATTTTTTAACAAAGTTTTTAAACAAAGTTTTTTTTCATATCTTCAGAAGCAACTGAGACATTCAAGACAATCAACATGGTCCATCCTGTTGGAATCGCATAAAAGTTTTAGAATTATAAAAAAGCCCCTTTTTTTTTGCAAAACGAAACAAATTTTTGCCTAGAGTCTACTTCTGTGTACCATCAATTACAAATCATTTTATGGTGAAATTATTAATTTCCATAATAAAATTCCAGAATAGTGTTTAACAATACTATTGCAATAGCATTACACTAAATTATTATTAATATTAGTAATATATCAATAATAGTAATATATAATAATATAATATATATAATATAATAATAATATAATATTAATAATAGCAACACATTGTTAGTAAGATTATTAACACTAGAACTACCAACGATTAAAGCATAAAATTTCCATCAAAGACATTAAAGTCAAAAAAAAAAGAGAGAGAGGAACTTTATGATATAATGGAGTATACAATCTTTTATTTTATGAGAAATTATTTAAATCTTTAAAAATACGCTGCTTTACGTGAGATGTAAAATATGTTAAATATAAAATATCTAACAAAAGTCATAATTATAGTCATTCCGACCACTTTGATAGTCCTAATGTTCATATCATCTGTAATGTACCTTCCTTAAACAGAAAATACATTTAACGCATTGAAATTAATGGGCAGACAAGAATGGAAGAAAATCATTATATATAGATCAAGAAAGCAATTTCCGTTTGCTATTACTCGATGGAATCATCGATGTTTTGTTCACAGTCTTCTTTGCTATCAGATTAATATCTGGTAACAATTGTTGTTAATCACATCGCACACGTTCGCATAAAAGCGCGAGAAAAACATTCGTTGATATGTCGCGGTTATGGAATTACGTAAACGACTGATTAACAAAGAATCGACATCGATGGAAATCGCAGAATAATAGAGGAAAGACGGTCAAAGCCTTTTCTTTCAATTTCATACAGAGTAATTTCATCGACAGCAACGACAGCGTGGAAGGCTCGTACAGGCTTTCTAAGATGTCAGCAAGTAGGAAACCAGTCGAGAATGGAGTGAGTCTTGCTTTTACATTACATTGGTTGCTAAGATACTGCTCTTACTAACTTTTATACCTTTACGAGAGTTCTGACTTTGAGTTCTGAGTTCTCCTTACGAGAATTTGACTTTGAACCTTTAACATTTACAGAAAGCTTCTCGCGGCTTCTACAATAATGTTATTTTCAACTAGTCTTGCTGTCCGAGTTTCAAAAAAGGACCTTTTACCTTTTCAGTCGTCGACAGTTAGAGTAGAGGAGAAACCTACGAGAGCTCAGTGGACGAACAAAATGGAATTTTTGATGTCGTGCGTTGCATTTTCGGTCGGCCTTGGAAATGTCTGGAGATTTCCTTACACTGCCTATCAGAACGGTGGTGGCGCGTTCCTGGTGCCATACGTGATCGTCTTGTTCATTGTTGGTAAACCGATCTACTACATGGAGATGATACTGGGACAATTTAGCAGCAGATCTTGCATAAAGATCTGGTCCATCTCCCCCCTTTTCAGAGGTAACACGTATAATCCGATCAATCTTTTGTTCAAAGTCTGAGCATCGCTGGTCACAGTTCTAACAATTATCAACTTCTGATCTCTCTCAGGCATTGGCTATGGCTTGACGATCTCTGTTTTCTCAGTGGTCACGTACTATTGTTCTCTGATGGCACTGACGTTGTATTATTTGTCAGCTAGTTTCCAATCAGTCCTTCCTTGGGCCTACTGTTGGGAAGAGTGGAAAGATATCTGCTTCGACAGTGCTCCAACTGCTAACAACGAGACAATAGCAAATATTAGTAGCAAGAGTAGCTCTGCTGACTTGTACTTCCGGTAAAATCCATCTTATCTAGTTAAGAATGATAATTTTGTCAAAATTCTGCTAATAATTCTCCTACTAATAACAGAGATATATTAGTAGCAAAAATAGCTCTGCTACTATTGGTAAACAGTCAAACAGTCTCACAATAAATATTGCAAGATTGTTGTCTTATCCAGTTGAAAATGATAATTTTGCCAAAATTCAGCTAATAATGCCCCTACTAATAACGAGATATACAGTAGCAAATATCGGTAGCAAAAGTAGCTTTCTCACAATAAATATTGCAAGATTATTGTCTTATCCAGTTGAAAATGATAACTTTGCCAAAATTCAGCTAACAATGCTCCTACTAATAACGAGATATACAGTAGCAAAAGTAGCTTTGCTGACTTGCACTTCTTGCAAACAGTCAAACAATCTCACAATAAATATTGCAAGATTGTCGTCTTATCCAGTTGAAAATTAATTCTATACTTTTTCGTTCATCTAGCAAGGTGGTTCTCAACGAGATTGGACTAGAGGAAGGTTTGGGACTTCCGTCGTGGCAGTTGGTCCTCGCTCTGTTTGTCAGCTGGGCGTTCGTTTTCGTAGTGCTGAGCAACGGCGTGAAGAGCAGCGGGAAAGCAGCGTACTTCCTCGCCATATTTCCATACGTGATCATAATAACTCTTTTGATAAGGGCAGTCACGTTGGAAGGGGCCGTCGATGGAATAATATTCCTCTTTGAACCAACCTGGGAGAAGATCCTCGATCCGTCAGTATGGTACGCAGCTGTGACGCAGTCATTCTTCTCCCTCGGTGTCTGTTTCGGGGCTGTTGTCATGTATTCCTCCTACAATCGCTTCGACCATAACATATTGAGGTAATTATGATTCGTTCAGCGTTCTATCTGATTCTAGATAACATCTGTCGTACGTCTCTATTACGTAATTCTAAAACATCCTTCTGACACGACGACAAAGTCAATGATGCATTTGCAATTTTGATCAAAACCTCAAGAACTTAGGTATCCAACAAATGTAAAAACTTGAAACTTTTCGACGTATTTCAAATGTTACAAATTTTAAACGAAAAATAAATTTCGAAATTGAATGAAAGCTTGAAGCCAGGCACATTTGCAAGATACAAAAACGTTGACAAGTTACAATATATAGAAAACTCTGCAAAAGTTTATAGTGTTTATAAATGCATTTCGTTTAGAGATTGCACGGTAGTAACAACCATGGACTTGGGCACGAGCCTGATAGCAGGGACAACAATTTTCGGTATCCTGGGCAATCTCGCTCAAGAGTCTGACAAAGACATCAGCAACGTGGTTCGTGCCGGGACAGGTTTAGCTTTTATCTCCTATCCGGAAGCCCTGGCGAAATTCACCGTGGTCCCGCAATTGTTCGCCGTGCTCTTCTTCTTGATGCTGTTTATCTTGGGGATAGGCACCAGCGTAGCGTTCACCGCTGTCGTCGATAGCGTCATTAAGGACAGATTTCCCCATCTCCCAGACTGGAAGATTGCCGGTGGCGTTTGTTTCGCTGGCTTCCTCGTTGGAATCGTTTACTGCACGTCAGTAAGTGTGAACGTTCATTTTCGACTCTCTCGACGAAATTACAGAAAGCACAATCTACAAATGAAAATAAGAAAATGCCGTCATATAAATTTTGTTTGTGACAAAGCTGTAGGCAAATTTTGAACATTAGCCTGAATATGTTCTGCACGTGCAAGATGATGTAGCCAATTTGTAATTTGTACAGCCAAAGAAGATTTACCAGTCATTTGGTATTATCCTTGAGAAATGTGTTTTTCTCTCAACTATTTGTAGAACAAAAACGTTGGAACTTTTATCTATGCGTTCAATCGCGACTGAATCTCTTTTCAGGGTGGACAATGCATCTTAAACTTGGTAGACTATTTCGGTGGGACGTTCATCATAGTGTTCCTTGCCTCTTTTGAACTGGTCGCTGTTTCCTGGATATACGGTGAAACCTTCGTTTTCGTTATAACTACTCTTGACTTTATATAGAGGACGTTTTCAACAAATGTTGGTTGTTTTTATCTCCGCTTCATTCCCCTCGTAGGTGTCGACAATTTTCTAGACGACGCAGAATTTATGCTGGGCAACAGGCCCTCGTTCTACTGGAGGTTCTGCTGGTATTTTCTAACACCGTTGACGCTCCTCTCGATTCTTATTTACTTCCTCTGTGAACTGAAGCCCATCACGTACAATGACGAGTATTATCCAACTTCCGCCTACGGTACAGCAAATTCTATAGCCTTCAGGGTGGGCCAAAATCCTACCAAAACAATAACAGACAGTAGTAAAATACTTTGGCAATCGACATTTGAAAGAAATAACTTTTAAAACACAATGGAAAAAATCATGTTCTTAAACTCAAATTTAATTTGACATTGATGAAATTAGCTTCTTCTTGTATTTTGATGTTTTATTAAAAAAAAAAAAAAAAAGAAAAAAGTAGGTGGGAAGAAACTTTTGCCCCATCCTGTACTGTCTCGACACGAACTTTGTAATACAAAAGAAATGTTCGTTCGTCTCGTTTTCCTGGAAATTTCAATTTCAATGTTTCAGTGGCTGGCTGGTTACTTTTGGGACTGGGGGTGATACAACTTCCTATCTGGATGCTCGTCAGTAAGTTGAAAAACAAGGACAAATCTTACTTGGATGTAAGTAACGAAAAATATTAGTGACAGATGCTGACATAATTTGACAGTGAATGAAAAAGAAAAATCCCTCTTGTAGTTGCTTAAACCGAATCCCGATTGGGGACCAAAGGATCCCACCAAGTACAAAGAGTGGAAGGAATTCAAAGACTCGAAGAGGATCGCGAGGATGAGCTTGGACAAGAAAAGATCGAGAATCGTTGCTTTATTGATCGGAGAGGATTGAGAGTGATGCGTGCTCGTCGAAAAAAAAGATATGCACCATCGATTTTGATGCTCTTCGCCTTGGTTTGTTATCATCGTGCGCCACCAACGAGAACGGCGACATTTTATTGATTTCACGAAGACACTGCGCATCATAAATATTAACATCTTACACAAATAAATATTGAATTCGTATCTTGCTTCAGTGAGAACGTACAGACTTGGGAATCGAAGCAAGCTGAGAACAACGTTACAATAATTAGACTGCGGATGTTTGTGCAAATTTGTATTTCTACGAACAACAACAACTTGGAGAAGTTTGTCCCCCATTCTTGTTAAATGTTACAACAGGTACACTTCGCTCTGCGTGGTTCACAGGTTTCAAAAGAATGTCTTAAAAATGCAGAAACACACGACAGTCTAAGACTACCGCTCGTACGAAGACGTAACGAGAGCCACTAATCTTTCTTGTGGTTTTTACGAATCAAAGTGTATATCAACTGAAGCCATTTAGGTTGCGTCCTGGCGTTTCTCTCTTTCAAATTCTCCTCTCTGAAGCGTAGCCAAGCCGTTCTGTGCTCGATTTCTCTGGGTCCCCATCGCGTCGTCGGCAGAAAAGACTTCTTTAAATTCTACAAAAATCACGGTGACGATTCGTCGGAATTAGAATCGAATGAATTAAGATGTAATTCGAAATGATGTCTGTATCTCTCTGAATAAAATCCATTGTAATATCATTGTAATAAATTCGAAAAGGAGAAAGTGAAATTGAATTAGAAACTGTGTACGAATTGATTTTCACTGAGGTACCTGCAACAGCGGCAACTTTCTGTTCTTCAGCATTTCCACGATCATCCAGAATGGTATTTGGAAAACGCTGAAGCAAAGTATGACGACACCAGCCGCGTGTGCCGTGGCCGGATACGTTTTGCCACCGTAGGTCAACGGGGAAAGGGTGGCGACAGTGTAAAGGAATATCGTTATCAAAATCAACGGCGTTATCAGGAACCAACAGATTCTCCAGTAGCTGCTTGTTTTCCTGTCCAGCATGAACTCGATGTCGTCTAGGAAATTTTCTATGCCTGTTCAAACAGAACGTTTGATACTCGTTGGGTCGTTCCAATCAAAACTTTTACATAGACGGATAGATCATAGATCTATCTATAGATTGTATAGATAGATTTTAATTTGATAGATAGACCTTATAAGATTTTATATAGATAGAGAATAAATAAATTTTAATAGATAAACAATAGATTCAATTTGACAGATATAGACAGATAGATTTTATAAGATTTTGTATAGATGGATTTTAATTTGATAGATGTAGATAGTTAGATTTTATAAGATTTTATATAGATAGATTTTTATAGACAGAAAATAAATAGATTTTAATAGATAAATGATAGATAGATTTTACTTTGACAGATATAGACAGATAGATTTTATAAGATTTTATATAGATAGGTTTTAATTTGATAGATGTAGATAGTTAGATTTTATATAAATAGATTTTAATTTGACAGATGCAAACAGTTAAATTTTATAAGATTTTATATAGATAGATTTTAATGGATTTGACAGATTTCAATACAAATAAATGTACATGGGATTTTAATCAGATACAAAAATTAACATTCGCTAGAATGTATACAAACCGTATACCCAGGTCACGGCAGTGATCTCGAATGAAGCCAGAATGAACACGACGAACGACGTGCCATAGTAATCGACCAACGTCAACAAAAATTGTCCACCCTGCGATCAGAATTGATAATTACCATCGATCGATGAGTGTGACCTCTTGAAAGTCTCGAAAATATCAACTTCAGTTCCTTATTTCTCTTCGTTGGTAATCGACAAACAATGTATAAAATATACATGTGTCTATGCATGTGTCTCTGATAATTGATATCTTCGAAGCGCGACCAACACATTCGTTGCCACGTGTGTCATCAAATCTGGTACAGAATGGACTCGTTTTCAATGTTTACATCGCTAATAGATGTATTAGAAGAAAGTAATCGTTGATATCATTATTAAACGATGTTTAATGCGTTCTTTGTGTAGTGTATCAAAAATGATATACGTGGCTCAAGTGGCAATGCATGAATATATAATAATAATAATAATGAGATCATTTCAGTTTAATTTATAATACCGTTCCAATACTACTTCAATTGTTTGCTTGTAAAATTATTTTCAAATGGGTGAGCTAATGTTGCGAAAGTCGAAAGACTTGTTGAACTACGTACAGGAGTGACATAAACAGTGCTAACAGCGAATCCTATTGAACAGACGGTAACCACGATTTGCCAGATTTCCACGTTCGGCAGTTTCTCCTTCAAGGCGGTCACTATCCCTGAAACCATTCCCACGATGCTGCCCACGCCGAGGACGAACATCATCACGAAGAACAGCACCGCGAATAACTACAATTAAACAAGGATATCTTATGAAAGTATACCGTGTAAGGTTGAAACAAAGAAGAAAACAAGAAATAAACAAAAGGATCCTCGTTTGCCAATGACACGATTGTATCGATACGAGAAAAAGAAAAAGAAAAAAAAATAGAGAAAAAGGATCCTACGTAGACAGTTATTCGTTTTAGCAGATTCGTTTCTTTTTACTTGAGGTACGACGGTGAACTTGGCAATGGCGTCGGGGTAAGAGATAAACGCCAGACTAGCACCGGACGTAACCACCTTGTCGACATCCGTCAAGTTCATTTCGTGGGCGAGATTCCCCAAAATCCCGAAGATCGTGCACCCCGCTATGAGACTCGTTACAGTGTCGAGGCTGGTCACAATGAACGCATCCCTGAAAACGACGAAGCACTCTATTACAAAGCGCCCTCCACATTTTCTACGTTTCTATTGAGCAGTGTGAGTAAGTAAATCGAGCAGATGTGATCTTCGTCAAATGGATCAGGCTTTCTTTTATTTCGTTAAGAACGTTACAATCAATCCTCATTGAGGATTATAAGTAAGTAGGCTGGCGTGAGTCAATGGCATGCTGAGTAGTCACTGCTACTAGTGTCGATCAATGAGATACATTGGTTCGGATGTTTATATAAACCTGCGCTGAAAGTCCTGAGGGTAGTATAAGAGTTTTTAGCCTTCGCTCGTAATGGATCAGGCATCGACGAATATTTCTGTATGTTTACCTGTATATGTTGTGCCTGAAGTCATTGTGCGACGAGTAGGTGATGATGGAACCGAAACAGACAGAGAGCGAGAAGAAACACTGGGTGACGGCCGCGTACCAAACATTTGGTTCCAAAAGTTTCGACCATTCCGGGGTGATGAAGAAGAGGATCCCGGTCGCGGCACCTTCCAGGGTCACTGCCCTGACGAGGAGAGCCAGCAGGACGACGTATGGGAAAATTGCGAGGAAGTAGGAGAACTTGCCGGAGCTTTTCACGCCCTGGAACGTTATCAAAACAACGGACGACCAACTGACGAGGAGGCACAACGTCAACTTCCAGTCTGGCAGTCCAATCCCGTCGTCGATGCTGTCTTTCTCCTGAAGCACCACTTTTCTGAGGATCGTCGCCGCCATGGAAAAGAAAAACGATTCAAAAAATTCAGAAAACTTTTGTAGGACGTTTGTTCCTCTTTGAAATTGAAGCTCCAGAACTTACAGAAAGTAGAGCTCCGCGGAACTCTTGCGTTCTCTCTTGTCGAACAATTCGTGGAACGTGCTGGCGTTAATCGTTTTACTGTCGGCCGTTTGGCTGGAATCGATACAATAGTCAGACCACTCGTCCCTGCACTTTGCCCACGGCAATTCAGACGAGAAAGACGCGACGAGAAAGAAAAGTGTCAGGGACATCAGCGAACTGTAATACGTCATTAACGCCACGTTCGAGCAGAACTGGGACCATCCAACGCCTATGGCAATAATTCTCGATACAGTGATCCGGATTCTCCATTAGACAACAATTCACTTCCCACAACTTAAACATCGCCTCTATCAGAAACGAAAACAGCTCGCAGGACATTAACGAACATGCGCTCGAACGATCGAGAAATATAAGAACAATTAATTTGTCGGTTTTATCATTAAAGAAATCGTCTAATTACCACCAAACGCGGGCGAAATGTTCCACACCTTGATCGACGAGGACGAGGAGAATTGGCCGATGATCATCTCCAGGTAGTAAAACGGTTTTCCAACGAGCAACAGGACGATGATGTACGGTATCAAGAATGCGCCGCCGCCGTTCTCGTAGGCAGTGAAGGGGAACCTCCAAATATTACCGAAACCTATCGACATCGCGATGCAGGACATTAAGAATTCTATCTCGTTGTTCCACCTGCTTCTCACTTCTTCCGTTCCCTTCGTTGTTTCTGAACGTCCTGACGTCGATCTCTTTAGTTCCTCCTCGCTGGTAGACCTCGCTTTCCCCGTTTCGTCCCCGACGAACGCTGGATTTCGATGGCCCTCGTCCTGTCAAAACAGATACAAATCTCATCATTTAAAATCGAATGGCATTCGAACGATCTCTGTTCGATAGCCTTCTAGTATTCTAGCGTGGAGTGCGTGCTTTTTCTTTCGACTCTGTTAGGGAATCTTTTTTGGGAGAAAGAAACTATTTACACCATTTGCAGTCAAATTGACAAGGTTCATTTTTTGGTGTTCCAAAAACAACGTTCTACAATTTTTTTCGGACAAAGAAAGTCAGAATTAAAGTTAGACGCTGCGACACTCTCAAACATGGTCGTTTTTGGAAAAAAGGTCGTCTCACGGTGGCCATTCTGCTTGTCGGAAATAAAAGGAAACGTGAATGTTTTTTAATTAGTATGAATTTGGCTGTAGTAAGTACCAATACTATAATAGGTAATTAAAAAAGTGGCGATAGTTTAAAGTTCGATTATCGATTTTCGCATGTTTTTGTTAAACTTAGACCCAGAAAAATATAAAAAGTAAAATTTTTTGGTTGATCCTGGGGCTATAGTCGCACATGTACTAAACGCGATTACTGGCAAAGGTAATAAAAATTTATATAAATAACATAACTACTCCAATTTATTAGGAATTGATCGTAAAAAATAGAATAAGCAAATAAAAAACATCATTCTGGTTTAATGTGTGAAGGAGTAATTATTGGATTTGCTATTTTAAAATTTTGTAAATCGACACATATATAAATTAGTAAAATAAAAATAATTATATCTTTAATTATAAAATATGGATAAAAAATAATTTTTAGATATCATGCTCTGAGAAACATAGCTTCCAGAAAAGTGCCTTTAAAGTTTAGTATTGCGGTAACAATGAACGCTGTTCGTCGCGTCAACCTTCAACCATAACTTCGTTAATTTCAGGAGTTCACGATTTAAGGTTACAGAGATTTATTTTTCAAACTATGTCCTATAACTTTGAGAATATGCCCCCCCCCAAAAAAAAAATCGATTTTTTTTCAGTAGTTCACACTATAATACCCCCTTGAGTACAATAGTTTCTCGCGAGGATTTTCCTTCATTAGTTTGATACATTAGAATGATAATTTGGCCAGGTCTCCTAATTTTCAACGAATCGTCGTGAAACCACGTGTACGTCATTCTTTTTTAGAATACTTGCGACAAAGTCGTAATATTGCGAGTAATAAAACTACGTTGCAGTAAAACCGTCGATAGATAGCGATAGAATTAGATTTTAAGCTCTCTGGAATTATAGGACGATCGTTATCGCGTGAATAAAATCTCGTTATCGCGAGTGCACGTTATGAATATCGGGTGTGAAATTTAACTCATTTCCCGCCGGTGAGATTCGACCGAAAAAAAAAGAGAAAAAAAAATTCATTACAAGTTACTCGACGAAATTTCACAAGAAACGTATTACGCACAGAGAACGTTCCCTGAATTTGACGCAACGAGAGAATATTCGATCGACAAATTACACTTAACACGTGAAAACAGAAATTTTGCAAAGGAGAGATCAATCACTATTCTCACTATCACACTTCTCATTCGTCGGACGAACAAGTGTCTCGCAGATTTAATCATCTCACCGATCGTTGCCGCGTTCTCCATAAAAATATCGCCGAGGAAATATCATTATCACTCCTTTTAGAAGAGAATTCAATCGCCCGATCGTCAACGAACATAAGTGCCCACCCATTGTTGCACGACGCACGTTGTAACTTCCACGAAGTATCGAGAACAGAGGGGAAAAGAAGAGTCACAGTCTCGATCGCACTCACCATTTTTTCTTCGCCTTGTTGTGCCGACGACGATGAGAAAAAAGAAGAGAGAAGAAGAGAGAAGAAAGAGAGGAAGGACGATGTTCAAAAATTACAGAGAAAGAAGAAAGAGAGGAAGGACGATGTTAAAAAATTACAAAGAAAGAAGAAAGAGAGGAAGGACGATGTTCAAACAGTTATTTAGGTAGAGAGTATCGGGAGTGTGATTTCGTCGTGCGCCGCGATCGACATCGCCGAGGCTTGCTCTTCTAATCGCGGTTATTATACGTATGCCGATATATTGTATACCCCCGACGAACAGCTCGGTTGAAACCTTGATTGATAAAACGATCGTGATCTCAACACACAGATTACATCGCGGTTTCGTGTATATAAGCTTGAGATAACGATTGATCCGCAAGGATATGAGGCGGTGACGTCATTATACAAAATTCGTCGCACCGCGTACTTCAAGGGGAGAAAGAAGGCTGCATTCTTCACCGTGAGCATTGTTCGAAGTCATGTTCGCCAGCACGAAGCGCCGTGAATTGATTTTCATCGTGAAGTTGCTGTTGATGGAATAAAATGAACGTGCGAGAGGATCGCGACGTTGAGAAGAGCATAATCGTGGAGCACGAACGTGGAGGATGGTGATCGATCAAAACCGAACGACGTGTTTATCGATAAATATGTATTGTTATAAATTTGATGATAATTGAATTAAATATGTTAACAATAATTTAACGATAACTTGATGATAAATTTAATAGTGACTTCATGTTAATGATAAGTCTAATGATAATTTTAATTTAAATTAATTCAATTCACATACTTGTGATCCTTGCCTTTCCGCTCCGGATGACTTCCGGTTTCATTTGCGCATAGTTGCAATGTTGTCATTAGATTACAATTCCCTCTTGATTACAATCCCGTCTAAAAGTATTGAACTAATATAATATGCCTATATATATATACTAATATAATATAATAGAATAGAATAGAATAGAATACAATACAATACAATACGATACAATATAATATAATATAACTATATACTATATACTAATATAATATAATATAATATGCCTATATATATATATATTAATATAATATAATAGAATAGAATAGAATAGAATAGAATACAATACAATACAATACAATACAATACAATACAATATAATAGAATAGAATAGAATAGTATATAATACAATACAATACAGTACAATACAATACAATACGATACGATACAATATAATATAATATAACTATATACTATATTCTAATATACCTATATATATATACATATTATATTAGTTCAATACTTTTGGGCAAAAGAGGGAATTGTAATCTAATGACAACATTGTAACTATGTACAAAAAACTGAAAGTCATCCGAAAGGCAAGAATCAGAAACAAATTAAATTAAATTAAAATTATACATATATATATATATATATATATATATATATCAAATACTAAGTGATTAAAAATAACTAGACTCAGCTGACTATCTCTAACTTTACATTACATTGCTTTGCCCTATAATTATTACAAACGTAACAGGACAAAGACGGAAACAAAATGAGCTAAATAATATTAAGCTTGATGATAAGTCTAAATTAACGAAAAATCATTAACAAATATTATTTATAATTTTATATCATACAAATTTGTATAAATAACGTGCAGCGTAAATTTAGGACAAGTCTGACGACTGACTTAATTACCAATCGTCTGAAATTCAATGTGAATCAGCTGAAAGAGATTCTGGAGGAACACGGTTTGTATCGTTCCGACTTGGAGAGGTTAAAAGAGCGGGGACTCGACGAGATCAACGAGGAGACGAACGAAAATACTCGACAGTTTGGGAATGACTGAAAGGGAATGAAAAATTGAGAGAAGCTTCGTCTCCTCGGAAAGAAGTCGAGGAATTCCTGCGCGAAAGATCGATGAGTCAAAGTTTCGTCAACGTCTTTTTAAAAACTGGCTTCGCCGAGGGATTTCACAGGTGAGAAGAAAAGAACGAACAAATTTCGAAAATATCGACGACATGAAATGAAACGAAAATTCCACGCGTGTATATTTAATTCTACAGCGTTCAAAGAAAGAAACAAACAACGTATCGTTTCTAGACTTCTGAATGCAATGGGCTTTACTCTCGAAAACTTTACTCTCAAACGGAAGAATTGCGAAAATTGTGAAATTCGGAATCAGATTGTCCACTGGAAGTCGATTCCTCCACGTCCAACGAGGAGGAATACTTGCCGTCGGACAGTCTTCATTTGAAACACCTGCTCGGCAAACCCTTGACGTATTATTATATTTTAGTATATAATTTAGTATATTATATTTATAAACAAAATATAATAAACGTCGAGTATCTTGGCCACTGGCTCTTAAATTACAAAGTGTTGAATGTTTCGAACCCTCGATCGTTCCAAAATTCCCTGCGACTCTCTGTCAATTGTAAAAATTTCAGATCCGCGAGGAAAGGAAGAGGAGGAGGAAGGAGTTCGAGTTGGAGCTGATGATTGAGAAGGGACGAATGAAACTGCAGGTGAACTTTGCAATTTGCAGCTTGATTCTACTATTTTTTTTTTTTTTTTTTTACGGAAAGTAAAACTCTTTATCTTTGAAAATTGGCTATGAGACAGCACGAGGAAGAGGAGGTGCCTGCGTCGATGCAAGATGAAGAAGAGAAAGAGGAATTTCTCGATGACTGGAGCTTCGTAAACGACGAATAATTGAAAATTCATTAATTACGAATTTTTATGATTTGTCGCTCTAGACTAATTTACAATTCATTATGCAAGCACATCTATACATGCATGACGGTCATTCAACTACATGACTGATGACGAATTAATAGTAATTGCAAGTTGAAAGTCAAAAAGGCAAAAATAATGCAACGAAAGAATAAGTTCAATTCTAGCCTCGAGATGCTGTATAAATAATAATAATTACGCTCATAACAACGAGTTAGTTGAAATTATTGATTGTCGTAATAAAATTATTGATTATTCACAGAAATAGGATTTTACTAAGAGTTGATGAATTAGAACTGATTTAAATATATACCAATGCGAAAGGAGAACAGATTAGAGAACTGATTTCCACGTTTCGCAATTTATTTTTCAATACTTTTCATTCGGCTAAAGAATAGAAGCATTCGCTGGTAGGTTGAGAACAATATAACAATAACACACATTGCAACTCGGAATGTGTTATTAAATTCCAAAGATGTTCCCATTTTCCAAGCATCAAGAGCATGAAAACTGCTTTAACCGGTCGTCTGAGGAATCCTTGACCGTTCATTCTACGCGTGTATGGAATTCCCCGGCTTATACGGCGAGGAAGACATTTCAATAGAAGAAGTCAACAACCAACGACACTCGAACGCAAATGTGTACAATCAATAATAATGAATCGTTGTACCAGTTATATGTTTTACGGTTACTCGGCTGAAATTTGAATTTTGCTACTTGTTCAAGCTTTGTTCAAGCTTTGTTCAATGTTCACTGATTATTCGCAATGAAAATACAAAAATCTTTATTATTGGCTGATACTTAGTAAGCTTCGGACAATGAGCTTAAATTTGGAAAAATTCACCATGTTTACCGGAGACATAAATTTAGTGTTTGCTTTCCTTTACTCTGTCAGTGAATAATTACAGTATAACAAACAAAAGTTACTTTAATTAAATTATAAATATAATATTTCAATGTTGTATATAATATTTTAATATTATATAAAATACTTTAATATAAAGTTGTATTTAAAATACTGTGATATCTTAAAATAGCTGACAATGAAACTGAACGTTTTATTTGAAGAAAGAAATGACTATTTGCCAGCTTAACATAATAACGAACAATGGATGAATACGCGAGCGAGGAAATTTATTGACTGTAAATTAAATCATTGTAGTAAATTAACGTTCCGTGAAGATGCAAAAATAAAAGACGATTTAGATTTCCTTTTCTATTGTTGTATAGTTGGAAATGTGGTTAATTTTAATATTGGGTGTCCTATAAATGGTACAAATTATTAGTTAATAAATTACCTAAACACAATTAAAGCTAGATACAATGTCTACTTGTCATTTTCTTATCATAATCTTAGATTATTAGTATCTTATTTAGTTTGTCTTAAGAACGTGTTGACAAATAAATAATAATAATAAACAAAATCCCGAAATCGTATGTAGTTATAATTTGTAGTGAGTTCTATAAGATAAATTGTCAGTTCAGTGCAAACGTACTCGACTAATTTTCAAATGCATTTTTCTCGAAAACGAAACTCCCGACGCAATTTTGTCATTCTTGACTTTTATCTTATTTTGAGTCACAGAATCATCCTGATCCAATTTATACCACGACTTATTACACTCTGTATAATGATAAACTCGGTATTCTGTGACGAATTAAAAGGAATCTTTCAATCACAATATCTAATAAAATTCATACATTTAATTCATAGGAAATTTATAGAAACACTTATACTCTTGAGGCAGATATATATGTGTACGTACTGTTTCCATTTTATCGTTTAATTTGATTTCTTTCAAATCATTTCTTCACCTATCTTCTACCATTTTTCTTTCCCATTCACGTAATTGTATCAAAATTGAATTTTAATATTAAATCTTACTCGACACACGTATGGACAATACGAAAGAACTTTTTACCAGGTAATTGCAATCGGTGTTAACCAGTTTCCGGCAGATACAGCTGGTTCACGGTTCACTTTCACCTGCACAGATGTTCTTATCCCTTAACTACCGTCGAAGGTCGTTCGACACACGAATTTCAAAACTGCACTGTTGTAGTTACAATTTAGTAAATTCGTGTCGAACACCATTTTGAATCCTGATGAATTCTATTCACGATATGAAATTCTGTGTTTCGCTCTTCAAATGCTAAAATCCTCGCCTTTGAGCCTTTTGAAAACAGCCTCACTTCTTTTTTTTTTCTTTTGAGAACAACATCTCTCAAGGACAAAATTTCATTCCATATTTTTGATACTGTAACAAATCTCCAAAGAACACTCGACAGGAGGGAGAGTGTTAGATCTTTGAAACGTTGAAACAATTAAGAACGGTAGAGAAACCATTTGGTTGATCTTTAGTAGGAAATTCATTTATTTCGACTTCCTCTTTCAACGTTCTTTCCTGTTCAACTATGACTGCGACAGTCCGTGCAATTCACATTTATCCTTGATGCAAGGAGAAGCTTGATACAATCAAGCAGCATTCGTTAAGAATTTTTCCTCAATCCGTGGATTTTATTTCTTTGTTTCGTTTATCCATGCATCTCAAAGTCTTCGTGAATTCTACTCTCACAAAAGACAAAGCCCACCATTTCAAAATGGTTTGAAAAACAGAGTTCAAGAGACTTCATTCGTCCCGTTTACATATAAAAAAACTCCCGAGTAATTACTCGCGATACTCGTTAGAAACTCATTACAGAAAAAGAGAGGAACAGAGTCGTCTGAGCAAAATGAAATGAAACTCCTACGAGAATCACACTGCGTATCATTCGAAAACTTTTCAAACGCAAAAATTGATATGACTGTTAGAGATTCAGTGATCGTTGGTAATTAAAAGTTGATCAAGATCAGAGGATACTCCTGGTGAGTGACGAACTTTTACACAAGGAGCAGAAGGAACGGAAAACAAATGGAAAAGGAGTAACCATTCTCCTCCCTCCCTCCCATTCGCGATCGAGTTTAGGTTCGCGATCCCTACTTCGATTACCTTTCTGTCAGCGTGCACGCAGTCGAACGTGGGTCAGTAGGAGTTCGATGCACGTAAAGGTGACGTACCTGTCGCGATCTGTCTGCCATAGATGTCACAGTGTTATAAACTCGAGGTCCTCCGCGCGTTTCAGTTCGTCGAGAATCACTGTCAGCCTCCTGGTCGGATATCCGGCATTCCTCCGGGACGTCCAGTCACGATTTACCTGGCGAATCGATCAGGATGAACAAGGTATCGTGTTTTTTTTTCTTTTGTCTTTCTTCGAACAATGAACAAGGAAAACTTTTACCTCTGGTGATTCGACGATTTTGAAGGGATTTGTATAGGTTGTTTATGGAAAAAGAAAGCACTGAAAGGAGTATTTGCAAAGATATATGTATAAAACCAGAGTAAGGCGGCTTTGTTCACTGAAGTTAATAAAGTGTTCACCAATAAATGAAACGAATTTACATTTAGATTTCATTGCATTCACTTTTGATTGGGTCTGGAACATCTTCAGTGCAAATACAGAAAGAGTTTTAGTATACTTCTACCTGAAAATGGAAATTCTTCTTATGACACAGTATTTATAGCTTTTAGAGTAATTTATTATAGTGATGTGTTACTATTTCATTCATCTTTGTTCTAAGCTCTTACCTCAGCGAGGTGATTTTAAAAAGAAATTCACGTAGGAAGCGAACATTCTCTGAACGAAGAGATTAACAAAACGGACGGACATCAGATTTTAGCGCTTTACCTTCGCTTTCGCATATTCTGTATGTACGTGAATCTGTTTCCGTGATTCTTGGTTTGGAGGTGAACAAGTTGTAGTCGATGACGTAGTCATTTGACGATCACATTGATTGAAGAGGTTGTAACAGCCAAGGTGAAATTTAATTGTCTTACTTTTTCTCATCGGCCGCGAGATCTCGTTAATTAAGAGACATACGCAGCCATGTAATCTGTGGCTGTGAAACTGAATAACTTGGAGAAATATCAATTTACTCTGGACCAAGTTTCGCTACGTCTCGTCGTACATAATTTTGAAATTATGAAACTAGATCGAGGTTACTGTATTTCGTCAGAGGACGACGTTATCTGTCTTACTCTGTTGGAAATAGATGATAGCATCTAACAGGCCATACGATCAGGCTAGGAAATTGTGAAATGAAAAGGTACACTTTGGCTTGAAACGTGAAAGGTGTACTTTGATTGATACCTATTGTTAAATTGACTCTTCGTCGTTGGCCCAAATACTTGCAAATATTTACAAACGTTACTTGCCACTATAGAGAATCCTGAATGATCGTTCTGCTATAAATAAACATCATTCTCCATTTTTGTTGTCAATTTCATGAAAGATACTGGAGGAACAGTGAATAAATATGAAAGCAGGGGCACGATCGCTTTCGTGATTACACAACGTCACCACGAAAAATGTCTTAAATAGACCGTGAAAGTTTCTTTGTGTTACTTTCTTCTTCTTTCTAGCTAAATTTCTTTCTCGACGATCAACTGTACGAAATTTTTCCTGCTGCCTTTTAATCAGTAAACGTCTGTCTTAAACGCGACCAGTCGAAGCTACCAGTGGAAGAAGCGTCCTTATAATGAGATGAGATGTTGCTTCACCGATGGATCACGCGATGTGCCCGGATGTTACCGCAGACGTTTGATCGTTTAGAAATTCCAGTAACGCATGTTAACAACTCTGACGTTAAAATCGACTGTGCAGTGTCATTCGACCAGGCTCATTCTGCGAAAAACAAGGATGCAGAAGAGAAGAAAATAACGAGTTTCCTCTTGGGCTTGTTCATCCTCTCCCTGAAGAAATGATATTCTGTCTCCATTTGATTTTCATTCGGGGAATCTTTCTTTTCTGTTATGCAGAACTGCAAAGAGAAAATTGACACTTTAATTGCGAACACTTGATACAATATAATATTCGATGAAACGAAGCGATATTAACCAAGAGTATAAACGTTTTCTGCTAATCATCCGTTCGTATGTAATTCTCCCACTATACCTTCCAGGGACAGATGCGAGGCAACAACAGTTAGAAATCGAATCGGCATGCTAGATTACGATACTGTTTTTCGTTGTTATTACAGATCATAAGACACGATACAGTCTGTACGATACGCAATGTACAACCGTAATTGCGTCATGTTAATTGTATCGATCGTTTCGAAGGATGGTTTCCCTATTCTCACGATATTTCACCGATATTTTCGCTCACAAAATACGTATGTTTCACGATGATCGAGCGTTGCCAAGGTATGCAGGTCCGACACAATTAATGTTTATCAGTATATATGATATCATGGTGCCGCGTGCGTACAACGTGCATAATTGTTGCACGAGAGTATATGCATCGTACAATGTCGTGCATCGCATTACTCCTCCTCGCCATCCTCCTCGTAATCGAGGAGTTGAAATGTCAAATGAAGCATTTGAAAGTTGACACTTGCACGAATTTAGCTGTGCCAATAATAAATGATTAAAGGACATTAGACATTAATTCTTTATGCATCGCTGAAGGAATTTATTTTCTTCAGTTTCTCGGTACTCACGTAGGTATTCATCCAGTTTAACTTTCTTGACTCTCTGTGAAATGTTGCACTAAATAAACTGAAGAATACATACACACGATGTCAAACAAACGTTACAACGTTATAACAGTGCGCTCTTCTATCCGAATCGCTATTTTTAATATCCCAGTATTTGAATTTGTTATGTTACCAGGAAAAGAATATAATCTGCCAGTAAAAATTAATATTAATGGTTGTTAACAGTGCAATCAAGTCGAACATTAAGATTTATTATTCAGAAAGTAAAAAAACAATTCTATTATGCGTCCTCATGCTGTTATAAGGAAGAATTTTCAGACAATCTTGTCTCCCTTGGCATAACTGCAAAACATGTGAAAGGTAATGGCAATTTAGTTCACTTAGTACAAGCTCTGTGGCTAGAGACACATGCATATGTATGTAATCCGTAAACTTGCGTGTAGTGTAGTATTTCAGACTGTGGAAAGTGTCCTTGCAATGTAAATAGGAATGCCTGTGCCGAGATATTACCATTATCAAGTTCCTTCGTGTCACGATTCTTTCGAGCCATACACATACTTAATGACCACATGGTGTATTTTACAATATCGTACGCAATTTGTTTGGAAGATAATCGAATGAAACGTTATGTAAATCATTTTTCCATTGACGTTAAAGAGCTACACGAACGTTATACAGTCATGTAATCATTTTTTTGTAGCAGGGACGACAAAACGCTGCTTTCATTGGAGACGATGGCCACGCCACCACTGATTTTCAACGTCCCCCAACAGGTGACGACGAAAAGGTAAATAAATATCAATGATCCTAGGTGTATCGCAGACTCTCAAAGGAAAATATTTTCTGATTTTCAGTTGCCAGATAACAACAGCTCCTTCGACTTTTCTTATGGAACTCAGCACGATCGTAAATTCCCACTTTCCTTGTCGCTCTCGGAGGTAACAGTAAGTTCGCTGGGATCTTCGAATGTTTCTTTTCTGAAAAAAGAAGACAAAAAAAACGAGCCTTTCCTTCTCAAATTTTCCCAGACTGTCACGGAAAGCCAAACAGAGAGAGATACTTGGGGCAACGGTTTAGAATTCTTGATGTCCTGCATCGCCATGTCCATAGGTCTTGGCAATGTTTGGCGATTTCCATTCACGGCCTATGAGAACGGCGGCGGAGTATTTCTAATACCTTACATCATCGTCCTGTTTCTTGTTGGCAAACCGTTTTATTACCTGGAGATGATTATGGGGCAATTCTGCAGTCGATCATCGGTGAAAATATGGTCGGCAGGTGTGCCATGCTCCTTTAGTAAAAACATATATAGTATAGTAACCAATAACATATATATATATATATATATATGTATGTTATAATATATATAATTACACAGTATAAGAATATATATAACATATATAGTATAGTAAAACATATTTAAAAACATTAAAATCTTGGAATGTGAAATGTTGTTACATTCGTTTGAAATGTATTTTATTATACTATGTATGTAACATGTATGGTGTAGTAAAACAGTAAGTAGTAATAACATATATAGTATAATAAGACAATAGGTAGAATATATTTAAAAACATTGGAATCTTGGAATGTAAAATGTTGTTACATTCGTTTGAAATGTATTTTATTATACTATGTATGTAACATGTATGGTGTAGTAAAACAGTAAGTAGTAATAACATATATAGTATAATAAGACAATAGGTAGAATATATTTAAAAACATTGGAATCTCGGAATGTAAAATGTTGTTACATTCGTTTGAAATGTATTTTATTATACTATGTATGTAACATGTATGGTGTAGTAAAACAGTAAGTAGTAATAACATATATAGTATAATAAAAACAATAGGTAGAATGTATTTAAAAACATTGGGATCTTGAAATATTGTTACATTTGTTCGAAATGTATGGAAAAATATGAATCCTCTCAGTTTTTAAATGCTTGCGCCTGATGGAGAACTTTTTGCCAAAGTGTGGCAAAGATGTATATTACATTTCAGTACATTATATCTTTTTCATTGATAACAATAGATATAGGACGAAATATATTTCCCCCACAACCTGAAAAGAATTTAATCCTGAAAGTAACTGCTCCCGTTTTACAATTGCGACACAACCTAGTGTCACGATGAGCCAAGAATGTCAAAGTTTGAGCAGGAAGTGCGAGATTCAAGACCGGTCTCGCAAGTTGAAGTCGTTTTGCTACCTGAATCGTATATACCGGTATATATACATACGTCGTGGTTTAAGTCAGGTTTAAATCATGGCTTAAGTTATACATCGTAAATCATTGTTTCCATTCGAGTGCACCGATCCGGAATTCCTTATACTTTTACGACACATCAATCGTTATCGATAAAGAAACCTAGTCTCCTTCCACAGTCCATTGATAAGCACTACTCTATTCAAAATTAGTCTTGCTTTAGAGAAATTGATTGCGAGAGTAATTATACCAATTGGATCTTTGAAGGTTATTCCACTTAATTCCAATTATTATTCCAATTGGTAATACCAAAACTTGTTGTTAGCGTTCATCTACTTGTAACTTTTGATTATTGAATTTTTCTAGCGCCTGGATTTCGAGGAGTTGGTTGGGCACAAATGTTCTCTATGCTCTCAGTAGGGACATACTACTGTTTCTTGATGTCGATAACACTTTACTACCTGGTGGCAAGTTTTCAATCGCCGCTCCCTTGGTCCACATGTTTGCAAGAATGGGGAAATTCCTGCGCCGATTCAGGAGGCTCTTACAACATTAGCAAACAGAACAGCACCAACATGACTATGAGCTCTGCGGAGCTTTACTTCAGGTAAAACGTTTCTCGCAGCCTAACTGCAACATTCATCATCGTTATCGATAGTTGAAGTATTTGAGATTTTGTTATATTTAGGAATTAGTAATATCTGGAATTTGAAAATGGAATTAAACGTCAGAAGTGCTTGAAATATTTAGGAATTGAAATGTTTGTAAACATACAATCAGAATATCTGGAATATTTTGAACTATATTTAAATCCATAGATATCTAATTGCCAATATGTAATCTAATGTGTGAAACCTTGATATACCTAACTATGAAATTACAGAATGTTGAACTATTGCTACATATTAATAACTATGAGATTACAATATTTTGAACTATTTATTTAAATCCACAAATAGATCTAATTGCAAATGTAATTTAATATATGAAACCTTGACATTTCTAACTACGAAATTACAGAATCCTACTAAAGAAAAAAAATAACAAATTCATTTCTTCTCTCTCGTCAGAAAAATCGTGCTGAGAGAAAAGCAGAGTATCGACGACGGTATCGGACTGCCCGACTGGAGTTTGACGATCTGCCTGTTAGTCGCATGGGCCTGTATTTTCGCTGTCTTGGCACGTGGCGTGAAGAGCTCAGGGAAAGCGGCCTATTTCCTCGCCATCTTTCCTTACATCATCATGATAAGTTTGCTGGTCAGAGCGGTTACT
Source organism: Tetragonisca angustula (assembly GCA_036937485.2). Lineage (NCBI taxonomy): Eukaryota > Metazoa > Arthropoda > Insecta > Hymenoptera > Apidae > Tetragonisca > Tetragonisca angustula. The sequence continues at coordinate 419,453 of JAWNGG020000127.1, read as the reverse complement.
CTGGAAGGTGCCGTGAACGGGATCATTTTCTTCATAAAACCGAACTGGGAGAAGCTATTCGATGCACACGTCTGGTACGCGGCTGTTACACAGTGTTTCTTTTCACTGTCGGTCTGCTTCGGTGGTGTTATCATGTACTCGTCGTACAATGACTTCAGACATAATATATACAGGTTACTTATTGACTTCTCTCTCTCTCTCTCTCTTATTTTTTTCTTTTTTTTATAAAAACGATAGCTCGTTAGAAACAACTAGCAATGATTTCCATTAATTTCTTTGGTTTCTTCTTAGTTCTCAGTTTTTCTTTCATTATCTTCATTTTCATCAGTTCTTCGTTTGAAATTCGATAGAAAAGAATTGTAAGGAACGTGCAACTTGGAAATGACGACAAACTGTTGGATCAGTAGATATTAAAATAAAAAGCTATATTAAAGTTAAGAAATAAGGTTCTAAAACGTCGTTCTACTTAAGTAACTTGTCTGCTTAAATCTTCTTTGTTTCAATTGATTATTGAATATGATAATTTAGAGTATCCTACTGTGGATATCAATCACTTCACTTTTCGCAGATTTCTGCACGTTTCAGTTCCCCATACAATGAAACCTTGATAATAAATTAAAAACAAAAATTACAAGAATTCTTTCGTTAAAGCTCTAATTAAAATCGTTACTCGAGAAGAAAACACACCATCCACCCGGATTTCCATTAAAATTTCCACCTCTCTCAAGATCACTTTGAGAACACTTTCTTTAGCGAATACCAACGCTAACCAAGCAATTGAGCACTATTGTTTTATCATGATGACCACGAATCTAACCCGTAAGAAAGCTCAGAGTAAATTTACATTTTTCCTTTTTACCTGTGTTTCGCTTCAGAGATGTCATAGTTGTGACCACGCTGGACACGTTTACCAGTTTAATGGCTGGTTTCACCATTTTTGGTATCCTTGGGAATTTAGCTCACGAACTGGGCACCGAGGATGTCAGCAACGTCGTCCGCGGTGGAACCGGTCTTGCTTTCGTCTCTTATCCAGATGCCATTGCGAAGTTTACTGTTCTGCCTCAGGTAAGGAATCTAGTTCAATTGCTGTGTAACCACAATGCTTTCCCACTACCAGATGAAGCATTAAAAGACTTAAAAAGATAAAAGACGTACCGAAGCGTAGACAGCTCTTTTCAGCTATTTCTGTTTCTATCATATTCACTTTCAATGATTTACCAAGAAAGTGAAATATTATTCACAGTGCAATGATTTACCAAGAAAGTGAAATATTAAATCGTTATCTGTTGTCCACTCGGATTCTGTTTATTTTATATCGTGTTGCACGAAATTTAAAAATTCGAGGCTCTGTTATTTTTCATTCTCTCTCATTTTTATCGTACACTAATCACTTTGTATATGATCGTGATTACAAGGATAGTACCAGTTTATCAATAAATTCGATTACAGACATTGAAACAAATTAAATTAAATTAATTAAAATCACTTCAAGAAGATTTCTTCGATAATTTTCAGTTCTTCTCGGTGCTGTTCTTCTTAATGCTCTACGTCCTCGGGATCGGAAGCGCCATCGCGTTGGCTGGTGCCCTTATCACTATTATCAGCGACCAGTTTCCAAATCTGAGGCACATATACATAGTGATCGGCACAGTTACCTTTGGATTTCTTGCTGGAATTATTTACTGCACGCCTGTGAGTCCCTTTCGTTCACGTTAATGTCGAATAATAAATTGGTAACCTGATCGATTTATCCTTTCTTTCTTTCCAATATTATGGATTTCAATCTATGTCAAATTTCTTGTTTTAATTATACACTCAATATAATCGATAATTGTGTGTTTCATTTTCTTGAATCTTTCTCAGTTCATAACGATTCTCTTGAATCTTTTCATATTGTACATAGGGTGGTCAGTTTATGCTGGAATTAGTCGATTACTACGCTGGGTCATTCGTAGTGTTCATTTTGGCTACTCTCGAGATAACTGGGATCTTCTGGGTGTACGGTTTGGAGAACTTCTTGGACGACGTGGAATATATGTTGAAGAAAAGGCCGTCGGCTTACTGGAGGGTTTGCTGGGCCATCGTTGTTCCACTTTTACTGGCTGTGATACTAATTTATACCATAGTCACCCTGAGGCCCCTGACTTACAGTAACATCTCGTATCCTGACAGTGCCCATGGTTTGTATTATCCTTATTATTATTATTCTTGTTATCATTGTATTATTATATTGTCATTATATATTATTCTTGTATTATATTTGTTATTCCTTCTCTTGATTTACAAAAAGAAGACTTCGTTTTCAATGCAGTTAAATAACAAATGCATATTTTATATTTGATGGAAACGTCGATGATCTGTCGAACATGACCAACCTCATATTTTCTTCCTTTTTAACAGCTTAAAAAATACAAGTATTAGTATTGACTTATGTTTCAAACATAATTGTATGTTAATCTATTTTAATTATTAATTGTACATTGTATGTAAAGTAAAACACTTTGATACGTACATATGTTTGAAGGTTGTTCTACTCTACTATTGTTCCAATTCAAAGCTGTAGTTACATATTACTACAATTGTAGAACAAATTTTATTTTATTAATTTCCTGCAGAATTACTAAAGCTTCGTACTTTGTATAATCGTTCCCCAGCAATTTAACGATTTTCAACTTAGAGAATATTGAAAAAGAAGTAGAAGCTTATCAAGCGTGTTATAATTTACAGCGGCTGGATGGACACTTTGCGCGTTTGGTATACTGCAAGTACCCTTCTGGATGATTTACACTATGATGTCGAAAAGAAATTTAACACCCGTCGAGGTTCGTACGATTAATCGATGATTCTTCTCTTGTCTTCTTCTCATATATAAAAAAAAAAAACTATGTAATGAATAACAGTGGTAAAAAAATTTGAATCTCAATTCTCAATACTGAGCCTTACTAATAGAGGCTAACTGGCGGCCCTTGCCCCTACTTTCCTGATTGCCCCCCCCCTCCCCTACCCTCCCACTCAAATTCGATGCAGTGAAGGAGGTAGCGATCAAGAAAGTAGGGGCAAAGGCTCCCATACTGCAACCATTCGATTTGAGATTTAACAAGGAAACTTAGTAAATCAATAAATTTCACAGATGATAAAGTCCGCCTTCGTACCTTCACCGGACTGGGGACCGAGGAATCCCAAAGAACTGGCCTCCTGGCGCGAGTTCAAAGAGACCAGAAGGAAATTACGAGAGAAACGCGACTGCTCCAGAATCAAACAATTCGTCTACGTGATGCTCTGTTGGGAGGACAAGCTCATCTAACAAAGGGAATTCAAATGCACCGATGCAATTTTCATCGAAATCGATGCCATTCTTTAAAACAAATTCGACACAAAGCATGGACATTGTGTGGATTTTTCTTGGAAATTTTGCTTTCGCCCCACGAATGAAACAGAGTCGACGAGTCGTTAATCCTTTCAACTTTACATACGAAAACAATCAGTATTGCAGTATTTTTAATATCTTCTGAAACTTTTTAACGCGTCCAATTGCGAATTTTAGTGTTGCAGCATGCGTTGCAGTAATTTCGTTTCCTCTCAATGAAGTTAGTAATAGAATGCTGCTGAATTAATTGATATTAATTCTTCGTAGGCAATCTGAGTCGTTCACGTCACCGTGTATATCTTCAAAGCAAATTTTCATTGTTTCTGAAAAACGTCGTAAAAATTTCATTTAAAAATTGATTGCGTCATTAGAAGTAGTAAATGTTTCATCAACTTAGAACAGTGAAAAAAATTTGGCTTTTCTGCAAATAACAAACGATAATATCTGTGTCCACCTGCAGAATTGATATTGTTCATCCTGACAGCGTAATTGATCATTTTAATGTGAATCTTTTTTGTAGAAAGTCTTTGAACCTGAGAGGGTTAAAATGACGATGATTTAATATTTAATGAACTAAATACCCACAAAGATAGAAACACCGTTTCTGGTGTTACAAACACAGTATTAAACATATACGCGTGCTATAACTGCATTTAGAAACTTTAATTTATAAGCGAACGTAATTTTATTTATTAACGTTCTAACACGCCTAATAACTAACTAATTCTATCTCGTATAAATAGAAATATTAGTAAAAACAGATCAATGTGTGATTGAGAGAAAGATGTGACGCTTAAGCAACGATGAATTGGAGAACTACGTACATCAAGTGAAACGATCAAAGTTAATTAGTTGAAAACTGATTTTACAAGTAATTAGCATAACTGTATGTATTTAAACTAATTGTTGAAATCGCGACGTCCAAGAAGTAATATGGTATAATCTGTCGTATAGTATAATCTGTTTAAATGTATCATTTCTTTAATTGTTGAAAATTATATGTAACAATTATTTGGTTAAATCTTACCTTGGGTTGGAGCGAGAAATGCACGTTTTATTTTAAAAATTCACAATACAAACACAAATCTAACAGTTATTGATTGGAATTTTTACCTGAGAATTTCTGGGTAATACTTCTCTCTGGATGATTTTTCTGAGGATGATACTTTCTTCTTTACAGACGCGTTGTGCTTCGTTCCGCCATGTTAACCGCCACTTTCCAGTTAAAAATCGATCATGAGATCGATTACGTTCGAGAATCGTAGGAAGTGTATTCCGTATTTCGCCGTGTGGTGGCGCTGTAATCTTTACCTAATTTGAATCCGATGCGCGCGCATTTCGCACGAAACGTTAACTCGGAATAAAAAATAAAGAATTCTGGTTTAAATCAAACATCTTACTAATTTAATGAACATAAATTATGAAATAAGTGATGCTTCTTCGTAACTAAATGTGACTTTACTCCTCAAATATTAATTTCTATTGTATTTAACAGAATTTTACCTTTATAAAGTGAGGTGTAAAACGAAATCCTACTCCATTCCAGAACGAGTAGACATGTAACAAAATTTGTTCAATTTACGAACACTGAAATGTTAGCGCCTCATAGCGGTGAAACGGCTAACCGCTATTACTATCCTATATATATATATATATATATATATATATATATACATATATATGTCTTTGTCGCGCAGTATTGTCATCCTTATTTAAGAACGAGTGGAATATCGCCACCTGTTTGTAGTTCCAGATGCGGTACACAGGTGGCAGCACTGTCTGTATATAAAAGCCGCGCTACTATGCGACAAGGACAGATATACATCGTCTGGCAGACGATGTCTAGACTGCGGTTTCATGGATTGCGAACTATTTTTGTACATTTAGAGGAAATTTAAATGTCCGAAATCGCACAGAAGGCAATTAACACAAAGTGGACAAAATATTTGAAGTATGATGCTTTTCATAATATCTGATATATAAAACAATTTCATAGAGATTCTACTTTATAGGAAATTTAAAGGTACGAAATCGCACAGAATGCAATTAACACGCAAAAAGTGTATAAAATATCCGAAGTACGATGCTTTTCCTAATATCTGATGCACGAAACAATGTTTTATTTTTTAAATTATAGATATGAATTTGCAGAAAAATCCGCAATCTAGTAATTACCTGATGTTGATCATTCATTCATAAATACTTATTAAGCCATGAATCATTCATAAATCAACAATGTTCAATGTTACTTGATATATACTACACAATGTCAATCGCTCGTCGTTCGTACAACTACACACACATACAATTACGATTAATTTATTAAATCGATCGGCCCATTGGTCTGTGACAATTCGATGAAAATTTCGTTGAACCAACGCACATGTATAAATTAGCGTGTTTAACACGCTGCATTAAAATGGCAGAATGTATGTAAATTATTGGTAAATTGTATGCTTGAATTATGAACATTTTTCGGTGTCTGGTATCAGAAGTTTGACTACGCGGCATCGATGGTTCTTAGCATTCACACATTGTAAGTTTATCTCCCTGACAGTTCATCGGATGAATAATTGCCGACGATGTCCAACAGGGATAGTATAAATGAAGACCTTTGTAATTAATGAACGGCCGTGGGATCATTGTTTCTTAAAGTGTTCTGGCTGCTGTTATCATTGTGCTCGCCAGAACAACATAACCTTTAACGAAATATGTTTCCGACGAAGGATCTAGGAAAGTCGGATTACATCAGTTTAAATATCCAGGAAAGTGCGACATTCTCGCGAGGATCGTCACGTAGCCTTTGGAGAGTAAGCCGTTGAAATAATTTTCCCCACGAACAGTGTGATTTTTGTCATTTCTGTGGAGAATTGTTAATAAAATAAATTAAAAAAAATTCTCTTTTTCCAGCAATGGAACCAATTGTCAAGGTTTCAAAGAAATATCCTTTACTTCTTAGTCATTACAATCATACTAGTTATATTTTATCTGTTACCTGGTGATAATAAGAATGGAGTTTTAGATGAAAGTGATTACAATAACATAGAAGTAGTGCAAGATACTCTTAAGTATGAGAAGGTATGTTTGCTTGAATATAAGTAACTTGCTGTTGTTTAACAGCCTTTGTATCTTTTTAGGCGATAGAAGATATTGTAGTGGACAATGTAAATCAGGAGCATAAGGGAGGTGGAGAGGTCATCGAGGAACCTGAATTCCAACCAGAAATAAATCAGGTGGATGATGATCAAATTGGAGAGCCACCTCAACCTAAGCCAAATACACTTAAATTTAGTGGTAATTTCATTCAAGTTCTGTAACATGATTGTTAAGTTTAATCATTAATCTTTTGAGACCTGCTTAAATGCTTTCTGCTGAAGCTCTCCAAATTAAATAATGGATAAATATTATTTTTGAGCATTAATTATTTATTAAAAACGGTAAAATTTTCAACATACCTTAATTTGAAAATAAGAAAACTAAACTTAATAAATATAACAAATAATGCATAAACTTTAAACTTTCAAGTGGCAAGAATGCCGCATATTTATTGCCGTTGCTAAGGAATACACATATATTCATCTTATATAAAAATAATTATAATTATACTACGTTTCAGATCGTAAAAATTGACAAACGCATACATGCATCCATAGTTCATATTAACAGCTTTCACTGGATGCACATATGCATCCATAGGGCTCAAAAGGTTAATAATGTTGTAATTACTTATGTTCAGGACCACAAAATAACAGACAACAAGCTGTAGTTGCAGCATTTAAACATTCGTGGAGTGGGTATAAAGAATATGCTTGGGGATACGATAATGTGAAACCAATATCAAAAAAATACTATGAATGGTTTGGCTTGGGCCTTACTATAGTCGATTCTCTTGATACTATGTATATAATGGGCTTAAATAATGGTAATACTGATGATCTAAAACGTGATAATATATAACATCATATGTAGAATCGAGAAATATTTTCATAAAACTAATAATGTTACTTTTTGTCTACAGAATTTTTAGAAGCTAAAATGTGGGTGGAGAAAAATTTAGTATTTACTTCAAATAGAGATGTTAATTTATTTGAAGTTACAATTAGGGTGTTAGGAGGTCTATTATCAGCATATCATCTTTCTGGTGATAAAGTTTTCTTAAATAAAGCTGTAAGTTGCCTGTTGTTTTTTCAAAAGTGTATATAATGATATTTAAAGAAGTACTTGAGTAGAAATACTTGTTATAAATGACAGACAGCGTTAGGAGAACGTATGATGCCAGCGTTTTCTACTTCATCTGGTGTTCCTTATTCCGATGTAAATCTTGGTACTAAAACTGCACACGGTCCAAAATGGGGTCCTGATAGTAGTACAAGCGAAGTTACCTCCATCCAGTTGGAATTTCGCGATCTAAGTCGCAGTACGGGAGATCCTAAATTCGAGGTAACTATGGATATGTTTTATCCATGAATACATTATTATTTATATGTAGAAAAGTACGCAATTGTTATTCTTCAGGAAGCAGTAGCAAAAGTTTCGGAACATGTGCACCAATTAGAAAAATACGATGGTTTAGTGCCCATTTTCATTAATGCTAATACTGGACAATTTAGAGATCATGCAACAATTACGCTTGGCGCACGTGGTGATAGTTATTACGAGTATTTGTTGAAACAGTGGCTTCAAACTGGGAAGACAATTAATTAGTTAGTATCTCATCATTTTTATTCATTGGAAACTTGTTCTTGTGTTCTTGAATGTTTCTCATGAATTTACGATAATCATTTAAATTTGTAAATGCTTTTAGCCTACGAGATGATTATCTGTTAGGTATTGCTGGAACTCAAAAACATTTAGTAAAACGTACAGCCATTAATAAGTATCTTTTCATAGCAGAACTAGTTGGAGCAAACAAAGAAATAACACCAAAAATGGTAAATTCTGAAATAAAAGCGTTTATGATAACGTAATGTAATTATTAACAATTACTATATTTGTAGGATCATCTTACATGTTACTTGGGAGGTACATTAGCTTTAGGAGTACATCATGGCTTACCATCTGATCACATGAATTTAGCTAATGAAATTGTTAAGACGTGTTATCAAACGTATGCAATTCAGCCCACGTTCCTCGCTCCAGAAATTACTTACTTCAATATTCAGGTAATTATGATAATTGTCAACTTGAATAAAGATTATTACAAAAGGATACAGCGGTATTATTAATTTCAGAGTACAAATGGAGAGAAATCAATGGATATGTATGTAAAGATGAATGATGCCCATAACTTGCTCAGACCAGAGTTTATTGAAAGTCTTTTCTACATGTGGTATTTTACTGGAAATAAGACATTCCAAGACTGGGGATGGCAAATATTTCAAGTAATTACCTAAAAAAATTTTTTCATGAAACATACATACTTTCATTTTATTGTATTTAATCATATATACATATAATTTAACAGGCCTTTGAAAACTATACAAAGGTGGAAAAAGGATACACCAGCATTGGTAATGTGAGGATTGTTTATAATACACCACAAAAAGATATGACAGAAAGTTTTTGGTTTGCTGAAACTTTAAAATACTTGTACTTGTTGTTCGATGACACGAGACAATTAGTAGATTTGGACAGATGGGTATTCAATTCCGAAGGACATCCATTACCCATGTACGAATCATAATCACAATCAAATCTGATCACAAAATTTCATGTATAAATTTGCACTGTTAAAAAAATCTTAACTACCTTTTGAGGCCAGTGGATAGATATATCCTAATGTCATACGCAAATAAGAAATTAGTCAAATTAATGTACTTTGAAGTACGAAATAGATGTGCATTTTAGGCTAATAATCTTCTAGCTATAGTTCTCAAACATTACACTTTCACAAAATCATTTTTCATGCGTTATTCTAAAAAAGCACAGAAATTATGCATTTGCTAGCGGTTAACAATTTATACTCAATTTTTTACTCATTTTCCAATTCAAATGTGTATTTTCGAATTAATTACTATAATCTATTCCATAACAAATAACTTAAAATAAAAATAATATAAAATATATTCCAAATCACACTTTTGAACAGTGTATAAGAATTGTTGAGTACAATATTTAAAAAAAAAAAGCTGAAAATTTTTCTCTTAGCCTAATATACCAAATCCTCTTTTTTTAAAAATAAGTTTGAAAATAAGACATACTTGCAAAATCATTTAATTGCGACATAATAATGCAAATCGCTTACACGATGTAATTAAAAAAAAAGGAAAAACAATGAAGAGTCTATTACAATACTTGATTGATTGAAAAACAAAAATTTAAAAATTGCAATCACAGTCCTATAAGGAAAGTTACTTATATTTTATTCTTAAAAATCCTAGTCAAGTTAAATTCTTTCTTTTTCTTCTATTTCCCTTCTATTTTATTTTTCTTTTTTTTTTGTTGTTAACAAATGTGCAATATTCTATTCCTTATATATTATAATATTTAGTTTTTCTAATTCAAATTTATTCATAAATAAACATGATATTTGAAAACAAATTAATTTATTATCAATTGATATAAATCAATTGTTCGAAATATTCTTTCATTTATTGTAGAATTATGTCTATAATATAACTGTCTGTACTACATATACATATATATGTAGTACATACTGAATAATTTGAATTATTACTAAAAATTTATAATAATCTTAACTCATTGTTTTTTATCATAATTAAGGCTTATTTATTGCACATTTTTTATATAAAATATTAACAAAAAGGTTTACATGACGGTTATAGATATTATTAGAATAAACAAGAGCAATCAATAAATTAAAATATTAAGAGATATATCATAGAACTATATCACAAATATAGCTGCTTCATTTGTAAACAGTTTTTGAGATAGTACTAAACTATCATTTAGTCAAGATAATATTGTAGATTTTACTATGTATTATCTCCCACAACAATTACTTTATATTAAAGGTAGTAAACTTTCAATTTTACTTCAAATTACAGAAATATAAAATATAAATTCGTATACTTATGTAGTTTTTGAAATGTATTATGTAAACTAGATCAATTTTATTGATGAATCAGTTTTACTTGTATATAGAATGTTATGTAAAAGTATAAAAATATAGTACTCTCAAGAAGAGATTTTTTAATAAAAATAAATTTTTAATTCTTCCATCTAAAAATTTGTTTTAACTATTAAAAATAATATTATGAACTTAACAAAAAATAATTTTCAAACATACATATCTGCTCATGCATTATTATAATTTAAGTAACTTTAATATTACTGTAATTTCTGCTTGACAAAATTATTGAAAAGTAATGAATATAAATTTTAACTTTTTTTTATATATAAATATCTGTTCGCTTCATTCTCCAAATATATCATGAATTTTACATTTACATTTTGTATCTTTGATTATATTGTACAATTTAACAATTGTTCAATATTTCAACAAGCGTAATTCATTAGGAAAAATATAAATAATAATAATAAAAATTAATTAAGTCAGTTAAATATGTTACACCATTATGGATTATCAAATTGCACTTTGTGTTACTTTTTATTATTTAAATATATTCTACCTGCAAGACAATCGATGCTATTTATTCATATTTTTAGTAATATTTAAAAAATTTTAATGCCATTGAAAAGTAAATTGTATGAATGTACATTTCCTATAATCAAAAAGCAATTATAATTTATCAAAAAATTTCGCAAGTGCGGCGTAATCTCTATAATGTCTTTGTAATCCTTATGATGTATTATAATGAAATATAATTTATTATTACAAAAAGTAGAATTCAAAAATTTTACAATAATCAATTCTTTTACATATATATCTCTGCTTTTGTCAATTGTTTATAAATATAACAAGTTTGTATAAATGTGAGTTTCAACTCTTTTTAATTGACATGGATTATAAGGTCATGGTAGTGCCTTTCATTTAATATCATTTTTATATATATTTATAAAATATATAATTTGTATCAATTTATATCCAAAATAATTTGATCATATTGTTTTGACTTACATGAAGAGAGTAAGAATGTATTAAATTTTTTTTATACTTATTTGTAATTTTTTATACTGTAACTTTTATGTACAATTTACTTCTTATGTAATACCTTAAGACTTTATGTGTGAATGTAAAATATTATTTTATAGGATATTTCTTCAAGTAAATTCTTATTTTTTTTCTATAATGAAGTTTTAACATTTAAATAAATTTACGGCACTTAAACAGTCTTTAAGGATAATTAGCATTATGTCTTTTCATTCCTTTTAATTTCGTGATTATATAACTTGTATATAAGTAACAGACTTGTACATATCAATATTATTTTTTTATATAGTCTATCTTTTTAGAAGAAAATACTATAAGTTAAGGACCCATTTGACGAACTATTATCTTTTGATGCTTTGTTTGAAATAATATACTCAAGCACTTAAAAACTAATATATCACTATGTAAAAATAGGAATGCATGGATAGCCATCATGCAGAACTTTCTTAAATAATTAAATTCGTTACTTTCAGGAGAGAATAATAACCAGACAATATCTCTTTAAGATTTACAAAATTAAATTTGATTAAAAATATAAACATACAAATTGGAATGAAATGTTAACAGTCTATGAAACGTCAGTGATTAGAATTGTTATAATTGTGCGCCAAGTCAGTGCATGCTATCATTCCAGATTTAATATACATCTAAAATATAAGATTCAAATTACTTTCATCTCCAAATTTCACACAATAAATAATTATAAAAATATCGGATTTTTTCGAGTGTCTTATCAAAAGTTTATCGTTCACGAAATATATTCCTAACACACATATGTTTCAGATCTTTCTTTCTTTTTTAAAATATATAAAAAAATTCGAGATGAGCATGGAATATTTTAAATATAGTTACAAATATTTAATCTTTCTTTTTTCTTATGTAAATTGATCATTGAACCGACAGCCAGAATTATTGGAATTCCATTGATGTTCAATAAGTCGACAGAAAACAGAATTAAAATTCTTCTCGTAGTCGTGTTGAATCGTGAAACGAGATGAATGATCGTTCGACACGACGATGAAATTCCTGCTGTTAAAATATTACACACTCACAGCACTGCTGCGTGAAGTATATACAATCTACAACGCAGGAGTCGTTTTCAGGCTGAGTGACTGGTTTAGTTGCCTCCGAGTCAATCCCGTTCCTCTCGATTTTCGGCTGTGGTTCAGGCACTGGCAGCACGGTCTGCGTGATCGGTACTGCATTCTCAATCATCTCGGTATCGGTGTCAGCGTTCAACAATTTATTTGTCACCGGAGTAGTAGGTGTGGTCGGTGTGATTTTACCAGGACGCGCTTCATCTGGTATGTCGTAGTCTACCAAAGGTATAGAAGTCTGCAGCGGTGGGGGTGAATCGTTCGACATGATGACACTGAAACGAAACTTTCTTCAGATTCGGATTTAGATTCTTTTCGATTTCTATTTTAACCTAAATCTCTCGCTCTGATCCTGGAATGACACATTATATTATTTTTTACTTTAAACTACTACCGCTACACTCGGGGTCTTTTTTATGTTCGTGATAAATAAACACGTAAAAAGTTGGAAAATTTTTGCTGAAGTATGCATAGCTTAAGATTCAGAAGGACAAATATTAAAAAAGGGAACTTTATCGGTTATAATTATTCTGCAACTCAATAGCCAGACTCTACTGGCTAAACATCCTGTTTAGGTCATGAAAACCAACGTGCAATTCCAAGATTGCTTCCACACAAAATCAAGCATTTTTCGATATGGAGAAAACGTTTCAAATGAAATGTTCTAAAATTCTGTCCACTCGTATTTCCATCTCTATGTATAAGAAATTGTGTTGCACAAAATGCGAGATTTACAAGTTTTGATCAACCTTATAGATTTTGGAAAACTTTGGATGCTTGGCGTATAAGATGTAAAAGACTAGGAGGGCTAATATAAAAGAGCTGCATGAAAGAACTCAAAAGGTATGTTATGCATCAATGGTTTTCATAAATTAAATTCAAGTATAATACATCGGATCCGTTGATCTGGTCAACTAGTGCCTCCGTTATTCAAGCTTGTCACGCAGTTGACCCTGGTCTTTTTATTATTCAGCTCAAGTTAGTCTTGCTCGTGCTTATCGCAAACGCACCTAAAAAATCATTATTTAACTCGAACGGTTGAATGCTTTTCCTTAACGAATCGTATGGATTTACTCTTTGCTCGTATTGTGATTTAGTGTGACAAGACAATTACTACTTATACAAATCTTGATACATGATACTATAGTACACACGTAAACCTAGCACTGTGTGTGATTATTGGAATTTGTTCAGAAATGTTTATGAACGACGACAGTACAGACGAGTACATCTTTTCATCGGACAGGCCACAAAGGGATTTCTATTTTTTTTTCCTTTTTTTCCTCCCCCCCCCCTCTCCACCTCTCCACCTCTTCTGTTTAAGTAATTTGATAGAAAGTATAAAGAAGAAGACGTACCACCTAGCTCTCATACACGGTTGCATTCTACTCTTTTCTTCGGACGTCAGGGTCGAATAAAATGATATTTGCTTGGCCATTTTGCGGTTATTTCGTGGATTTCGGCCGATTAGAATCATGCCATTTCACGTAAGAATTTTTCTCGCCGCTTCGGGAATCTGTCTTTCCTTTTCCATCAACGCTGCGAGCAAAGCGTCGCGTCCCTCCTCCTGTTTTATATACCAAGTTTCACATGTCACTGATCACACTTCATCGATTATCGACTTCTCGATCCGACTGCAAAGTCAAATTTTACATGCCGCGGTCAAACGCGCGATATTTGAACGCGTCGCGACAAGAGGAACAACTGACGAGAAAATAATGTTGAAACGAATTTTCGGACTTTCGTTACAATTGATCTACAAAGTAAAAAGGAATTATTTTCTTTTTTTTATGAGAATTGCCACTTCGAGAAAGAAAGACACTTTTGCAAATATTTGCGACTAATCGAGGCCGATAATAGCGGTAACAACTTCTACCGACCAACTGCATGCATTGAAAAAACGTATTTGCTTGCAATGAAACGACCGAGCTTTATACACGTACCAAACACGATCATTTTCACAGACAAAAGAAGCACGAAATTAGAAATTATTTCGTAACCAAAATTGTTAGAATTCTGATCTACATTAAACGAAAAATGAAGAATTAAAAGATCACGTCCATGCACACGAGAGATTACCAACTTGTAACATTTACACACTCTTGAAAATTCACTAGAGCAAAGTACACTTTTACAAGAAAAAAAAAGGAAGACGGACATAAAAAGACGTTACATCACGAAATAAACACTCGTTGAAAAGAATAAATAACAGAAGTATAGTTTCATTAGTATAATTAAAACAATTTTGCTGTATCACAGTCGTTGATACTCTCAGTTGCCTGTAGAAACAATCGACGAAAATCCAGTTCTACTTATGATAGCTCGATAACATCGATAGTTATCTCGATAACTCGAACCGCTCTATTGTTCGTTAACCGGAACGAGAGTTCGTTATTAGCACGATTTCTTTATACGAGATTCTAAGAATGGAAACTGAAAGAAGTGAGAAATAGAGGAATTAAAAGGAAACATTTCAGTTACAAACAACAGCTAACAATAAGAGGTAAACTATTTTTAAGTTCTAATTGAACTGCTTACAACACCGAGAGTTACACAGCAAATTGTGAACCTTCTTTTCTTCCCCTCTGTGACACTAGCAACCTATGTAAGAGATTGATATAATCAAAGACAATAGAGATTAAAGAGGAGAATTAGTTCGTCTTTGCAAAAAAGAAAAATTCATTCCAAAGTCATTCACAAATAACATCAAATTTCACGTTTATATACACGTATTCGAGATCAGTCACTGGCACAAGCGACAATTGCACCTGTATTATTTGCACGGGTAAAGTTACTAGAATTTTATCAATACACTCTATATATATATA
This sequence comes from Tetragonisca angustula, assembly GCA_036937485.2. Lineage (NCBI taxonomy): Eukaryota > Metazoa > Arthropoda > Insecta > Hymenoptera > Apidae > Tetragonisca > Tetragonisca angustula. The sequence goes on along the minus strand of JAWNGG020000127.1, from coordinate 404,087 downwards.
TACTATATATGTATGTACAAAATTATTTGTTATGAGTAACAAAAATACACCGCGATGACACGAACGAAGCTCGTGTCACGTTTGAGAATCCACGTTGAACTGCTCGATCTTTCTCCTAATACTCTCCCATCCCGCGTGTATACAGTAGTAGTGCTGCGTTAAATGGTCGGAATTCTGCTTCGTTAAGCGGCCATTTCTATCCCCGAAGCATCGTGTTATGTATACATGGTATGTAAGTACGATAAACAAATGTGTCAGGTATCGATAGATATCAGTGTTGTTCAATAAAAAAAAAAAAAAGAAGAGATACTCGATATTTTCTCAAGACATGCATCCCTCGATCGAACCAGTCAAGATCCAACTTGTGGCCAGTTAGCGAAGCAGTACCGTGCGTATACACTGTCAGGTATAAAAGTTTACATTGAACCTTGTATCACGCTCATTAAAAGAAACTAGGGAACGTGCTTTCTTTTGGAGAATTTCTATTACATTTACATGTAAGCAAATGTGGTAAAAAAATTGTTGGATGAAAAAACCTTTGTTACAAATAATATTTTAAATTTACAGAGTAAACGGAGACTTTTACGTCTGGCTGTACTTTTCGTGTGGACCGCAGAGGACCGTATTCTCCAACGAAAATCACTCCCACTTCTAACCTATGGTTGTAAGAACGATCCACGTATAGAAATTCAAAGAAACAGCGCGTGTAATGGAACGTGTAATTTCTTTCCAATAGTAAATTAACAAATCAGATAATAACATTATCTTACGAGTATTATACGTTCGTTTGAGTATTTTCAAGTAAAATTCCCCGATATATAATACGGCACAACAATATCTGTAAAGTAAAAGGATCTTATTGGGGACAACTTAAAAAGAATGTCCGCTGAATGAAAGTTTCACAAAACCGCAGGCGGGATTAGTATCACTTTTCAGAAATTGCGCAAGCAAAAATTTTATTATTAGAATTGTGGAAATATAAGGAACAAACAACGAAATTATTCGGGTTTCAGGTGGCACAGTTGGAACTAATTATTTCTTGCGATACGTGTTTACGTACGAAGGCTACGACGATGCTCAATTATATGTAATTAAGGAAGAAAATTATTTCCAAGTCGAACTGCATTAATTATGAGCATATTATTACGAGTTCGATGTTATTAGGCTCAAAATACGCAATTAAACACTTTGTTACAAACATCCAGAACTTTCATGGTTGCAATTTGAAGTCACTTATCTCATTGCTATTGCGAAGGACAATTCACTTACTGAAGTTGGATTTCTCTACGATTAACTATAAGCGGTTACCAATCTTCTAAAAATCATCTATAAACGATAATGTAAGATCGATCGAAAATTATCCTTAAAAACATAAAATTCAGATTCCGAAATTTCTCGGTGGAGAAAAACGTAGGAGAGCAAAATCGACGAGTAAACGAGCAAATGCAGAAAAATTTCCAAGTAGAATCGATCGAACGGCGAAGAAAGCAAAGGAATGAGAGAAACAGAGAGTCGAGATCGGCTAGGAGAGAACGACAAAGGGTGAGAAAAGAAATGCTTAACCTCGAAATCTGGCGAATCGGCGGCTTTTGCTGAACTTACTCGTAAGAGCCACGCTGTGGCAACGGATTCTTAAAACGCATAACTTCGTGATCAACGGGGCAATTATCGTAACGTATTTTCGCTTGATTACGGTTGTTTACATTCACAAATGACCGTACGCGGGGCCGAAATTACGTAGCATCTCAATTTCGACGAACAACGAGCACGCAGCACACGAAAGACTGGCAAGAGACAAGCGAAGCACCGTACGAGCTAAAGGGGGAGCAGGTGAGGTAGAGACGAAACTTGCCGGGTGAACGGCGCACAGTGGGGTATTTGCACTGGAACATCGGACGAGATTATTTCATATTAATTATCGTTATATCGTTATGTCATCTTAACAAAGGTCAAACGATGTTAGCGCATCATTCTAGCATCGTCGATTTATTTCGCGGAAGTGTGATGCGATACAACTGCTAACTTTCAAAGTATCGCGTTACATTGGAAACTCGTTAACGATGCACGATTTTGAAAAAAATCTCGCCGACGAGGCAAATTTGAAAAATTGCTAGCAATAATTGCCAAGTGACTTTCCGGTAACTGCGGAAATTATTGAATTGAACATTCTATCATTTGTCGATAATTGCAAAAAAAATTATCTACTTATTCGGTTAATATGGCATTAAGTAAGGTTTGTGAAATTGTTGACTCGTGCATCATGCACGATTGGACATAATTATCGGGGATGATATCTAATTATTACGCAACCACGAATATAATAATTTTATTTTTGAAGGTTATTTTCAACGCGAAACATTATGACATAGTAATGTCACTTTCAGTCTATTATTTAATATACGTTAGGTTCTTTGTTCTCTTCCTCAAAATATTTCTTTATTTCTATTATACACTGTATTGCAGTGCAAAATTTTTTTATATTAATATATTAATATAATTTAACGACTAAAAATATTATATTATAAATACAATTCAAAATACAAACGAATACGTATTGGTCGAAACTAATGCACCCTTCTCCTTGTCACTATATTCCCACTGCTTAATATATTAAGGACCGGATGTATTTTTACCATCGTTAATTTTTTCTCTCGTGTATCGTTACGAAGTTCCTTATTAACATTGTATCAAACTTATTAGAAAGATATTAAAAGCTATTGAAGATAATTGTTTACAGTAATAAACTATCTCCTAATCTCTTTTTTTCTTTCTATCTCTCTCCCTTCAGAACTATCATAATTCAAAGTGAAGATTCTGGACTTTTACATAAACAGAGATAATAATATATCGTACAATTTTATCGTACTTTGCAAATATAATGTATTGCGTATAATATCATTAACTTTTTTCCTCATACATAATGAGATTTCGCCGAGGGACGTTAGTCTTCAGTTAGTCTTATATCTTTTAATGTACGTATGTATAAGCAAGCCTACGTAAAACCGGTTTTAAAACAGAATGGACACAGAAAAAAATGAAACCTCTCGTGTCAATAGTTTTCGGGAAAAAATTTACTAGATGATAATTCCAACCTTGTACAATGTAAATGTACGTACAATTAAATAACATAATTATTCAATATATTCGTGTCGCCAAGTTTTCCAGAAATATTTTTTAAAAACTGTTTTTCAACGTACGTTTAAAGACGAACATAAAATGTTGATAGATACGTAAATATGTATTAGTTTTGATCCAATATATACACTATATACATCTGTACATCTGCACGTATATATATCTATACATATGTAGATATATATACGTACATCATAAACTCTGATTTTTCTTCATTTCCATGAATAGAAATTGTAGATGTTTATACCTGAAAACGAATGTTATGTTTGAAAGTACAGTATTAACACGTGTTACTGACGCACACACGTACGCTTATTTCTTTTACCTTCAAAGATGACAGATTAAATTACAGCTTTACCTTCGTGGAAGTTACTCGACACCACAAAGCGTTTGACACGAGATATTAAGATTCGATGAAAAGGGACAGAGTGTTAAACACTGATTCGTACGAATTTTGCATGCACGTTACATCAATATTACTACAAGCAATTATCTAATATCAATAAATTACGAAGAGCCATTATTTTGGTTCGTGCTAGTACTTTATGTAATACCTAATACCCCATACTTTGAATATTTTTTATATTATCCCGGTTTTTTGTAGGATTACATTAAACAAATCCACTGTCTACTGATCATCTTGAGCAGTCTCACATTAGTAGATTAGAGATTAACGTATACAACTATATACATGAATATTAGTTGCATTTACGTACAGATCAGAACGTTGATTGAGAGAGTAAAGAAACATATTCGTCAGATAGAATGTCTTCAAATCCAACGTAGTACGTTTTCATAAATATTCGGGATGTTTGATAAAATCACTGTCCAAGATAAGCGTAATTACACAAACACTCTAATCGCAAGTAAACGTGCGAGTTTAAAGAGACTCGGCAGCGGCCTATTTCGACGACGATTGTGTTAACGACACGACGAAGCTCTAGTATCACAAGGAAAATAAAGAGATTAGAGTGATATTTTCTCGATTATTTGTTTCAAGAAATGGAAAAAAAATTTTACCTGTCAGATGTGCAAGGAATCTCTTCCGCGTAAACATCAGCACGTGTGGTTATCGTCCCGTTTCTCATCGTATCGCAGTTGTCGCATGACAAGAAAGGAAGTCGACGTTCGATCTTGAAAAATTTTTTGAAAAGTTGACGGCTCAACAATTTCTCATCGCGTAATTCATTTCATGATATCATCTCGTCGCTTTGACATCGTTAAATCATTCGATTCTCGCTATGCGTTCGACGGTTCGTCTCGCGTGCGTTCATCACCCTTGTCCTTAGTACTTTCTCATTGTCACATCTTTTTCCCCACTTAGAGTACGTCTTGTCATAGATGTATTTCGCTTCAAATGTCAAGTCACGTATAAAATGCAAATTGTTAGAGATTTGTGAATTGTACTTCGACCAAGGGGGATGTATCTCAACACCTCGAACGAAACGAACGAAATATTTTTGTTACGAAGGCTACAATTAAAAATTACTTCACATACTCTGAATCCTAACTACTGCGCGATAACAATGCACGAAATGATTCTAACCTCTCTTCGCGTTTCAGTAGTTCAAGACCAACTGATGGAACACGTTCCGTCTTGAAGAGCCATCATGCACAATTGGTATAAAAGAGTAGAAACATGACTGACTATCTGGCTTCACGTGTTGATTTGTAATATTTTCTTTTTTTACCTTGCGAAACAAAATTTTTAAGAAAAATTTCTTGAAATACGTTTAAAATAATAAATTTATAATAAAATTTCATTCAAATCTACTTTGGTCCTAGAATCAATATATTTTAATATTATTATTGTTTTAACGCAATATAGTTAACTTTTTGCAACTGTATAGTCAGAAATCAACAGTCAATTGACTAGGTCTTCTTAACGCTTCAAATTTTAATTTTTTGAGATAATTCGCAAAAATGAGAATCGTTGGGAAAAACAGTGTTGCGATTGCTACGCATGCGTACAAAGTATTTCAACAGCGTCGTCCCTTCTTGTGATTTATGTCGTTCATGGTTGAGAAACCGCTTTCATTTACGTCTTCTGATTGGAATTATATTTTATAACTTGCGTGGTATTTCGCCTGTTTCTTTTGCGTTTCGATCATTATTATTAGTGGTACAGCATCGCAGTAAAAAAGGGAGAGAGAACAAGAAAAAGTTAAATATGGGACGTTATAGAAGGTAAGCCATGTATATATGTAGGTAGATGAAAATATATGTTATCAATATGTTCGATGCTCAGCGTTAATATCGCGTATTTGAAATGAATGCAGTTGAACTGCGGCTATTTATTTCGCGAAACAAAACAAAATTACATTCAGGATAAAGAAGCGAGAAACAAAAAGTAATTAACGAGAAATTCTTTGTGGCATTTGTCACATATCTGTGACAATTATAACCTTCCGTGCGTTTTCAGTACAGGCTTGGCAAACATTTAGCAGTTTGTACATACACGAAATTTCAAGCAATGTGAATTTCCACGAAATGAAAAGTAAAATTGAAATTTTTCGTCATAGATTTTTTTATATATTTTGGAAATAGTATATAAATTGAATGAGAATTATAAATTAATAAAAAAAAACATTTGTATTTTTACTTTTGTAAGTTAGTACAAATTTTGCTTGAAAGGTGAATTCTATGAAGACAAGGCAGTAAGATTTGTGTTAATAATCTTTGTATGCTTCATTTTTCAGTCGCAGTCGTGATAGGGACAGGAGACGTAGATCACGCAGTAGGTCTCGTAGCAGATCACCTAGAGACAGAAGGAATTGGGGTGGCAGTGGAGGTAGAGACCGAGGTGGCGGCAGAAACAGTCGCGGCCAACCTGGTGCAAATTTAAGAAAGCCTAGATGGGACTTAAGTCGATTAGAACCTTTCAAAAAAGATTTTTACGTACCACATGAAGCCGTTCAGAATCGAGATCCACGTATAGTTGAACAATATAGAAGTGAAAAAGAAATCACCCTTAAAGGAAAAAATATACCTAATCCTGTATTCACATTCGAAGAGACAGGTTTTCCAGACTATGTCCTAAAAGAAATTAAGTAAGTGTCTCTCAGATGACAATTTGGTCTAAGATGAAAGCGCTCCAAGTATATTAGTAGCTATAAAATGCAATTATTTTACAATGGTGATGTTAGAATTTATTTCTTAAGTTTAGAACAAGTATCCAGTATGTGATGACATGTTGTTCATTGTCAAGAACACTATCAGAACTTAAAACTTGCTTATTCTGGAAACTTTACTTTCATCAGATCAGAAGTAAGAACGGAGCTGAAATTGTTAGGATTTCAAGTTAATAAGAAAAAAAGTAATAAAGAATTAAAATTGATTAAAATGACTCGAAGAGCTATTGAAAATTTTGAATTGTGATGCTATATATTACAGAATGTGATCTATTTGATATGATAGATTGTCATGAACATATTGTTATTTATAATTTTCAGGCGACAAGGTTTTACTGAACCGACATCGATACAAGCACAGGGATGGCCAATTGCTTTAAGCGGTAGGGACATGGTTGGGATTGCATCGACAGGTTCTGGAAAAACATTGTCTTACATACTCCCAGCAATCGTTCACATTAATAGCCAGCCTAAGTTAGGTCGAAAAGATGGACCGATTGCTTTGGTACTAGCGCCAACACGAGAACTTGCGCAACAAATTCAACAAGTTGCCGATGATTTTGGTCATTCCTCTGGTATTAGAAACACTTGTTTATATGGTGGAGCACCAAAAGGTGCACAGGCCAGAGATTTAGATGGTGGTGTGGAAATCGTTATAGCTACACCTGGTAGACTATTGGATTTCCTTGAATCAGGACGTACAAATCTAAAAAGATGTACTTATTTAGTGTTGGATGAAGCAGACAGAATGTTAGATATGGGATTTGAGCCACAAATTAGAAAAATCATAGAGCAAATTAGACCAGATAGACAAACATTAATGTGGTCTGCTACATGGCCCAAGGAAGTAAAAAATTTAGCTGAAGATTTTCTGAAAGATTATGCTCAAATTAATGTCGGGTCTCTGCAATTAGCTGCAAATCATAATATTTTACAAATCATCGATGTGTGTCAAGATTACGAAAAAGAAAATAAGTAAGAGATTAAGTTGATAATTTGTCGAGAAAATTGTCGAAAAATTTGATTTTATTGCCAATTTAATTTCCAATTATAGATTAAGCACACTTTTGAAAGAAATAATGGCAGAAAGTGAAAACAAAACCATAGTATTTATTGAAACAAAACGCAGAGTGGATGAAATAACAAGAAAAATGAAGAGAGATGGCTGGCCAGCTGTTTGTATACATGGTGACAAGACACAACAAGAAAGAGATTGGGTTTTACAAGGTAAAAATTGTAAATTATACATTGATAAATATTTTAAAAAATAGTTGACACCAATTTTTCTGTTTCAATTTTTTAGATTTTAGATCGGGAAAAGCGCCAATTCTTGTCGCAACAGATGTTGCTGCTCGAGGTCTTGGTAAGTAAACAATTGTTATTATGATGTAATAAAATATCAAATATCATTGATCATTTTCCTTTGATATGGAGAATGAATCACATTTCTACCAGTGAGCTTAATTATTGCAGTATACGAGATATCTTGTTCTGATATAACATTAAAATTATAATTACCAAATGAAGAATATGATAAATTTGTTAACTGGATCTAGAAAAAATTATTCTACAAGAAATTAGAACTTACTTTTTAATACTTTTCACTTGTCTCATGTATATGACAATTAGAACAAGGTTTCATTTGATTTGTATTTGTACCACTTTATGATTGGAAACAAGATAACTAAATTTTTTTTACTAATTTATCGATAATGTAAACTATATAAATTTTTCAAAATTTTAAATATGAAAAAATTTTATCGTTGAATATAAATTAATAGATGTGTATATGTATAGTTCTAAATGCATAACGTGGTTCATTCAGCATTTCTAATCTTTGTGTTTATTTGCTTCCTCACTTTTTGCTAAAGGTAATAATTTTTAAATAATACATGAGAATGGTCGTAAAGATAAGTTGAAATTGATGTACTCGGCAAGCTCTTGATTTATAAAGGTACAGAAGCAATTGATCTAGTTACAGAGAAAAACATGAATTATAAAAGTTAAAAGCAAAATAATTGCAAAGTTTCTAGTGAAGACATAAAGGTGTTGCTTTCTTAAAAAAATCGCATAACTTCATAAAGTACTGATGCACCATTTTACGTTGCTACATTTACAATGTAATTATTACTTGAACTTAGGATTAATCTGACCAAATTATTCTACACTTGCCGAAAGTCACAGATGAACAAATAGAAGTTTAAAGATATTCTTTTCCCATAAAATATCGCCTTCATTGAGATTATCAGAGTTCTGTTAATGAGAATTAACAAAAAGAAATAGAATAGAAAAAGAAAAAACTAGAAAACAAAAAAAAATACTGTAATACAAAATTCATATTGAACACAGGAAAGTAATGAGATAAACATGTACCTAACGCGGTTGGATCTTTGTTTGTATTGCAGAGGCACATTGCGCGCAGACCCACGCCGGGTAATGCAAAGCAAATTGGGGGTGCCCGCCGCGTGTTTGTTCGGTGGTGCACTGGTTTGCATTGTCTGCGCTGGCTGCGACGCGTGCCTCTAATCGTCAATTCCGTGAAAGGCCAGTCCGGGCCAAATCGGGGTCTACTTTACCTCCTACATACTGGATATCAGTTCTACGCTACGCTGTACGCCATCTGGGCTGGCCAAGTCGTTGTTGCCAGAATAGAATCCCCTGCGCTGGCCGCTCAAGCTAATCAGACCCAACAACGGTCCATTGAGGCGGTGGCATGGTAGCTGATGCCAGAGCCTCTAAGTGTGCCCTGTAGCAACAGAATGGCGGAGGCTGTAGCTGGAGCGAGCGCAAACAGCCAGGCCCTGCCCGTACGTTGCTAGCGACACTCACCCACTGCCTAATTTTAGTATAACAGTAATCTTAAATTAATTGCTATATATATATAGCTGTATAAACCACCCAGAAAAAAGGTAATTTGACTGTATAACATTCTCCTTCCAATGAAATCTAAGATAATTTTTTATTAAATGAAAATCTCGCTCGGTACGAAAATGTTGTGTAATTGTTAACTTAGAAAGTATCTAATTATATATATATAACTCAATTAAAAATTGTAATCGTACTTGATATATTTGCCTATCTGAAAATTTGTTGCAAGTTTGAAGTAATTCCAGTTGAATGTCTTCTTCGTTAAGAATTGCCCAACATTTCATTTAATCAAAAATGTCTTGATTTCCCAAAAGGTGTAGTACAGCTCAAATATATTTTCCTGGGGGTCTCAATATGTACACTTTTTACATATACATATGTAACAAAATGTTTTGTAAAATGTGACGTACTGGAGCGTGTAAGAAATTCTTGAATCAAAAAGAAGTCAATTCTTGATATCTCTTTGTGATCATCATTTACCAACTTTATATACAGTACAGTAAAATTTTCAGAAATTATTTTATATTTTAAATTATCTTTTATACATAATATATATACATGATATATATATATATATATATTATGTAAAAATTTAGAAAGTTGTTGATTAATGGTCACACAATATTGCCAAGAACAGTCTTGTTCTTTTTTAATTCAAGAATATTTTGAATATTTTATAAAACATTCTGTACGTGTATGTATATATTTACGTAAATTTCTATATACATACACACACATGTATCACTCTTATGTCCATTTGAATTTACATTTCCTTTATCCTTCTGAATCCTTTATGATAACTATGTCATTTTACATATTCACATTATACTAACTATCATATCAAATAAGGTTTTATGTATATCAATTCTGGTTTCATTTTACTTGAGTAAATCTACAATATTTATTGTAACAATGAATCAGTGGATATTTCAAATCAGATATCTTCGTGAAATTGAGACAATACTAATTTCTTACATATTAGAAGAAATGATATTTTTATTAAAAAAGGAAACCAAGATTGATTTTGCGCGGAAATTTATTTCAGCACTTTATACTTTAGTCAAAACGCTCTCTAAAGACATAGTATTCTTTCTCGTTTCTTTGAATTTCGTTTTATGGTATTATTTGAACAAACAAATATTTATCCTCGAGAAACCTTTAAATGAAATGCTTTATAAGTCTTTTTTTCTGTGTATGTGTTTCTTCTTTTTTTTTTCTCTTTTATGTATCTGTATATTAAAACTTGCTTACAGTACACATAGTCAAATAAATTTATAAGATACTCTTAGTCGAGGTGACATAGGTGAATGATTGTAGTACTACCTTTTGGAGAGCGTATTTTAATCTAAACATTTCTTTGAAATAAGTGATTGAGATATTTAATATGACATTTTATATACGTTTTGCCATACTACTATCTTAACTGATGTCTGTCCGGAAGGCGGATGCCATTGGCGATTAACAGCTAATACATATGCTTTATTTCAGACGTTGAAGACGTCAAGTTTGTCATCAATTTTGACTATCCCTCCTGTTCGGAGGATTACGTTCATCGAATCGGTCGAACAGGTCGTCGCCAAAAAACTGGTACAGCATATACCTTTTTTACACCTAATAATTCAAATAAGGCTAACGACCTGATCCAGGTATTGAAAGAAGCAAATCAAGTTATCAATCCAAAGCTATTGGAACTTGCTGACAGTAAGAGCGGTGGATATGGCAGACATAGAGGTACTTATCTATTCTTCATCTCATCAAAATCTTACAATTCCCTTATTTGAGACTTCTCTCATCAAAATCTTGCATCATCCTTTATTTGAGACTTGTATTCAATATTTCTGGTTTTAAGTGACATCTGGAAAATGTTAATTAATTAATTAATTGGATATTTTCAGGTGGGAGAAATAGATGGCGGTCTCGAGGTGGCCGAAACGGGAAAGATCGTAGCTATTCGAGAAGTAGAAGTCGAAGTCACAGTAGGGAACACAATGGTCGTAGTAATCGTCGTAGTTACAGCCGAAGTTACTCTCGAAGTCGCAGTCCTGTTAGCAATCGTACAGGTAAGTAACGGTATGTTCGCATTGTGCTAAATTGCATCTGTATGTCTGTATTCTAATGGAACTCAAAATGGAACAATTTCTCAAATTTTATATTGTGTAAAAAGATTTGTATGTTTATAGAAGTAATCGGTAAGAGCTATTGGAGCAGCGAGAGATGATCTTCCACGAACAGTTAAGGACCAAATCAATTACATGTAATAATTTTCTTTTTTTTTCTATGTCTCTTTTAAAAGTACACACTTAATATGTACACGTCGTATAAATTATAACTTTGGTGTTCCAAACTGACGTATGCGTCGCGTGACGTTTACGTATGATAATACTTGTGCATTACAGGTAGATCACGTTAGAAATGTAAGGTGAATGTTTTTCAATAAGCGAGTACACATCCTTAAATTATATATAACAGAATGACGTGGTTAGTTGAACACGGTATAACATGTACTAAAGTATATTTTAAATGAATTTGAGAGATCAATTAACGAATCTACTGACATTGAGGTTTATCGACAATTATCAAGTAATTGTAAAAATTAGGATACAAAGTGATTTCGATGTTTTCCCAATATTTCTACGTTTATAGAGCGTATTTTCTTGCTAAGTTTACGTCCTGAACTTCAACCACAAAACAGATAAACGTAGGGTAACATAGGGTAAGAATGTAGTTACATTCACACATTGTGTGTATCACGTACATGTTTTATAATGATTCTTGCAGCATCCGATAATACAAGTTAGTTTTATGTAAGCGGCATTATGAGTTTAATTAGATGAATTACCTAAATGATCCAAATGATTCCACGATTTATCATTAACCTGGCGATCAATTGTAGACACTTAGTGCTTACTGACAATTACATGTATCCGCGCATTTAAAATTGATGAAGTAATGTACAGTATTTAATAACGGTGTAATAAATGAATTTATTAACTATTTAAGAATTTGTTCGTTGGCTTTCTTTCGTCTTCTCCTGTTTCTTCTTCTTTTTTTTCTTTTTCTCGAAGAGAAAAATTTTCCTCCATTGAAAAATCCCAAAAGTTTCATTGTCAAAGAGCACATTAAACATACCATCCCACGTTTCTTCTCATCAAACAGTTAGAAAATAATAGCACGGCCTTTCCTCAAACATCAAAAATCAAACTACAAAATGTCAAGAGGCAGAAATTATTCGTAGTGGTCGTGTGGGGACTCCCAGGCACGTGTGTTTCTGTTTTTTTCCATTTTTTTCATCAATTCCACCTTCTTTACAAAGGAGGTGAAAGCATGGAAATTATTCGCCAAAGTATATACAATAAGATAAAAAATTATTTTGTACAAAGTGTATGATAGAAATATAACGAAGTACGTGACGAAATAAACATTTGTTCGACAGAGAGGAAGAACAGGCAGCAATCGCCCCGGAGGGGAGAGCAGCCAAAGATTTATGAATGAACTGTAATACAGGTGGATGGGTCGATAGAGCGGCCCCCCGCGAGATCGCACGGCAAGGGCGTAGTAATCGATAGAGTGAGGGTGAGAAGGGATAGAAGCCGGCACCGTCGAAGCAGACGAAGAACGGCAGAGGCCGTGGAGGGCAGAGTCCATTCAGTAGAAGGCGGCAAGGCCTGCTATTGATTGCGTGGGTGGTCAGAGGAGAGATGAGTTTACCCCCACCTTCGGCCATTCAGCAGCCGCACTGCCGGTGACACGGGGGTTAGGCGGAGGGGAAGGGGCCTTGAAAGATCCGAGGGGGGGAGAGCCAGAGCGAAGAAGAGGGAACGATAGCCCGATTACTGGAATGTCGTAGGTGGTTAACAAGGGAGAGAGAGATAGAGAGGAGGGGTTCCACCCCTGTCTTCGATCATACACGCGAATGTAGGCACAACCACTTTGCCCTAAAATTGACATTTACCCCCCTATTAAAGTCCTTTCCTGAAAGTTCACGCTTTACGTGTTTTTGTTTTTTTTCCTCTCTCTCTCTCTCTCTCTCTCTCTCTCGCTTTGTCCCGACGAGACTCTCCACTCGCTATTTCGGATGATTGATGAAACCACGTGAAAAGTCAAAAGTCTAAATACCAGCGAGGGAAGTGCCGCTTTCGAAAATACCGACATTTCGACGATCTGGTAAATTTAATTTCGCCACTCGCTGAGTAATTCGGAATTATCGCTTATCTGTATGTCGGTCGGGGAGACTGTCGATGTCGCGTTGGAGGACTAAAAAGCCATTGTTCCCGTTGATTATTTCATTACGATAAGGCCGGGCTTCTACGGAGCACAATAATGGTTCTTCATCGAGATACGAAGAAATGTGAACGGCGCCGATGGTGAAATATCGCCAACGGGGTTTCTTTGTCTTCCAGTTTCATTGGGTTTTAGATCTCTGTCCGACTGCAATGGAAATTACATTCGCGCGATAAAGACAGGAAAATATTCGCCCTGAATATGCGAAACGTGCACGTACCTAGTAGCGTGGCATCAAGGAGTTTGGTCTTGCGCTAGTCAGCCACGAACTTGTTTCCAAGCGAGTGCACATCTGAAATCGTTTCATGATAATTTCACAAGCTTTTTAAAGTGTCTTTGCTCTACGTAAATTTAGATGTGTGTTTGACAAGACAAAAAAAAAATAAAAAATGAACGAGACATCGGATTTTTCATTCGGTTCGTTCGAGCCTCAATATTGAAACTGTTCAATATTAATTTGTTCAACAGATTCAACAACCACTGTGACGCAACTGCTTCTGATTTAGGGTACGGGCTACAACGATTTTAAGTCCCAGGGAGAAACTTGTTGCGCAGGCGGACCGGAACTTAACGTAAGCCTGTTCGTGATATCTGCTGCCCTACAACATTATAATCTCTAGCGTCTGAAATATTCGATAAATTTCTTTTTTTTTTTAATAATTCACTGCTCTAACATGTTCTGTGTGACACAAGAAATTCAAAAGTCGCGTTACAATGCAATAAAATTGACACTATACGAGCACGACATTGAACAGCATTACATTCAACTTTGCTACTTCCTACAAAAATGATGAAGAACAAGTCAAGAAGACATACCATTTACCTAGTGCTTTTTAAACGATCAAAGATAAACGATTGTTCACTGAATATTCTGTTAATACCATCAGCTATTGTCTTACAGCACAACAATTTATCTTGAAAGACAAACTAGACGAAAAGAAGCAATTCGAATCAATTCAAGGGAAGAGCAATAAGACCATACCTTATCCAAGAAAGACAAGAAGGTTAAATATAGGAAATACTAGGTGAATTCTTAGAAGGGGAGCTTTTAGGAACAGCTAAATCTGTTCCGGAGTACGAAAAGCTCCTTTCGGAGTACGAAGAGAGTGGCAGAGAGAAGAACGAGACGAGAGAGGAAAGAGAGACGAGGCTTGACAGAGAGTCCGCGTAGAGGGGTTTGAAACGAACGAAGGGGTGTACTGAAAGAGAGGGGCAGCAAAGGAAGGCGAATAGTCGCCGCGGTGATACCACCTCTCTCAGTTGCTCCTCGGTTTCCGGACTGCGTGGATTGGCAGGTTAGTGAATCCAACTCTCGTTCATTCACCAGTTTCTCTTCGTTCCACTCTTGACCTCCTTCCTTCCTTGGTACTCTCTGTGTTTCTCTGTCTCTCTCTCTCTTTCTCTCTGTCTCTCTCCCTCTCTTCGCTCTCTCTCTCCTCACCCTCGTTTTCCACCCCGTGTGTCCGCCAGCGGCTCCATTCATGTGATTCGTTCTTTGCTCGCTCTCTCGTTCGCTGCTCTCCTTGATTTATCGAAGTTGCCAGTGAAAAAACGTTCTTCGTCGGTAGTCTCGCTGCTCGATCACCGATCATCCTGTCAACGAGATAATATCACAGGTATATCTCCGCTATATCTTCTATCTTTGATTTTTCATTTAATATCGTACCGGCGACAAACTGATTACTTTAGAAAAGTAATTGCACGACGGAAGAGCAATGTACGTGTGTGTAGCACGCAAAGCAACACACAGGTGAGATTACCTTACCTATCCCTGCGTGTCTCTCCCTTTTTTAATTAAGTTAGCTCTGTAAATTCTTCGTCCCTCGGTCTTACGATCAAAGTTTCTTAAATTAACAAATCCGCTGGCACGAGATCCAGGATCATTTTCTACAGTTAATTGCAGAGAGAGAGAGAGAAGGTAATTTTTCGTGTTTCGACCAGTCGCATTTGAAACACATTTGTTAAGGGAGAGAAACAGGATGAGCTGGGAGGATATATTCGAGAAACAGCTGTTAGAGCTGGTAATGAAATGTGGCTGCTGCTGGATCAGCAGTCTTTTTCCTGCAAAAAGAAAAAAAAACAATATACAGTGCAATATGCAGCAAACTGTCAGTAGTTTCAAGAAGAGTGTGTCATTTTGTTACCTGTCTATCTCTTTTGAAAGTTAAGAGGAAAACACAGCCACGGAATACACACGTAGAAACGTGTATATAGAAATCAAATTACCCTTTCGTTTCGTGTCGTATTCTTTCGTTTGAGCCTCTTCCACCATTTCTAACCAGTTTACGCTGAAAATATAAAGAGAAGAGAAAGAAAATAATGTGAAGAACGATTGAAAAGTAGTCTGTGTCCAGCACTAAGAACGGGTTTCGAATTTCCTTCGAGTTTCATCGACCGATCAAAGAGTCAATTGTCCTGGATAGTAGTAATTTAGTATTTCATGGAAAGTGTATCTTTATACGGTGGCGTGTCTTTTGTACTTTGTAACTGAAGCAACCGAGAAAGCAGTGAATATGAGAAGAAACAAAGGCACTCTGAATCATGGAATAATCGAACAATCATAGTTATTCAGATTGTTGTCGTTCTATGTATATTGTAAACCGTAGACATGACCAGAGGCGCACAAGTGATGTAAGATTTATGTCGAAGAAGGGGGATGCAGTCACAATCAAATGACGTAAAGGGTGCCGATTCTACTGAAAGACCATACTATTAAATAACTAATAACAATAACATTCGCGCAAAGAACATATTAACGACAATATCCAATAATTAAGACAAGAAGAGATCAGCTCAAATGTCTTTTTCAACTCATAATGAGCTATCTGTTGCATACAAAAGAATTGTACAAAACTGTGAATATTAAAAATAAATATACGTATACACATATATTCCAATTTTTCTTTGCTAATTTACTGTAACTTGCATTATTCTTTTCGCAACTTTTTTGAAATCGAAATTGGAACATTCTCCTCAGAAAGGAATCGTAAAATGTGTTCGTAATTGTCAAGCGAAATTAAATTTAGAGGCTGACGATGGATCTCCCTCGTGCATTTAATTAACAAAGTTAAAGCTAGGGCGGGCTACCTTTAATCGAAATTCCATGGCAGGGATGATTCTAGTAATTATTTAGTCTAGCACGAAAGGAAGTTTAATAATTCAGTCACTCGTGAAAACTATGTCAATATATCGACCGTTCTTCGATCATTTTCCACAATGGATGCGATACTTTAAAGAACCTCGATATACACGAAGACAAATCAATTGAGCAACGTATCGAAAATACGAGCCTGTCTCGAAACATCGTGCGTTCGACATGAAAAATTTTCTTTCGAGAGATGAGCAAATTTGCTTGACGTTACGTTATGTAATCTCTCCGTTCTGCACCATAGATTCCACCTACTGTTTTCTTGATTCAATCAGCTCGTTTCTATCTAAAACACAGAGTACTTTAGACATGGGGTATAAAACTCTGCTCGATATTTGATATATTACTAAAATTCGAGTACAATGTAAATTACTGAAATTCACTGTACTGTGGGAAGAAAAAGAACATCCCAGTCTCAGTACCAAGTGACAAATGTAAACTCTTTTACAATTAAACTGAACTTAACTTCAGCTTACAATACCTAAACAATGATATGCAAAAGAAAGAAAGAAAGAAAAATAGTCGTTCCCTCCTTTCACTCCCCTTGAATTTGAATCTGAAATCTGAAATCTATGTTGCATGTCGTTTTCCTAGAATAATGCGCGCCGTGGCCGTATGGACCGCTTTCGTGTTAGCGTACTCGAGCAGCCCGTTCGTGGCCGGTATACGATACATCGATCCGATCTCGCCGCAATCAGGGAACACCGGCGACATCGCCGAGAAGCGCGTTGACCTGACCGAGCCAACATGCGAAGAATTGAGGGCAATGTGGAGGAATACGAAACGGCAGAGCAGGGCTGCTAAAACCACCACCGAATACTCCTTCTATCCCGATCCGTTTTCCATTAAGGTCTGGAAATCTTATTCCGAGCGTTCCAAGCCCCCACTCAACTATCTTGGTAAGATACAATCTCGCGAGATGATCTCGTGCAACCTGTTGTTGTTTCAGATCACCTGCAAAGGAGAGAGAAAAGAAGAAAAAAAAAAGTATAGTAAAGTCTTCTGTGAAACAAGAAAAAGTAAAGTCGAATGAAAAGGAAATTCAAGATGCAAATATCTCTGGATTAAATGTTTGTGTGGAATTTAATCAATTGTTTTTAGGGGGAAAGAGGGGTGGGTTTATTTTAATTAAAACGGTTTGCAACATTATGAATGGAACAGGGATTTCTCTGTGTAAATACAGAATTGTAGAAAAAGTTGTACGTTAAACGAACAAAGTTGGGATATCAATTTCGTCGGTTGTTCTTCTTTTCTTTCCGTCAGAGGCCATATCACCTGTGATGCCTACGTTCCGTTTGTTTATTCTGAAACGAGCAGGTCGAATGTTTCCGTATTTGCACGTTAATTTATTAATGTACGGGTTTGCTCCCTTAATTAAACTCTGGGGCTCCGCGTGGTTCACAATAGAGGCTAAGCGAGGTGGCAAAATAATCAAATTGTTGGTGCCTGTACGTTACCCTGAAAGCTCTTTGACTCGCGACTAAACTTGCCATAGAAAGTTCTCCAAATACCCGATAAAGCATAAAGTTCTAACGTTATAAAGAACTGCTGCTGCTAATAAATTAATACTGCTCGTTCAAGAACGATTTAAAATTAAATAACACGGAGAAACCTAACACAGAGATACTACAAAATCAGATACTTGAAGTCACAGAGATACTTGAAATTAAATAACACAGGGATACTTAAAATCATTCCCTCCTGATGCTTTGCTGACATTTCCAAAAAGAAATTGCTTCTTAAATGTTCGTTTGTATAATTTAATTGATTCAACAATCGTCGAGTTAAATAATAATTGCGACACGGAAGAGTGGCTGATTTGCTCTTTGCTTGTACCACTGCAATCTGAAATGATCAGGGGAGCACATCAGTCAAAAAGGAGGTGCATGATATTTGAAAATAAATTAATAAGAAGATACACGATATTTAAACTTGCCAATCATTTCACTACGAAATTGTTGAAATTTTGATACAGCTATGTAATTTACTTTCCTTTAGCATAAAGTCAATTTCCTACAACAATCAAAATGTTATTACTGAGAACAAATTATTACTGAGAGAATCTTTTATTAATATAATAAATATTTGTCATAATATTACAATTATATATATCATATTTATTATGTAATAATAAATATTTATTAAGTAGCCTTTTGTTAAATGTTGCACGTTCTTTACCTGGCCACCTGTGCAGGAAGGTACACGGGAAGACCGCGTAACCGTGCAGGAGGTAGCGCCCCAATTTATGGAAGAATGGTGCACAAAGCGCCAGCAGGCAGCAGGCTGAGAAACGGGATGCGACATTCGCCACGGCCCTTCGACAAAATTCCACTCTTTATCGGAACACTCAATTCCTACTCGCCATCGTCGAGGGGTTCAAGCAGCTTCCGTACGGTAGGCGGTGGTTCACCTCATTTGGCCCAGGTACCGCAAGCCGGCAGTTTTCAGTATTTAAAGGAATTACTCCGTGCCGAGCGTGCTCGTGAACTACAGGTTAATATTATATTAAACAACAACACGTTAAATGAAACATTAGTCAAATATTCGCCGATCGAGCGAATTACTGAAAATTAATTAATTACGCAAAGTCAGAAAATTTTGTTCGAAAGTTTGTTTAAAAAGACGAGTTTGCAACAAGTTTACTCGAACGTGTAACGATTACGATTTTCTTGCTCATTTTCTTCGCAATGTGTATCGGAACATGTGTCCGGAACATTCGTGATATTCTCCTTGCTTGATTGAAAATTCTAGGAACAACACAAAGCCGAGGAACTCGCTGAGAAGACATCTACCTTTAAAGGCACCGCTGACAACGAGCACTCCTTCAATGTCCAGCAATCGCGGAAGAAATTTCTGAAGCCGGCGCTGCGAATTCCGACGAAAGCCAATTACGAATACGGCCAGGGACGGTACACACCGAACGTGCAGAATATTGGTCAAGTCTGGGCGGTGAGTACAACGAAATCTCTGTCTGTGGTCCATTCCCTAAAATCAATCAAGACGATATCTTCAAAAATATATTAATAACAGTGCCTGTAATGTATATTGTATTAATGTATTAATATATACCTGTAATGTATATTAATGTATTAATAACAATACCAGTGAACAGTACCTAAAATCATTACAAACCTGTAATATATTGGTGTAATATATATTAATACATTAACAACAGTACCAGTAATACATTCCACATTACATGTTCTTAGCTCACAATATTATTACAAACTTGTAATATATATTAATATATTAATGACAGTACCAGTGATACATTCTACATTACATGTTCTTAGCTCATAATATCATTACAAACCTGTAATATATTACTGCAATATGTATTAATATATTAATAACAGTATCAGTAATACATTCCACATTACATGTTCTTAACTCATAATATCATTACAAACCTGTAATATATTACTGTATACATATTGATACATTAATAACAGTACCAGTAATACATTCTACATTACATGTTCTTAGCTCATAATATCATAACAAACCTGTAATATATTACTGCAATATGTATTAATATATTAATAACAGTATCAGTAATACATTCCACATTACATGTTCTTAACTCACAATATCATTACAAATCTTTTCATCAACAATGTCATTACTAGACTAGGATCTTCATGCAATTTCATATATTTTTACAAACGTGACTGAGAAAGAAATAGAATCTGTACACGTTTGCACCATTGACAATTAACGTAAAAGAATCCACACAGTCTCAGTTGACGTGAGAGTTTACAGCGACGTTCTCTTACAGAGGAGCGGTCCCCAGTCCCGTGAATACTTGTTGCGTTAGTATCTCAACGGACTGCCGATATCTCCAGCCAAGAAGCTACCCCCGACGATCAATCGTAACGACTTCTCCAATTGCGTTCGCGCACGCAAAAAGAATTGATTCGTTATCCGCTTTTCTCCGGCAATTCCCCCGTCATTCCCCGAAATTCGCGTGACATTGAGCGAAATCCTTGCAGCTGAGTAAGAGAGCTTCGGCGGAAGGGCTTTTTAATTTCGTTGTTTCTCCCCACGTCCCCGTCGTCCTTTTAAGAGAAAGATTATTCTTAAGGCTTTTATTGTCTCTGGCGTCTGGAATTTTCTCGGACCTCGGTCGTGTGTGTGTGTGTATGTGTGTATGTGACATGTTGAAGGTGGATTCACCTTCAACCGTGCGTCACCTATGCTCGAGCGAACAAGTGAAGTCAATAAATGTGAATGAATTTCGATGGAAGGTCGTAAACCACAGGGAGAAACGGCTTCGACAACACGCTACAGAATGTATATTTTCTTAATTCGTTTAAAACTCGCACAGATTTAATTGCGCGGCCGTGCCCGTGCTGCCTGTGTAGAATCTTCCAAAATACATATGTAAATTTAATACTATCTCTGGAAATATGGCTGCAGCGACGTAATCGCACCTTTGTGTCGCTGAGCGGAGAAAACACGAGCAGAACTTGCGCTATTATCCATGTATATCTGTCACAATGTACCAATGTTAGTTGCGTTACAATTGGACTGCGCAGTTTTATGCGTTTTTTTTTTTCTTTCTTTTGGAAAAGTGCGCGAACGATGCACACAGAAATGTCCAAAGTAGAGATTGTAACATACAACAGATAGAGAAAACGAACTTCCATCTGGATTCCTCGAATACGTTCGTAAAAATTCACAAACGCATAAAAATACCGCGGTGTGATTGTAATACGTGAATATTACTTTTCATAAATTGACTGAGATATACTATTTGTCTCTTCTCACACGGTACTATGACAATAAGGGGACTGCTAAGATAGACTCTCTCCGTTCCTCGAACAAGGAAAAATCTGAAAAATACAATGTTTCCTTTCAGAGACGAGAAAACTTTGTTCTTGCCATTTTATTTATGGCAGATCGTGCAGTATCGTTTATAATTATTTAAGCAAATGTTAGAATTAAGTCGCATTATAAACGATACTTTTGTCTCTTGCGACTTTATTTGACAAACTATTAATTTAAACTAAGTTAAACAATAACGAGCGATAATTTAACATATCAGACGATTATTTACCACGGTATTTCGTTCGTCAGACGAGTTGTTTCTTTCTTCAACATATAAATACACCTGCAGCTTAACAACGGTTGCAACGATATGATCGAAATGATACAATCGTTAATTCCAATCCAACGATAGAAGAGATAATGCTCTGGTTTTCTCCGCCTTATTTGAACTTGACAATAAAATAGAAAGACTAATATTTTGAAAATTTTAACAATATATATATATATATATAAATATATAAATAAAGTATAATCAACGGAACTGTACCGAAGACAATAATTATTGTTAAGAGATATTCTTGTAATCTGTACGTGCAATCGACACAGATGCGATTTCAATTTTTCTTTTACACGTCAATGACCGATAATTGTGCATGCAAAAGTGAAATTCTTTTTGAAGACCAAAAAAAGAAAGATGAAAACGCACCGTTGACATCCTGTTCAGTGTGCTTATTCGAACTTTGTGTGTATCGAATGCACGTGCAATCGGTTTAACTTTCAACCCTTAAGCACTCGATATGAGAGGGCCGCAAAACTTACGTTGTAACTCTTACTTTTCGAACAGGAACTTTTGTTAGACGAACATATCAAGGGTAACACAACAAAACGAAACGTTTTACTTGCGCGAAAACGAAGGAGGGATAATATTGTTTTTTATCTTTAGAACACTAGAACCACCGAGGTGGTCTCAACATAATTAACTCATAATTTTCGTTAGATATATTACAGATGAAAAACAGTGTTTTCTTTTTTATAAAACGCATAAATAAAAGCTTGCGTGTTCTATTGTACCTTACAGTTTTTCTATTTCTTTTTTTTTTCGTTGCAATATCTCTGACGAAAATTCTTGGTAGTTCTAGTGTTGATTTGCCATGCGAACGTTATGCGAATAAGAAACACGAGCTTAAGGGTTCTAATTATACATAATGACAATAAATATAAACGTTTCTTGTAATCGTGTAACAAAAAAATGACGAGGTAGGTTAAAAAAAAAACAGACATTCACACGGCTTAATCCACGCTCTCGTGCTGAGAATTAACCACTTTCAACTCTTGTGACAGCGTACAAAAACCTAAAAAAAGAAAAAAAGAGAGAGAGAGAGGAAGAGAAAAAAAAAGGAATAAGGAACTTCTGAACAATTATATAGAGCAGTTTGATACCAATCGCGGTTCTAATATTTGACTATAAATACTTTATACTTGTATACATCTATTTGAATACGACACGGTGCGTATACTGCACATAATAACACATAACAGAGGATACACGTATATATATATATATACACACATATATATGTATATATATCAATGTTATGCATACACGTAGAACCACGCGTACATTACATGCATATCAAGGTACACACAAATATATATAATATATATTTGTTATACTACCTATTGACTATTATTATGTTGACTGGTGTGTTAATTAAGTTTTAAAGAATGGATCTTTCCGGCCGAGATTCTTCAATAGCAGAATCAGTGCCTGATATCCAAGCTAGAGACTGGTTGGAAATCTCTTTGGATACAGATTATTAAGCTATTCATTCACCTTCCCTTGGGCTGTCTCAATGTAAGAAGTTTCTGTTCTTCGAATGTGTACAGCGACATACTAAACATGTATACATGTGTGAAAAAAATCACTAAAAAAAAAAAAAACAAAAAGAAGAATTATATCCTGGACGATGTTAGAAATAGTATATATTTATGTAAAACTCTACAGGTGAAATTAATTTAAGGCGCGGAAGGCATGTGAAGGGTCGAAGCATCAAATCTTTCCTCAACGTGAATCAATAAGGGTCGTATGTATACAATAACGTAATTTATTTACCTTCTTTGAACGCACGTGCTCCTTAATTATCGACAGTTTGATACTTGGACCCTGATTGTCTCTGAAATTCCAACTAAGATAAATTAGTAAGAACACGCTTCAAATTTCCTGCCCTAATAACTGTTCATTTCGCTCGACACTCTCCTTTTTATGTTTGAAATATAACTATGACAATATTAGCTATGGCAAATTGAGTTTACGACTCTTTCTATTTAACCATGCTGTCCCCAATTCACTCGGTTCCATCGTTCGATCGTGCTGTAAACAGTTACTGACGAAAAAAAGTCGTTAGGAAATGAAGTTACATTTTCGCGGGAACATCTTGTTCGAATATTTCGCACGATTTGAATACTTGGGCGACGAGCGGATGAATGAAAGGTGATGGTACTCGTAACTTTGAAACTAATGAAACAGCATACTCATCCTGTAGTAATTTGCATGAATTTGCGAACGACACAGGCTGGTAATTATTCAGTGACCGTGACATTTGTAAGTTCCGAAACACGGGGGAGAGACGTGTCGTGACAAGTTCCATTTCAATGTTTCATTGACTAGTGTCGACATCTTCTAGCTTAAACTTTCAGTGACTCTGATGTTGATGTTCTCTAACCTCTACGTTAGTATTGTTTTCAAGCTCCCTAAATAGAAAATGTATTCTTGAATTGATTTATGACACAACATTTTAAGGAAATATCTTCATTAAGATATATAAATAAAATGTTCAACGTTTCGCGGTATCTTCAGTAAAGAATCATGTCGTTTTTCAAGTAAAGATTGTAAGTAATAAAAGCAAATACTTTCTATTGGAACAACGTGGGAGTGACGATGATATTTCTAAATATCGTACGTAATGCTGTTCAACCGACTCGACACGCAAGAGCGTTGAACGCAGTTGATTCGTGCGTGACACGGACGTATGCAAGGTGGGTCAATCGGAAACCGATTGCAATTGTTAACGAGGATGAGTTGTTTGATTGCGAAGATACTACGCGACCGCCAGTTCGTCGGGAGAGAAGAACTTCCGCGAGGAAATCGAAGAAGAAACGTCAGGAAGAGAAAACCGAAGAAACCGAGAACGCCAGGAAAAAGAATTTGTTTATGAAACTTAAAGAAAATGATAAAATTGTATCGTAAGTTATTCATTTGTTTTTCTTCTTTTCTTTCTATTATTTTATCATTATCTCAGATAGAGAAGACAATGAAGTCACGTACAAAGTGGAGAAGGATTATTTGAAAATTTTGATTCTTGTAGATCCTTGATGACTAATCTAAAATCACGAAAGAGGAGAGAAAAGAACGACGAGATAATTCTGGAAGGGCAAAGACTGATCAAAGATGCTTTGAAATCTGGCGCAATACCAAATGCCATGATCTTTAATGACTTATCGGATCTAGCTGCATTGAAACTTCCAGAAGAAGTTAAATTGTACAAAGTTCCGTATAACACGATACAGTTGTGGTCTACTTTAACCACTTCTCCCGGTTTGTTAGGTAATTAATATTACATACTTTAAGTATACAAAGTATCCTAAACTTAATCCATTAATCTATACGTAAAAGTTCGACCAAACGCTTTGTTATGGAATTATAAACAAATATATGTGAAATATATAAGTAGCAACACATTCTCTATTAAAGCACACAGACAGTCAACATGTTAAGTAGATCTCTTTCTTCATGTGCTAACAATTTCGTATTAATCATAATAATACAATGAAAAATAATTTTTAATTCCATCAAACTTGATATCGGCGAATAATAGAATTAATAATACTATGTTGAAAATTTTGCTGAATTTCAATGAAATAATTCTGTGCATTAGTTTTCCATGTAAAATTACTTTTCTTGACTAAATCTTTTTTTTTTTTCAAATTCTCCATAAATAAAAAATCAAATAGTACCTATTTCTTATGTACAATATTTATTTATAAGTCTGTAACAAGGCGTTTCCTGACAAACTTGTACATTTTTTCTTCTTTTTACGTGTAAATCAAGCTCTAGTAGTTTGGTCGTTAAAATTTTAAACATTCTGTACAAACCACTTGTTTCAACGATATTACGTGTATTTTCTTTCGCAATGTAGGAATTTTCAAAACTCCGGATGTGCAAAAGAATAAACCAATTGAAAATGCATTGCCACTTACTGTTATCTGTGAGAATATAAGGGAACCAGGGAATTTAGGATCTATTATGAGATCTGTTGCAGCTGTAGGCTGTGAAAAATTGATTCTAATGAAAGGTATCGTGATATTGAATTTATAACCATAAATTATAATATATGAACAATTTTTTAAACAAACGGATAATTACTGAATTATGTTCAGGATGCGTAGATTTATGGGATCCGAAAGTTCTCAGAAGCGCAGCTGGCACTCATTTCCAACTGCCTATTTATGCGTTTCCAACGTGGGACGAGATTCCATCGCTAATTAGCGAAGAGAGTCATATTTTCATAGCGGATAGCAATTTTGGCGATGAATTTTTACCCAGGTATTCACCTGAAATACTCGAGTCGAGTTTACAAATATTTGACATTGATCCAGAAGATTTAAAAACGAAATTTACTCTGGATAGTAACCAATCAGAGGAAACGATACCAAGAAATAAATACCTGATGAAACAGTTCATGTTGAAACTACCTATTATACCTTATTACTCTATAGATTACACAAGGAGAGAATCTGTAATTATCTTAAGCGGAGAAACCGAAGGTTTGAATTTCAATTCTTCTCCATTCTTAAAAAAAAGAAAGAGTATCCGTATTAATATACCTCTAGCAAAAGGGGTGGACAGTTTAAACGCAGGGGTAGCACTTGGTATCGTTGCCTTTGAAATTAAGAGGCAATTTTTGAAGAAGGGAAGTCTCCTCCGATAGGAATTTTCTTAACGAACGTTAAGTATCTGTACAAATAAATCCTCGACTTTCGTTCTTTCAATTTTGCATTTATTATTTACAAGAGCTTACCTTATTCAAAGTTTGTAAGAGATAAAATAGAAAAAGTAGTAGAATTCATAAATACGATTTATATTACATTTTAAGTTCCATTGTTAACGGGTTGAGCAGCAGCTGGTCGAACTGCGAAAATATGTAACAAGATATAATATATGCCTCGTCTGTTTTATAAAAAACGTTTAGTAAAAAAAATCTTACTTGCACAACTTTGAGGCTGGAACTTTATGTCGTCGATCGCAAAACCTCCGTTACTGGCGCTTCCTCTTAAGATGAGAAGGTAAGGTACACGAGCATCTATGGTCACCTGTGCGGCAGTCCATACAGGTCTGGGATTGTTAAATCCTTTTGCCGTTAACGACCACAACTAAAACGAACGTAACATTAGTTTTGAAAAACCTGATCTCAATGGATTACAAATATCTACAGGTTGTTGTTTCCCATTGCTCTCTTCGTCGTCGCCTGCTTCCTCGTCGGCATTCATTTTGATAATTTGCAAGGTTGTAGATTCCTCCACCCCGAAGGCAGCGAACCAAAAAGTCAAACAAACGGACTGCTCGTCGGGTGACGTCTGAATCACTGGCGATCTTAACTGTACATCCGTCGATTGTTTATTCGTGGTAAAAATGTCGAAGAAAACAAAGTCTCCAGTTGCTCCGAAAGTTTTGTCCAACAGCTGAGCTGGACGATGAGCGAGAAACGCACGCTGCCAAGTGACTGCACGCTCGTTCTCGGAGGAAGTAATATTTTCCCAACCACACAAACCTTTCTCAAAGCTGCAGTCTTCCGGTCTCACAGATGCACTAGGTGGTTTCACTACCATGCATCGTTAACAACGTAATTAATTGTGAAGAAGGAATATCCACAAACTTGTGAAGCTTACCGGAACAGTTGCCAGTATAAAAAGCAATATCGTCAATGCCAATGCTGCCACTAGCACGATTTGGACCCCAAGTGCCCTCAAAAACCACATTGAAGGTTTTCCTCTCGTTTATACTGATCTGCGCGTAGCTCCACGTGGGTCCTTGGTTATTATACAGCTGCCAGATTGACCTTGATTCGGTTGGTGATTCTTCGGTTGTTTGCACAGACACACGGAGCACTCCTTTAAATATCCATTGTTATTACAGGCGCTAAGAGTTAAGAGATGAGACGAGACGAGAAACTCTACAGGACACAAACCTAAACTTGGACCGGTGGAATCAATAAAAGATTCAAACATGAAATACCAGAAGGTGACACACAATGGTTCTTCGCTGCCCTTCATTTCACGACTAACGAGCTGTGCTGTACCGCCGCCGGATGATCGTGGCCCTCCCCTCGGGCGACCCAGACCAAGGAAGTACTCGTTTCTTCGATTGATTGTATACCCATTGCTGTACGGTTTTCGTTGGTTCCTCGGGTTCAACGCTTGTACAGACACTCTCTCCCATTCCACTCGATCAGGATCACGAGAATTGATCCAGTCGCACTCGTCGACTTCGAACGTACAGTCTCGTGGCGTAGGTACAGCAACTTGAGGTAGAGCTACAAACATCCACGAGTGAATGTTGTACAAATCAACGGTCGTCTCCGCTTTACCTCTTGACCAGATCTTTCGAACATCGATATATTATATAAATTTCCTACATTTTTACCTGGACAAGCTCCATGTGCGAAAGAAATGTCGTCGATGGCAATATCTCCCATCCCGGTGTTACCCACAGACGCCTCGAAGAGAAGCTGAAAATCGTCCAACGAGCTGATGGTGATTTGAGCGACGAACCACGTGTTCCCGGCGTTTCCGTTCAGGCTCCAAATTTCTCGAAGTGGCGTGTCCAAGCTACGAAAATGATGAACGAACAGCTTCAACGTGCCGATCCCAGAGCCGAACATGTGGAACCAGAAGTGCATGCACATTGGTCCGTCGGCACTTGGCGCGGGGAAGCTGGTGCTAACGAGTCTAGCTCTGTCACCCGGTCGACGAGGAAACGAGGAATCTATGTAGGCGTATCCACCGGCTGTTGATCGGTCTGTCGAACTGTCCATTGCTGGCCCCGTCGTAGGATTCCCACTTCCTCGGCTCTATACATGCATTTGTATACGTTATATACTATATGTAATAATTTATTATACTGGTGTACTATACCAGTATGGTATATTATAGTATTATACTATAGTGTAATATAACTATGTAGTAGTATAGTATTATATTAGTACTATATATAATACTACATACTGTACTAATATAATACTATACTACTATAGTATTATATTGTATTATACTAGTACAGTATATAGTACTATATACACTGTACTAATATATAATACTACCATAGTATTATATTGTATTATACTAGTACAGTATATAGTATTATATACACTGTACTAATACAATACTATACTACTATAGTATTATATTGTATTATACTAGTACAGTATATAGTATTATATACACTGTACTAATATATAATACTATACTACCATAGTATTATATTATATTATACTAGTACAGTATATAGTATTATATGCACTGTACTAATATATAATACTATACTACCATAGTATTATATTATATTATACTGGTACATTATACTAATACAATACTATACCACTATAGTGTTATATTATATTATATTAGTGTAGTATATAGTATTATATACACTGTACTATAATACGATGCTACTATAATATTATATTATACTAAACTATACTAGTGCAGTATAATACTATGACAGTGTAACGTTATAATCGTTGACAAACACACAATTGTCCAATCGAAATCATCCTCCGCGTCGTTGTTCCAGTCGCAAAATCCACCGGCAAAGTTGCAGAAACCGATGCACGAGGTGCCCGGTTGCAAATCTATGTCGTCGATGGCTATGTAGCCTCTGTACAGTCGAGCTGGATCGGTAGAATCCACCGGGATCCCCTCGATGATCAACTGAAAAAAAAAAACAAAGAACCGCGTCTCAGTATGACACAGTTCGACAGACAGTGTTTCATTTCTTAGACAGAAGGAAATTGTCCAATTGTACCGAGTGTAACTCGGGGTAAGTGTACAGCAACTGAGTTTGCTGCCAAACGCCCAGTGTGTAGTACTGCGCGTTCCAAACGACACGTTCGTCGAAAACGTCCGGTGGCTTGCAGGACGGCACGGTCGCGTTCTCCGGGGCGATTTCCTCCGTCTGTTCCTTTTTAATCGAGTACTCGTCGGTGCCTACGTGAAGCAGAACCCTCAGACCAGCGACGCTTAGGCCGTCTATGTTGTACTTGAACATGACGCAGGTCCCAACGACACCTGTGCTCCCCAGCTGAGGGCTGTGCAGCAATCCTCCCACAACTTTCGTTTTGCCATCCTTTCGCGGCAACTGCGACGTCTCCAAGAAGACATACCTAATGAAAACCCGTGCGAGTTACTTTGCTGGAAATTAACATGCTCAAGTGTCGTACCCTCCTTCCATGGTTCCAATGGTGTAATCGCTCGGGGGACCACCCATCCAATTGGTGGCCATGCCAGTTCCTGCCAACCAGTCTATCGCGCTATCGCCGTTTTGCCATTCGCAAAGCGTCTGCGCCGAAAATGATCCAAAGTCGCAGAAAACTTCGTCTATCGATGCTGTGGGCAGCGGCGGCGCGATCGGCGGATACCTTGAAACGAAAGAGATTTATTTCAAGCTTCGTCGAACGTTTCTTTCTTTTTAAAAATGTTTGTAGAAACTGGATTTGAGACTCGTACCGCTGCGTCGACGAGTTTCTCCGAGCGAACGTCGACGGATTGAGCGGCCTCCGTGGCAGCGGCTCCGTGGTCGAAGGGACATTCGCACGCGTGTACAGGATGTCTGGCCTGACTGGCCAGTGCCTAGGCTCGATCCGTTCCACCTCGTCCATGAGATCGTGATCGCGATCGATGGAGTTGAAGGGGAAACGCGTCGAATTGAAGGCGTCGTTGGCAACGAAACTGTCGAGCGCGTCCTTCGTCTCGTCGTTCTCCGCGCTCTTCGTCCAACCGGCGGTGAAACTCTCGTTCCCATCGACGAGGTCTACTTGCTCGCCGAGTATCGGATTGACGAGGATCCACGAGGAGCCACACGTCAGCCAATAAAGGCAATTGCACGTCAGTAAGATCAACCACATCTTTTTTTTTCTTCTTCTTTTTCTTTCAAAGTATTTTTCAAACAATTTGGAGAAAGAAACTGACAGACTTTAATTACTGAGATGTTACAGAACGAACGTTAAACAGATGCTCGAGTTTCATCGTGGGAAACTACTACTGTCTACGTTTTCAAATTTCAAGTGGACTTTCGAGTTACATTAAACGCGCGTTAAGGGACAAGGTACTTCCAGGCATCCAGACGCGAGGAACAGCAATTACAGCAACGTTTATACACGCGGAGGAATGATAACTAAGCTAAATACTGAACCCGAACGGTTTTCAAAGGAGAGGTATGCACGTGATGAAATGAAACGAGCATTCCGCAGTTCCGGCCTTCGCTTCCTGTCGTTACGCTTCTGATCCTGGTACAGAGTGGCCGAGTTCGATAACCGTTCTTCATAGAATTCCGTTAAACCCATTCAGCTACCTGTAATAATTATTGGCAATTATTACAGAGACTATGGAGACTATGGCAAGTATTGCACATACAGTGGGGTGTAAAATTGAGTCAATGACAAAAATTTTTAAGAAAAATATTTTTTATTGTTAAATAAAGTATGAAAACATAAAGATAAACTTGACTATCTGATTCTTTACAGTTTTAGGAAACTGAAGCTATTTTTTAATTTTTAAGATTAGGTTTCCTTCATGGCTGAAAAAACTAAAAAAACATAGAATCAATTTTGCACCAGAATTTTTTCAGAGTTCATCTTAATTTTGTCCATTTGCTTAGATAATAGCTGTAATACGTCTTGGCACACTTTCAAACAGTCTCGAGCAGAAATCAGGTGGCATTTGATTCCACTGTTCTATAACATCATAATCCACGCAAGTTTGTGCAATGGGTCAACACCATCTCCCGTTATACACCCCCACAACATATGTGTGCATATGCGTATATACGTATATATGCATATATACATATGTCGTAGGAGTGTATGAGGACAGATAGTGTTGGCCCATTGCACAAAATTGAAGGGATTATGAATCAATATATGTGTAAAGACATTTTAGAGCGTATCAGAGCTATTTATCTAAGCAAATGGCTTATGGACAATTAATTAAGGTATGATGAAGCTTGTAACTCTGACTATGGAAAAATTCTGGTGCAAAATTGATTCTATGTTTCTTTAATTTTTTCAGCCATGAAGGGAACTTAATCTTGAAAGTTAAAAAATAGCTTCAGTTTCCTAAAATTATAAAGAATCAGACAGTCAAATTTGTTTTCATGTTTTTATACTTTATTTAACAATAAAAATTATATTTCTTAAAAATTTTTGTTACTGACTCAATTTTGCACTGTATGCATATCATTTGAATGCAAATGAACAACATAGTTGCCTAGAGAAAAAAATGTACATATTGTGGAATACTTGCGATTTTAGAAATCTCAGAAATATTTCCGGATCGTAGTTCCCGTTTCTCTTGTTGACAACGTTCGATGTTCGTCCCAGGTTCAAGTATATTCTAATGATGAAAGGCACCAGGTAAGGGCAAACGACCAATTGGTCTATCTTTGGCCGATGAAGCGGATTTTTCCTCAACATTTTTGATATCAGGCTGATAACAGGCGTCGACGTTCCCTCGGGGAGAGATCGTGGGCTCTCCTCGCAGATCATTCTTACGATATCCGTTAAAGTCTGAAAATGCGCATGAAGGGAAAGATAAAGCATTGACGTATAGTTGGAAATGATCTCCGTCGTGACGAAAATTCGGATTCTGGCGTGATTTTTACCGTAGCGGGGAATGGATGTCTCTTCGCGACCATCTCGTAGAGGATGACACCCATGCTCCATATGTCGCATTTGAAATCGTAAGATTGGTCCCTCAGCATTTCCGGTGCCATGTAACGGAACGATCCGGCGCGGCATACGATCGACGAATTCGTTAATCTACGTGTACGAACACGAGAAGTAACATTCAGTAAAATTGTACATAAAATCTATCTGACAGAGATTCGATGAAGTTATTTTTTTTTTTTTTTTTTTACAGTGAATGATACTCGGCGAAATTCTTCGAGACGCCGAAATCTCCAATCTTTACGATGTCGCCGCGGCTTCCGGTCAGCATGATGTTCTCCGGCTTCAGGTCACGGTGAAGGATCCTTTTGAAATGAATGTGATGAACTCCTAGCACGACTTGGGAGAACAAGTACAGCGCGTCCTGAGTTACACGCATAAATGGATATGTTAATGTGCATCAACGTTGCAACGAGTTGGAAATATCGAAAGAGAGCTCTTACTTCCTCCTTGAGCGGCGTCTCGTTGGTTTCCAATAGATCTTTCAGAGTGCCACGCGTTGCATACTCCATGAGAATGTAACTGTGATTGTTCTCTATCCAGGCTCCATAGTATGCCACTATGTTAGTGTGCCTCAACGTGTGCAAGCATTTCACCTCTTCTAATATGTTCTAATTGATTCCAACATGCACACACTTGTATTTAAGATCAAGAGACAAAATTATGCGCATACGTTATTATCACTGTTCAAATTAAGGAATCTCCTCACCTTAAAAGGCAGTGCATTTACATCGTCGAGAATTTGTTCCTTGACAACGAATGGTTTGGAATCTTTCCTCCGTCGTACTAAATAAACAGATCTAGAAAGAGTAGACGACGCTAGACAATTGGGAAATTTCATTCGACACGAATACGTACCCGAAGGAGCCTTGTCCCAACACTGTCTCAAATATGTAATCGTCTATGCGCAGTGACATATTTTTGGCGAAAACGATTTAAAAAAAAGAAACAAAATCAGATGGCTGTATGTAGTAAATTCGTAAACAGGCTCGACCATGGAGCAACAGTAAATTGATTTTTGTTATGATAGATCAATACGAACGATATTTGTATTTTGAATTTTTTTCTAGTATGTCAGGATACATCTGTTTATAGCCAAGTATTCAAAACTGAGTAATACATAACGAAATGTAATGATTAAATGATTAAATGTTATTCAGCTTTTCGAGAAAAGCTTTGGAATGATACAGCTTTAATAATGTGTATGATTTTTTGACTCGATCAGTTTCACAACTGGCGAGGCAATATTGTGAATTAACAAAATAAAATCACACGAAAGTTGCAACGAATTCATTGCTCCTTCATTTATGCTTGTAATTTGCGATGCACAAATGAAATTTGATTACATTTCGAGAACATGTGACGTGCATAGATTGTGGATTTATTATTATTCATAAAAAGTGTTTACAAAAAACGCATTCTTGCTTGCTCACAATTTGTAAAGTATTTAGTTTTAATACTATTTAAGGAGATCTCTAAGGTTTGTGTTAGTAGACACTTTCTTCTTTACATTATTAACGAAAGCACATATACGAAGATAGGGAAAATTCGGGCATTAAATTACATATAGTAGTTTTATTTGTCTTTTTTTACAAATAACGCAATAAAGATTTCGTTTTTTTTCTAAAGCGTTTAGATGTATCATATCATACCACAAAAAAAAAAAAAAAAAAAAAATATAAAGAGGATGTGACGACGCAATTGACCTGATTAAATTGCATAATCCATAATGATGAACGCTGCATTCAAGAACACGCAGAGACTTTAATATAGATGGATAACGACAGAAAAAGGATTACTTTTTAAAGATCGACCGTAAAAAATTTCTTGACCATAGTAATATGAAACACTGCTGATAAAACAATGTGGCTATACTAATTTTTCAAAAAAAAAAGAAAAGAAAAGTGTACACATTTTACGTATACGCGATTACGTACTTCTGAAGCATTCGTGCACACATAGTTAATTCTGAAATGAAATTGAACGATGATTATGCTGACCAAACATTTACTTTCAATGAAAAAAAGCAAACCACCTTATACCCTAGTGCAATTAGATGATACTGCAATATGTACAGAGTATCCCATAAGATGCATTGTCAAACCCATACGTCAAACCAAAAAACGTTTTAACTAAAGAGAACAATTCTTGATGCTTTTACGTGATCATTTCTTTGTTAATTATATTTAACGTTATTAGAGAAGGAAAGCAGATGCATCCTTAATAAACTTAAAACACTTCTATGTATTAATTGTTTTATCAAAGAAGAATATCGATTTGCTCATACTGTTACTTCTGCTACTATAAAATATTCGACTTACATTCACGCATTTACCAAGATTCTAAATCTTATAAATACATTGTAATTGTATTAGAGAAAATTACAATCCAACCATTTCCTTGGAAATTCGAATCTAATTTGACAGTGACTTTAACAAAAATTAGTATGACGTATTGTAGTCGGTAATTAAGTTTATTAGGCATGCATTCAACACAATCGTCGATGACTCTCAATGACTAATGACCATGTGATAACACTAAGAATTGCTTCATTCTTTTTTTCTTTTCTTTTTTTGATTTAGAACTATCTTATTTTTCGGATATATCACATCCTATGAAAAACGCTGCATACAAATGCATATATTTTTGCTTCAGTATTCATTTAAACTTTATCGATAACGATTTTAAAAATTAACTATTACTGGAATCTAGTATATTGTTAGTATCATTTCCAGAGGAGGTAGAACTCCGTGATTGTTTCAAGCTGTCCAAGTATTCTTGCTGTGACGTAGCCAAAACTTGCGTAAGTATATCACTGTCTTCCCAATCAGTCAAACCTAACAACATACAGACATAGTGAAAATTATTTTTCCTTGTAAAAATATTTAAAATTAATTGTGCATTCTAACGAAATTAATTTAACTACTGACATTTGATTTAACCGTTAACATCTCAACTTACCAAACACTTCAGGAGGAAGACGATTAAATAACGAGATATCCGGTGAAGCGTGAGCCTCTTTACTGCTACCTGGTACAGGTTCCTGAGAGATTTTAGATTCAAAGTCTGAGGCAAGGTGAGACATAGTTGATCCTTGTGTTGACTGATGTTGCGGGGATCTTTTATTATATCTTACGGAATCGTTTACCTAAAATTATAAATTAAAACATACGCAGCATAATATACAAGATAACACTGTATTAGTAACCTTAGTACAAAACAGACTTTTGGTGAATTACGCAAATTATCTTGGCTAGTTTGAGTCGTGGTCGGAGAAGAAGTGTGGCTACGTTGTTGACCACGACCTCCATGGGGATGAAAATGCGCGTGACTGTGTTGCGCACTTGTTACCGTACTTGTACTGCTGCTACTGGCTGATCGCTTTATTAATTCAGAAATCAATAACATTTTGCACTACTTCAAAATCTACGACAAAATTGCATGACAACTCACAGCTTTTCGCATTTCATTGTCCCTTAACCATTGCAAATAACTTTCCCTGGCAACTTGTTCTTCTATAGCTTCGTTCGTTGCTTCCCAATCAGTTGCTTTTATTTTATCTTCTAGCATAGTCTGCGCACAAAAATTCTATTTTATTTTGTTTATTAAAAGTTTAAAGTTTGAAGTTCAAAATTTTAAACGTAACAATTGACTCTAGTAACTCTTCACCTGTTCAATATGTAATTCTTCGCTTTGACGAACTGCGTCTGATATAAGCTGTCGATCTGCAGCGCCAGGGTTAAATGATGGTAAGCCAAGACCAACGCCAATTGTAGCTTTATACGGATCTACTATACTATTATAATGGCTACCACGTTGGTAAGACAATCGTATTGGTTCATTATCACTTTCAACCATCGTATGGAAAATATTGATAGGTTCTGCATTACAATTATAAAAGGTAATATTGTTAAGTGCAAAAAGATTTACTTCACCAAAGCGCATGTTAATACGTACCAGTACTGTAGCAATATAACTGAATGCTACGATTATACATTTCAGACATTGCTTGCATCTCTATATGATTCCCATGTACATACTCTTGCCGTTTCCTATCTACATACGTGCTAAAATCTTCCGCTACGAAGTGAGAGAAAAATTCTTGATTGGAAGCCTAAAAGATCACACGTTACAAATGATAAATTCACTTTTATACTTCGTTCTCAATACTTACAATATAATCCATGCAATGCTTCCGAACTACACCATGCATTTCTTGGTCACCATAAACTTGATCTGCAACAGCTCTAAACAGACATGCTCCATCTTCACCCATTTTCTTGACAATAAATCCCATTTTCCGCATTCGTTTCTCAAACCACCTATCCCGCTATGTATGAAAAATAGAATGTATTTTCAATAAGCATTTGGTAATAGTAAAACACTTGAATCAACATACATTTGATTCATAACTAACCTCTTGCCATTCCGCTAGTGTAAGATTATTCCCAGTTCTGCCAGTATATTCATCACCACTGTTATATCCATTAGCTAATTCATGTTCTATATTTGCAGCAGCCCCAACAATAGCCATTCGGTTGTTAGCTATGACACTACCATCTGTAGCTAAGTAAGATATATTAGTCATTATTTTTTGACACAATACTTTCTTATTTTATACAAAAAATACTTTAATGTAAAAGAAAAATGATCTTTCTTAATATAATTTAAACTGATTTATACTTATTCAGATATTACACGATAAACTTAATGTATTGATAAAAGAAGCATTAGAAATATGAACCTTGTAAACCACTGCCGGATGCAGTGGGAGGTGTAGCTTGTCTTTCACGTTCCCTTTCTCTCTCCCTGTCCCTTTCTCGCCCTCTGTCTCTTTCTCTTTCACGCTTGGAACGCGAATTTCTTCCGATACAGCCACTGTAAAACAAAAACCTTGCATGAGACAAACGAAACATGAATGATATAACAGATTGAGTGGAGCATATATATGAATTATAAAACGTTGTATATAATATAATGTATAAACATTTACATTTTGTATAAAATGATAGACAAATTGGAAAACTTTTTAGTCATACCTATGAGGACTTGCCCGTTGCCTATGACGCTTGCCATGACTAGGACCACTTCCTTCTTCAAAATGCTTGTCTTCTCGACGATCTACACTTGACTTCAATGGAAAAACACATGAGATGCATGAAATGTGTGTTGAATATATTATAATATATTCTTATTAATCATAGAAGAATATGGTACATGCATTTAATGATCATTTATAAAACGAAAAAAAGAAAAAAATGAATATTCCAAGAAATTTTCATAAATTTAGAACACTGTGAGGTAACTTATTGTTAGCAACAATGGGACTTTCATTCTTTAATTCCAGTAGGACCCTATGGCTGTCACCTTTTATTTCTTTCAACGTGTCAAGCTACACCAACAAAACTTCTTTGAAAAGAAAAAACATCTTCAGGAATTGTATCACCAACACTAACGGACTAAAGCGGCGAAATATAACAGCAGAGAATGTGTAAAAATAAACATAAGAAGAAAGAAGGAACGAGGGATAAACCAAATTTCCAAAATCCAAACATTTCGTACGTAATGTGACTTACTATGAGAATTGCGCGACGACGGGGGGTGGCGGAGGAGGAGGAGGAGGAGGAGGAGAAAGAGGAGGAGGAGGAGGAGGAGGAGGAGGAGGAGGAGGAGGAGGAGGAGGAGGGGGGAGGGGGGTTAGAAAAGAAAAAAAAAATAATCGGTCCTTATGTATCTCCTACCTCGTACGAGCCTCCCGTAAGAACGATGGAACCGGATCCGTGATCAGTCTGTACCCCGTGTAGATCAACCGCGAAACCATTCGCTGCACGTACCTGTCACGTATCGGAAAACGTTTTCGTTGAGAGACTGGGCTGTCGCGACAACTAAATAAGCAACTATGCAGCAGCTAGAAGAGTGGTGCTCGCGCGAGCAGCTTCGACGAGGGTGGCGGAAACGGTGATGAGGAGGGAGGGAGAGAAAGGGGAGGTGGACATTATACTCATTCACCTGATACGGGCTGTTTGGTAGTGCGATGGACCCGGGGTTGTGCTCGTTCTGCACGCCGTGGACGTCGACTTCGGACGTACTACCTCCTTCCCGTCTGTCCTTCGAGGCGTTCGTCTTCTTCTTCGACAGAATGGTCATCTTGCGTAATCGATCGTTGTCGGTGGTCGAAGTTGGTACACGACGCTCGCCTTAGCAAGGAAACCACGGAACGGAACACCGAGGAGAGGCGTTCTCACGCGAGATCGTCTTCGGTTCCACGACACGATGATTTTTTCCCTTCTTTGATCCACAGTTCGATCCACTTATTTATTATTATTCCCGACGGTGATCTATAGCGGGCGCACCGTGAAACGTGCCAGGCGGCCGCGAATCGATCCTCCGCTGGCGTGTCACTGGCCAACCGTTCGTAACCTGAGTCAGGACAGCGTTGCGCCTCGTAGGTAACACGACATCGCACCCTCGACAACCAACCGCCGCGTTAATTCTTGTTATTTCGAATGTTTTGTCAGACAGCCATGACTACACTTGCACACACTCTGCCAGGCTGCCTGTTGCCAATCCATCGCGCGGCATTTCCCCTAGTCGATGCTCGTCGGTCGCGCGAAAGTCCCTAGGCCGCGACACCTATCGGTTGTTCTGGGAGAGACAGAGGAAAAAAAAAATCCCCACACGAGGTCTGAAAAACCTTACGCCGCCGCGTTTACTCGAGATTTTTTTCTTTCTTTTCTTTCTCGTCAAATTTTTCACGCCAACGAGAATCGACGAGGTTGGATCAGGTGAGGCTAGAAGTTTGAAAGATCGTCGTTCCACAGACGGGCACGATGATGAAAAACGTCGACGACGACAGTCATCGCTTTTAGGGAAGTGGGCGACGAAATTGACCAGATTTTTTTTTTGCACCACGAAGCACGCCTGTTTTTACTAAGCGTTAACTTTACATATGTATGTTACGTCGCGCTAATAGCATACTTCACGTATATTGTCACGCTCTCTCGAAGATTTCGATGTCATATGAGGTAACATATGGACAGTGTAGTGACTGAACTTCGATACACGCGTATGTATATGTACATGTACGTACGTATTTTGTCACTATGATATATCACATTTCTAATAACGTGTGTAAGAAAATTATAGTCAAACGGTGCGCAGTGGACTTTCTAATTTTTAAAATTAATCACCGCCGCTGACTGAAGTGGAGTGTCTCGTGGTGGAGTATAACCTCCGTTGTTTGTTTACAGAATTGAAATCGACACTTTGAACTGTTATCCTCTAGCTAGACGGATGGTTTGACGAGAAGTTACACGGTACGTGTACGCTGTGGAAGAAAATCTCTATTACACGTGAAGAATAAAAAAAATCGGCTTCGAATATCTTTTCAATTTGATTATCACACGTTCGAAAACGACTATGGTAAATGAGTGCCTTAAAAGATCAAGATCCCGATTACGGGCCGTCCGATGCAAGTGACGAGAAACACCAACGAATTTTCGAAGAAAATGGTACATATGTTGTATTGCACTTGTATTTAATTTCAACGACACTTTTTATTGTAACATTGTTAAAAAAAAAATAAGAAATTGAGTAATATACGAAGTTAGCTGTATATTTTGTTGTTATTTTCACTTTTATTTCGTTTTAGCACGAAGCAGCACAGCGAGAAAGATAACCGCCATTATCGAAAAGGAATTCAGTCAGGAGATCAGTGCAAAAGAGAAGGAGGTTCTGGAGATACAAGAAAGATTGCACAGGGCAACAAAGATCATTCATCTTCTACGCTGTGTTATCGTTGCTGATTTCTACAATCGCAAACAATGTCATAATTCGCAGAACGGAGAGCCAAAGCAAACGCAAATTCATCCTGCGATAAAACAGCTGATCGGCAAAGCACCCAAGTTAACCGACAATTCAGTTGCATCTGGATCCAACAGTGATCTCACTGTGTCACAGTCAGTCTCAACATCGTCGTCTAGTATTGTTGGTGGAACCAAACAAATTTCTAAGCAGTGTCGATTAGAGAAAAGGAACAACGAGGCGCGCGATGAAGAATCGCGGCCAAAGAAAATCCCCCGTTACATCCCGCCGAAAAGTGGAGTCCCGGAGTCTCAATGCCCATCGAGAGGCACTAGGCACAAGACGAGGAAACGCATAATTATTGGAAACATCTCAAAGTGGATCCCTCCTGAGTGGAGGGAGGACGCAGCTAGTCACAAATGGACAATGTACGTCAGAGGGGACAAAGAGAATCCTGACATTAGCGGTTTTGTCAGCAAGGTCAGATTCTTTTTACACCCGAGTTACAGGCCCAACGACGTTGTTGAGGTTACGTCAGCACCGTTCTGCCTCTCGAGACGAGGCTGGGGTGAATTCCCGCTGAGAGTACAACTGCACTTTAAAAGTGCTCTCAACAAACCAATGGACATAATACATCATTTGAAGCTGGACCGGACTTACACCGGTTTGCAAACTTTAGGATCCGAGACACTTGTCGATATATGGATCTACGCGGATTCTCGAAATCTCAGACGAAACGCGGACAAAATCGCGAGTCAAGATTTGAACGGGAGCGACACGATTAATGATTGCGTGACGGTGAAGCTGGAAAACTACGAAGACCCGAATCTCTTGTCCGATTTCACGAGTAACGTAAGCGTAAATGAAACGTCAAAATTGGAACAAAACAAGAACTGTGAAGTGATAGTCAAGCAGGAACCCCTGGAGGACACGGAAATTGAAAATTCAACAAACACGGAGAAACAACTATTCTGTATAGAGCTTGATCACGATTACTGTGGCCCCAAGTATTTGAATTCCGACAGAAATTTAACTATCAATCACTCGGTAACGTCGACTGGCTCATCCTCGCGTAAAATGGTCATGATAAATAATCGGCAGGAAGAAGATACAGGAGAGCTTCCTGAAACTTTCATGAACGGATATTTCACAAATGTGAAAATAAAGGAGGAACCGGGAACTACTGGCGTACCTTTGTCAAACGAAGATGATCTGAACGCATCGAGAGTACTTCCACTAAGTTGTTCCAGGATTCATTCGAGCCTTTGCCCGTTGGAAATTTCTATCCCTCCGTTGTTCGAACCATCTGCAAACAAACATGTTTTAGTCCTCCGGAACAATAACATGATACATGTCGATATGGCAAGTGCGGATTATGTTCGTAATATGGATTCGATGAAGTCGAAAGCAAATTTCACTGCGTCTCGCGGTATTAGCTTGTTGAGAAGACCGCCAGTCGCAGAAGCCAGAATCCAAGTGAGAAATCTCAACGGAGCAAAGACGCAACAGGGAGCGAAGCTTCAAATTTCTAAAGGTGTTCTCCTAAATGTAAATTCCAACGTGCCGGTGCTAAAAATAGCCGAGAAAAAAAACTTGTTGAGCGACATTTCCTCCAATATTGAGAAAGAGCCAGTCACTGAACAAATGTTGAAAGCGTACACAGAAGAGTGGTGGAAAGAGTATAAGTTATCGCGTCAGAAGATCACTTTAGGCAAAGACAAATACAAGCTTCAGAGTAAAAAGGAGTTGTACGACCAAGTATACCGGGCGATTGAAGTTACGGATATTCGAAATGTTCAGGCACTGCTGCGATTCATTATCAGAAGAATGCCCATGATAACTTGGGACGCATTTGACTGCGATTACAGAGGACTCCATCCTTATGCCTGCGTGAGCCAGGAGGAATTTTTTAGCTACAGTGAAGCGAAGCGTATTGCCTGCGAATGGCATCGAGCAAAAATGATACATCATTTTCTGAGGAGAAGGTCGTTCACTGAGGAGGAATTATGGAGCACCAAGGAAATAATGATCTGGGCAAGATTGCACGGTTACACGCCCCTTTGTTCAAATTTTAACGTCCGGTCAATGAAACAGCAGAAAAGTTTGCCTGGCTCCGCGATCGCGAAAAGACTCTCCACGTGCACGCAGCCCAATGCTTTTTACAAGTGGCTTGAAATCGATTCGAGTCAATCGAACGATAATTTATTCGACAATGATTCGCGTTACTCCAGTGAGCTGGACACTGAGGTTGATGTGGTAAATACTGATAATACACTAGAAAACAAAAAAAGACTAAAAGAAACGAGAGAGCGCAAGGAACTTACAAACGCAACAATTACAGTATTGGAACTCGAGAAGAGATTGGTGCCGTTTCACGATTTTGTTTGCGAAACTGCCAGGGAGATTGGTATCAAGTTAATCTCCGAGGAAATCGTACCCACTGTTGCACACTGTGCGGCTGGACGTATGATAATGCGAGTATGTTTCTATTTAAGTACTTCTACTCAATTTACAAACTAATGAGAATCCCTTCAAAATGTTTTGTACATGTTTTATATTTTGCTAGGCTGTCGAATGTCTCGCTGAAGATTTAGTTAGAATGTCTTTGGCGAAAGCTTGGGAAAGATGCAGTGACAATGGGTAAATATATCTTTTCTTCCAACTGGATTATTTGAACATATATACATATATTTCGTATAAAATTCACAATTTTTTTTTGTAATGCAAATATCAAATATATAATGATAATTTATATAAATATTTATGTGTATACATATATATATATATATATATATATATATATACATATACATATGTGTGTGTGTGTATTATCACGAAATTATGACAGTCTTCTTTTTTTCTTTTATTTGTAGATATCCGAAGGTGATCGTTTTGGACGATGTACGTGGAGCTCTTTTAAACCGCGAGGAATTCGATATTTTTACAAATCACGGATTAGCCTCGAAACATCGGTTAACAGCTGCAGATTAATTTAAAAATATATAGAATCTAGAGAATTTGATTATAATTGGAAAATTAATTGACATTAAGGAAATTTTTTAAACTCATTTAAGCAATATGGATCTGCTGCGATAATGCGCTCCAATACAGTTCCGAAAACGGAAGCCTCGCACGTGTACAAATTTATAATTTTGAATAAAGTATATGAAATTTTGTACAAATCAGTAGGTTTTTGATAATGCTTAAAATTGTTTAAAAGTATTCAATCACTTCTTGTCTCTGCATGTAATTGAATTAACATCAACCATGCTTCGTCTTTTGTATCTTCTTTCAAACATGTGTATATACATTTAAAAAATGGTTCAGATGAAATAGATATCAAGCATTAGATAGCAAATATTAAGATC
This sequence comes from Tetragonisca angustula, assembly GCA_036937485.2. NCBI lineage: Eukaryota > Metazoa > Arthropoda > Insecta > Hymenoptera > Apidae > Tetragonisca > Tetragonisca angustula. The sequence continues at coordinate 360,586 of JAWNGG020000127.1, read as the reverse complement.
TCTCACGGAAATTCATTCACCGTACCGCAGCTAACGTTCCGTCTATCGCATGAAAACGTAATCATTTTCTTGTAGAGCTGCTTGCATTTCTACTAATGTGATATCTTTTAATCGTGGTGACATAGGAACATAACTAGACTCGTCCGTTATTCTTTGAAATTCTGAATTATTTCTTTCAATCTGTACAGAGTTTTCATGAGACGTTGGTAGAGGTAAGCTACTGGGTCCAGAGGATTGAATATCTTCCAGTCTGCATCTTAAAAGAAAAGATATATATTAAAATAAACGTAATATCAAATAAGTATAATTCTGTCATGTAACAAAGAAAACTAAATAGATACAAACCTGCTTCCTTTCATGGACTCTGAGGCGCACCTTTGTCGTGGGGGCAAAGGTGGTGGTTCTTCTGACGATCGATCACGAAGGAAATGCTCCATGTAGAAACTTGAAGTAGCTACATTCTTTTCCAACTCGTCTGGAATTTCTTCATAAATCCCTGATGTTACAGAAATATCCGAGTGACTTCTAGCATGATGACGACTATATGGTTCTGGTTGATAAACATCCTCATTCGTTTTGTTAGACGTCCTACAACCTATTTCTTCATATTTTTCACTTGGTTCTCTTCCTTTTAACTTCATCTTTTCGGTTGTTACTGAAAACCAACGTGGACGCTCGTCACGGCATACTCTAATATCGCCTTCGCTCAAGCTATAAGGCCTTGCCTTAGTTTGTTTATGTCTTGGACCACGGCCCTGAGTTACCAAGTCTTGCAACAATTTGCCAGCTTCTAAACAAAATAAATGCAGTTCACCAATTCCGGCGCGAAACTCTTCTGTTGTATGAATTACGCAAATACATTTAACGTCGTCTGGCCGTCCTGCCGTAACCAAATGGAACTGATTTAGCTCGTTCCACTTAAAATTCTGTAATATCTCTCCTGAATGAACATCTTTTATCACGACTCCCGATGTGTTGGTCGTCAAGTCGCCGTACAGCCCTGGAAAATCCTTTAGCAATTAAATTTCAAGAAGTACGAATTCTTTCCACGAGCAATGATTTAAATACCTGTCAGCCCTGATGCCTTGGAGTGCAGGTTATCAACCATAGATACTTTGTAAGATCCAGGTGCAAATTTAAGTATTCTAGGTTTCAGCAGCTGCCTAATGTTCGTCATCCACCGTTGTGACTCCGTTTCCGAATTGCCAGCCAAGTAGAGTAATGGTTTTCTTTCTTTAATGGGAAATATGCCAAAAGCAAATTGCTTGGATCTGGACTGGGCACGACAAACAACAGCATCCGACGGTATTATTATGAAATTCTCCTTGTCATTCGACGAGGTACTATTGTCGTTGCTAATACAGTAATCAAGATTCATTTTGACACCTTCTCCAGAGCTTAGTTTCTCAAAAGAACACCAATGTCTCTTCCAAGTCTTCCAAGGGCCCAATGTTCTTTTTTTAACTCTGTGAACTTTGGACCTACTGCCACAAAACTTGACATCCAGAAATCCACAGATTTCCACCTCAGCCATTTCACTTTGTTTTCCTACAAAATATATTATTTGTTAAATATTTGCAAAACAGCGACGACTCTTACCTCGTATCAAGAAAAGATATTTGCACAATTTGGAAACAATCTATTACCGTAACAGGCGATAAGAAACAATATATAAATTTATTTTATTTGTATAATTACCTCACAGGTTTGTTATCAAAAATACAACAGGGAAAATATTTTTTCACGAAACAAAATAAAATACAACAGGAAGTGTGTTTAATTTTCTGTAAAAATGCTAAATCACATAGTTGATGAGTATTTAATTTGAAATACCAACGATAAAATATCATAAATACAAAAGAACACAAGCAGATATTTACAAAAATGCCCGGGCAATCTAACGAACAATTTACTATTCGTATTGTTTACTAACTTGTTCACTCCCTAATCTTAAATTCAGTATTACCAACAGCGCGAGAATATTAATTGATCAGTTGCGATAAAAATCAAATTCCCTAAATAGTGTTCTTACTATCTATTCAAATATAACTACATACTGTTGATAATGTGTACATGAATGCATGTGTATGTAATTCAATATGATCACAAAGATCATATTGTCAATGGAGAAAAAAGTTATAATAAATACAACAAGGATTTTCATCAATTAAAAGAGGTATAAGTTTAGAAATACAAAAATTCACAAACATTATATTTCTCTTCTTTTTTGCAACACTTCACAACATTTATACACAGTGTTAAAAATCCTGATACAATTTCTGAACGTCAAGAAATTCTAAAATTCGTATTACAAATATAAATTATGTCATAATAATTTAATCGTAATAATCCTCAATATCATGTCTCTTAACAATTTCACAAAAATAGAAATAGGAAATTCCTGTATCGAGTATCAATTTCAATTTTCAAATTAATTTAACATACAAATGTCTGTATATTAAGTAGAAAAAGATATATCCACATGTATCTTACATATCTTTAGTACAATTAGGCTGCGTATTGAAATAAAAATGCGGAAGGAGTTCCGATCGGAATTAATTTTCGGTCACCGTACGGATTGGTGACCACGTAATAATTTCTTCCGTTGATAAGTTGTTGTTTCCGTTGCATCAAAACATTGTCAGGATACTGATAAATCGCTGGTGGACTTCTTTTTAACATCAGGCAATTCTGCGCTGGGAAGTTACTGTTTGAAAAGTTCTGCGCCTTTGCTTTTGGTGCGCAACAGGACAGGCAAACTCTCCTTTTACTATTTTGCATCCGATACGATATAAATGCGTATATCAATTCGAATAAGAAGATAATCGCAGCGATTGTATATCCAGCCACGACAACTTTGTATGTCAAAAGGAGATCGGTGTTTCGCAACTGTCTCTCGCTCGATCGAAGATCAACTGGACAGATTTCAGCTAATGGTAGATCCTCTTTCTTCCTCTGATTTATAATACCAGTTTCTAGTAATTTTAACAGCCTGTAATGAAAACCAAAGAAATTATACCAATATCGTCACAACGAAGTTTCTATCCTAAAAAGAAAAAAAAAAGAAGAATGGAGATGGTAAACAGTTGTCCTTATTTTTTTAGCAAATGACTTGGAATGACTGAATTGTAAATCTTGTAAAAAATTGTAATTATTATAAATCTTACATTAGGTTGATATTTTTTCCAAGAGTTGAATTAAGTGGAAAGCCAAAGGCACGGCTGGTTGTTAAAATGCTACCAGGCATTATAACATACGTACAACGTAAGTTATGATCCAAGCGTTGACGAGTTTTATTCACGTAGTCCTCGAATATTAAAGTTTGCAAGTAATGCGTTTCTGCTAGGAAGAGTCTTTCTAAAAGAAGAAGGAAGCTCGGATGAGAAAAATTCGTGAAATAATTTTACGATGTCTCTTTGTATATTACAATATTTAGTACATACTCGTGCTGACTAATTGTAAAATATCTTTCGAGGACTCGTGGTATTCAAAATTTTTAGACGTTTTGGTTGCGTTCAATATACTCAATTCGTTTTGATGGTTCTGGGAAAGTGACGAGTTGTACGTCAAAGTTTTTTAATATTATTAAAAAAGATAATTCAACAAACGCTTAGAAAGATCCCTCTTACTTGAGAAAGAAGAAAGTCAATCGTGCGTCCTTCATAGGTAACCCAACTGTACCCTTTCTTAACAATATCTTGCAGAGAACTAATAGACAGCGTAAATTGAGGCTTTGTGAGAAACGCGGTGAGATTCGCCGTGTAGAAGGACGTTAAAATCAATATAAAAATCCACCATGTAGCGAAAAGCATTCGTGTAGAATCTACCAATCCAATTATAGTATTAAAAAGTTGTAATAATAGTGAATAGATTAAACATCCGTAGTCTAATGACGAGTATTTAAAATTAGTCAATATATTTTACCCGTTGTAGCAACAATATTTGTTCCTTGCTTCAACAGGGAACTATAAACGAACCAAAAACAGGAGGATAAACTGAAGTTTTCAGAAGTGGAATCGTGCCACAATTTTGCTCTAAACGTAATAAACGATTGAATTAAAATTCTCACCGACCACAATAGTCGTGAAAATTATTAAATTAATTTGTCAGAAACCTTATATTGGCGAAAAGATAAATAATCGGTCCCACAAAAATTAATGAAGCTAAAACCAATAGCCACACAATTCTTTCAAAGGGTGCCAGAAGACCAGAACCTGTAGCTGAGTCCTGAGGCCTCTTCATCACAGCAGTTAGTTTCATTTCATCTAATGGAGTGCTAAACGTGCAATATTGACCCATTTCTGGCAATACAGGAAGAAATGCAACAGCTACGTCTACTGTCTACGAAATAAAATAAATTTTTAACGAACAGATCATTGAGCTACTTTCATCGTTGTATCATAGTACAAATTCTCCTTGTTGTAGAGTAAACCATAGTACAAATAATACCTTGTTGTAGAGTAAACTAAGAACGCCGTTATGTTTATTTCCCAAAATATGTCTTTTTGGTGGAACAATGGTATAGGTGAAGTTCAGTTTCAAACTGAGCAAATCAAAAATGTAAAACGCATACCCTTTGCCAACCCATTTTCCATTTTCCTGTACAATTCCTGAGAAAGGCATGTCCTGTAAAAAATATACGTGTATATTCTCAATTTAAAAACGGAAAATATATTGAATTCTCCCGATTAGACTTACATTCCACGATGTTACTGTCAGTTGCAACGGTATCTCCGCATTATTTGTATCGCTTATCATGCTATCTATAAGTACAAAGTAATACAAAAACTAATGAGGAATTTTTTGAAAAGATCTCACACTTATATTAAAGTTTTAATACTAAAAATCTTACACTTATATTAAAGTGTCAACACAATAGTGACTAATTGATTCATTCACATTTCTAAGTTAAACACGGAGAACTACTAAATCAATACATTTTTCAATAGAATTAATCGGAGAATAATACAACAGAAAATGAAAATAAAAAAGAAATGTACAAATGTAATTTAAATGTCATGTAACAACATGATTTATATAATTTATATATCCTTTATTAAGAAATGGGTTTAAGAAATCGATCATGTATTTATATACGTACCTTCACCACGGACACATTGTGTACGTTCTTGAATAAAAAATAATGCTACAAGAAGTAACGAGCAAAGGACGCGCATCCTTCAATCCAAACTAAAATTACATCGATCTGAATTGATTGTATTTAAATGTAGACGATCGTATATTGATAGATTCTGCTTTTTACAATGAAACTGGCACCTGTATAAATCGATAGCGACGTGCAGGTGACATTCTGGCTAATAGTGACCTGCCCAATGTTTACGTAGTGACTGGCATACGCATTAACACCTTCGAGTACTATAAGCATGAAAATCGATCCACTTTCGTAGGAATTTTTCAATAAGTTTCATACCTTTCTAAAAAAACAAAAATAACAAAAAATATATATGCATGTATAATGCATATACTGTAGTAAGTAAAATATATATTATTGAAGAAAACATGTATCTGTAACAGTATAATTGTTTTGAATTGGTAATATGAATTGTTTGATTAATTCGTATGATATAAAGCAGAAATATATATATATATATATATATATATATATATATACTATAGTACTATTATAGTACTATTATACTATATATACTAAATAAAATATATATTATTGAAAAAAAGAATAAATATATATATATATATACTATATTATACTATAGTACTATTATACTATATATACTAATAAATAAAATATATATTATTGAAGAAAAGAAACACCTGTAGGAACATAATCATTTTGAATTGTTTGATTATTCCATACAATGCCGTGTAAAGACCAACAAAAGCATCCGTGGCGCAGATTTTAAATAACAGTTTAGAATCAAAAAGAGAGAAAAAAAACGAGTAATTCAATTAAAAAAAAAAACAAAAGACGTAGACCTTACTTATGCATAGAAGATAGAAAAAAAGAAACACACCATATTGTACAAATTGCGCTGAATCGATTTGTGAAAATTCTTCCGAGCCAAAGATCACTGCAATATAATTAAATAATATTAATAAAACTAGTAGCGGAGAAAGTATATACATTTGGATGAATTTACTTTTTACGACTTGAGTCATGACCATTTGATTAGTGCGCCATTTGAAAGCAACGTGCTGTTGCAAAAAATTGCAAGAAACCTGACGATGCACGTTTACTTCAAGGAAGATTTTTTTCATCGAAAAACGAACCTCTTCGACTCTTCCTTCTCGTTTCATTCCTATGTTCGCGATATATCGAGAACGATACGGTTACGTATCAGCCAAGAGTCACATTTCAAAAATCGATGCGACAAACGAGAGGCAGCACGGATCGACGCGACTTATCGATACACATTAATCCCGACGCGACATGAAGATAGGCACGGAAAGAATTGAAGGATAGGCAGAGAGACGGCTGTGCTGTGAATAGCAGCCTGAATATATTGAAATGACAACAAATGATTGATACTACTGCGAACGTTGTAATATGAGGTGAAACAAGGAGAGGCATCGCGGCGCGAACGGGGAGCGCACTTCGTTGGTGAGTAAACACCCAGCAAAGCGTCCCGTTTCGGGCTTTTGTCCCGTCAAGGGCCTGGGAAAACTCAATTCTCTGTTTCACATCGTCGGCGAATGCAGGTTATGTGAGCATCGAAACGCGTCGTCATTCGCCCGTTCTCCACGCATATTGGCCGCAGGATGGGCCAGGGTACGGATACATGCACGGACAGGCCCGCCGAAGTGAGCGTCATCAGATTCGTCTCCAGGAATCGTACCATCGAGGAAATAGCCCCGAAGAAGGTACAGCCGCCGGAGGCACTCGCTGGGTTCAATGACCCCCAACTCAAAACAAATCGCCTGTCGTTCGTCCGTGTTCGTCAGTTTCTTACGTTATACGGTCAAAGTCACTCTTTTATACTTGTCGTAGGGTTGGCACTACGACACAAGAGAGCGGAATTAAGAAAATAATTGAGTCTTCTGTTGTAAATTTGTATCGTGTAGCGTTGCAACGATCATTGTTGAGTCTGTTAACATTTTGAAAGTTGTTACGTTTCTCGATTTTTTGAGAGTCAAGCAAATAAAACCAAAGTATGATATATATTTTAGATATTTAACCGGCATAGAAAAGAGAAAATTGTATAACGTAGAAGATAGTCGCATTCTCATTAAAAATAGCAATCATTTTTCATTGTACATATATGTGCAAACTCTTTAATGATAAACAGCATATAATAATTAAATGATGAAGTCTTAATCTAATTAAAAGAATTTGTAAATACAAAACTCTCTTCCTTTATCGTGGAGAATCACTAATACTAACTACTACGATGACTGTACACTTTAAAAAAGTATTTTACAAACTTGGAAAAGTTTACATCCATTAAGTGCCACAAAGTATGAGTTTTGTAAAATTTAATATTATCGAGGAACATTACGTTCCTTTTACCATTGCAAAGTTGCACCGTTACAAAGTTACAAAATTGTAACTTTGCGATGGTAAAAGAACATTGCATTGTATAATAATATAAGTCAATCTTCTGCCTATTTGGTCATCATATTTCAATAGTAATATATAGAAACACAAAACAGAGTGAAATTAATTGAAATTTAATAATATTGAATTCAGATATTCAATAATATGTTTTTAGGAAATATATACTTGCAAACAACGAGGCTGTGGCAAAACATTTACTAACCAAGATGAATACAAAACACATGAGGCTCTCGAGGCTTTGAAGATTAGGTTTATGTAAGTCGTTGTTCATTCACTATAAAAAAAGAGAAAAACTGGTTTTGAAATTGTTTTTCTAGCTAGTAATTGAATTTCCAGTTGTCGAGAACCGGGATGTGGAGAAGAATTGTCCGACCCTGGAAGTATGTGGCGTCATTATCAAGAATGGCACAATAATGAAACAAATGTATTTATATGTCCGTATACAAATTGCGGCTCCTTGCATACAACCAGTATTAATCTAGAGGAACATATCGAAAACTGCCATAGACAACCGCCAGCATTGCCAACGGAGCCGGAAGTAATATGCTTCGAAGATCCTGAGAATGCAATGGACGAGGAAGTTGTACAAAGCGCTGATGAATGTTACGAGAAGAGAACAAACGAATCTCTCGCGGTAAAAGTATGCCAATACGAAGATAATAACGAGCAAAATCTTCTTAGAAACGATAATGCACAACAAAAGAACGAGGTAGTCCATGATCAGGGTAACGCGAATGATAGCCCGAAAGAAGATTACTCTTCTGTTAGTGAGTCTTTGAACGAGGCCGGCGCATTTTCTATAAACGAAAGTTTAATTCTAAATACAGAGAATTTTCTGTCTAAGTACGAGAGTAACACCAACAAATGTTCAGAACTCCAAAGTGAACATTCCCAGGAAAAGACTAATGTAGTTTACGTAAACGGTGATATTACCATTACTAAGAATATGAAAAATGAAATTTGCAGTATGAACGCGAGAAATCAGGAGCACCGAATCGAGCTAGATAATCTAGAAAAAATTTTTAGAAACGAACTCGACCGCGATGTTTCAAAAACCGACGAAAATACTATGGAAACGAACAGCAATTGTTCGGACGATGAGGAGTATACCCCAAAGAAACAACGTATGTCTAGGTACAAGCAAGAAATTTACAAATGTGCAGTTAATGGCTGTGGGAGAAAATACAAGTACATATCCCATTATCGTCATCACCAGGATAGTCATAAACTAGCAGCTAATACAATTAGTTCGAATTCTAATAAATCGATACTGAAATTAAAACAAGGGAAAGCCTCAACCGTCAGTTTCTTCTTGTAAGTTTAAAATTATTGATATCTAGTAGCAACGATGTTTTTTTTTTAATTTCTCATGTGTAAAGGAAGATACATATTTTCATAATTTTAGAAACTTAGTAAAATATATCAAACGTAATTTAAAATTCTAGTTTCTATTGTATTTTTTGCGTCTCAGGTAATTACTGTTGCTGCAAATATTATGAAAAAATTGATCTTTTTATTTAAGTTGTTTGTTAATTGTATATTAATTAGATGCAAGATTCCTGGTTGTGGAGCTCAGGTGAGCAATGTGACCGGTCTGTGGAAACATTACCAGGACAATCATGCTAATTCAAAACTGCCACTAGTACAAGGGACTAAAAATAGTGAGGTATTTCGGTAAGTTGTGTCGTCGATTGTAAAAGTAATTGTATTCGCAAACATTTCTGAATTTGTTACCTCAAACCAAAATATGTTTTAGTTGCAAAATTCCTGGATGTGAAACAGAGTTTAGTACAACAGTAATGCTCTACAAGCACTTTACCGAAGTGCATTCAAACGGCACTGGTAATAATGCTAGCACAAATACAAAGACTGGGAATGGGAGTAGTTTTCATTACACTGAGATATTTAAAGATGATACTACTAACCCGCAAGCAAATTTTAAGACTGACTTTAAAGCAAAGAACAATATTAATGTAAATGACTGTACAATAAGTACTGATGATCAAAGATCGTCGTCGGTTGTTAAGAAGGAGGCGCGGGATTGATTCCAAACAGGTTGGCATCGTAAACATGAGAATAATTAATTATAGCGGTGAATCAGAGTGCTTTACCGGGGCCGCAAGCATTTGAATTATTGTTCCTCCTTCTTTACGAATAGAGACGTCTCTATCCTTCATTCTTTATCTTTTGACTAGTCACTTTTTAATTACGCTTTTATTCGTTTTATGAAGGACGGCCCTCGTTAACTACTCAAATCTTTGTGACTATAACTCCGAATCATAGAAATGTAAAATAGAGAGATAACTCTAGGATTATCAGAGTTGTTTTTCTATAAATATCAATTGTTTCAGTGCAAATATACGATACAAATTTCATAGCTTATAATGTTAGATTAAATTTAACTTTTTATTCGAAAGTTAAAATGAATAAAAAAAAACATATTTTCAATGTTTTTTAAGTATATTTTGTTGAAATTTATTCACAATGTAGTGAAAAATGTTATTACGAACATCATATACAAAATAAATATTAAATCGACTTGTTTGTAATATTTACACTTAAAAAAAAAAGATATGAAAAGCAACTCGAACAAATTTAAAATGTTAAAACTCAATATTCAATCAATACAACAGTAAACGCAAAGTAAAAATACAATTTCGTAGATTGATATGCCTAGTGTGGCAGATATAAGAATAAAGTTCTTGAGAAACCACGAGAAAAAACTGTTCACTGCAGTAATTTGTGCGCATGTTAATATAAAACTCTTGACTTTCCATACTAATTTTTACTATTTTATATTATTGTATCATTTTAATGTAATTTATGTTAGATCATGTCGTAGTTATTGTAGTAGATATTGTAGGTAAATAAGCATTACATAGCATTTTCATTTATATGTCTGTACATTGAAAAATAAAGTGCAATAGTAAGTTGAAAAAGAGATTCCACTATGGGATACTAAGTTATTTCTGTACTGGAAAAAAACACATAGAAATAATCACTCTCGTTATTTAATTTTACAAGTACTGTTGGTTGAAATATTTTGTTTCTTGCACATACAAAAAAGAAAAATCTGTATCATAGCACGTATATTGTGTATGTACAAATCATTAGCGTAATTCATCATGTTCGTTACGTTGTGTTTCGTCAGTTTAATCGTTTGGTGTACTGCTGAGAGGCAAAATTTTCTTTTAATAATCGTTGATGATTTAAGAACTACTTTAGGATGTTACGGCGATGTTAAAGCTTATACACCGAATATAGATCGTTTGGCAACAGAAGCTGCCATTTTTTCCCAAGCATTTGCTCAGGTTAGTATTAAATTAAGGAATTAATGATGAAGCTTATAGATCTATTACAAAATATACATATACATGTAATGAAATTTGTTTTTAGCAAGCTTTGTGCGCGCCAAGTAGAAATTCATTTTTAACAAGCCGGAGGCCAGATACACTTCAGCTTTATGATTTCTACAGTTATTGGCGAAAAGATACTGGTAACTTTACAACATTGCCTCAACATCTCAAAAATAATGGATATATTACTAAATCAATAGGAAAAGTGTTTCATCCAGGTTTCTACTTCAAGATACAATATACGGATACAAATTGTTTTATATCATACTAGTTATGGTGTTTTGCAGGAATTAGTTCAAACAATTCGGATGATAACCCTTATTCATGGTCGGAAACTCCTTTTCATCCATTTACAGAAAGATATAAAGATGCTCCAATATGCCAAACAAACAAGCAGCTATTACCTGCACAAAATCTTGTAATATTTGTGAAACAATGAATTATTATTTGAAGAAAAAATTGGAATGCTTGGAATTTTGCATATTATGTTTTTAGCTATGTCCAGTCAAAGTTTCATCAATGCCAAATAAAACATTACCAGATATAGAAATATTAAAGGAGGCTAAAAATTTTCTATCTAATCAAGCAGGAAATAATAGCCCTTTCTTTTTGGCAGTTGGATTTCAAAAACCGCATATACCCTTCAAGTATCCTAAAAAATATATAAGTATATTTAATTATTATTATTATTGGTCATAGTATTCGTAAAGAGTTCTAATTAAAAAAATAATTTTTGTTAAAAAATATTTTGCAGAATATCATCCTTTGCAAAAATTTAAAGTACCTGAACCTTATAAATGGTCAGATAATGTTAGTAGCATTGCCTATAATCCCTGGAATGATTTAAGGAAAAGGAAAGATGTTGCTGCCTTAAGTCTTAAATTTCCATGGGAAAAAATACCAAGTAAAGTTAAAGCGATACCTGAAAATTTATTTTCTTACGTATGTTGCACGAAGATATTATATACGTTTATTTCTTCTTAATTTTTAGAAAGTTTTGCTCTATTAATTATTCAATCATACTATGCGTCTGTAACATATATTGACGACTTAATTGGTAAATTAATAAATCATCTGAAAAAGTTGTCAATTCAAGAAAATACTGTTATTATGTTAATGTCTGACCATGGTTAGTTAAAAAATCTTTAATTAAATATTTATATATCTTTTTTATCTTCTATTTGTATCTTTTAAATTATTAATCTTTTACAATTAATGTTTGTATAGGATGGTCATTAGGGGAGCATGCAGTATGGGCAAAATATAGCAATTATGATGTTGCTCTAAAAGTACCATTAATAATATCAATACCTGGGCTCACACGTAAAAAATCAAAAGATAATACAAATGTAAACGATTCGTCAGGAAGAACTCAGACATTTATTAATTCAATAGTAGAATTAGTTGACATTTTTCCAACAATTGCAGACCTAGCAAATATTTCGATACCTATTTGTTCAAATGAAACTACGCAAATTACTTGTAGTGAAGGAACTACTTTTGTACCACTTATAAGAGCTGTCTTAAAAAATGAGGTACCGTTAAATTATAAATTTATATTTCATAATTTTAATAATACATAATTGTTAAACCTAATGTTTATCTTAAAACAGCTATATTTATTAATTTATAGACAATATCATGGAAAAAAGCGGCATTTGGGCAATATCCAAGGCCAAGCATTAAACCATCGATACATCCAAATAGTGATGAACCACGTTTAAAAGAAATTAAAGCAATGGGATATACCCTAAGAACAAATAAATATCGTTACACAGCGTGGCTGTCATTTGATCCTAAAAGAAAATTATCAAATTGGAGTAATATCATTGCAGAGGAATTATATGATCACAATAATGACGAAGGTGAAAATCGAAACGTAGCATTTCTTGAAGAGTATATGAAATTAAAGGAGAAATTAAAGATTTTATTGCAACATGGTTGGAGAAATGTTTTATCAGATGAGTTTAATTTATAAATTATGATTATACTTGTTTAATGAATTTATTATTATTAACACCTCAAATATATTTGTAATCTTGAATCAAACGAACTTCATATTTTTATACGCAAATTGAAAGTAATATGAAATTGATTGATTTCTTTAATTGTTATAATATAAGCTTACCACTATTACCGCTAATTTGGAAAATTATACATTCTATCAATACTCTACCCAAGCAATCTAAGTTGGTATAAAAATTTCTTGCAATTAGTTTGAATACATAACTTATATAAACATATGTATGTATATATATATATATATATATATGATTGATAAACTATAGAACTCATTAAATAGAAATGATTAATTAATTCTTGTAACTATATATATAATTCTATCATATCAATACTGATGCTAGGTAATATAAATATAATAAAATGCAATACAAAATACAATATAAAAATTTAAAATAAAATATTAAACTATATAAAATAATATTTAATATTATTTAATAATTTTATATAGCTTTTAGTAATGTTTATCGCACCTTTTTTATTTCATTTATTCCTCTTGATTTTTATTTTTGTTATTTACTGTAGTTGAGGTGACCTGAAATTACAGTTCTTAGAATCATAGAGTTAATAATATTTTACATCTAATAAAGATTTATATAACTTTAATTCTTACATCACCTCTATAACATCATCGTCGATATTTTCTGTTCTAATATCGTTAGTCCTATAATTATTTGATTGATTGGCTAAATTCTTATTTGTATTTGGTACTACAAAAGGTACTCGTGCCAAATTGGGCATTTGAGTCCTTATCTGTACTGGATTCACATTTGGAGTCTAATGTTCATTAAAAAAACATTTCAGTTAAATTTCAAACCAAAACATGTTTCGTGTTCGAATCAACAGAAAAACTGTAAGAAATTATTGAAATACCTGATTGACCATTCGATTTGCATTATTATATAAAGAATGTTGTTCCCAGTAGTTGTACATTTTTGTTAATACACTAGCAGTCATTATTTTTTGGGCCTCCGGTGTTGTATTAGGATACTGTAAAATGTGAATTCAATGAGTAAATGTAAAATCAATAAGTATAAATAAAATATTTGAATTGATTGATTAAAAGAAAAAAAAATTATATTCTTACATCTTTTCGAAGAAGTTCTTGGAGTTGTTTGATATCCGTGCCAGCGGTAAATATTGATGCCATATTATACTGATTTAACATCATATTATTTGGGAATGCCATCATATTATTTGCTGAATATGATGGCATTGCTGGTGGTTTTCCTTTCTTTTCCTCTTCGTATTCTAACCAAGCTTGCTTTCTCTCTTCTTCATTCAGTTCTTCCTCTGCCTGTTTTTAAAATACATTTATAAGGAAAATTTATTTCAAAACGAGCAAAAAGTTATTGTAGCTGTAAGTTACTTTATTTTCCAAGAGAGAGTCATGTTCGTGATGATTCTCCACGAAATTTTTATATTTCAAAAATATCTCTGCTAATAAAATGTCTTTGGGTAAATTTAGAGTCCGTTTCTCTCCGTTGTTCCGTTCAAATGTATATAATTCACTTAAATCATGATTACTATAATGACGTTCTATTTGTTGTTCATCAACTACTCTACAGGAAAGTGACAGTTTCGTCACTTGTCGATTATAAATCTTCTCTTCCATTGTTCCAGCTGCTAGAAACCGATAGACGTAACATGGTTTCTTCTGGCCAAATCTGTAAATCGCACGTGATTGTAAAATGTTACGGTCGAGTACGATGAATCAGAAGACGCATACCTGTATATACGAAATATACTTTGAACATCGTGAGAAGGATTCCAGCTTGCATCGAAAATAATAACGCGATTGGCTGCGGTTAGATTAATTCCCAGTCCACCTGCTCGAGTTGAAATTAGGAACAATCTTGCCCTTGTATTTGTCGGTTCATTAAATATTTTACACCATGAGTTTCTATTCTCAGCGGATGTTTGACCATCCAATCGAAAATAGTCTATTCCCAATGACCAACTTCCAACATGTCCGTCAATGTATTCGGAAACTTCGTCATTCTGCGTTGCACTATCGATTTTTTCAAGAAAGTGCTCGATCAGACTCAACGAATACAACGATTGTGAAAATACCAGGCTAAAATAATTATTATGATTTTTAAAAACAGTGCAAAAATTATTGCGAACTTCCCAGAATAATATGAGAAAAACATACACTTTGTCTCCAATTTGTTCGCATTCTTTCAAAATTCCAAAAAGTAGTATCAATTTAGAGGAAATCCTCATGTCTTCGAAGTATTCAGGTTTGACGAACTGCAACCACCATTCCTCTTCTTTTTTCTCGGGTTCCTCGTCGATGGCTTGGACGTCGTCATTGTCTTCAATAACGCTGCTTGTACTAGAGTTGGTAGAAGAGTCTGAATCGCCATCATTAATGAAATCTTTCAAAGAACCCTCGGAATCATCGGTGAATCTTTTCTCATTCATCTTTTCTATTTTCTCTGCATTTTTTCGCAAAACCCAAGGATGTGTCCATACTCTTTGTAATACTTGGAAATCCGCGAAAAGAGATCCATTGGCATTGCGTAATCGTCTGAAACGAAAGGCATACATCAAATTTTGAAATTTTGTTCAAAAATTGTTTCACGTACCTTGCAAAATTATCCAAATAATGTTGATACAAATTAACTTGCACTTCAGATAAACTGACGAAGATCACGTATTCTTGTTTCGGAGGTAAGAAAGGTGTTAGCACAGAATAATCGAATCTTTGCACACAGCCCTTTAACATTTTGTGTAAAACGTATGCACGTTTCTTCATTAATTTAACATCATATTCGGTAGAATCATCGAATTGGCCGTTAGTTATTGGATTTGCAAACCTATTTAGAAATTCTTTCTTTGTTCCTAAAAGATTTGGTTTTACAAACTGTACCATACAGTGATCTACAACATATCGATTATAATATTTAATTAAACGAATATTGAACCACTTAGATGAAATACTTATTATTCGATATTGATCAATTTTTACATTCTATCAGATTATTTTGAAGCGGTGTTCCTGTAAGTACAATCCTCCGTAGTGTTCTAATGCGATTCATAGATTTACTAAGAGCAGTATCCTCGTTTTTTAGTAAATGCCCCTCGTCACAAACTATCACGTCTGGACCAGGATCTATTAAGTATTGTAAAACTGCTTCTTTCATATTCTTTCTCATTTTTTTATTTGCGCCGCTAAGATTCCTAAACATTTCATAGCCGATAATGAACACACCCCCAGATTTCTGCCAGCTTTCCAATTGAAATCTCCGTTCTATATTCTTCTTCAATCTTTAAAAAATATCACCGATAAATGTTGTATTACCATTCAATTGGCAATGATTCTAAATTTATTTATTAAAGTTAAAATTCATAAATTTACTTTATTAATATCTAAATTTCTTAAATTTGTAAATACAATATATTGGCTTACTTGGTCATTTCGTAAATTTCGATATCGTCATCTCTGTCTTTTAACCACGTGGCAAATTCGTTTACCCAATTCAGTACCGTGCTTAAAGGGCAAACGATCATAACTGTTTTGATACCCGTTTCGTATGTCAAAAGTGTATGTACCAAGGCAATTACTTGAAGACTTTTGCCTAATCCCATACAATGTGCAAGTATACATCCAGATCCACTGGAAGACTTTATTCTTTCCAATGATTCAAAACACGAATCCCACATGAATTTTATTCCCTTAGCTTGATGAGGTTTCAAATTCTTTACCAAATTTTTATGAACAGTCACCAATTCTTCTTTCGTTTCAGGATCAAAATCTAATACTAACTTGTCTACTTTTTCTTCCCCGGCCAATCTTATTTCGTACATCTCATTGTACTACATGAATTAAATTTGGAAAAAAAATTAAAATTTAAAAGGAAGTTTTTTATTTATTCTTACAAGATAAAGAATGAGTTAAGAATTAATTAATTAAATATGTACCAGTTTTTGTCTTTCAGAAATACGTTTAAGTCTTTCTTCCTCTTCTTTTGCAGCTTGCTTGGTATCATGTGTAACTTGCTTATCTTTCATTACTTTCCGTATATTTTTTCGTCCCTTTTTTCCAGGTGTTCCTTGAGAATTCGTGTTCTGATCCTTATCGATACTTTCGTCACTATCGCTAGGCATATTTTTAATGCGTTTTCTCTTCCGTTTGGTTCTAAAAATATGTAAATCAGTATAGAAAGGCCATGACAAATTTGTTTATACGATTAATTATTTATTATAAAATTGATGGTTTACTACAAAAGAGAAGAAGAAGAGTAAAATTTTAAAGAATTTCTAGACAGGAAGATCATTAAGTAGTAAAAAACACATTGGATTCAAATTCATTCTTATATAAAAATCTAAGAATGATTTTTACACGTATTTACTGATAATCCAAAGTTTTTGAAAAGTATCATATATTTTTATTGAAAATAACTATTAAAAAAAAAGTACCTTTTTTCTGCAACGGAAGAATCTGTATCAGATGATCTACGTGACTTACGTTTACGCATGTTTTTTAGTTTCCCCACTGAAAAATCACTATCTGATTTATTACCCGAACTACTTGATTCTGTATCAGAATTTAACAGCTGTACATCTGAATCAGAATCTATAATCTTTCTACACTTTCTTCTTTCACGTTTCACAACTTTATTCTTGGTGGTTGAAGTTTCACTATTGAAAAAGGTGCAAAATAATTTATTTAATATATTACCGATTTGTTCATATGATTGTTTCATCTATCAGTGTTAAGTAACTCACGTATGATTTTCCATTTCTTTTTGTTTCTTATTCCATTTTTCTCTTGCTACATCAGAATCTGAATCAGAGGATAATTTCATTTTTAATAGTTTATCTTGTCTCCATTTATTTTTCTTCCGGTTGTCATCATTTTCCTAAGTACACTTGAGTTAATTAATATCTTAATCTACAAAAAGAAAATTGTTAATTCACTCAATTGTTACCTCGTCATTACTCTCTTTTTTTATTTTTTCAGTCGCTTGTTTTGAACAATTCTTCAATTTGGATTTATTTTTGTCATCATCACTATTATTGCTTTCAGAAGCAGATTCTTTTTGTTTATCTGAATTAAAACAAATATATATAAAATTTAACTTTATAATGTTATTAAATAAGAAATAATATTTAAAAGAATCTAATTTAATACCAAAATCTGAATCAGAAGAATATAAAAGTGATTTCTTAGTAGCTGCATCAGCTTCTAGCATTAATTCTCTATTAGACTGAAAGTTAGTTTGCATTTCGGCATTTGTGATTGAGCTATTATTTTCTGTATTAGAATCTTCCTCTGTATTTTCTTCAAATTCCTTATCTTCCACATTTTTTAAATGGTCCAATAGAGAATCTTCAATTTCCTGTACTTTAGCCTTTCTTATTTTTTTTGGCAAGGGATTTTGTATTGAATCAATAGCACTCTTATGATTTCTTCGTAATCTGCCCAAGTCAATTAGACTGTAAAATGTATAAATTTTATTGCAAGTTAATATGAAAAATAATATATTTATTTTATACCTTCTAAACTCTTTATTCTCCAAATACTCTCGAGATTTCTCTAACGCATTTTCATACTTTTTAAGAACATCCTTCGGCAATCTTTCAACAATAATTTTAGCAAACATTTTTAATTTTTTATCTGGCCCCGTATAGTTTATTTTGGATAAACATGCTGATCTTTTAGAGTCCAATACATTCTTGTTTTTTATGAGATCTTTTTCTTTATCTTTATTTTTCTTTGTTGTTCGAGTTTCCAATGTAATATCATTATCAGAACTTGAATTTTCACTGTTGTCATTTGTCTCACGTTTTTTATTAAAAGTTTTCTTACTATCTGTTTTCTTATTATTACAAGGACTTGTAGAATCATCAGAATTTGATTCAAGTAGTACTTGTTTAGCATAAGCTTCTTCATCAAGTTCGTTCAGTGAATTATTTTCAGGGATATCTTGAGTCTTATTTTTTCTTCTTTTTTTAACACATTTTTTGTCTTCTGACTGCGACACATCTTTTTCTTCAAAACTATCACTTATGCCAAAACTTTTAGTAGGCTTTTCAGCCAATGATTCATCATTTGTTTGTGTTTCTGAGTCTGATTCCAATAGAGCTACTTTAGCTTGTCTTTCGACGTCAATATCATCTAAAACGTCATCTTCCTTTGTTTCAGTTAATTTTATATCCTCCTTAAAGGGAACTGATTCAGATTTTGCATTTTCAGAACATGAATTTTTATCTTCAAGTTCTGTACTCAGTTTTTCACATCCCAAATAGTTTTTATCTTTATTATCATTGTTTTTCCCAACTTCCTTCAGTTTTAAAATATCCTCATTCTTATGTTCATCTTCGACTTCATTCGAATTATTGATGTCATCTATATTTGTACTTTCTTCAAATATATCATCTATGGATTCGTTCAAAATGTTTTCATTTGTTGGTATCTGAAGTTTTTTAGATGTTTTCTCATTTTCATCAGCTTTTGAATTATCTTTCACGTGAGTTTTATTTCTTTCTTTGTTTACCGAAATAGAAGAAATAGCTTGATCATTATTGTCACTGTTGTCTATTGATTTTTCTGAAACTTCAGTTATTGTATCATTATTTGTTCTGTTTTTATCAGCACTTATTCCTTCATCTGAAAATATTTCATCATTATCACATTCGGAAACTATACTCTCCGCATTTGAGTTATTTCTTGATTTATCTAATCCCTCATTAGTCTCTGTTTCTTTTGCTACTTCGTTTTCACTTAAAGAACTTTCCTCGTGATCCGTTCTTTGTATTTTATGTGTATTCCATTCTTCATAGAAATTGATTAATTCTTCCTCTTGTGCATTGAGTTCCATTACAAGATTGTTAATCACACTTTTCGATTTTCTTATAACATTATACGCTGATTCCTGATATACCAATTCTTTCTTGAAGTATTTCCATTTTACACGTTCCATTTGTAATTCATATTCTGAACAAACAGTTTTAAATTTGTTAAAAATTTTGAGGACGTGAGATTTGAACTGTAAGCTTTGTTCTTTATTAATTGTAATTTTTTTTGTTAAGTGTGATGTGGACTCTAAATTTGAGTCACTAGATATCACTTGACTCTTTTTAGCTTTTCTCTCAGTATTCAAACTAGTATAAGAAATCTTTGATTTCTGGAATTCCTTATCAGAATTGGAATCTGATTTTTCCTGATGCAAGTCGGTGAAATCTTTCTGGTTTGACTTTGATAATGAATGTGTCTTTGTCTTTTTTTTAGTAAGCTTTCCGTATATGGCATTGTCCGAATGGCTTAAAACCGAATCTCTGCTGTCATCATTTTCTTTCCTTGTATTATTACAATCAGCTTTCTTATTTCTCATATTATTTTTGTGCAAGTCAATTTTTAAATGTCCTTTGCGTTTTTCTTGTTTATGAAGATGACTGTCATTTTCTTTTGTAGTAACTGTACATGATGTAGAACTTTTACTTTGTCTCAATCTATTGATGGTATCTTCATCGGATGATGAATCGTCTGAATTATCACCTAAAAATTATTTTAAGACAATTTGATTACCATGATTAATACTCTTAATTTTTTTTTGCGAGAAATTATTTATCTTACGCTTAGACTCAAAAAAGAAAGATCGTATGCTTTCAGTGGAACTTGAATCATTATCACACAATGACTGCATTGTTTTTTGCATCTTCTTCACTTTTGCGACCCTTTGTTTTATATAAATAGGAGAACGTTTGTGATTTGTATCAGATATCTCTGTCAAATATGGACATTTCTTTTTAGTGTTTCTTCTGAAATCAAATATAGGCTATTAAATTATGAATATACTTTGAACAAATTACAATATAAGAATATACAATATGAAGAAGATTACAAATATAATTTTTTCTTAGTATTTGTGAGTATTAAGAAACAATAAGTATAATAATCTTTTCTATTGTACATACCCACTGTGTGACATAATTAATGAGATAATTCTTTATGTTTCAAGTAATCAAGTACAAGCATTTTTATTTTCAAATGAACGATATTTTATTGCAATGATGGATAGAAGAACTAAAATACTGGACTTAGTTACTTCTTTCCAAAGAAGAATATTTGTATTATATCTGTAAAAAGTAATCATATAATTGAAGTGATAGAAACATACTCCTTTTTCTATTTAACAATTTCTATGTAAAATTTCTAACCAATATTTCTTTCTGCTTAATAAAGTATTCAATAACTTAACAATAATTAAAATCATTGTGTTTGACATATTATTTCTAAAAAAAGATATTAAACATTCCTTATGACTAAAAGTTATTATAAATTGCAAATCTGATGTTACATGAATATTTTCTCTTACGTATGTATACATAAATGAAAGCTTCTCTATATATACGAGTATGTTACATTAATTTGCCTCAACCTTGAAAAACTACTACGATTTTATTTTTCATAATATTTTACATCGAATACAGTTTGCACGACAATAGGACTTATTTGTTGAACGAATGCATAATTGCCATTCTCGCTTTCGCACGTTAATTGTTCGAGAATAAAATAGAGCTTAAAATATGCTGCAAGATTCATATAATATTTCATAAATATCTCGTTTCTACGATAATTGCGCACACAGATAAATTTAAATCGTATTATACTTTTAGCATCAAAACAAACCGATTAAACAACAAACATGGGAAAAAGTTTTATGCCTGACATTTTTTTATAAATCACTGTAGATCATCCAGAGATTATTATGCTCAAATCAATTGGATGTATGACAATCAAATGGGAAGATTATACACGTATAAAAATATAATAATTACTTGCAACTTTGTATCTATTTTTTCTTACTGACAATGAGAAATACGGTTATCTTCTACCGCCCTCTGACGATGCAGGGCCTAAAACTATTTTTAAATCATATTTAGATATATCAAATCAGTTACTTTTACGCACGTCGAGATTTTTCGTATAATAATGTAATTTCGTATATAATGCAAAACTGAAAAAGTGAATATGAAAATATTCTATGAAGAGTACAACTGTATAAAATGCACATGTACATACAAAAAAAAACATTCTTCAAGAAAAGTTATTTATTATTGAAAGTACATTATTTAACAATAAATAAATACACAGAATAATACAAAATTATAATAAAAACATGTAAATAATTTATACGTGTTGTAATATAACAGTTAATATATCTCCTGATAGAAGTTTAATCTTCTCTCAGAAAATTATTATTTTAATAACTTATGTTATTTATTACAATATCACATATTTATTTTTAATTTACACATTTTAAGATTCATCAGCCGTTGCCTCCATTTCTTGATTTTCTGATGCTCCTGGATTCTGACTTTGAAATCTAGACAAACTCTTTTCCTTTGGAACGCAATACTTTGCATCGAGCACTCGGTTCTCCTCAAGCGTAGGAACATCACAGAAAAGACACCTCGTTTCTTCGAATTCTTGGTCCAAACACGGATGAAAAATTAAACCACATATCGGGCACATTCTGTACCGAACGGTAGTTATTTGCAAAAGGGTAATAGCGCATCTGGGTAATATATGACCTTCTGTGCATTTGGTGACTTTCCACGAAAGTTTGTTTATAATTTTACCGCATAAATTGCAAGCTTCGTTATTGTCCAAATCGAATTTAGACGTTCTTTTAAGAACGTCTTTAACACGTTTGGAAAGGAGAGTTGTTTTTTCTCCTTCTCCAGTCATATAAATTTCTAAATACATCCTTAATAAACGCATAGAAAGTTTCTGTTGTTCTGATAAAGAAGATTTGCTTTCAAGATGCATAAGATAATTGCACGCAGTATGAATAAAGATCAATGGTTGAGCTTCCGATATTTCTCCAGTAATGTTATCTATTCCCTGGATGATTTTTCTCTTTTCGCAAATTTTCATCATTACAGATGTCCACATTACTACTCGTAATTCATGCAAAGACAATGATTCTAAATTGGATGGAATTTTTAGTAAAACAGTCGATGGATCTGACGCTTTTACTGCTTTCATTCTAATGGCTTCTAAACAATCCCAGAACTGCTTTAATTTCTCGTGTTTTCTTTCATTTAAAATAACCGATGGATCCCAGTTTCTACTTTTTAAACAAAACATATGTATTTTGGTTGGTTCCTTCAGTACTAAATGATCGTATATAGTATCCGGACTAGTTACTTTTGTGAAAATTACACAACTTGGAGAATGTGCAAGACCTAGGTACCGAACATGATTTTGCGATAACTTATTATTTACTTTCGTTTTTAAAAATTGACCTTCTTCGGTATTAACCGGAAACATCAAACCATTTTCTGTAGTAACTAACGCATAATTTTCACTTATACAAATTATTCCTAAAAATGATTAATGTATTTATATTAGTGTTATACATATAATTATGTATGAATATTTCTGTAAATTGTATGATAATGGTTATTTACCCGAAATCGTGAAACCTTCTAATTGCAAATGTTCAATAGACTTTAATGTACTATTTTCCGCAATGCATAACAAAAACAAAAAGTTGCCTTTTGCAACCAAAATCTTTATATCTGAATTATTCTGAGGAAATATTCTAAAAGCGCTTATAGAAATACGATCTTTATAATCGTAATACTTCTCAATGAATTTTAGTTCCAAATTTCCATCATGATCTTCAACGTTAAGACCATAAATACGTCCATCAATATATCCAATAATAATTAAATGCTTTTTTGCATCAATTGTAATCCACTTTAAAGCATTTATTTTTATATATTCATTTAATCTTATTGTTCCTACAACCTTAAGGTTTGGTATTTCATTATAACTAAGAATCTTTGGAACTTTATAAATAATTACATCTCCATTGAAATATGTAACGGTAAAATATGAAAAGTTTACAAAAAGTTTGCTCCAGGTAAAACAAGAAGCTTGTAATGCTTTCAAGCAATTCCTAAATGTTCCAAATTCTGAATTATTTTTAACATCCTTTAATTTTGTATTAATTTCTTGTTCCATAAAATTATAGCGAATAGGAGACAAATCGTATGCAGAATACCAATCTTTAGAAATTTTGTATGCAATTGTAATAGCACCTGCTGAAGTTAAAATTGCAATAAGACACTTACTGGGATGTATTAAATCTTGTGGTGACCATGCTAAGTTAACTATTTTTGGTACTATTTCTTTTACATTAGATAATTTTGGAGTTATACTTTCTTCCATCATAAAGGAATAAAGTGCTTCACGTGGC
Source organism: Tetragonisca angustula (assembly GCA_036937485.2). Lineage (NCBI taxonomy): Eukaryota > Metazoa > Arthropoda > Insecta > Hymenoptera > Apidae > Tetragonisca > Tetragonisca angustula. The sequence goes on along the minus strand of JAWNGG020000127.1, from coordinate 336,455 downwards.
ATATCCCAAATTTTAGATTCTATTCTGTTAGATACACTTTCTGTTGGTAATGTTGTAGGTGCATAAATAAAAGTTCTAATAAACTTTATAGTTGAACAAGGAGACATTGGAGAAGGTACTAACTCCTATACAAGATAACACTATTAAGTACGCTATATTAATTCTAGATGTAATATGGACATTGTTAAACTTACAAATATGTGAACTCCTCCCTCAGTAAGGATTGATATATGATTGTCTGGAGACCATTGAATTGAAAATTTGGATACAACTGGTGGAAAAATTGTAAAATTATAAATTTCTTCTGCCTCCATTCCTTGTCAAATATTTATGCACATAATCTGAAGATTCTCAAAAACTTTTTACCTGCAGAAATTTTATATTTAATAGTTGGATTCTTTTTAGTCTTTGTGCAATTATACGCATAAATTTAGTTCTCCTGGTTTTATCTTTTTTATTTTTTTACACATATGTACATGCACATATAACCTAATTAGAAGGATGTGTATAAAGTACACAAATGATATCAATTCAATATTTAACGTTACATTAAATTTGTAGGTATTCATCCTTTATTTTTACATACAAGTACAGTAAATAATTTATGCGTATTTACCTCTTAAAGAATTAAATTTTTATAAATCTTACAAAAACTAACCTACTGATTGTTATTATTCTTTCTTTTTGAATTGTACATCTTTAAAGAAAGAGACATTTGTACGTGAAGATATATTTAATGATTACCATTGGTCTCACACAATGTAGAGTTAAGTACAGTAAATGAGATCAAATTTTTTTCAATAAATTTTGTTACGTTTCAGTCGCTCGAACCAACGCGGTTGAAGCTGACAATTATTATGCAAATTTTCATCACATACATAAGTACTTGCTATTATTTCTTAACTTTAAAAAAAAACGACGATAACGCAATAATTACAATCTGAAAATTAAAGTAAAAAGGAGACAGGTAATGTTTTAGTTTTATGTTTAAATTTAAAAAAAAGAAAGAAGAGATTCTCTCATTAACGAGCACCGCAGTAGGAGCGCAGCTCCTCGGTCGTGCAAGATTTTAAACAACATTCTTCGTGAACTCCTCGCGTGTTCCTACGAAATTTTATCATTTCGACTGCATTTTTATAGGACTTGAGATAAGAATGCAGATCGTAACTGTAACCCATATAATTGTCCATTTCCATTTCTGAAAAAGAAAGAGATAGAAAGAAAAAAAAGAATTCCTGTAGTTCCTTTTTTTTTAACCCTAGCGTTTCCTTTCCTCATCGTTCTTCATTTTTTTTTCTTTTTTTAACCAATGAATTGGATGCAATGGTTTTACCTACCTTGATTGCTTTTTTTAAATCGGGGATTGTAAACACTACCGCACATTATCTCTAGGGTGCTTGACAACATGCGGCCACAATATTGGTGCATTTCTGACATAGACTGCTCCTTCTGGCCATACTGAAACATATCCGACTGTGCATGTCCCGCTATCGGCATTAGGATCACTGTCAGTAGCATTAAACTCACGAGCGTGTACAACCGATTTGTGTGCATCTAGAAGCAATGAAATATTGAAAACAATTTTTTACATTTAGCAAAGTCCAAACTTGGCGTTACACTAGCCTACTCTCATCGAAGGAAATTATTAATCTTATTTATCTTGTGACTGCGAATGTTTATGCAAATTGATGATAGCGCCTAAATAAAGCTATGTATCTCGCACGTTTTGTATATTTTTGTATCGACTCGGGCTCTTTATAAATCCATAAACATCTGCAGGTTGTAACAGTATAATTGCCATTATCGGTGCAACATACAATACTATTGTAATACGATTGATACAGTGTTCAGTTATCGGTAAAATTGAAAGAACTGCGGCATCTGTTGAGCAAGTAAAAAGAATTCTCCTCTATGCGTGTATTGTAAACTCGTACGAGCCAAACTTGAAAGCGAACATTCGCACTGGGTGGAACTCGAAATTCAAGTTATCGTAAGCGGTATCCTCTCAAGTGCGTCTATTTAAATCGCTTTTATTAACATTTATCAGGAACTTATCAATAACGATGTTGCTGTCGCGTACCAGCCGTCGAGTAACGACCTATTTTTAGATATCATTCGTGCAAATGCAAATATCTCTCGCATTTGTAAATCTTTCCGCGTTGAGGAACGCATTTCAAATATCCCATGAATTTCACGCGATCCTTGCATGTCCACGCGCGAAACGTCTGGAAAGGGATCCGTTAGGAAGAAAACCGGCGTGAGAGAGCGTCACGATTTGCGAAAACGCAGCTCTCCCCTTGTCGTCGAGCGTTAAGAACCTCGAAAGCTGAGAAGTGACAATATTTAAAGAGGAGCAGGCTTCCGTCCGAATTTTCGCGAAACAGTTTTACAACCGACAGAACTCGGATTGAAACGAAAGTTAAGGTTATTATTATTCACGCAGAATGTATATCCCCAGGGACGAGTAACGTGCACGATAATTACTGAATCCAAAGATATCCATTGTTATGAGAGTTGATTCTTTTTGTTTTTCTTTTTCTCCCGCCTCGATATAATTTTCAAGTTGTACCGCAAGTATTGTAAACAAACGCAGATAATACTGTCTATGCTGAATACACGCCGAAGAAAAAGAAGAAGAAGAAAACACGTCTGTCTCGCACATCTCGTGTAGACTAGTGACAAGACAATGGTGTTGGAACTACTGGAAGATTAGCTATAAATATTATTAAATATAAAAATAGTTTTATTCACGACGAAATATTTTTTTTTTCTTCTTTTAAGCGATACTATTGGTCTTTATTATTTCAACTGTTGGTCTCAACCAATTTGGGGCAACCGGTTTGAAATTTATTAGCAGCATGCTGTTACGTGCACGATAGTGAAATTAATTTGCTAGGCGTTACCTTCCGATTTCTTTAACTCTCTGTCGAGTATATCTCCTATACGGCGAGTGTTTTATTCATATTCTCTTTCCTTCTTCCGAATCGTCCTCTTCGTCGCGAATTTTCCGGGGCGCAGAAGCGGCGAGAGGCCCAGCTTCACTGGTTTCTAACGATCGCTTATCGATCTGCGGCGACAAATCGATAACGAGCGGGCAACTGCGTCGATCGATCGATCGATCGACCTGTCGAAATCGGATCACTTCGAAAAAAAGATCGAGAAGATCTCTGTCGTGGAAATCAGAGGTGGGAGGGAGGACCCTAAGTCGCGTGCGAGTCTTTCGCAATTCGTTTCTTCTTTTCGGTGGGAGGGGGGAGGAGTTCCTCCTGTGGAGATGTTTTCTACAATCTATGACCGAACATGACACAAATATCCTTCGAGCAAGATATCCCGCCGCACTTAAAACGAGCAAAAATGGCCAGCACGAAAGACCGACTCGCAATAACGCATTGTTCTTTTTTTCCGTTTGTTTGTCTTCATTTCATTCGGCCCGTCGAAACAATTGAACACCACTCCGCTCGACGATACTTTCTCTTTCTCTCGTCTCTTTTTTCTTTTTTTTTTTCTTTTCTCGCAAAATTCGAAGGCTAATATGTAATTAATACCGACGCGTTTACTTTTCCAGGGTACATCCTCGAACTACACTGAACCGAAGAAGTCTCTGCGCTCGAGCGTGTTATCGTCTTCTCTTCTTTTTTTTAATTTTTAGAAAAGAAGGATTTAGAAGCGATAGAAGGGGAGAAGAAGGAGTGCAAACGGAACGAGTCAGAGATGAAGGGAGGAGAAGGAAATGTAGAAGAGAAACGAAGGAAAGGAGAGGAGAGCCACACGTTCGAGAGACGTCCTGCTCTGTTGTAAAATTGGCAATCCTCGTGACATGCATACAAGCTCAATCTTTGCCAACGTACGCGATCAGCCTCGCCGTTTCTATTTTAAGTTTTGTTTCATGTTTTTTTTCTCGTGGCGTCGTAGCTGTATTCCCTGGCTAATCATCTTGTTTCTGTGTTATCTATCGTTGCTGCTTATTACTACCGCCATTATCTGTGCTATTGAATAACGGAATAAACTTTGCACGCAAATTCCTTTTAAATGTCATTTCACTCTTAAATGTGTATTTTCAATTTCTGGATTAACCATCTCTGCTAGAACAAATAAAATGATCGATCGCAGCTTCTTTGTTTTGGATTTTAATAAGATTTGGAATTATCAGAATACTTTGTTATAAAGATATGTACAGAAATACTCTTCCAGTTTAACATACTTTTGATTCAATGAGAGTACTAAGAAGATTAAAGAGTTCAAAAATTTAGGGTTTAAAATACTTTTTTTTTTCTTTTTAATAAACAAAAGATTGAAGCATAACGCAAGATTACTTATACAAGTACCTAAAAAAGTAGAAGGAATTATTTGTGAATAGAGATCTACCTCTATCCGCGTAGAATTGCAAGAAGACAAGACCAAGGGGTTGCACATTTTTTAAATATATTTTACAAAACGTTCTATTCGTACAGCATATAAAACAATACTCTGTATTTATTTTATATTCACACATTAGCTCTATACGACTGTACCACCATTATTCTTTCGTTATACGTAGAATATAACTTTTTATACAGTATTCGGCGCAATTTTCAAATGTCAGTACTATGAAAGTGCGGTGTCCTTTTGACGTGTAGCTCCAGCATGCTTCTCGCCAGTCGAAAATGCCGGTGTAGCCCTATCGAACTTCTCCGAGTTAATTATTTTAGCCGCACGTTCTCGATCGATTGTCAATTCCGTTGCATCCGAGCTCACGCCCTTGCCGAAAACCCTTCTTGGCGAGAACTCCTGCTGCTCGTTCGAACTCGCACCCGTCGTCGACGACCTGTCACGGCTGACGTGCGTGTCCTTCGCTTCCGTTTTCATCTCGCTCAATGGAACTCTCGCGGATTTCGATGAACTCTTCAGATGCGCGATGTGATTGCTGATGGAGTTCGTGCTTTTCTTATGGCCTATGTGATTATGGTGATTCGAAAATACAGAATCCGTTTTGCCTAAGAACTGGCTACCGCTATTTTCCATGTTGCCGAGACCGCTTGCACCGCTAGTGCTACCAACGCTACTGCTGCTGGAAATATCTCCCATGAAGCTCCTCTCCTTGGGGCTGGTTTGCCAAAAGAAATCGTCGAACATCTCTGTGTCACGTTGCTCTGGAGGTAGTCTGCTGATACGGGCCTTCACGATGGCCAAGTGTCTATGCACGTAGTCCTGATGAGGCGCCAGAGCTGCTGCTCGCTCCAAACACTGAGCGGCCAAGCCTAACTTACCACGCTCGACCATCACGACGCACAAATTGTGAAGACCTTGGATATTTGTTGGATCTAGCTGCAGTATTCTGCGATAACACTGTAAACCGTTAAAAAAAAAAAAAAAAGAAAGAAAAGAAAAGTTTATTCAGTGCTTTCGTGACTTTAATTAATTTGAAGCATCTCTTCTTTACTTACATTTTCAGCAGCATCCAAATCTTTTATGTTATTTATATAAATATCACCTAGAAGGATCAATCCTTTAACGTGGTCCGGGTGAAATCTAACTAATTGGTTTAAAAATGGCGCAGCTTCAAGGGGGCGTTGTTCGTCCGCTAGCAAAAGTGCCAAATTAAACAATGCGGAACGGAAATCCTCTTTGAGAGCAACGGCATTGCGAAACCATCGTTCTGCGCTACCGCTGTCGTGATCGTCCATAGCCAACATTCCAAGATTGAAATGAACCCGTTCGTTATTAGAGTCCTAAAAGTAAGCCCCCATACGTTTAGGATAGGAAGAAATATTTTGAAATATTATCTGCCCATTGGAAACACATTCGAGACAGAGCCGAATTTGATATGCCCTCCGTTATTTGACTGCACAGACTATAAACACAAGATAACGCGCTCAATGCTGTAGAAATTTTATTTCACTTTATTATTACCATGTTTACATAAAAGACTGAATCGATCCCATAAACGTAAATCTCAATTTATGTAGATCCGATCTCACTGGACTGGCTGGATTGAATCGGATCTCGTGTGAAAAGTTTGGAATTTGTGTTGGGATTTTTGGATGTTAGCTAAGCTCTTGGCTAGATGAAACCACGAAAGAATGAAATCGACACTGTCTCGAACGTGTAGATAATATAAAAATGAGAAATACTTTTCGTAAAAGTTTCAGAAGTCTTTCTCTGGCCACTTTCCGCAATTCAGCGCGACCTAGCTCTTGAAGCAAAATGGCTGAATTGAGTAGTGCTTGTTCGTGTTCTGGATCAAATTCGAGAGCCTTGTCAAGATACGCCAGAGCTTGAGATGCTTTCCCTTGTTCAAGAAATACGACTCCAAGCTATAAATATTCAAGCATCGTCACATTGATACTTCATCGCTGTAAAGCATCGATAATATACATATCCTATATATGTAATCTTAATCTCGATATTTACGTTGTAATAAATGTCTGGATTGTTGCTGTCGTAGAAAAGGGCCCGTTCGTAAACTTCCTGCGCTTCTTTGGTACGATTAAGTTTAATTAAAACATCGCCCCGATTAATATATGCTTGTGTGTAATCGGCGCGCATACTAATGGCTTGCCTATAAAGCAGATCAGCTTCTTCTAACCTAGTTGCATTCTTTGCTATTAGGTTTGCTAAATTTACAAAAACATTCAAATGATTCGGAGCTATTCGCGCTTGGTAAGATTCTCCCGGTTTCGCTTTCGGTAGTAAAGATTTTGCCTGAAAGAAAGGTTATCAGACAAGTGATCCTTGACGACTGTATCACTTCAACAAAGCACATTTACCTTCAGATACGCGTCTTCGGCTTCTTTAAACATTTTCAAATGGTTGTAGGTCCTACCCACGTTGATGTGCGCACCAATGTCATCGCCTTGAACTTGCACAGCCATATTAAAAAAATTCAACGCTTCCTTGAATTTCCCTTGACTTTCCAAAGCGTGCCCAACGTTATTGAACAATTTGGCATTGCGATCGTTCACTTTCAATCCCGACATGAATATGGAATATTCATCCAGCCAATCGTAATTCCTGATGAAAGTCTTCGTTGTGTGCGCAGCCAAAAGAGTTATTAATAAAAATAGTGTTAATTTCTTAAATCTGTAAGTGCAAAAAGTGAAAATTAGAGATATGTTTTAAAAGGATTTTGAATACCCAACGGTATTTACTTTTTATCGCATAGAATGCTCCACCCATATCCGATAAGCATACAAAATCCCATAGATGGGGCGTACAATACTCTTTCGGCAATGACGAATCCAACTGGGAAGAAGAGATTTGAGGCAGGTAAAAATGGGAGTATCATCATAGCCAAGCTCTATATAAACATTCAATAATGTCATTTTTGTTTTTGTTTTTTAGAAATAATACTTTTAGTTTATGTTGATACAATAATAATACTAACCATTATAAGAATAATGGAAGTTTGTCTATTAGGTGTTAAAATTGCTGTTATCAACAATCCTAATATGGTCGTATGAGTCGCTATAGTAGCCAGATTGCGAAGATCTGTAAAACTTTCTATTAATGGTATCGTTCCCATAGTCCAATCACAGCATAAATCGCTTGGAAGAAATAGCAGCCTCAGATTAACTGCTGCGAGGTAATTATAGGTAAGCTGCCTTATTGGCGTTGGGGCCACAGATGCAGGATTGTCAAATCTAAAATACCATTAGAATATTAGAATAGCATAGAATTATTTTCTGCTATTAAAACCTGGTATGTTATTCTATAGATACCTGGTAAATACAGGTAACTTTGAGCCCATTACATGTAGCCGAAGAATAAGTAAACTAAATGTGACGAGCGTGAGGACTGTTAGTCGTTTTGTACCTTCACTGGACCAAGTGAGCGATATCTTTTTCCCACCAAAAGCTGCCTTTAACGTCAAGAAGATATCCATTGCTCTTACCTAACCAGGTAATAAGATATACAAGTTGAAGTAATTGTTTAATATTAACAACTGTGATTTCACATGTTAAATTCACCTTTTGTACAACAAAAATCTCATAGAATACACAAACTGCAGTAGCTGTTATTCCTTGTTCTTTGCACAACATGGCAGTGAAAACAAAAGACATAGATAATATCAAAGATTTCCATCCTAAAAAAAAAAGATTTAGAAGATTTAATGTGGCATTAGTACTTCTTTGAGTGAATGGTAAATTACAGTAAAAACATTATAAGGGGAAAGATAGTAAGCATTTTTTACCTGTAGACCTTCTACTTCTGCAGCATTTAGTATACATGATTAAAGCCGCTAAATAAAATAAAGAGGACAATGTTTCTGCTCTTCCGACCACTCCTGTAACCTTAATACACGATTATCCACTGACAATGCATCTAAACACGAACTAGGAACTACGACGCGATCGATCGCTCGACGTCGACCCTTTGAATCTGGACACAGTATTGATACATTGTCGCCGAAGGGAAGAACAAGGACTAGAAATAATTCATCAAATAATATTCTCATGTAATTTCAAGGTAACGTCGATCGATTCGATCGATATGGAAAGCAGAGTCTAAACAACTTACTGCCTCTGTATGTATAGGATGAACGGCAAACAGAAGAGAAGATACAAAAGTTGCAGAGTCAGATAGAAACATCAAGCAAGTCCTGCAATGGTGATTAAGACATATTTTATATTAATATCTAATTGACTTATAAAATGCACAAAAATAATTTCAATAATATACATATATAAACAATTCTAAATTAACAGTGTTACATGTCACATTTCTTTGGTATTTAATTTTCAATTCGTTAAATGGCACATACAAATGATTAAATTAATTACAGCGTTTAACTAAAGAAGGAAAGTTGGTCTAAAAAGGCACACCTGAAATATAATAAGCATACTCCAACATGTAGAATAACATTAAGCAAGTGATATCCCATAGGATCCAACTGGTGAATCAGGTAATTCCATCGAAATGTGAGAACGCACAAAGGCCTGTACGATTTGTGCGACTGCTCCTATTTGAAAAAAAAAAATTCAATTCTTTTTCAATATTTTGTTTGTATAAATTAATTTTATACAACTACATAAATGTATACAACAATGTATTTCAATCATAGATTTCATAGGATCATACAGTGAAATGAAAAGGAAGAATTACTTTTTGCATTTGTGAAATAAGAATTTAATTTAAAAAAAAAGAAAAAAAAAAAGAAGGAGAAACGTCGTTCCTCGTTGAAACAATTACATACAAACAACAAAGGAACAAAGTTATCTACGACCAGAAGTAAAATCAGTCGAAGAAAAAAAAAAAGAATATCTATCCATATGTAAGAAACACAAAGAATTCACAGTGAAGCTCTGAAAATTGATTCGAATCGAACCGAATCGAAAGGGAAGGAAAAGGAGGCGAAGAGTTGAACGGATCAATACACAAGAAGGTACATACAAGAGCGAGAGGGAGAGGAAGAGGGGGGGGGGAGGGAAATCGAAAGCACCTCTCTCATATTCACCCACCTTGTGCATAGGAGTGCCCCAGAAATCATTGTAAAAAACGTTTTTCAACGGTGTATGAGGCCTCAGGTCGCGATTATCTTTTATCGCTGAAATGTCATCGAAAACGAAGCCGCAATTAAGGCTGTTCAAATAGACGGCGAACGCGCTTATGGCGACAATCGCCGCGAGTGCTCCCCGCGCAGGCACTCCCATCACAAATAAGACATTGATCGGCCGTATTTTTTCTCGCGATTTCCGACTTGGGAAAACCTAAAATCCGGAACGTTCCTCCAATCTCTCCCAACGACTTGGCTTGCCTCCCTCCCTCTGGCTAAACACCTTTTGCCCCGAGTTTCTCTAACTATTTACGCTATCTATCTAACTAGCTACGGCTGTCTGTCGAGCCGAGAGAGGTTTAACCCCGCGATGTCCAGAGGAGACGCAGGAATCTCGTCTCTAGGCACGTAAACGTCGGTACATTCCTCTTCGAACACATTATGGACGCTTTACGTATCCAGTGTTGCAAGATACGAGCGGGCTTCCTCACGGACCGATCCTCGGAGTTCGACGAGAGGCATGTCAATGGCCAAGAAGCGAGCCTCGAACGTTCCCGAACGGGAAGGAAAGGTTAACACCGGAATGGACAGCGATCCCAGCGATAACGGGATCGTGGATTACAGATGCGCGCGTTAAGATCGAACTGTCAAACGAGAGATGTGTGTACGATTTGTACAGGCGATGCACGCTACGTGTCGCGAAACGAGTACAACGCAAGTACGATGTTACGACGGCGACGACGCGGATTTACTTTAGGAGGAGCACGCATGCGTAGTACGCGACGAAGCGCGAACTCACCACCATGCACGACTTTGCCGGTATGCGATTCAAAATATTTTCATTCGATTCTAAATATCCTTTCCTCTCTTTATTAACGGCGATTGCCGTTTTTACTTCTTTCTTTCTTTTTGCAGCAAACGATTGGCATTTAACAAGTCCAGACGTTCTTTCAACTAGCATTTCTCATCGAAGTCTCATCGTAGAAAATCGTATGTTTGGTTAACCTAACATACGTGCCGGTACACGATTCAGATCACCGTGCTATATATAATTGTTAAACAACTGGATGTTCAGGCGTTCAACGAAGTACGATATTTAACGATCGGATGTCACTCGCTTAGGTTCCATTTAAAAAATAAATTCGAAAAAAATAACTTGTAAAAAGGAACTTCAATTTTCTAGGGTCTAGACGGAAGCAAAAACACCAATGACGAAAAATAACGAGGAGATTCCTGAAATTTCGTGTCACAATTGCAGGATAAATTTAAAAGAGTTTAACGACGCAAATTGACTCGGAGGAAATGAAATGTTTCCTTAAGGCAGTGGTGGTGATTTTTCACTAGGTGAATTTCGTTTGTCTGCCTTACGTAAGTGATAAACTTTTGTTTATTTTACAAAAACAAGCAGAGCACTGTTAAATCGTGCAACGATGTTATAACAGGTAGTAAATGGAAAAAAAAAGAAGCAGGTAATGCGAGCTGTTTGAAACAAAGCGATCGCGCACAGTTAAAATCGACCAATCGTAGCGTCGCATCACGTTAAAATCGCGGTGAGGGGGGAATCGCATCGTGAACGACTCGTAGGACGACAGTCGAGGTAGGCATGCCTTAAGCTTCGTTTGTGGTGACATTTGCTCCGTTTGAAATAGTTTCATCGCAAGGTGCCGAAATCAAAAATTTAAATATCATCGGACGATCTCGATGAAGTGATCGTTGCCGGTGGGATCAACGCGATCAGCTCGACATTTGGCCGGCCAATCGGCAGCATTTCAACACTGGAAAATAGCAACGTTCCCGCAAAATTTGAGTAGCGTCCCTCTCCTGAGAAGAGTGAGTATTTAAAATTTCGTTTCTCCCTGTTATTTGCGATAATGCAAAAATGCAATTCACACGATTCGTACAGTGAGAGATACGTCGAACTGAGTCGTGGATAAAGTCAGCTAAATTCTGTCGATAAAAGAAAAAAAAAAAAAAGGACATTAAAATTATTTTTGAACAGTAGTTACCGAATCAGAAGTGATGACCGTCGCTTTTGCGTTGCGGTGCAGCAAATAAGTAAACGAGAAAAAGTTCAATAAGAATATAATTGCAGCAGGGAGAGTCCTCGTGAAAATTTTAGACACATTGCGGAGTAATGATTTATTCAGTTAAAACGGAAAAGGAGCCGGTAATATCATAGGGAAAGAAGGTAACTGAATCGTATCCACGAAAGAGAAAGTTCAACGTATTTGTTTCGGAACTGCGCGACAGTGGCGATGCATGAAACATAATATAAAGGGGCTGTAGCTAGGGGAGAAGAGGCACAAAGAAAGAAAAAAAATCGCTTTGCGTTTCGACTGGCGAAATTTATTCAATCGAATTTTATCGCTATGGACTCATCGACTTAGTGCCTTCGCCTGCTGCATTTACATTTTTTCAAAGCATAAATTAATTGTACACGTTTTTGTAAGGTTAATTGTTTCTAAACGTGTGCGTTGTATTTATGTTATTACTATCTAACGAGAAGAATTATCGTTATTATAGTAAGAGTTGTCTCTTAATTATTATCAAAAATTATAAGTAACAATTATCGAAAATTTATCTATCAACTTGATAGCATTGATTTTATGATACAACTGTGATTCGTGTTGTTACTTTTCTACCTCTTACTTTCAGTTAGTATGTTTCTAAATTTTAGTTTTCTTTTTCGAAACACCATTGCCATTCCATTTTTGTCCAAATTTCAAATTTGCAACTCAAATGTTTCTACGTTGATATCGCTGTACGATAATTAAAAATTTCGGGCAGAATTCGACGCGTGGCGCAAAAGGTATAAAAGTTTTCGCTATCGGGAAAAGTAGAAGTGAAGTAACTATGTATTGCTAGACTCCTCGAGGCAATAGGCTCGGAAGAGAGCAATGCCATCCGATCGATCGGTTTACGTCTGGGCGTCCCGACGCCAGCTGCAACGCTTATACGTATACAGAGTGTTCAGTCCAACGCGGCGCACGATTTTTTTCAGTCAATTTCACCGGTTATGACATTGCGAAACGTTATCGATCGAAATTGATCTCGATCGGGTGTACAGACAATTTTCTACCGCGGATCGTCGTAACGTTGTAACAATTGCTCTCTTGTATAAAAAAAAAAAAAAAAAAAAAAAAAAAAACGTACGTCGCGAAATTGAAATATTTCGAGAATTATTTCCATTCGATCGTTTACAGATGTTTGAAATGTCGCACGATAATTGATGTGCACGATGATGGCTCAAAATTTTAATGCCACGAAATTCGGATTTTCCATGGAAATTTTTACAGTTCGATTTATTGTCAATGCAGTTACGTTCTAACATTGAAGAAAGAACGATCGAAGAAGAGAATAGAAAAATTTCGTCGCAGAAGAAACTGATACTCAGCTTCAATTGGAATGAACACCCTGTATGCAGGGGTTACAAATTGCGGTTTTCCCTTTGATTGCATAAACTGCCATTGGGAATCACATTTTTCTTTTCTCTTCTTCTCTCTTTTTCTTTTTCTTTCCTCTGTCTCTCTGTAATCATGATACCATCTCGCCTTTCTCATAAAATGCTGTTTTTTTTGTTTTTATTCTTTCAAATCGTTGATTAAGGATTGAGTCATGAGCCAGGAGGATCAAGAAAAGAGTATGGATAAGAAAGAGATCGCGGAGGAGGAGCGGGAGAAAATGTTGAACGCTGAAAACACAAAACATACGGTGGCATCGACCGCACCAGACGCGGAGTCCGAAGACCAGAAACCTAAAAAGAAAATTCCAATTGGCGGTATTAAGATGCCCGGCTTCTGTCGTACAAAGAGCAAAGAACTTTGCAAAGTAATGACAAGTGAATTTCTTTTTTCCTTTTCAATTTCTCTTTGAAAACGCTGCTTCTCGTATTTGTCCCATTATTTGCTGTGACACTGCAAAACTGTATTGTTTCTTAAATAGCTTCCACTCTCAAGACACGTGCACATAGAATTTGATGAGATCCAGCATGCTGCGAGCCTTATCACCCTGTTCCTTACTCCGTGTCAGCATCAAGCCTCCTCGAGAAATGTAAAATTGATAGCCAGACTGTGGACGTTTGTGAAAATTCAGATTCTTTATACGGCAAGGGATCTAACACCTGACAGTAAATCAGAGATTTCAACGAACGCTTTACTTTGGATATTTTGTACATCTCTGCGCGTTGCGTGCATCACTGTGTAATATCTTCCACGCATTTAGATTTCGCACAAACGCATACACGCATTCTTAGTGTACCGATGAGTATTTTATATTTTTCCTCGTCCTTTAGAGAACATATTTCATTCAGTCTCTTCAGTAATTAAAATTGTTGCGAAAATTGCATAATGATTTTGTACCGGTGTAAGTTTCATACATTCTGTTTTATATACTCGAGTTATGCTCTGCACGTGTTCGCAATTTTACCGCGACCATTTGAATAATAAATTGTTTATTATTAGCCCGGTGAGGCAACGCGTGTATAACGTAGTTTCATCGTGAATCGCGTCGAAGATTCAAAACGAATTATAACTAGCGAGTTATAACAACTCTGTGAATATAAATTTTTTTTTTTCTTTGCTCGATTAACATCTGTTTACGACGGAACGACGTCATTAAAAAGAGCATAAGTTCCTGAAGCACCATAGCATGTTCACGAGGGGTGCTCACAGCCCCGTAACGATTTCTTTTCCAACATTAAACCAATGGATGACGTCAGACGCACAGCACACCTGGCATTATTGATCATACCTTTTAAATAACAAATATCGCCGCGATTAAATGATTATGATGATCTTTGAATTAAATATCCGACGCTGCACGAACGGTATATGGTACTTCAAATGATTTCTATTATTAGGAAGACGATGGTAAGCCCGCCGAAGCTGGAGAAGGCGATGCCACAACGGAGAAGCCTGTTAAAGAAAGTGATCAATGCGCTTCGACAGAGAAAACTGGCACGCCGAATAAAGACGCGAAGGAGAAAGAAGGCCGCAAGGGGATCCTCGGCGCCATAAAGTTGCCCTTAGTTTCTGTTTTCCCTAGAAAAAAGAACAAGGTAGTTGAACAGCTGACACTTGGCCTTTCTTCCTTTTCATCCTTGCGAGATCTCTATATTGAAATGCCTTGAAATATCTTCAGAAGAAGAAAAAAAAAAATAGAAGACAAAAACGAAGTTTATCGAGCAAAACCCTATAGAGCGAGGGTATATTCTTGAAGATGTAATTCACTTTGCTCAAGCATGTACTACTGCCTTATGTCGATGGCATATATACTTCACCGTTGACAGTCGCTTCATTTTTTTTTTTTTTTCTAGACAATAATATTGTAACGCACGCGGATATTGTAGATATAAATTCGTAAATAAGTAAGCAAAGAAATCACCCGCTCATAACTTTTGCAACTGTATTTTGTAAATTATTCTAGGAAGGCGACGTGGAATTGGGAACAACCGGGGCTGCTGGACTGGCGAGCGTCGAAACGCTCGACGACGTTGAGAAAAATCCGATTGGCAACGAAGACGGTATGGAGACGGTGCGACTGGATGGAGATGCCCCAGACGGGATCGAATCTCCCAAGCAGCATTTTCTTGTAGCCTGTATATCCGGCGCTAGAAGAAATTTATTCGTGCTAGGTACAAAACCGTCATTCCCCTTCTTTTGCTTCAAGCTTCAGATATTGAACAATTGCGAGAGTTTAACATTGTAATACAAAAATAATCCAACATACATTTTGTGTGTTAACAACAGTGACAACGCTATGTGTCTTGGTGTCAGTCATGATCATCATCTGCATCGCTTGCATCGGCCCGAGAAAGAATATCTCGCAACTGGTAAAGGATGGCAGCTTCGTCAAGGCAGTAACTTCCTGCGGGCCGGTACAAGGTGTGTCGGAGGACGGTGCGTTCGCGTTCCGTGGGATCCCGTATGCGGTTCCGCCGTTAGAAAATCGTCGTTGGCAGCCCGCGGAACCGCTGAGGAAGATCGAGTACTGTTGGGCGGATACGTATCAGGCACACAACTCTTCGAAAGTCTGCTGGCAACGAGAAGCCTCCGGAAGAATTATCGGTAGCGAGGACTGCTTGTATCTAGACGTATTCACGCCCGAGGTCAGATATGACTTGCCTTTACCGGTTGTCGTGATGATCGGTGCTGAAACACTTAATGGTGGTTCTCCAGGCGTGATGCAGCCTTCTGCAAAACTCGCACGTGTCCGTGACATGGTATTTGTTAGACCCAACTTTCGGTTAGTATCAGTTTGATTTTAACATAGTTGTAATCTCTTCTAATTAGGAAAGTATTCTACGATGATAAATTCTGTTAAAATTCAGGCTAGGGATTTTCGGTTTCTTGGCTGCGGAGCCGCTGTCAAGAGCGTCGCATCCTCTTACGTCTGGAAACTACGGACTGTCCGACATTATAGCAGCGCTTCAGTGGGTTCATCTTAACATCGAGAACTTCGGCGGGAATAAATCGGCCGTAATACTTTGGGGACATCGGGCAGGAGGGACTCTCGTAACGACTTTAGTCGGCATCCGGCGAACGAAAGATCTGTTCCAAAGAGTATGGATCTCTAGCGGCAGTGCGATATTCCCTGGAAGAGAGTTGGAAGTTTCCGAGACGCTCAGCGAGCTGTTTCTGAATTCCACGAGATGCAACGACGCCGCCTGTTTACGAAGCAAGAGCGCCGAGGAGGTGATGGACTCGGTTTCCGAGACCTGGCATTTGGGGAATGTCGGCCTGCCCGAGACCAGGGAAGCAACGACAAGAGATAGAAGGCACGAGTGGTTAGTGCTCGATCGTGCCATTCTTCAGGAGCCTGTCGGCCAAATTTGGGCAAGGGATGAATTTCAAGTGAAAATCGTGATGGGCACGACTGCCCATGCAGGAGCACCTCTCAAGTATCTTACCTCTAACGCTACCCTCAACTCTACGCAAGTAGAGAAAATCGTGAAAGAGTCCTTATTAGGCACGTCGGGTTTGGCAGACGAAGCACTCAGGTAAGAATTTTTTCTTTCATTGTTAACTGAGATTGCAATGGGACATTAGAGAACGCAAGAAATTCTAATTTTTTCAGACGTTATAACACAACGTTGAAAGGTTTGCTGAGCATGATCTCGGACATTCGCGTGATATGCCCATTGTTGACAGTGGCCAGAATGAAGACCAATATCCCATTTTACGTAGCAACGCAACCACGCGGTCAGTTCGCAGATCCTGATTGCGATGCCTCAGCGATACTTGGATCGTATGCCGCTCGTACGCCTGCCGAGAAGAGACACGTGTCTGCAATGCAGCAACTTTTCAATTATTATGTCTGGCACGGCGAGGTAGCTCAGGCAGATCCTCACGGTGTGAAACGAGTATTAATCGTTGGACAAGACACGCTTCCTGATCGTGATTATCCCAACTGCGACTTTTGGATAAGAGAAGATATAGTCCCGTCTTACGGTCGAGTCGATTGAATCTTTCTTCTCTCTTTCTTTTTTTTTACTCTTTTCTTTTTTTTTTTTTATCTGTTTTCGATAGCCATTCAAGATTTCCATCATACTCGAGATGTATTACACTTCAAAATAATTCTGCTTTGCAAACGATACATCGCCGATTGATTTTGAAAGCAGAAACAATTAAATTTTTAAGTTAATATTTTTTTTATTAATCTATTTTTCGTAATCTAATTTTTTTTATAAGAGGCGTCGCTATATGCTGCGAAAAATTGAACGAAAGATTATCATCAAGATATTTCGTTGCAATTTACTGGTATAACGTTTAAAATACTCACCCAATGCATACCCATATCATAATTTTATAAAGTAATGATAGGAACGCAAACGAAATGCACGTTACTTATTTTCGTTAAACTGTAGGAGCAAAGAACGAAGAACGATAGTTATCCAGAAGTCTGTATTCAAGTCAGAAAGCGTTAAGAATTATTCTTCTACAGTTTTACCTTTTCTTTTCTTTTTAGCTTTGAATAGCTTTCAATTTATGAACTTGTACTTAATCACAGATACAAAATACGAAACGATAATTATTTATTACTACGATTTCACAATTTTTTTATATCAAAATTGTAGATATCGTTCTTTTGAGAATATCTTTCTTTTTACAGAATGCGAAACTCAATGTCTAAGCTTTTTTCAGAGATTTTTTAAAGCATTTTATTACAAGGTTGGTTTATCCAAATGTTTTCTTAGTATATTGAGAACATGTACCGCCGTTTTTTTTTCAACAAACTGCCAGATATTTATACGTATAAAAAGATTCACGAATTTCTACAAAAGGTATTCAGTAGGTTCTTCTTTGTACATATATTGCTGTTGCTGTTTTCACTTTTTATTTCAGTTTATATACTCACGAAATATTTCTACCCGCGTAACGAATATAGGAAACTATATAACATGTATATACATATATATAAATATATATATATATTATATATATCTCAAATTTGATTTTCAAACTGTAAGACTGATTTTACAAATTGGCATTTCATTTTCGTATGAATGTCCCTTTATGTTAGTTCTTAACGAAAGATAATTTCATAGTGTAAAACGTCTCTGTTCTCCAAGCAGAATTCTTATATTACAAGTAAATGAGATGTGCGATGGACTTTCTTTAAATAACGTCGGCGTTCGTGTATGTGTATTTATGTAATTCACGTTTTTTCGTATTATGAAATTGCACATGCTTGTCCCCTTAAAATTTGTGTAGAGATTTAGGAATATGTATTCGTTTCGATAACAGTTCAAACTGAAGTACTATATTTTTTACCGATTCAGAAGTAACAAAACGATTATAAAAGTTGAAAAATATTCCTAAGTCTGTCGCAGCTTTAACATTTGATTAAATGTCATTTTTTGGATTGCTGTGCGTCCGGATGTTTGTGTGATATTTGGGACGAAATAAAATGTAATTCGTTTTTCAACCTTTATATAGTTGAATGACATTGAATACGTATATAAGAATTATTTATTGATAGAGGTTTCACGATTATCGTAATAATTTGATCGTCATCTTTCTTACATCATTAACCGTAAGTTTAATTCAATTAAGAATTAGGAAGTGCGATTTAATTTAATGTCATTGTTATTAATTTACGCGATAGTGGATATTTGACCAAACTTGACAAGTTTCAATGACCTTAGGAAAAGTGGCCTTTTTTAGAGAGGATAATTTTGTAAAAATTTGTGCAACGTGTACGTTGAAAAATACGAAATGTAACGAGAGGAGGATCCTTTTTAATTCGCATATTTCCGATCAATCTTCAAACCGCTGGAATTTTCAACCCGCAGAAACGATCTATTTATATATAAAGGTCTACGATCACTTGAATAAATAATTATAAATCTTCGAAGTTACGAAAATAGTCACATTCCCTAATAAGTACTTAAAAAAAAAAAAAAAAAAAAAAAAAAAAGAAAAAAAAGAAAAAAAATGAAAATAAACACGTATTTATGAAAAATCAATGTTCATGTTTTTAAGTATGTGTGCATGCGTAACATTTCATTCGAAAGCATTCGATTTTGGCATGAATTTGCCAAAATTGCAAATGCATCAGTTCTTTCTTTTCCTTTCTTTTTCTGAAGAATACAAAAAAAAAGAACAATAAAGATATGAGAACCTCTGGCGAAGAATGCGAGAGATTGATTGAATTATTTTTATAAACGGCTACCGGTGAGAACCACTGCTTGGAATTCTTGGGACTACCTGGTCGGCAATCTTGCGTTTTAGAGTTAGTGGAGCAACGATAACTGCGGTCTGTTGCTGTAGGTGTATTCTGCAGTCGCCACTTCGCGAATCAACAGGTTGACGGAGATCAGCGTCGTTTAAAAAGCCGAGTGGTCCGGCCTCCTTCGAACGCGAGTTGCCAAAAAATGTACCGGTACGATCGAGAGGCAACCCGGAACACGGACAGCCGGTGAGAGAGAGTTTTATCTTCGAGAGCGTCTGCGAGGTGTACGAATAAATTCCTCGCATTCCAACGCTGGCCCAAACTCCCGCGGGGCCAACATCTAGATGAGAATGTTACTTTTGTGATTACTCATTCGGTGACATCCGAGGAATGTGGTAAGGAAATTTTCTTCCTCCTACGCTTCGTAGTTCCGTTCCTTTCTTTCTTTTTTCTTCGCTCTCCTCTCTTCCAGATTGATACGATTGCAACAATATCAGCCATTGAAATCGTTACTTTCTGCTAAGCGACCCAACTCCCTGAAAAGTCAATTTTTCAGTCTCAACTTTTTTTTTTAACGTTACCCGCTGCTACATTCTGTCGCGCGTTTTATTTCAACTTTGTATTTGTAGTTCCTCAGTGCTGTCACATATGAATGGTCAATAGTGTGATGTGCAATAATAACATTTAGTGTGATAGTCATAAAAATTTATTCGTTTAAGCTGTTAAGCTACAAAAATTGTTCTCATAAAAAAAAATATATATGTATATATGTACAAAGTAATTTTTTTATTTTTGAATATAAATTAGAAAAATATAATTAATAATTAACGTAGGATATATTAATTATATTGAACATATATGTTATGTTCAATATAATTACATTGAACATTAATTAAATATTCAATTTATTAAGATAACGTATATTTCAGCTAGAATAAGGTTCCCTTGCATCGCACGAGACAACTCCTACATTGTGGAATGTGTGGTATAGGTTGACAGAAAGAAAAGGTGCTGGATAATCCAAATGGATAACAAAAGCCCATTATGGCCCAGCATCTGCAGACACAGCATCAACACGAATTTCTACCACTGTGCGATGTATTGTTCAACATAATCTCTCTTGCATCGTATTTCTGTGACGTTGTTTTCGACTTTGCGATGGTATATGCTCTTGCTCAACATTCCGTAGCACCTCCAGTTCTATTTCCTCTAAGCATTGTTCTTATAGCAACTTCATTGATTATTTCTCAGGTCAGTATCAGTATGAAATATTCAGGAATCTTGATTTTTCATAACTAATATGTCGTTCAATCAATTTCAGATTATTAGTGTAAGATGGTATTTATGGGGAGCCAGGGGCAAACTAACGGGTAATTCTATAACAGACTGCAATATTAATGGAAAGAAAGAAAATGGAAATTGGACGATATGGTGTGTTTTGTTGCTTCATTCGACTCAAGTCGGAGTATTGTGGAGATACTTTAAATTATTCATCCCGGTTAATTTAACTTACGTTAAACATGAGGTGAGAAGTAAGAAAAAAAAGATTTGTTTGTACGTTTATCTGATATAATTTATATGTTAAACTTGTGATTTCGTTTCATCAGGTGAGAGAACTTTGCGTGCTACGCCTTATTCATGCATTCTGTGAAGCTGCACCAATGTTACTTCTACAGTTGTATCTATTGTCGATTGGAGTCAATAATGATTCAAATACTGACGTTGGAAAAACGAAGGAAACCGACAGTAGAGACGGTGATAAATTAGCAAAATTAACTGCAGTGTCTGCTGGTCTATCTTTGTGGAGCGTGTGTTGGGCAGTGGCTAGTTTTAGCAAAGGTGCAGCACGTCTTCGTAATTTAGAACGTTTGGTATTGACATGGCTAGGTGTGCTGGCACAACTAGCATGGCGTTTAGGAACTGTAAGCGCTAGAGTAGGAGTATTGGTAGCTTATGCTTCACTCTACGGTGGACAGTGGTTATTAATTGTCATGGCTCTCCATTGGTTGTCAATGTTGATGTGGCTGTTACTTACTCCGGATGGTCTTTTTCATGGTGGAGAGCATTTACCTATTTTAAGAAAAACGTCCTTAGCTTCTCTCCTTGCGTTTGTTTACATATTTGCATACGTAAATTTACACGAAACGAATCATCGTCAAAAGATGGTGAGTTGTTGATGTATATTATTCCTTTAATCCCGATGTCTAAAATAAATGAAATCCATAGTGTACTCGATATATTTATATTGGCTATCTTTTTCCAGGTAATTTTTTACACGGTAATGTTTTTAGAAAATAGTCTGCTCATTGGTGTTTGGATAGTTGGTGTCAACAGAACAGATCTTCTTCCGCACCAGCATCATCCAAACCCTGTAACTTTAGTACTTACATTATTAGCTTTATTTTTCGGTGGTATGTTTTTCATGGGACTTTATTACAGGTAATTTTAAGTTTAATTCTGCCAAGTCATTTTGCAAATATATATTGTTTTAGTAATTATATTAGTGATTTGTCTTTATCGATTTTGCATGGAATCTTAGGTTTTTTCATGTACGGAGATTAAGGTACGAATCTGGCGGCAGAATGAATCTCACGGCGTTATCAAATCAGGTATCGTAGTAAATTAAAGTCAAATATTCAAAACCAATATAACGAATGTTTCTTATAAAGGAATCATGTCTGCAGGACAATCTAGAAGAAAAGCAAATAGAATATACGGAAGATAAGAAGTTAAATATGAACATAGGAATGAGAAGAGTCAAATTGAGTAATGGCGGAATACCGGGAGTATTTAATTGCCGTTTTGCCAATCCAGCTGTAGTAAATCCGAATCGCAAGAAGAAAAAACCGACAACGTTCGTACCGCCGCCGCCACCGCAGTCTCAAACTGGAACGGTCACAACCTCAATGAATACAGTGACCGAGTCAAAACAGTGGCTTGGTGTAAATAGCAATTCACGTCAATTAATACCGTTTTGGAAGAAATCTGTAAATTCTGGCATACTACAGAATGATCATTCAAATGAAGAAAAAATTAGAACAGACGCTGCGACTGCTGGTTCTCTGAATGTGAATTTAATAAGAGAGAAACTCCAAGAAAAGAAACAACAGCAATTAAGAGAATTAAGAGCAATTCAGGAAGAGATAAAAGAAGGGAAATTATTTCCCCCGCCGTCAGCTTCAGCGTCCTCGTTCTCATCGTCGCCTGCGTCGAATCAACAACCACCGCCTAATACAAAGTTGCACACTTCTCCTAGTTCTCCTTTATTCACGTCTGAACCATCGATGGGCGATCAGAGTGGAGGAGTAACCTTATCTTCGTGGCCACCAGTGAAAATGCACTGTCTTTTACCTCCGCCACCATCGTCCTCGTATTATCCAAACGTTCATCCTTCAAATTCATGGAGGACAACGCAAAGAGAAAGAGCGGATACTCCAGAAATTTTGCTTGCACCACGTTGTCTTCCTCATCATTATTCTCACTGGACGCCGTCTACTCATGTCAATCATCGGTAATTAAAAACGAAACAGATTTCCCAAAAATTTTGTTCGTCAAAGTCAATGAATAGATTAAAAAATGTATTAATTGTTAAATACATTATAGCACGTTTTGTGTTTCAGTCAAAACGGTGGAGAGGAAAGTTCTAAAGGCGAGGGAGACGTAGAAGGTGAACTTAGCGATATGGAAGGTAGTCAGGTATCACTGCCTCGAAGCTATACTCTACCACGTGAATTTAAGTATCATCATCCAAATAACACTGCCAGAGAGCGAGAACGACGTGTAGGAAATAATAAAGTTCCAGCTTCACGTTTTTATTTACCTTCTACTAATAGTTCTGATGGTATATCCTGCTTAAATTTGTTGGAGTTAAATCTTATGAAATGCACATACATTTAACTATACTTATTTAACATCTTTTCAGGAGATGTAGATAGTGCGGACAATGAAGAAGAAACAGATTCTGAGGTACATTATCGTATGAAGAATAATCATGGATGCAACAATCACAGCGAAACGCAGCAACAGCAACAGCAACGGTTTGCATTTGAAGATAATAACAAAAACGAATTTTTAAATTCAGATTCTGCAGCGACTGTTATCATGTCTGGAAATTATTTAAATAATTCTCAAGGGCTACTTCGACCGAGTCAATTATTTCGAAACAGGGTTAAACACGAAACGAAGCTTTGAAGCTTCTGTCATTATCGATGTAGTATTTTAGAAATTGTATAATAGCTAATTGAAGGTTTAAAACAAGAAGACTGTACATGAGATCTATTTTTATAAAATTACTCATTTTTTACATGCGAATTTTCCAACATTTTTATGATGTTTAGGATTAACATTCATAAAGGTTAAATACTAACCGTAATATTTGTACATAAAATAGGGATGATGTAGACTTATTTTGATAATACTATTGCATTTGTTCCTTGTAAATAATGATACAACTATATATAAATTGAACAATCAGGTGTTTATTTTTACAATCCAGCTATATACGACTTGAAAAATTTTAATATTTTTTATGCAACATACAAATTTTTTTCTAATAAATTATTAATTCTCTTATTTGTATTTTGAATGAAAATACATATGTAATTTAAAACCCATATAGTATTAATTATTTTACATATACATTATTTTGGAGGGATGAATTATGTAAACAAATAAAATATTTGAACCCATTATATTTATTTTATATTAAAAAAATATATATTTAAATTTTACAATTATAAAATAGTGATTAAATTATTTCAGCCTCTTTTCTTGGTAAATAACGAATTAACAAATGATACTCTTCACTAATTATTATTAACTTATTAATGCTTGAGACATTGAATTTACAAATAATTACAGAAATATATAAATATCGAAAAATGATATTTTTTGTACTATACATGGTATAAACAACTGTCTGTAACAAAATCATCAGAAAATACTTATATTTATATAAATACCTTATGAACATGTACATTGTGCATTAGTGTCAGTTTCTCAGAATCATTACATAAATTGACAATTTCAAATGTACAATAAAAATTAACGAAGAATTGTATACATACAATTAGTTAACAAATTAGTTAACAAAAATATATTATTTCAAAAATTTCATTGTACATATGCGGTTTAAAGAATGATTTCGTTCTTAAAGTTCCTAGTTAGTTCTTTGTGCGGCAATACAATCGAATTTAATACGATTTTTTCTGCTGCCAAACGTACGCTAGTGCCTAAAATACAAATAATAAAAATACATATTCCTTTTTTCTTTTTTTTTTTGTTTAAATGAGGATTATGAATTAACTATTTACCAAGGATTGTTATAGAGGGATTCAATTTGCCGTTAGTGTTAAACAAAGGTAAATTTTCCATTTTGGCAAATGGTTTGTCAGGATTGGGATCACATGGTGTTCCTTCTATTCTTGCCCATTCTCCCACGTAACTGCTTTTCCCAACTATACTGTGTAATACAATAGAATGAGCTTGAATATGAGCATTGGCTAATATAATTGATTCCCTTATTCTAACACCACGGGCAATGACAGCATTTGGACCTATGCTGACATTCGGACCTAGCTGCAAGTTAAGTATTGTTTAAATTTGTGTTTAAATAATGTTTCTCTAAGAACAAAACAAATGTTTCTTCACCACTGCTGTTTCATGAACTGTAGCGGAAGGATGAATATAAATATCACCAATGATTTGACAAGATCCATGAACTGCAGAAGCAAGGCGGTCTGGATGTTTTGCTTTGTATAAATTCAAATAGTGACGATTGGCATATATAGCAGAACCCGCAGTCTTAACTTGTGACCACCACTTTAGAATAGGTAAAGCAAATAAACGACCAGTTCCAGCTAAACGCATTAATATATCTTGTTCCAGTGATATATGAGCTGGGTCTTTACTGTTACCATTGAATTGTCTACAAAGTAATGTTTAATTGAGATTTTTGTATACGCATAACCATTCTAAGAAAACTTCTCGAACATCTTACATAAAGTTCTCCTGACTTTGACCTGCATAAAAGGCATCAGCCATAGTTTGAAAAATATCTAAGGAAGCAAGATAGATGCCACAATTAATTAAAGTAGAAACAAACGTCGATGGCTTCTCCACATAGTGAGCAACTTTTCCTTCTTTATCAAGAACCATGCATCCAAAATTCAAAGATTGTTGTCTAGTTGCCTCAGTGGCCATGATAGTAAGCAATGCTTGCTTCTCTTTATGATACTCCACTATTTCTTGCAAAGAGAAATCAGCGCATACATCACCGTTCATCACAAAAAAGTATGTAGGTCCACCAGAACGTATTTGATCACGAAAATGGTACAAGCCACCAGCTGTTCCCAATGGAGTGAACTCTTGAAGATACCTAATAGTTATTTTATATATGCTTATCATTTCCTGTATAAATTGAGACAAATCGCTTGCAAGGTATGATCCAATTATTAATATTTCACTAAGATTGTCCACTTTAGAACATGCTTCAATATGGTGTTGTATTACTGGTAATCCAGCAACTGGGAACAATGGTTTTGGTATATCTAATGAAAGAGGCCTAAACCTAGTACCTAAAAAATATATTAGAAATACATTTAATTTACATGTTATGATAGTCTATATTATTAGAGATATATAACATTACATTTAAGGTTATATTCCTATGCTGCTTGTAACAAGCATGTTAGAAACATTTATTTTATGCAAAATACAAACCTTTTGATGGACCTCCAATTAATATAACAGATTTTAATATCATCCTTAAAAATAATACAAAATTTCACTACAACTTAAATTTAAAACAATTCCCTTGCTACAGTGACAAAAAGTTGATGTGCTGATAGGTTTAGGAACCCTTCAAAATTTCCAGTTTATAAATTCCACTTCAATGAGCAGGATAAGATAAGAGTTAGAACTTCCTGACAAACAATACAGACTTAAGCAAATATCGAAATTTATATGATCATCAAATAAGCTTAAGCGATCATTTCAGTTTTGTAAAAATGAAAAACCAAATGTGTATTAAAAATTTTTGAGATATTTATGAAATGAAATTACATGAAAATATATTTGCAAGATATAAGTAGATAAAAAAAGAAGTCATGATAGAAAGTAATGCTTCAAATCTGTTTTTTATTTACGTTTATAAAAAATATATTATAAATTACAAAATAGAAATTCAACAATATAAAAAAAGATTATTACATTATATACAAACTATAAAAACATGTATATATGACGTGCTTAAAGAACTACTTATACCATCACTGACAAAAATAAAGTGGGATAATAGTTCGTTGAAAATTCATTATAAAACCACCAACATGAGTGCTATTATACAAAAATATATTATCACTTGTATCTTTAATTAAGATAGGATGCTTTATGGATATACTATCAATTCAACATGTAACTGGTGGTTATCTGCAGGTTTCTTATAAAACTTTACATTACATATTAGGCAATACCCAATTCAAGAACTTTATAGCAACTTCAAATCCAAGAAAGCATGCTGCGTTTGCTGGAAACGCGCGAAGCATCACCGGTACGCATCCTTTGTACAATGCCCTTGGCCCCTCTTCTTTCATCAGAATTACAAACACGTCGCGAATCCCGTTTTTGAATATGCCATCTGGAGCTAAATAAAATAAATAAAATTTTAATATTCGATATTTGCAATAACTTTTAAGTCAACGAGACATTACTCGTGAACATTACTTGATATTTAATAATAAATTATAATAACACATACCACTCTGTAAACGACTTTTCAATACATCAGGTGGCATTCCAACAATCCAGTTTGCTATACCAGCGAAACCACCAGCAATAATTGTTTGTAATATTCCTACTTTGTTACCTTCGGGGGTCATCCACTTTTTCAGGCATTCGTACGTCATAAAATACATCCCACTAGCAGGGACATCTAAATATCAGATACAAAAAATGATTAACAAGATGTAGAAATATATCTGTAAGAATTTAAAAATTCAAACAGTTATTATATGGACGTATATGAAAGCTGAAAAATGATCAAGTTTCTACCTGAATGTAACATAATTGAAACATCATGTGGAAACGTTATTTATAATTGTAAGGCAAGAATAGTGTGTGTAGGTTGCTAGATAGGAAGCATCCTGTCTGATAGAGCGCATCAAGGCAGATAGATAACAATTAACAAAATTCAGTTTCCTTCAAACCAGCGTACCATCATTGGCTTTAAGATCTGCTTTTCTTCAATACCAATTATAATGATTATTCTAATATTTGTTTTCACTCTGCTGGTACATAAGTATTCTCTTTTTTTATTTAAAACGAGGAAGTTTAAGAGAAAAGGATTATTCCTTTCGTAATATTCTCTTTGAGTTTGATAATTTCTCGCTCTGTGACACAGAGATTCTTCAAAAGACACTGATTTACCGTGTAAATTCGACCAAACGATAAATTAATAAACAAACGTATGTTTAGAACGAGTGCTTGGGGCAAATAGTTGATATCGGCTACGTTTGGGAAGTAAAATGTCCACCAGGCTGTTCGTGCGAAGTACAGAAATTTGCTGATCTACCTTTACATCGATGGATCAAAACGAGACAAGATCAGGTATGAGAACCAACTGTCCTTCTTTTTTGAAATTCAATAAAACTCTTCTCTCGACAGAACTTGACTAACGACGCCAATTACGAACTTGGATTGAGCACAGATCACTCTATAATACCCGAGTTTTTGAACGTTGCAATTTGCGTTATCGCTGAAGATTATGAAGAACTTTTGGATAAACTTCCGTCGGACATTCAGGTTGATGTTACAAAATACTGAACAGCACGATTCTTCGCTCTGCTCAAAAATAATATATGCATCCTTGTATCTTAGGTGTTTACAATCCTTGAATCTGGCATTGGAGACTATGAGATTCTCCTGCAATCTACAACATTCCAACGTTTTACAGATTTAATATCCTTAGACATTCAGGGCATCGATTACGACTCTGTGAAGAGAAATTCGGACATTGCACAAAGAAAACAAGGTGGAATCATTTTATCTGTCGATTCGTTGTATCCATTAGGATTAAACCTCCTCTATTTAAACCTGGAACGAGTCAGATTAACGAGCTTGAGTCCAATGAGAAAGAACAAAGCCAATCTTGTGATTAAACCGATGAACACGGTTGCTGATGATGGGAATAGTAATAAACAACTATTAAATAACATCACTCAGAATACAGGGCATAGATTAATATTTCTCAGTCAACAAAATAATGGACAAAGCGACGACAAAGAAATACTTCCTTACGACGTGTACAAACAAGAAATGGAAGGTTATAGAGAAACTGTTGGACTTTTCACTGGTCTAGGAGCTTTAACTCACTTAAGAGTTTATGACTGTGATTTGAAAGACATATCGTGGCATATGTTTGATGGCTTGAATAATCTTATTCACCTTTCATTAGAGAAGAATAGTTTGAAATTCATTCCAGAATTTTGCTTTTACGGCACCCCAAATCTAAAAATACTGTCACTGGCAAGTAATCAGTTGTTAACACTCAAGAGTGTAGATCTAGCTGGCTTGCTGATGCTAGAAGATCTTGATTTGAGGGAAAACAATCTAACTTTTTTGTCGGAATTATCTTTCCCCCCTTTCCCAATGTTGAAGACTGCGGATTTTCGAGAAAATCCTTTGGATTCCATATTCCCAAGGTACTGTAATACATGTATACATATTTCTAGCATGTGTAACATACAATGAGATGTGAAATTAACATTAATATTTTCTGATTTTCAGTACCTTTGAAATCATGAATACAACATTCAAGCTTTACTTGGGAGGCGAAGGCTCAAAATTATATTTACAAAAGAATTCTTTTCTGGGACTGTGTCGACTTCAAACCTTGCATCTGTATAATTTAGAAATACCAGTGTTGGAACGTTTTGTATTTCAAGGAATGCCTGAGCTATTAAAGTTAAGAGCACGTGGAAATATTTCAAGCATCGACTTCGATGCGTTTGTAGACTTAATCAAACTAGTAGATCTTGATTTAAGTTACTGTCACATTCGTAAAATATCCATGGACGCATTCTATGGTCTGGAAAATGTTAAACGCATAGATTTATCAAACAACGAGTTAGAATTCATTCCACCTGGCTTGTTTGGGGTGCAACAACAGACACAGCTTAAAGAAATTATCCTTTCGAAGAACAAGCTGACATCGCTACCTACAGATTTCTTTAAAATGCTTCGGATTCCAAATAAACTACTAGAATTTTCAATCGTAAAACTAGATGGCAATCCATGGGATTGTACTTGTTCAATGATTGCATGGAATCCTCATTTGGTAAGTACGAAGAAGCCATCGTTTGAAGCTATTTTTAAATAATAAAAAACAATTGTAATGTATTTGGAAAAAACAGGTAAACAGATTAAAGGAAACAGCACCACGATGCACAACTCCCAAGAAACTAAGGAACTGGGGAGTTTTTCACGCATTGCGCAAAGGTTTACAGTGTAAAACTTTAAAGAGAAGGTACTTGAAGAAGTCTACAGTGGAAAGAAACAATTATGAAGAGAATATCATCAGTTAGCCAACACATGTTTTTAATTTGCAATTAATGCACGTGTATAGAGACAAGAAACAAAATTAGACAGTTTAATTTTCAATTTCTGTAAGGTAACTTTGACTTTCAAATGTATTATTTTGAATTGTATGGTAAATAGTAGAATAACAATTGACAATTCTACAGTGTCTATGTTCGAATTATAAAAAATAAAATAAAAGAGCGAATAATATCACATACCTCTCAGAAGAGTAGCACAGGTACCTTTATAAATATTTCTAATTCCTCCGTTCTTATAAAGTTGCTTCGCACAGTCGATAGGGCCTTCATATTTCGGCTTTGCGTCGCCCTGTTGTATTTGCAAAAGACACTTTATTCGTTCACCAGGTGTCATTATAATAGTTGTAAAGATGCCGCTAAATGCACCAGCATAAAATAGTTGCAAAGGAGATAATTCCTCATTGTTAGATGTTCTTACTAACTGCTTGCCAAGTCCAAATCCATAAAAGCTTATGGCAAATACTGGAGCTACGCCGCATAAAGGGGCAGCCATACCTAAAAAAAAAAAAGAAGGAAAAAATGGAAATTTTATATATGATCTATGAAATGACATGTTTTAACAAGAAAAAAAGAGTCTACAAGAGATATTTATGGATATTTAAAGTACGTACTATCTACCAACCCTTATATAATCCACGCACTCCTTCCTTTGTGATTGTTTTCCTAGCACAATCAATTGTTCCATTATATAACACTGTTCCATTAGGACCTGGTACAGGCATGGTTTGAAGACGGACCTATTAAAGATAATGCATTCTTCAAATATTTGTTTTAGCACAAAGTATTATGAAAAATTTAAGAAAAAAAGAAAGATAAGTTAACAAAAATTTTTGATAAATGGAAAGGAAGTACAGAAACTTCACTGATTACTTATTCTTACTACAACATATGAATGTCATTTTACTTTAATTATTTATCATTGCAATAAAAAAAAATCATAATTCAATATTTTTGTCAGTACTCACAGTAAATGTAAGAATACTCTATGTAACAAACACAATGAATCATAAGCAATGATGAAAAAATTTCAAAGAACAAAAATGCAAGAGATAAAAGAGGACAACAAAAAACATAAGCTTTCCAAACAAAAAGTTATGGGCAAAATCTAATCTGCGCGCACAGTGCAACATTATTTCTTTTACCTAACATTGTCCATTAATAGGGCCAGTCCTCTTCACAGAGAAAAACAGCAGGACTTCATAATCCTACTTATAATTAGATAAGGTACAGCTGAAAAATTGGGGGATTATCTTTTATACATATTCAGTTGTACAGAAGCGTTTATTCTACCCCTGATTTTTTATTTTCTTTTCTCTTATTGCATGAAGAACTACATTTTATTACCCTTTTAAAAATAAACATCAGCAAATCAAAAGAAAACACCTAGTTGAAAGTTCAATCTATCAAATGGTGAAACTGCTGCACTTCAACAAATGGAAAATAAATTTTTGTCGATAAATGCAAGAATCTTACTTGTAAATGTACATGTACTGTTCATCTTCATTACTTCATGAAGACTCACGATTAGAACCATGATGCATTAATCGTATCCAATTAGCAAAATATGTCTTTTAGTGAATTTCGGATTTCGTCAATTAATAAAATATGTCATTCCATGTTAATTTTTCTATCAATTGGTGTAACCTTACTTTTATTGTGTCTAGGGGGTGACCCACCACGATGGTGCATATCCCTCCAAATCCTCCGCTCAGGAAGTATTTAACAAGGCTTATTTCCTTCTCAGACATTTCAGTAACAAGCTTTAATCAAGCGTGGAGGTCAGTCTAAAACGACCTAAAAACTATCAGGTTCGATCATAAACCTTGTTCAGTGTAAAGTCAGAACATTAACTTATCACACGCTGGCCATGAAAATTCGTCAATTAGCACTGAACGAGCTAACGATTATTTATGTTTATAGCAATGGCTATACACATTAAAGTGAATATTGATTTTTATTTCCAACCAAATGGCGAACTTCTTTTTCTACCTAATTACTAACTTTTACATAATTAAACAACAATTTCAGAAACAATATAGTTCAGTTTGTACGTGTTTTGAAAATAAATTTATATATGCCGCCAATGGTAAGTACAACGTGAGATATTTCAACCATCTGAAATTCCAATTTTTCTATGAATTAAATACATGTACAGTGTAAAATTTTCCATTAGTTTTCCGATCTTTGGATCTTGTGACAAATGGTTCAGTATGGTCTGTTAAATGCCCATGTAGTGGTAACTTTGAAGTAATAAGTGTCAGAGCCATATGTAAATAATATCAGGTGATTGAAACTCGGAATCAGAATTCGTCTGGTTTATTATATTTACGATTTTTTTTTCTTTTTTTTAATAATTATTTCACGCACCATGTTGATGCCTCTTAATTTTATAGTTACTTTATTCTATTGACATTTTGGTGATGGTGATTCAATTTTATGCATTTCATTTTGACCTTGCATCAAATGTTAAAAAGTCTTGAATTTGTGTGTAATTTGAATAAGCATCAGTAACATACATTAACTTCATTAAGTCTGTACAAATCAAGGTATCGTTGAGAAGTTCTTGTCTGTGTAAGAATTTACATCTAGTCTAATTCGATTGTCGCATCTACTTTGTTCTTAATCAATAATATTTATTATATATTGTAGAATAATTATGTCTGAGAAAACTTCATCAAATCAGCCACAGCCAATTGTTAAAATTGGCCATTATACACTAGGACAAACATTAGGTGTCGGTACATTTGGTAAAGTAAAAAGTATGTAAATCTTCTTTGAGTAAGCCTTCATTACTTTTTTATATAAAGTCATACTGTGACATATTTGTTATATATATAATTGTTTTATATAAATTATCTTTTTCATAGTTGGAGAACATGTTTTAACAAAACATAAGGTTGCTGTGAAAATTTTGAATCGCCAAAAGATTAAAAGTTTGGACGTTGTTGGGAAGATTAGAAGGGAGATACAAAATCTGAAACTTTTCAGACATCCTCACATTATTAAATTGTAAGTAACAGCAATGTACTTTATGAAATATTGGTTAATAAAGAGTGTAAATTTTTTTGTTAATATTTTGTAAATTGTTGCTTTGATTTAGATATCAGGTTATAAGTTCGCCTACTGATATATTTATGATAATGGAATATGTATCTGGTGGAGAATTGTTTGACTATATTGTGAAGCATGGCAAACTAAAAGAATACGAGGCACGGAGATTCTTCCAACAGATTATTTCTGGCGTCGATTATTGTCACAGGCATATGATAGTTCATCGCGACTTAAAACCAGAAAATCTATTGTTAGATCACAATCTACATGTAAAAATAGCAGATTTTGGTATTTGGATATAGTTGGAATTTTATTGACAAAAATAAAATATCTGTTGTCTATTTCATTAAATTATTGAAATAATTTGATAATTTACTAAATTATAGGCTTGTCGAATATGATGATGGATGGAGAATTCTTGCGTACTTCTTGCGGTTCCCCTAATTACGCAGCGCCAGAAGTAATTTCTGGTAAATTATATGCTGGCCCTGAAGTTGATATCTGGTCTTGCGGGATAATACTGTACGCTTTACTTTGTGGTACTTTACCATTTGACGATGAACATGTACCAACACTTTTTCGTAAAATTAAATGTAAGTAATAACAACTTGTCTTTTGACTTTAATAGTTCATAAAAAATTTCAAATATTTGTTTTAGCTGGAGTTTTCCCCATTCCAGAATACCTGAATAAAACTGTTGTAAGTCTTTTATGTCACATGTTGCAAGTGGATCCTATGAAAAGGACAACGATTGAAGATATTAAGTAAGATATTAAGTACATTCATTTCTTTTTATTATACGCACTTCAGTTTATGCACAATTTAAAAATTACTCTCAGATGTTCAAACGTCGGAAATAGAAAAAATGTTTGATTCAGGAAACACGAATGGTTCCAAAAGGATTTACCTTCGTATTTGTTCCCATCACCTGTTGAGCAAGACGCCTCTGTAATTGATATAGACGCAGTAAACGAAGTTTGCGAAAAATTCAATGTAAAAGAAGCAGAAGTTCATTCAGCGCTGTTGGGTGGAGATCCTCACGATCAGCTGGCAATTGCTTATCACTTAATAATAGACAATAAGAGAATAGCAGACGAGGCTGCTAAGGCAGAATTAAAAGATTTCTATGTGGCTTCTAGTCCACCTCCTGTTGCTTTTAGTCCTAACGATACCAGCAGCAGCCCTTTAAGACCACATCCAGAAAGAATAGCACGTAAGAAGATAAACAAGCACTTTTTCTTTAGAACTTAAAAAAAATAACTCTTTACATTGTCGTGTGAAATTTACGAAAACGATGTTTAATACATACTTTGTCCGTATTTCAGCATTACGAGAAAGACAAAGTTCTCAAGGAAGCACGTCATCCTCGATACAAGGACCTCGTGGCACGCCAGTAAAACGGGCTAAGTGGCATCTAGGTATTCGTTCGCAATCCAAACCGAACGACATTATGAACGAAGTCTATCGAGCTATGAAAGCTCTCAATTTCGTAAGATCTTTCTCCTGAATTAACTACGTGTAAAATAAGAAATTTAATGTTTAAAAACAGTTTGTATCTTTAGGAATGGAAAATCATAAACGCTTACAGCGTTAGAGTGCGTCAAAAGAACAAGTTGACAGACAGATACAGCAAAATGTCGTTACAACTTTACCAAGTTGATTACAAAAGTTATCTGTTAGATTTCAAATCTTTATCAAACGAGGAAGAAGACATTGGGCGAGGTAAACAACCTACCGTCGCTGTTGATGATTATCAATTAATAATGGAAACGTTATTTTAGATCCCACACTTCCGCCACCTCAGGCAACAGGTCATCACACTATGGAATTCTTTGAAATGTGCGCAGCATTGATTACGCAGTTGGCTCGATAGATCTGCTAGAATGTCAGAATATCCGAGTTTAACTACGTTTAACAATGCGTTTTATTCTCCTTCCGTTGTGTACCAATGCAAATTCATAGGATAAAGGGAACTTCCTTAGAAGGAAAGTAATATCAGTTTTGCAAAAAGATTGATTGCACGGAAGAGAAGAGTACAATAAATCCGTAGAAAATCAAGTAATCCTTCTTTAAACCTAGCCTATTTTAAATATTTTACCAAAAAGAAATCAAAGAAATGTATCAGTATCTGTACATATGTTGATAAATTGAAAGAACTAAAATATACCCACACACACACACACATATATATATATATATATTTTAAATGGCAGATTTTTAGTTCCTCCACTAAGACGACAGGCAGCGCTAGAAACGAGTTTCCCAAGATTCTCGAAAGTTTCCTCTCTGTCCGTTGCACGCATGCAAAATCCAAGAAACTTGGATTAATCATTATCGCCTCTGTTTTTATGTCACAGATTTAAGTGGAGTAATGCTATCGGCTGCATTGACGAGAGTGAAAATTCGACCAAATATTTAAACGAATTAGAGATATTATTGAAAGGGGGGTCTCGCAAGCATTCGCGCAGTCTCTGTAGAACAAATCGGGCGAAAAAGTGCCACTGAGACACGATATTCGACGTGAGGTGAAGCCTAAGAGCACGAGAACAGAAGAAATAAAGGCAGTTTTTACTTCAAACATGCTTGCAGTTGTCGAGATAGATACGCAGCTTCGCACGAGACTCTTTGACGAGTGATTTTTCCATTTCTCAGAGTCGATCGACGGTGATCGAGAACGAAAGGTTCTTAAACGATATTATTACGATATATTGTGTATACGTTATATACGTATTGGAAGGATGATCTAAAAAGGATGTTTCTTTCGATATAGAGAACCTATGTTGTTTGTACATTAATTAAGCGGACGATGTTCGAAACACACTGAGAACGGTGATCTTATATCGCAGGATTCTCGGAGTGAGGGTGAGAGGAAGGACTTGGGGACTTGTACTCCGGGAGACTTGTACTCCGAGGGGCCTCCGTCTCGGACAAGGGCGCTCCTCGCTGCGCCATCGAGCCCCTGTTGCTGGAATTAATTCCGATCACTCTTGCTAAAACAATGGCTGCTACTTTCGATCAATATGACAAGTCCAGGTAAATGGGCAAGCAATTTTAGTCGTGTTATATCCGACATCACGGAACCAATTATCGTTGTCCGATAAAGTAACGAGCATAATGATATCCCTTTGGAGTTTTGTCTCGCTGACGCTGAAGAGACTCGTGTTAACCTCTAGAAATTACGTTGCAACTGTGTTTGAAAGTAACAGCAAAATATAAAAGAAAGTAATACTCTTATCCTTGTAAATTTATACGCACGGAGTCTTAAGCTTTAACTTCTTTCTTTCTTTTTTTTTTTGGATTAGTTATCTTACTGTTGTTGTGTTTTTTCCCCCCTTAGTTGGTATTTTGGTGCAATGTCACGACAAGATGCCTCGGATTTACTCATGGGTGAGAAAGAAGGCGGTGTGTTCTTAGTACGTGACAGCACGTCGATACACGGGGATTTTGTTCTATGTGTGCGAGAGGACAGCAAGGTTAGCCATTATATTATAAATAAAATTCAGCAGGGCGATCAAATACGTTATCGGATTGGAGATCAAACGTTTCCTGATATTCCCAACCTTTTGGCTTTTTACAAATTACATTATTTGGACACAACACCACTGATCAGGCCTGCACCTAAAAAGACACAGAGGGTAATAGCAAAATATGATTTTGAAGGCAATGATCCTGATGACTTACCTTTCAGGAAAGGTTCGTACACTTTGATTTTTTATTTTAAATCTGAACAGTGATATACTGTCTCTCATATTTTAGTTACTGACTGCAATTAATAATTTAATCAAGCTCTGCAGTATTAATTTAAGTTTTGCAAGTTTTTATATTTTGTATAAAATTTGTGATGTTTTCAGGAGAAATTCTTACAATTATATCGAAAGATGAAGAACAATGGTGGACTGCTAGAAACAGTCTTGGTCAGACTGGTTCAGTTCCAGTTCCATATGTTCAGAAGTACGAAGAAGACAGTCACTCCGTGATTGAAAATAACTCACGATTGGAAAGTGGAGGAAGTTCAACTACAAATTCTAATTCGATTTCTGCTTCCCAAATGTCCTATCCAGAAAGTGGACAGGGGACTGCCCGCAGATCAAACATCCAGCGAACATTGCCCGCGTTTGCAAAAGTGAAACAAGCAAGGGTACCAAATGCATATGATAAAACTGCTTTGAAACTGGAGGTTGGAGATGTGATAAAAGTAACAAAGACTAATATAAATGGTCAGTGGGAAGGTGAATTGCACGGCAAGGTTGGCCACTTTCCATTCACGCATGTTGAGTTTGTAGATAACGAGACCGGAGAAGACAATCAGGAAATTTAATGTTTTATAAGTCTTCCAGATGTGATGAGTAAACAGTTGGTTTAAAATGTTCTATGTTGGCAATTTAAGTTTATATCAGCAGCTATGTCTGTGTACTGGTACTTTGAAATCAGCCTATTTTAAAATTTTGCATACATTCTTTAACTTCGAATGTCAGATGTTTTTATTAATTGTTAATCATACAATATTTTAATGCAAAATTCATATGAATATTTTTTTACGAATCGTTTAACTTTTCTAGTCACAAGCTAACAAATAATTATGCGTGCATAGTCATATGTGTATGATGAGAGTTACAAAAAGACTCATTTCTGGTTTAAGCTTTGTACCAGTACATATTGTGCTGCTTAGCCATAAGTTGTGCCACAGATGGAGCAACATTTTCTACTAGAATATTCTATTTAATGATGGAGCTGTTAACCATATTACAATTGTAATTATACATGAATTACGCTAATTATATATTACTATGTAATTATATAAGTTCCGATTGCTAAGTAACTCTTTTTAAGAGAGCAGAAACTGTGAATTTATGTTTATAAGTGAATGGTATTATATTGTCATGATTGTAAGTTACGCAGTTTACTTGTTAATATGTAATTATACAAATTGCAAGGACATTTAATTTTGTAAAAATCATAGCAACTTTGAAGTTCCGCTCTGTGCTATACATATTAGTTTTATCGTAACTACAGTCATGCACGAGTTATTGTAAATTATATATTATCAATATATATACATATATATGTATATTAATTTCAATTGAAATATTTCGTGAATTTTTCTAAGAATAATAATTTGGAAGATTTTTTCGGAAGGAAGATTTTTTCTGTTCGACTTTAGAAACTAGCGTAGAAATATAGTTACGTATGTATAAATATATTTTAATATATATTACACATAATTACATTTGTAAAAATTGTAATTTTATCGTAAATTTCAAACAATCATTTTCTAATATTTTTATATGAGAAAAAAAAACTGGCAACTTTGGAGTTCTGCTCACTATGAATGCGTATTAATCATGTTTCGATATAATTACGTGTAAGCTGTATGTACGTTATGTATAGTTGTGTGAGAACAGAATTGTAATTTTCTGCATTTCCGAAGAAACAGTTGTAATTGTTTCTTTTTTATGATTCCAAAAAGGTACTTCCATCTTGAATCTTTAGTAAGGAAAATCATAAGATATTACATAAATTGTATAATTTGTACGCAACTTTGTCTTTACGATTACGTCGTATTTTCTAAAAAAAAAAAAAAAAAAAAAGAAAAAGAAAAGAAAAGAAAATAACTCTAAAACCGAGTTAGAAATTTTATTTACATACAAAGTGCTTGATATTAATATATAGTTAAATTCAATTATCTTTGTAAAACATTTTTAGCAAATCGATCGCGATTGTACATGAATTGTGCAAGTGATTTCTACAGTATATATTTACAAAATTAGTTCCAGAGTTTGAAGTGTGATCAATTTATCAGTTCCTAAATAATTACAGTTAACTTTCAAATTGGTCCTACTTTTGTTTCTTGTAAGCATGTACAATTCATTAAAGTTCGCATAAACAATATTATTTCAAATTGTCAGTAATGTAAAAGGGAAGAGTATATTTCAACTAACATTATCGATAGATTTGAACAACAAAGCGGAATTAAAGTTGCAAAAGCAAACTTGTTCATATAATTGCGTGCATATTAATAAAGTATTAAAACAGTGCAAATTTTTATATATAAATTTGTAACACTTTTATATAATTTATATCTTAATTTTTAAAATATGTAGAAACTAAGAGTACAATAAATGAAAAATTAAGATAAATGGTTTTATAAACATAATAAATAAATATGTATATATATATATATATATATACATATTAGACGATTTAATTTAGTTAATTTATTTTTATAATTCTACTATAAATAATCGACAGTTATTTACATATATACCTTTTCAATTTAATATTGTTTAAAGTTAAGAACTTACAAAACAAAATCTAAATAGAAATAATGATCATTTCTTTTAATTTAACGATGAATTTTGGAATGGTGAACTTCCTGATTGGTTCATTTATCGATCTTTGTAACTGGGAATTACCAATGAAAGTGCATCTAGGTACGCAATATACAGAGTGTCCTAAATATCAATAAACTTTGGCAGCACGTCTGGCAGATTATTTTGACCAAAAAATGTTATATGTACACCACATAGTAGCTCGATGTGTTCTCGTCTTCGAAATGTGAAAGGAAATGTAGCATAAGCCACAAGTAATTAGATATACTGAAACTACTTAACTTCCGACGATTATCGTTTATCTTAAATTACTTTTTTTACAGTGATTAATACTGGTTTCTACAAATTACTCAAAATGGTCATCTTCCATCTCACACGCAAGTAAACGTGCTCTCATGCATCTACTGCATATTAGCAGTCGTTATTAATGGTACCAGCAACCTCTGATTTCCTCGACAGTCATAAAAAGTTAAAAGACTACTTATATCACTTTTCACAAGAAAGAAGACTTATCAAGAGCCATGGTGCTACGTATGTAACGGTTTTCACTCCTAAACGCACGCTGACAAATTTTGACGGTTAAGATCCGGGACACCCTATATAATTTGCTTCGAGTACCATCTGTCCTTCCGCCATGTATATATATCCATGAGTTGTTCCCGCCAAATTTCTCAGTTCAGTAACTGCCAAGGTATGAATGACATTCGCTGTTAATGTGATTTACTTGTACTTCTATTAAGGCAGATAACATAGATAAATTGCATCTCTTGATCGCATATTCGTTGATCAACGTGTGTACAGACGCAAATACAACTTTACATAGTACGACTTTTTCTTTGAAAGTTTTTAACTGAACAAACATACCAAAATGTACGTTAAAGTAAGAACAATGGATGGCAAACGGGAAATGTTATTAACCGTTTCAAGAACAATGGGAGTGGAAGATTTCAAGGTAAAACGAACGTAGCATAAAAAATGCTATTTTCAAATAGAGAAGCAATTTCTCAGTATTTTTCTTTTCTTATGAAATTTGTAATTTTATCCTTAATGTCTGTCTATTGCGTTTCATGGCAGAGCTTTCAGAGCAAAAATTCTTTCAATTTATTAAATACTCCATGATTGTTAAAGATGTTCGTTTGAATGTTGCTACAATGCTTATTAAATTGCTATATTTTTGTCTGCTTAAAGGAACCTCCTCTAAGATAAAACATTTGTATTGTTTGGATTATATTTATATAAATGTAGATATAACAATATTTCATAAAAACTCTAATTTACAAAACTATTGTTTTTACAGCGTGTGATTGAAGAGGAGATGGATGTAAAAGTGGACCTACAACGATTATTCTATCGTGGAAAACAATTAGAAAATGATTATACATTACATGATTATAATATCAACATAAATGATGTGATTCAATTAATGATAAAGATACAAATTAGCGGATTAGAAAGTAGTAACACTCCTACCTCCAGCAGCAGTGTTACTACTATTCCTAGTTTTAATTCTGAAAAAGAAATTGTAGATGATAATGGAGAGAAATTACTTGAAACACTTACTGAAAGCTTGTATTATAAAACTGGTGATGTAGTAGATTGCCTCAATCAAGTTTATGGAGCTTGGTTTGAGGCAATAATATCAAAGATTTTTAAAAAAGATGATAAAATTATTTATAATATGCAGTGGGAATTTGATGATAAAGCTCCGCCTTTCAATGTATCTGAGTCATTAATAAGACCACGTGCAAGACATTTGTTACAACTTGACAGTTTAGAAGTAGGTCAAAAAGTGATGATTAATCATAATGTTGATAACCCTAAAGAAATTGGTTTTTGGTACGATTTTACAATATCAGATATAATTAAAAACAGAAGAGTACAACAACTGATTGGGATATTACATATTGGAATGTAAGTATTGCATAATGCAGATATCTTCGTTCAAGTTAGCACATTATGCAGTTGAAATGTGTAATATGTAATTTGACAGAGATCAATCAATCGACAATTTGAAAGTGATACCTGGGAGTGATATTTTTGCCATAGAAGAACCAAAATTTCTTAAAGACAGAACCGAAGATGAACAATACATGGTCAGTAAACGAAGACGTGTACAAGCTAATTGTGATGCATGTTTCGACAATCCTAACAAGAAATGCAGAGAATGTGGTTGTAGAATTTGTGCTGGGAAAGAAGATGAACATAATCTTCTTTTATGTGATGAGTGTGACTCTGCATATCATATAGGCTGTTTGAATCCCCCGTTAACATCCATACCTGAAGAGGATTACTGGTATTGCTCGGAATGTAAAAATGATGAAAATGAAATTGTGAAGGTTAATTGTCATATAATAAAATTTATTTCTTAACATTTATAAAATTTATAAATTATATTTTTTTAAAGGCAGGTGATAAACTTAAACAAACGAAAAAAAAAACAAATGAAAATAGTAATAATAGGAGAAAAAAAAATTGGGATAGAGGAATGGCATGTGTAGGAGTATCAAAACACTGCACTATAGTTTCAATCTATCATGTCGGACCTATTCCAGGAATAGAAGTTGGAACGAGCTGGTTATATAGAGTACAGGTAATTGAAATTCTTAAATAATCATCAATTATACTAACTTTGCATATTTGTAAAAATTAAATTGTATATGGTAGGTATCTGAAGCTGGAGTACATAGACCACACATAGCTGGAATTCATGGAAAATCAAAACAGTGTGCATATTCTATTGTATTGGCTGGAGGATACGAGGACAATATTGACAACGGCGATGAGTTTATTTATAGTGGCTCCGGAGGCAGAGATTTATCAGGTAGAATATTTGAGTATACAGAAATTTATATCTGAATTAATACGTCGTATTTATAAAGGAAACAAAAGAACAGCACGACAAACTTGTGATCAGACATTAACTAATATGAACAAAGCATTGGCTTTAAATTGCAATGCAAAATTCAATCCGAGAGTCGGCGCAACAGCGGAATATTGGAGAGATGGTATACCTGTAAGAGTTGTGAGAAACTACAAGCTTGCTAAATTTAGCAAATATGCACCAGAACAAGGCAACAGGTATTAATGATATTTTTTACTTTTATACTTACTAGTACATAGTTTTGATAAAAATATTTTTTTATTTTAGATATGACGGTATATACAAGGTAGTAAAGTATTATCCAGAAATAGGTAAAAGCGGATTTCGCATATGGAAATTTTTATTAAGAAGAGATGATCCAGTACCTGCACCATGGACTAAAGCGGGTAAAGCACGAATAAAGGCACTCGGCTTGAAATTCATATACCCAGATGGATATTTAGAAGCAAAGGAAAAAAATGAAGTAAATGAAAATGAAATAAATAAAATAAGTAAAAAGCGAAAGTTACGTATGAAAGAATCTGCTACTTCAAATGAAGAGAAACAACAGAAGAAGAAACGAAAATTCGGGGGTTATAAATTAGAAAGTGAAGTAGCAGAACATATCGAGCAAGATCGGACAAATGTAAAATTATGGGATGAATGTCGTAAAGCCTTACAAGATGGTAAACCTGCATTTTTGCAATATGTTTCAGAAAGGTACGTTATGATTTATCAAATTAATGGATATTAGTGGATTTTCAAATTTTAATAAATTTTCAATTACAGATTCACATGTCCTTGTTGTTTGGAACTCGTTTACAAACCTGTCACGACCCCATGCGCACATAATATTTGTCTTAATTGTTTGAAACGTAGTTTTTTAATGGGTCGGCGATGTTGCCTGTCATGTCGTTATTTCTTTAATGAAAATTATAAAGTGACAATTAATACATCTTTATCATCTGCTTTATCATTACTTTATCCAGGTTACAAAGGTGGCAGATAACTTTAATTTTTAACAAAATAATACTTATATTTATCTTGGATACAATCTGTGCTTTAATGTTTGGTATAATACATACTTATAAGAGGAGCAACATATTGTGCTCATTTTTATTTATATAAAAAGTTTGTTAGTATCATCTTACAATAATAATTTTATTAATAATATATTTTCAGTCATAAAATGACTAATAATTATTATTGTAATAGTTATTATTATGTTAAGTTTTGATTTATGTAATTTCAAATTTTATATCTACAAGGTGGACCATTTAAATGGGATTATTTGTTTTGGTTGTTATTTTTAGGGACGTGGATAAACTTTGTTAATAAAAATCATTCAGTACTTAGGGGGCTATGGCAGTAATGACTTTTTGTAGGTGGAGAGGTTTCAAGACCTTTCTCGTTTTTCATACAGATCAAAATCTTACAACAAAATCACTACTGCCGTATTATGCTCCCTTTATATATTGAATAACTTTTATTTTTTTATAGTTTATTCATGTTTTTAAGAAAATGGAGTTATTTAGGTAGTCGCATTTTAAATTATTTAGGTAGACCCCATTTAAATGGTCCACCTTGTATATGTAATGTAAGGTTTATATATTGACTACAGACTATGTATGTTTGATCATTTGTGTTTATATGTGATGTGCTTCAATTTAAACCAATTGTATATGGTTCTAATTTGCATTTTAATCAATCTGTACTGCTCTTTTTTAATTTTCCACAATAAATGATATGAATCATGTTATTTTACAACGAGGTAAATAAATGTTTTTTATTACAATTGATATGATTTTATTAATTACACACTGAAAAGAAAGTTATTTTATTGATCTCTTTGATCAATAGATGGAACTATTTCACTTATCCATTGGAGATATTTGTCACTTCCATTTTGTATCTAAAATAAAATATTGTTCAACTTTCGCCATGCATTAAACTGGAATATAGTG
This sequence comes from Tetragonisca angustula, assembly GCA_036937485.2. Lineage (NCBI taxonomy): Eukaryota > Metazoa > Arthropoda > Insecta > Hymenoptera > Apidae > Tetragonisca > Tetragonisca angustula. The sequence continues at coordinate 292,494 of JAWNGG020000127.1, read as the reverse complement.
TACCTTGTACATTAAAATATAATTGAATAATACTTACAGGTAATGAGATTACCTCACAGACTTCGTACGGATGATTCTCCCTGTTCAAAATCAGTGTAAAATTAATTTTGAACATACACGTATAATTTAAAAACATCAGAATATATATGTACTTACATTACGTATTTCGTTAATGTGTCCACAGTATCAGTTCTAGTTTTTATCATCTAAAAAATAAATAATACAAAATGCGTATGAATAATTTAAATTTACTACCATTATGTTTTACATATTACATCTTACCAAGAGAAGTTCGCTATCTTCGTTGATTTCATTTTTCCACTCGTACCTGTAATAATGTGCAAATAATGTTACTCCACTCTAATATACTCCATAGCGTGTATATGTATATATTATTATACTTACACTGACGTAAGCCCCGGTATAATATTAACGCAAGCAGCTAATTTATTTTTCACCAAGCCACTATAAATTAAATGAAACAATCTGTAATTATTTTTTCAGGGAGTTAATTTCCAATAGATTACATTAATCCTTACTGAGCTAATTTTTTAGCAACTTCCTGCGTCGGAACCGTTACGTATGCAACGGAATGAACTCCCGCGAGGCTACTCATGTTTCTGTAAGTAACAGCGGCAATACCTCTGGATAAACAAAAGAACGTAACAATTCCCAAAATCGGCTTGCAGAACATAAGTGACATTTGCTCTGTTCAGTATTTTGAAACCGGTTTGGAACCCTTCCCTACCGACTTGAACGTTGCTTCAGAAGCAGCAACTTCATGTATATTCACTTTAAATATCGATTAGTCGAAGGCAAATATCTAAGGTAGAATTATTTTGAAAAATAAGCAAATGGCGGTCTTTTAACGGAATAACTTACTCCTTTGCTCCGAGGGGGATCAACTCTGAAGGTTTACGCAAATTGAAGAAACTGAAATATTTAAAAAGTCATACACCATTTTATACTAGGTAACATTAAAAACAAATAATGTGTAAAGAGATTTAATGGATGTACATATGTAAATTTATCTAGCTTGAGGTGCTACCATTTCGACGCAATGATTTCGTTAATCGTATGAATTTGACGAGTTCAAAAAGTACGTAATATTTTATTGGTTGAATATTACAGAGAATTGAAAGAAAGCATCTAAAATTTATTAACTATAAATATAATTATAATATACATATAAACTATACTATATATGTAAATATATATTAATAATTATTAACTCTAAAGTTTATTAACTGTATCAAATATATCAAAAATTTACTAATATATGTTCTTTCTTTCAGCAAAATCCAGGGAACTTTGAATTTAACTTTTGTTACTTCTTCCAATTTTCTCGGCAGTCCAACATATATATGGAACATGAAAGATATGCAAAGCTTTATTATGCAAGCACATTCTCAGTTTTTTTTTCTAAACCGATGATGCGTTAGTACACATTGATGTACTGATAAAAAATACACACGATAATGTTTGTACATCTTATATTTAAATATACTGATAATACATAGTAAGCGGATTTACATAAATTATGGAAGACACGGATTTTTATCTTACTTCGTAGAATCACATAAACATTAAGCGTTATGTCAATGTTTTCTTTTTTCTTTTTTCAAGAGAGAGTTCTTAATTACGCTTACTGTAATTCACTTAATACTCGTAACTGTAACACTTACATATATATCGTGTGTAAATGCATTAATGTTACTTAATTTCAAACACATATGACGTTACGTTCTTAAATGTATTTTGCACTCGATAGTTTTACTCATACGGATGATGTATTGTATCGACGATTCACTTATCGATAAACTTAAAATATTTGTTGGCAATTTTTAGAAGTATTCAGACACGAGTAAGTTACTCGATTTATTTACATAATTATCTCCTTCCGGGAATCCAATATACGTGGATAAAAAGGGAAATCAATGGATCTTTGAACTTTGTGCCCGTGTTTAATTAAAAATCTTTTTTCATAACTCACTGTTTTGAGAGTAGAGAAATTAAACGACAGTCTGTTCCAGTGTCTTTCGTTTTTCTTTTTTTTTTTTTTGCATTATTAGCCTTTTTGAAACATATTCTGTATATTAAAGTATCAAAAAAAGAAAAGCGTTTGGATGAGTGAAGATCATTTTTCTTAAAGTCGCCATCATATTGTTTCCTTGCTAATATTAATAATTTTAACTCAATATTTTCCAGATATCCATTGGGATGGATGAAAGTCAACTTTCTAACCAGCTGTTCAGCATGTATTCTTATATATGTATGTCAGAAGTTATGGTAATTTCATTTCTAAAAATAGTGGAACACTGAAATTATAGAGTAGAAAATCGACACTTTCCCGTTTCTGATTTTCATGCGAATATTTCCAATTTTTCTTTTTTCTTTCTTTTTTTTTTTTAGGTTTAATTGGGCAAGTAGTATTCCCTCGGAATGTACTCCGGCTTTGGACTGCTCGGTTCGATTCCAAGCAACTCTCCCATGAACGCAATGTAAGTGATGGCCAAACGCAACGTTTCGATCCTTGAAAGTCGTTTCTCGTAAGCGAAAGTTGGCACCTACGAAGTAAAGATTGCCCGATAAACTTGAAGAATATCAATGCAATCAGTGGACCTCAGATTCATGCATTCATACGAGACATTCAAAAGCGCTTAGCGTTTATAAAAACACATACATTTGAATGACTATGAGGGTTAACGAAGGTTAACGAAGCGTAACAATTAATAACAAAAGATAATCTTTCTCAGACGAAATCAACAATATAATCACAGGGGCCACGATCGCAATAACAATCAACGCGTATGCAACTCACTTTTCTGCGTAACTTGTCGAATGCTTCGTTCAGATTGAACATTCTACGCCTCTCGCGGATATTCGCTGCCCTCCTCTGTGAAACAGTCGCCACACGACGCCTTGGTTTCTTCGTGGTGGACGATGGGAGATTCGGAGATCTACCATTGGGTGTATAACGACTGAAATTATTTTTCGTCAATAGGTAACCACAACGAAACATCTAGCCTAGATTCTCGTTTCATTCATTCATTCGTTCTTGTTTCATTCAGGATTAGAATTAAAATTACGACCCCGAAAGAGAATATCTATTGCGACGAAGAGATACGTTTTTGGTGAACTGGGGTACTTACCTTTGATGCAATAACGCACAGGGTTGCCTGTATAATCCGTGCTCGTTCATATGAGAGTGCGAAGGAGGTGGTGCTTGGTACAATACGGAACTGTCCCACATCGGGTAGCTTCCGAGCTCGCCGCTGACGTATTGCGACATATCCGCTGTAATCACCTATTTCATTTACTCACGTTTACTTTTATTCGCTGTTTCTTATTAATATGAAAGAAACACTACGTCACAATCGTGATACCCCGATTTTTTTTCATTAATTAAACATACAAACAGAATCGGAGAATTAAATGTTAATTGAAATTTAATACACAGTATCAATAACACAGTGTCATACGTTGAGGAAGATACAAGGTATTTAATCAACATTTCCTTCTTTATGTTATAATTCATTCTGTTCAATGAGTAGATAGACATTGTAGTAAAGAATGCTGTAACGTTACATCAATCCATAGTTAAGCTTACTTACACGCTGTACAACGTTGCAATTGCAAGACTTTGATTTCCTTGTAATTGTTGTATACTCACTGGTGCTTGATTTCCATTGATCTCCCACAGCGGTTCGGTGTAACTCATATCCCGGGTTCTGTCCAGCGGTGAACGAACTCAGGAGGATCACTTGGCGTTTCAAGTTTAAAAAAAAAAAATAATGAAAAAGAATACGTCGACGCACAGGTCAAGTGGAACGTTCGTTTACCAGGACGAGTGTCACCTTCAATCTGAGGATGCTGAAGATATCCTCATCCAGGGGATGGAACTGTAGTGCTTGGTAAACTCTCTAGCCCGCCCCCTTTTCAAAGCAACCCTCTGGAACCAGTGTCGTTCACCATTCTCGAACGCTTGCGTAATGGTCTCTGTTCCCATTGGAGACCCTCACCCTTAACCAGGTTGAGTGAAACACGATCGTTGGACAGGTGGTTGCAAAGGGGTGGAGCTTGCGAACAACCCTCATGGTTTGCCTTGTTTCGCAGGGATTGAGAGTTGAACAGTATCGGAATTATCGACCGTTAAAGATGGACCAACTATTTGTTGGAAATTTTTCCTTTTTTTTTTTTAATCTCTCAGCTCTTTTGTCTCTTTCAATTTACTCTTTTTTTTTCTGTTCGTAGATGTAAAAGGTTTGTTTGTATTCGACACCCTGCAACGAATATTTAAGAATCTGTTGTCATTCGAATGTTCTTGAATTGAAAATCAGTATCTGCTGGATGAATGGATTATTTTTACAATAAACTTTTTGTCTATATTACAATGAACTCGTCGGCCACGTTTTGTTGTAGTAAGCAAATTTATTAACATTTTGAGCGAATAAAATTGTACATGTTAGGGTTAATAGATTCTTTCATTTCCTTTCAGGGAGCCGCACTATGGCACGTGTGCCAAATGAAGTGTAATCATCTGGCAAAATTCTATTATCAACGTATTAAACGTAGCCAATGTGCGAAGATTGGTACTAAAATTTTTATGCCATTATATACTATCGAGGAATATATATATATAATGTTCTTCTTTAGGAACAGTATAAAAATACTTCACTTCTCGTTAGATGTGAGTAAAGATATTTTATTACATACGTGACAACAAATGTAAAGATACAGATCATCCTATCGATGGCGATTTATTTACTTTAAAATCACGAAAGATACAATTTTTTGCAAGTTGGGATATTACGATTTCTCTGTGTCCATTTCGAGACAAATTGCTTCATAAATTGAGCCCGTAATAGGATCACTCAAAAGACCATGACAAAGTCTCCTCAGAAGGGTAACATATTGTCAAACCGAGGGTGTGTTCCCCCCGAATTAATTAAATAGATATTAGCCGATTCACTTGACGCTTAAGTTCTCCCTTTTTGGACACGTATAAACATCCAGCATGCTATCTGCGTGTCAAATCGCATTGTGTTCGCTTCGAGAGTTCAAAGGGTGCATAAAGTTATTAATATTCGGCCGCGAGCAAGCAGCTCTCTTATTAAGATCATTTTCTCTGTTCTTTTCGTTCTCTCGCTATTATAACAAAATTATTTTGTTATTGTTGCATATAATGTATACCCCTTGTAATCTATTTTGTTTCGTTTTGAAGGATAGTTCCATTTTTTATTCTCCTGCGTTTCTCGAGAATTCAAAAATCGTTGTCAAACATATTTACTAATTTTCTAGTCCCTTTTTTAAACAAATTCCTTGAATTGTTTTCAGAACAATCCAAGAATTATAAAACACGAAAAATGTCTCTTGAAAGTAACGAATTTGTTGATAAAATTGTTGATAAAAATTACATAAACCGAGCAATACACTAAATATCCATTTCTTAATTTCATTTCATACTTATACGTGCACCAAGTACTTGAAAAATGTCTCTTAATAAATGCGATAAAATACATGGAGAAATTAAATTAATTTATCTAACATACAACATATATCTTGTAGATTTGTATCCATTAACTGTGCCGGTGGATCTTTAATTCGAGTCTGGTAATATGCACTATATCCATAACTGCAAGCTGACGCTTTGGATCGATGCTCTGAGCGTCGGCGCTGAAATGCTTCATGGCTAAATTTCGAAGCTTTTCCAGAATGAAGGATATTCGATATAATGCCAAATCGACGAGCAATTCTTGTCACCGTTGAACCCACGCCGAGATAAAATCAGTTAGGTCAGTAAATTCCATTAAATATGGCCTAGTTAGACACACACTCTAAAACATCTTACTCTTCTTTCAATTCATACGTGTAAATGTAATAATAATATTTCTGAAATGTTCTCAATTAATTGAATAATAATTAATATTGTTAAAGGAGTTGCAATAAATTGAAAACTTCTCATGTTTTTCAATAATCTGTGCAACGTTTTTGTATTATGATTTGTAGTATGAAAGCAATATAACATGATGTCATTCCAAATTTTCCTCGTGTGCCGATCTGATCAAAAATAACTGACAAACATGTAGGATGACGTAAAGAGTGTCAAAAGTCAGATTTGGGTTCATCCCCTTGCGGTGCACGTGTTCCTCTGTGATCTAATTCTGATGCGACTCTAACAATGGATACGCCTTCCGCAACAGGGTCACACCATTGACAGCAATTACACAATTTCGTTACGGGGATACCGACCTTCTTCAATAGAACGTTGCACATAATACGGATTTATCACAGGGTTTTCGCAAGAATAGGGGAAAATTCGAGCAAAATCTCTCTCTCCTCCTGACATATCATGGTTCAGATTTCTAATGAACATACACACGTATTAATGAAAAAAAAACGATCAATGTGGATATAAATGAACAGATTATATGTTGTAATATTTTATTTATGTGTATATATATATATATATATACGAAATTATAAACAAATTCGAGTTATTGATTTGAAGAAACGAACTTAATATAGAAAACATCTCAAAATTTGTGAAGCAAGTTAGAATAAAAGTTTAAGATAAATATAGGAATAAACTATTTATACAAAATTAAAATTATAAACTATTATACAAAAGCGTGTCGTTTTTTATATAAAACTTCACACTAAGTTATGTTATTCAGTTGTTTGGTTGAAATATAGAATGTAAATATAAAATGTGAATAGGCGCCATTTTTTTGAATTCTTGAAAATAAGCGCAGCACACGTGACCTCTTCTCAGACCAATCGCAGCCTCTGATTGATTTCACTAACGATCATCTTTGAATTTTTCTTCAGTTTCCTCCGGTTGTGACTGAATGACACTGCAATCACGAAAATATAGCTCATTCTGCTTTTTTTTTTATATATTATAGAACAAATGCGAAAAAGTGTATATAAATAAAAATAATAAATCTATTTCTTGTGCTGTCTAATTAAAATTCGTCAGTGCTTCGAGAAAAGACGTAAGTTGATTTGAAATCCAACCAATCGTGTTCAATCTTGTATTTCATCGACCTCAGATTTTTCTCCTGTTTGTGTGATTTTAACTTGAAAACGTTTTCGAAGAAAGAAATGAACCGGTCGAGACAAGTTTATAGTTCTTTCTGTCTGTTTTTAAGTAAGTTGCTAACAATTATATAAACAACAAATTTTATTCATTACATCGATTGTATTCATTATATTCTTTTACAGAGACAGCGATTTAAGTATCATCAATTTAAACAAGAATCCTGGTCACATGGAGTTTCGAAAATTCACGGTTCTGTCTCAACATAGTACGGTAAGAAAACCCGTTAAATTGTGATAAAAGTTTGCTAGTAAATTTACTACCAACTTGTAGGAATTTAGTTTTTTAACGTTTGCATCGTGAAATTTTCAAACGTGGAACGAGACGAGCAATCCCTTTCAAAATTCGATGTACACGATTGAACAATTTGTTATCGCAACTGTAAGTAATTATAAATAATACGGTACGGTGTCGACATATTTATTGATTGAGAGATAATGTCAGATAACATTGTAAATAAGATTAGATAAATTTAATTTTTAATCTTTCTTTCTTTATTGTACAGATATTTTATACATACATGTGCATTTGCCTTACACGGTTTTTTTTTTTTTTGTAACTCTGACGATGCCAGCGAATGCTAATAATTGCATTATCACACTGATATCAGCGACGGAGAGCCACGTTGAGATTGACTTTCACTAGCAAATGCTTTATTTTAAAACAAAATCACATACGTCGGAATGGAAATCGGCGCGTGCCAAGCGGGAAAACATTTCAAACATTCTACAAAACGCGGCGATTTCTTTGCGACATCTTACAAAATCCCTGCAAATTATTCAACGCTCAACGCTATCATCTAATTGCTCGATACATAGAAAATTCGCCAGTTTTTTTCGCTAAAATACATTTTACAAAATATTGCTTCCGAGACAACATTTAGGACATCGCACAGTACAATCTATTTAACTTTATTACGGCAAATTAAAATTATTGTAAGCACATGTGTACACGAAAATAATGATTAAACGTGACCTCATACATTCTTCTTCTCATGGAATATCAATTTTTCTTTTAATTAGCAGATTTTCGAATTAATTGACGAAAATATTGCTTTTCTTTGAAGGCAGAAAAGATTGATGAAGAATAAGTATTGCCCTAATCTTTTTCGGTACGTAATAAAGTTAAACGAGCGCGGTGATGATTTTACTGCGATACGATTACAAAGTTAATTAGAAGCATGATAAGTTTAATTAAAAGCAGCACCTTGCACGCTTGAGGCTAATATAAAACCACAGTTATCTATATAATTTTCAACTTGAATAGTTTCTTCAACGAGAGACACTCTAAAATTCATAAGAAAAATAGCGTATGTGTATATATATATATATCATCTGTTTTAACAGATTATTCTGCAAGGTATTTACATACGTAATAGGAAACGAATGTACTTTGTTACAGAACAGTTATTATTTAATCATTATAATTGGAGTTAATGTTTCATAATCCATAGCATTTATATTTGTTCGTGGGTATTTGTTTTTTTTTTTTTTTTTGGAGATAATAATGTTACATCACATCCTTGCAAAACAAAATTAGCATTAAAATTTAATAGCAGTGCCTTTGAATGAATCTATAAAATGCTTTCATAAGTTAAAAAAATAATTTCGTGAGAAGTATAAGTCGTGTTAGTATTAATAAAACTATGTTTATAAAATTAAAAAACAACAATACCATTTTAATATGAAAGGAACTTTTAAACTTCTTTGCTCTCGCGCATTTAGTTTTGCAAATGAGGTATATTTGGGTACTTGTTGAGTCGAGTGCCGTGAGATATTCATGTTTCATATATTTGATTAATGAAAATCTTGTAATATATATCAAACTTTTTTGAGGTAGGTCTTCAACACATTTCTCTTCTTGACTCAAACACATTTTGTCTTAGCTCTAACATATTATTAACATTGCACATATATTATCTACAAAAATACTATTACACCATTACATACAAGCGTCAATTAAAAAATAATTTAATGTACATCACAATCTGATAAGTACACTATTGAACATGAAGGAATGTTATTAACGTTGCTCTGACTCTAATAATACTTCCATTTTGATAAACTGTTTATAACATGCATTTTCCTTTTTAAATAATTCGTGTGTTCACGTTGAAAAAAATTTTTGTTACGCTATATGCGCTTTAAGTATTGCTGATGATCTCAACGAATGTGAAAAAGTAGAGTACTAAATAATGTATGTGACATTGCGTTGAAAACTAAAAGGCAAAAAATTTTAATTTCGTGAAGTTTCATCAATCTTGTGAATATTTAACACAAATAACATGAACCTTGATTCGTAATGTTAAACGGTTCAATGATTTTATATGAAATATCTTATTTGTTGTATTAAGGAGATGGATTTAACAAATAAAATCGGGTAATATTTTAAAAACGAATACTCTCAGAAATCGGGTTTCTCTTCCTTCTCGTCTTGAACGTTAAAACCTATTGTAACGCTGGAGTTACCTGTCATACTGCTTGCTACAGTCAAGATTGGCTCTTTCGATTTCGTTTCTGAGCAAGACTCTTTTGATTCCATCATGCTCTGCTTCCAATTCTCCAAGTCCTCGTCCGACATATTTGAAAGTGAGCTTAACTTTGACGTACACTTGTAACTGTAATTTGTTTCAAGCTTTTGCGTTGGGGTTTTTGGCATAGAAACACTCTGAGATCGAGAGAAATTCTTCCTTTTACAACTGCCGAAGGAATGAAGCTTCTTCTGTTCCTGCGCAATCTCAGTACCATCCTTGTTTTTCTGCATTCTTTCTGCATTGAAAGATTCAGTTTTCTGGAGGGCAGATGATCTTGTTTTGTCCACGTTATCTGTTTCTTTAATCCTCACATCTTCGTCTGATATTTCCATGCTTTCGACAAGGAATCTAGAAGAGAATGCAAAATAAAATGATCAATCACATTTTGAAAACCTCGGGGCATCATTTTCTTTTTAACAAAGATTCACCTTCCAATTTTCTTGTAACTGCTGTTAGATTTTGTGCTTGGGTTTTCCTTCTGCTCAAATATTTGTTTCACATCCTGCTTCTTCTGTTCTTCAGTCTGTTTTAAGGTTATAGTATGATCCTCGTCGTCGTCCATATTATCAGCAGGAAGATCATCATTGGTACGCATTATCTTCTGTATATTGGAATTAAAACTAGCCCCGAAACCACAATTTCGTATTTGACCATCTTCGTTGCTATAGTAATCTGTATAGGATACGCTGCCGCGACCCTCTCTGTGCTCTTGATCTATATTTATGCAGAACTCGTTGAAGTCCACATCCAAACAGGGTGTTGTAGGAAACTTGGGACCCACGTTAAAGGATTGCGCTCTGTAAACAGTAAAACAAAAAAATGTACCTCTTAAACACGGCACAATCTCTTTTTTGGACCAGTCATTGGACGTTATACATTACCCATCGTTGCTGATTAGGCTTATAGACATGCTGCATTCTCCTGTTGAAGTTGGCGCAGGGGATGAAGGTTCAGAAGAAAGAAATGACTGCGGTTCACTGCTCCACCCAGTACCTAATACATTGATACGTTAATAACATATATATATTCGTCGTTAATGCATGTAATTCCATTAATACCAAAATTCAAGTAACAATACGACAAAACAACACTCACTATTAGGACTGGTCGGTGACAGCTGATTCCTTATATCACAAGGCTCTCCGTCATTCGAAGGTTTATAATGTATGGGGGTTGGTGTAATGTACCTAAGAAGAAGGGGGCATCACTTTACGTATCTCCATCGGGAAGTGCAATCGTTAGAAAAATGCAGTTCAAGAGAAACAAGAAATAAGAAATAAAGTCAATGCTCTTTGCGAATAACGCTGGTAAATGAGAAAAAGTTAAGAAGAGAAGAGAAAACAAAAGAACCAAAAGAAGAAGAAGAAGAAGAAGAAGAAGAAGAAAAGAAAAGAACTTAATACTCACAAGGATGGTTTACTTAATTTCTTACGGTACCTGACAGCTTCCAAGTCGGAAGAGTGGTACTCGCGGCTGATCCCACTGATACTAAGATTTTGGTTGACCGATTCGTGGGTTGATCCAGCGGGGGAAGGGTACTTCGGTGGCGAGGAGGCGGGCGTTCGGAACAGAGGGGCGCTGGTCATCATTTCCAAGAATGAATCCAACTGACGTAACGACAACGCGTTGTGAAGTGTTTCCAACGGCCTTATCGGCGGCACACCACCAAAACCTTCTATCGCTGATGAGCATGAAATTAAATCAATTAATTACTTTCAGTTGCCGTGTTCTAACGCCGAAAGGTAAAGACCAAGACCCTGTTGTATTCAACGAATACGAGCGAAGAAGAAAAACAAAAGAAGAGCGACTCACCAGCGACAGCAGAGGCGTGCGGTGGTACCATGTCCTTGAGATTCGGCGCGCTGGAAGATCCGCTGATAACAGCCGTGCTGAACAAACTATTCGCTGATCCGGTCAGCTTCTTGTTGATATTGTAGCCCAACAACTTGAAATAACTCATCTGTCCGGAGATACTGTGACGGTGGCGCCTTGCTGTGCAGGTAGGGTCAGGTTGAATGATCGAAGGTCGTGTGTCTGGAGATGAGAAGGATCGTTGAGGCTGGAGACGGGACAACGGTTCACGTGGACACTTGGAACGATGGTAACACTTGCGGGGGATATCGTGATCATCGTGAACATCATTATCGTGCGCAGGGAGCGTATGAGAAAGCGTACTACTACAATCTGGTGCGTATGGTACCAGGCTATCACCGTGCCACCGGAGATTCACATTCGGACAAGACCATCGTCTGTACATCGCTGAACAATCGACAGCTACCTCGTTCTCGTTTGGACAAACGGGATCGACGCGAGAGAAGACGTCGTGCCTCACGTTCGGACAGGATAAGCTTCTGAACGGTACACCAGGTGCATCCCCAACTATTATATCACCGCTATTGGAATTCTCTCTCGCCACACTCTTGTCGAACCTCCGCCACTTCTCTTTCTCCTTGCGATCGTGATCTCTCGGCTGTTGTACAATTATACAACGATCGAGCCTCGAGCCTAAACAAGGAGCAACGATGACGCTCTGCCTCTCAGGATACGTGGGGAATCTACTCTTTGGGCATACAAAGGATGAACCAGACTGACCTAATCCGGCGATTCCTCCGTGGCTCCCACGGTTATCGTTAAAGGAGCGACAACAAACACGAGTGACCCTGTCCGGTCGCAGGCTCGAGTAACAGGAACAATTGACGAACTTATGGGAGAGCGAGCGCGCGAAGTAGACGTCGAAGTTGAAACGCTCGACTGGCGGCAACTCCCTGCTCGTCAGGATCAACTCCGACACGTTACAATTATAACAAAGGCATTTGGGCGCGTAAGGTGGCGACGAACGAGAACGTTCTCTCAGCCCGGTCTGTTCAACGAGTGTCATCACCTCTGGTGTTCTTTCGCACAGGGTTAATGAGAAGAAGGGGGATCGGTTCGGCCACGGCAGTATCGAGGAATCGGTCAACTCACCGCTCCGCTCGATTCCAGGGAGTATCATCTCCGAACGAGAACGTCCGTATTTCTTACTCTGAGAAATCAGCGGATCGAAATCATCGTCGGGCACGCCGAGCTCGTGATCTACGTTAAAGAACGAAGAACAAATTATGGGGACCACGACGTTCGTCGCGTTCGACGTCGTCCGGCTGTTTGGCGAGATCAGAGGAGACGTGTGCAAGGTCACCAAAGGTGTCGAACACGAGGCGGATGTTTCTGGCGAAGGAACCGGGAACTCCGGCGAACTGAAAGAGTGTGGCAGACCCAACTTTCCCGTAGGCACGTTCAGCGAAACCTGGCCAGATCTCTCTAAGTAGCGTTGCTCTGTTACATGCGTGTATATGTGTGTGTGTGGATGGGGGGTAGGGTGATTATGCGTCGTTTGCATGCGAGTCATTTCGATAGACAGAGAGAAAAAGAGAAAAAAGAGGTGCAGTTAAAATGAACGTGTGGATAAACGATGTAACGTTTCAGGGGGAGATTCAGAGGGTACAGAGGAGGGAAAGAAAAGAAAAGAAACAGACGATTAAACGAACCCATCACCGAAAAGAAATTAAAAAGAACATTGGCAAGAACCTTTGGTCACGTCGTCGACGCTTGAGAGTGTTAAAACTCGTTGAGAAGTCGTCTTATTGTCACTATTGCACATATAGTAATGGGATCTCATTGAAACTTATGCGTAAAATTTGCAAAAATAAACGTGAGTGTGCCAATGACAAAAATTTCAAACAATGTCAATGAAATTACACGGTACTTTTAGATTACTTCTTACTGTAACACAGTCGATGGACTTGTATTACAGCTTGTACTACAAAACAGAAATGCTAACATGTAGTTGGACTTGAAGACGACGTTTTAAAGGAAAGATTCGTTACCAATGGAGGAATAAAGTAACTGAAATACACTGGAAAAAAAAATGACATATAGTTCAATTTACTTTATGCGTTTAGAAGACACAATTTTGGTTAATGTTATACACACCCATGGCACACGATAGCCATGCAACCAGTAAGCCAACCAAACAACAACAATGAACTTTGTTGACATTTGCCTAATGATCTTGATCTTATACAACAATGACAATCGAAGATTGTAACAAGTTTGGTATTAGTTGCTATGTTTCATACGTGAAATTGACAGTATGCAACGAATGATTATGAAATTTTTGATTGATCAGAAGTTAATTTGTTCAAGTAGGAATATGAAAATTGAATTTCGTGCTTAGAATTTCTAACATCACTGAGGCGATAAAATAATCTTTTAAAATTACGATAAAGAAGAAAGAAGAAGTAAGGATAGTAAAAATTTTATTATTTTTAGAGGAACAAAGAATTAAAATTAAATCAGAGATATTTTCCTTTAAAGAGAACTTCCACATTTATATGAGAGAGAAAGTACTATACGTGTTCCACATTCATTCATATAGAAATAATAACTCTACAATAGAATATGTAATGTAATACGAACAGCAAACGAAATATAAAAGTGGATAATGGAAAATTAAAATGTTATGCAATTGCATATTGACAGGTATGTATATATAAAAAAAAATTGCAACATGATTTTAGAAAATAACTAAGCACTAATTGATTGCGAATCTTAATGAAACAATGATACAGGAATGAAGGGATTAGGATGACGGCTGAATAAGTTACACTATTTGTCAATGTGTAACTCAAACAGTCGTTCGTAGATATTAGTTGGCTTCCACGCGCACAACTATCGCTGAGCAAAGAGTTATTTCAACTGAATTTCCCTTCCCCATTTAACATCATGTCCTTTTGTTAAATTCCATTAGTTTCAAGCTTCCACTTGTACATACAATTTTTTTTAATTGTATATCTATCCCACATCTAGCATCTGTCCATCGAGTTGTCAAGATTTCAACTTTAGCAAGAACTTTACAGTTTTATATAATACTTGGAACAAAAACTGAACTTCGCTTGTACCATCTATTACACATAGAACTGAATATAATACAAAAGAAAATACACAGAAAATAATGCGACATTAAGGATTAGGCATGATACTGACTGAAGACTATCTACAGAAAATTATATACGTGTACGTTCACTATTGATAGTAATAGTATGAGATAATGCTCCTTATAAAAAAAAGTATCGCAGTACCAATAAATATAAGGGATGCTATGTATTTCATAGAAGAATTAAAAGATGCAAATCACAGTGATCAGCAGCTACGAAAATTACCATCTCACAAGCGAAGAATAAATTAAACAGTCAACTGAATAGTCAATTTTCCTAGGTATGTAACTAAATAAAAAGAAGAAAAGAAAAAGTATCATAAATATCTTTGTATCAGGATGATACGGTATATCGAAACTTTAAATGTTTTAAAAATCCTGCAACAATTACCTATGATCAGACAATGCATTATAACCTGCTGAAGTTATTACAGCGACTGACATACCTTCTTTGTTGACCGCGTCCAAGCTCTGATACTGCAGCTTGTCCGCAGCTATAAAAAAAAGACACGGAAAACACCAGATTTTCTGGTTAAATCTGAATGTTAGCTGTACAAGTTACCCAAGAAGAAAAATTTCATTAATGAAATATTAAGTGTATGCTATTCTTACAATACACTACTGAATCTTTAGCAACGTATTGCTAAGTTTACCCAAATCACTATTTACAAATGTTTTTCGCGATTGTTTTTGTTAGAATTCACTTACATGCACAATTACAGAATATAACTGCGAACTTATTGTTATATATATCTACATCAATGTTTACTATATTATACTCATATTAACTCACCTTTCTCGGACTTGTCCTGTCTCTGATAATCATAGCTGCGTGCACGTGGTTCAACGATTGTACCTCTTTCCGCGTCACGTCGTTGGCGTTGACTCGCAGCTAACTGACTACCTAATCTCGCCGCTTCGTGACCAGCCACAGTTCTAGCACTAAATTTTGCGTTACATCTTATGTAGAAGATTACTGATTAATTTAATCCGTAAAAAAGGGGACTCATTGAAAACTCAAAACTATGTACCTTATTGGAATGGGCGCGGAGCTTTGCAAAAAGCCACTATCAAACGGTTCGTCCATCATGTTAGGATGTAGATCCATCATATCAACTGCTCTACTGGTTGTTGGACTATCCACTGCATCTACAGTATCTGACTCTATCGTTGGCGGAGGTGTTTCCTGAATATTGAATAAAAAAATGCTAATTTATCTGCACTCCCTTTTGAGTATAAAACGTTTATACATACAGATTGTAATGGAGGATTCATGAAATCATCTTCCAGAATACCCAACTCTACATCCTCTTCCTCTATTCGAGTGCTGCATTGTGAGATGGTATCTTGAGCAGAACCACCACTTTCACCCTGAAAATATAAAACACGTATATCCCTGAATAACTCTATTACGATCATAGGATAAAAGAATTAGCCACAGGATTTACTTACTACGTTGTGGCTACTCTCGTTGCGTGAATGGGGTCTAAAACCTGGCCCTGGGGGCAAATTCTTTTGCACGCAACAGTTTACACCAGGACTAAAGTGTAATTCAACGTGAAAACGTTCTTCGCTGCTAGGATCTTTCGTTGGATCTTCGTATAACATAACTACAATTTGAGACATGTAATTTAATTCAGAAACCATGCTAACGTATTCCATAGCCCGACGCCATTGCTCATCTTTTACTACCTGTAGTATAATAAATACATTAGAATTCGTTACGCGTTACATAAAACATATACATGTACAATGCATACATCAAGTAAACCACCATAACGTAAAACAGTTAGCAAAGAATGCACATGGCTTTCACTTGTAAAATAAAGTCTTGTGCGTACATGTCGACCAGGACTAGACACTCCATGGGAATATCTGAAATTTTTTTATAATATTAACAATCGTACAATGCATTTACATTATATATATACACAAGATATTTACCTCGGATTGAGTCTATTAACTGTTTCTTCTCCAGATTCTTCAATATTTCTTTGCAAATCTGCTCTTATCTTTTTCAAAAGAGGAGTACAAATACCTTGGCCTATGGTGAGCTTCTCCTGCACCGTTAATCCGTATTCCTACAAATATACAAAATTGAGTTTTCTTCCTAAAAAGATAAAATCTATTCACTTGTCGCATTATCTCACCTGCGGTATCACTATATCTGCCAGGTACTTGGAATAAATGTACAATTCTTCCGCGTGTTCGAATTGCAACGTGTGGTTATTATGTTGCAAATCATACTTTATACAATCATAAATATCCGGAATTTTTGATATGTCGAATCTTTTGTTTTTAGTACAGAAGTCTTTTTCTATCTTTCCCCATCGTCGACCCATTAATTCCCACGTTTCACCGTGGTAAAGAATTGCGTCTAAATATATTAGATAAATAAACATAATTTCACAATATGGTTATATATGAAATAATACCTTTGGTTTTGGGATCATCTTTTTTAATACGGACAATGTCCATTAATTTCTGAATCAAAGTATGAACATGTTGACAACAACGAACAGGGTTTTTAACGAAATCCATTGCTGCGTTGATGCTTAATGCGTTTCCAGGATTTATCTGCTCTCTATCTTCACGTGTAAACTCTCGGTCTTGTTGTAATAATTCATGTAGTCGTGTTTTTACCCTGTAAAAGTACATCGTCAAAATGCATTTGAAACGTACAACAATGATACTTGCATAAATTGCCTTACATGTTTTGGTATTTACTGCTATCACAATCGTTGTCCAATAGACCATTAGTATTAGCACTCTTCACCATCTGAACCAATATAGGCGTTAATTCACCTTCCAATGCGAGTAAACCTTTTGCAAAAGCTGCAGCGGTCATTTGAACCCTTCCTTCGTCACTTGCATAAATCTTCAAGTCATGTCGAAATGTCGAATGAAGTCTAAGTAGCCCTAAACCTTGTGCACCAGCATAGTCACCTATATATACACAAAAATACTTTAGAAGAATGTAAATACAAAGCGTATCTTCCACTTTTAATAGACATAAAATAAGTAAGTATGAGATTTCACTGGATGATCTATGTTCTGATAAAGGAAGATCATAAAAGATTACTATAAAAATTCATCGTATATCGATTTAATTATCTAATACGTATCAATATCTAAACAAATCTAATCAGATGTATATACATTAAGCATATTTAAGACATTTATGTTCATTTCCTTATTAATAATCTGAACAATACCGTAGAAATTATTTTATTTATTTTCGACTTTCTTAAGATGAAAATGTTTCTGACAGACTGTTTATGATAAAAAATAGAACGATATATATAAATTTACAATACATGTGTGTGTACAGGTGTATGTATATGTCCTTTAGGCATGATATTACATGAATGACGAGATATATGAAACCTATTGAAAAAAGAAGATAAAACATATAAACATTTAAGGCCACAAAATAGATAAAGAGCAACTACCATTAAACTATCATTGCAATAAAGTGGAATACATTGAATTAGCATAGAAACAGCATTTTCTTTTACGTTTTAACAGCTTTTGAACCGTTCTAACAGATTAATCCATATGTATCTGTATGATGATTTTCTAACAAAGACCTGATTATCACTTTCTGACTTACTATTTCTATGCATATATAGCACAATCTACGTATAACTACAAAAAAGCGTTGATTCAGAATAAAAAGTTACCGTGGTTTGGTAACATCTCTGAGTCTTCCTCTGAAATAATATTTGAAATTATCTATGAATCAAAGATCCTTGTAACATTTGAAAAATTTTCGTAAAATTTTTTATATTTGTCTACTCTTTAATCAAATATTAAACGATCATCAATAGTCTAATTAAAAGCTTGAAATTTACCATCCATTTGCCTTCGCATTTTTATTTTTAAATAAAAGGTGAATTAACATATCCAATGCCTAATACATACACACGAGTTTTACTTCGGTTAAATTATACTGTGCAAGATAAATAGCAAGATGTATTTATGCATACGCTCAATTGAGCAATCCAGACAAATAATAAGTCCAGCCGGAGTTCAGCCAACATATGAAACTCATTAAATAAATAATGATCATTAATAATCATTATGTAAATTAACTTAAGAATGAGCATGATAAGCGTATGAACATAAGATACGAACCACTAAGGTGTCTACCTTGACCACCGGGATACATGCAGCGAAATATTCTTCCCAATTCCTCTGCCTGAATACGGCCGGCTGGTGTTAATTCTCCACCCCATTTCAATATCAAAACAAGGGAAGGCTCTCCAAGTCGATCTGATAAAAATATATTATTTATAAATAACATATATCCATATTTCATGAATATATTATTCTATGCTTTGTACCATCATCTGATGAGCTTCCTCTGGGTCGTCCCCTTGGCTGATACTTCATTTGCACCTTGCGATTTATCCCTGAAAAATGGCCATACCTGCAAAATATAACGTGATCGAAATTAGATTTGTTAAAATGAAGATTATATATTAAATGAAGATTATATATATATTAAAAAATAGTGTTCACATTTCTAAGACGCTTTTCAATTGTTCTAATTTTCCCTGTTTCTCTTCCAATTCAGGCCCAGCAGCGCGATGTTGTATTTCAGCTAATAAACTACGTGCGGTATCCAATATTTCTTGCAATTGCTTAGGCCTCTTCAATTTAATGTGACCGTGTTTATAGCCGTCGTATTTTGCAAATATCTCGAAGAATCTATATAGAATAAGATGAATAAAATATTATTTTTCGATCGCATAATATATCTACTTAAAAAAGATATACCTACTTCGGATGACGGACTTCCACTTTCATTTTCTGTTTTGGTGTTCGATCTCCGTGTCTTATAACAGCAACTACGCATCGTAATTCCATCCTGAGATAAATAAATAAATAATCATGGGATCAAAAGATAGTATTAAAAATATTAACATAAAAGTAAACTCTATTTACATTTTCCCAAATGTAGTAGGCACAATAGGTGGATCGTCTAATTGAAAAGGAACGCTCCATGGTATATGCAAAGTAGGTGCCAATTCTCTTAAAATCATATTTCCCAAAATCTTCGCACAGTCATCATAATATTTGTTAGAATTCTTTACAAAGCTAAAACCATTTACATCGCACACAAATGACTGGCCATTTGCTCTAAAATATTACAATAGATCAGTATAGTAAAAAATAGATTATTACTTCCTTCACTTCGAATTTCATTTCAAATTTGATTTCAAGTAAAACAATACCTAAGTAAATCAAAACCGCAAACTGTTTGTTTGAAGGCTAAGCAGACTTTTCTACTAATTAACTTCTCAGCGTTACTTAGTATAACCGGATAACGAATTTCTTTTCCCTCCGAGTCTCTTTCAACTTTACCGTCCAATGCAGGACTTTTTCTTGCTTCTGCGTGAGCATAATCTGGACCTACAGTATAAACCTTAACATCTGTACCATCTGTTGGCATAAAATCTTCGTAGATGTAAGAACCAGTTTTACGAACTCGAGATTCTGGTGAATATACGCTACTACGACTTCCAATCTGTAATATTACAAACAGAAATTTAATTATTTAGAATGAAAAAGGTTCAATTTCAAAGTTGAGTTTATCGCGTACCTTCCTAAATAATCTTTGGCTGCCTCCGCCTGCAGATGTAGGGTAATAAATATAAATATTATGATCCTCTGCAGATACAGGTTTTTCCACGAATGGTTTATTAAATGTAACACCATTGACTTCCACATGATCTTCTGATTCCACCAATTCGTGATCTGAAATGAATTTTTTGTTATAAATCTCCAACAACATAAAATTGAATTAATATAAATAATGAATGTTACGTACGTTTTGGGTCAGATGAATCTCTATCCAGGACAGCATATCTTGGGATCTCAATACCTTCACTCTCTAAGATAGCATATACTCTTCTACGATCCTATTAAACATATTGATGTTACATAAAAAAAAAGATATTTGATAAAACATTTGTTATAAATTACATACCTGAATATCATATTGCATTGGTAGGTTATTGATGATGAAAGGATTTCTAAGATTAGCATAATTTATAGCTTTATCAAGGGGGAAACCTTTACTATGGAAACTTATTAAACAATCAACAACTGGCCAATCTTCTACAGACTCCTGTAAATATATATGAGTTTTAGAATTCATACTTTAGAACTAAAAAATTTTCTATCTTGCAGTAATATTACCTTCAAAATAACTTCTTCAGGAAACACTACAATCTTAATGTATTCAAATTCTTCTAATCTTGTTAAAATCTCTTTCATTGGTTTACTCTGTGACTTTTTTGCCATCGCACAGATTCCAACCAAAACTTGCTTCCCTTCTCCTTCCAAATCACTTCCACCCATGCATCCATCATCATTGCTACACCCGTCCGACAGTTCGGCCTAAACGAAAATTCAATTATAAAGAGTCTGTGATATATTGTCATTTTATATACTCACCTTATATCACATGAAAAAAAGTTAGTAATAGTAAAAAAAATAAAATTCTAAAAGTGTATGAAATTTTCACTCGTGTGGTGCAAGAAATTAATAAAATGTTTATTAATAATTGTGTTAAATGTTGCTCACCCAGTACATTTTTAAGGAGGATAAAAAGCCAAGTCTATCAAGAGATTGTTTAGAATAGTGTTCATAGAATCTTGATCTATTATTCATTCCTAGATGATTACAATTAAATGTAAAAAAAACAAACCACATGCATTATTTATTTACATAAACAAGGAAATATAAATTCAATACTAAATACATTATTTTTACAAATATATTGTATGTCTGGGTGACAAAAAAAAAAAATTTTTTTGTCATGTTATATTTGTCACATTCTTTGTCATTTTATATTTGACAACAATAAAAAATTACATTCAATAACATATTTATAGAATTGTCAACAGCTTTAAATGTGTTAAAAAAAGTACATATTACATACAAAACAACCATCACAGTAGCACTCCATATCCAGATTTATGTCTTCAATATTAAAAACAAATAGAAAATTACTTTTACTATATTATAGTACCATTTTTCTAGAAGCCAGTAATCTTTTAATTATGTCCCTTTTACACAACAGTAATTTCCTCACTTTGGAAATATACACTCACAATACTATTATTTAAATAATAAATTTAATTTCTATTATACTTTTTAAATTAAATTTTAAATTTATACCCCATACTTTAAGTGTAAAATAAGCAAGTAATTAATTAAAACATATTTTAACAATAAAATATAAAATATTTATATTTCACTTATTAAAATCATGAACATTATGAATAAAACCATCTTCTAGCTTCTAACTACTTAGAACAATTGTGTACTGAACTGAAATTAAATAAAAGCAGACTAATAAAGTACTCTTTGTTTAAAGATAAGAAAGAACTATATCTCTAAAAAAATATGACTTATATAGTTTATCTTCAAACAAGGAAGTTTTTCCTGTATAAAAAGTAAGTGCTATAATGATTGTATATATATTTAAATAAATAGAAATGTTATGCAAATAATCTTTTGCATTAAATGTTATGAATCTACTAATAGGCCACAATTAAAAAATTAATAGTAAGAAACTCTACCATCATTTGCCAATATGGTTCTGCTTCATTATCACAATCAAAGATATAAACATCAGGAATTATGGTAGATGATAAAGAATTTGCATTTTCCATTATGAATTTAATTTCAAAATACCATAAACTAATTGCATAATTACATACAATGACAGCCTTAATATCAATGGTTTGATATTATTAATATTAATATTTTTTAAAATAATTTTAATCACTTCAACAATTGATCTTTTCACGATATGTCTAATTCAGATTTATAATCATTAAATATTAATTCATTAATTCATTAAACTGATATACTGATTATTAACACATAACATGAAATTTATGTTACATATGCAACTACACAGTCAAGTACAAAATGCATTTAACAAGTTTCATAGCTATTTATTTTTAGACTACCAGAGTATTAAAGTCTTCATGAGTCATCAAGTTATTTAAAAGTAGTTTGTAGCACTGATACTTAAATAATGAATTCATTAATTTACACTTAGTGAAATATATTATTAGAAATAAACAAAACCATTGAAAATTACAACTGTCATTTCAAGTATGTGTCACAAAAAAAAGAAATATACATATATGACAAATACAGGTACTGTACAGTATTGTATAGAACAATAATTTTGTTAAATAAAGCAGTTTCCTAACCTTTGTCATATAATGTTTACTAATTTAAAGTAGGCTAAAGTTAATACATACAATGTACTTTTTTCATCACAATACTTGTTTTCATTCATCTCCATATTTTATTTTTTTCATTTTCTAACTTAATCATATCATTTGCAGCAATTAATTCAATTTTAAAAAATCTTGAGGGCAAATAATTAAATTAAGATACAAAATGAAAATTAAAATATAAATTTGTATTTTATATTATTGATAAACTTACGATTTACTAGCAAAAACATTATATTTAGGACTATCATTTTGATATTTACTTGTTCGTTACATATTGTGGGAAGAACAAAACTTACTCTTTTTGATGAACGATATATAGAAGAAGCAACAGGACCCACGAGGGTTGGTTGTACAGAACTTAAGTCTCCTACATAGAAAATTGGTCGACTGGCACTCCGTAGACCCTATTGATTAATTGTTATCAAACAGAAGTTCATGTTCTTCTTATTTGATTAATATAAAAAACTTAAAAACGTACTTAGATTCTTTAACAAGATTATTGTATTGATTACTAAAAGTAACTTGAGAATTAAGTAAATTTTAAAGTTAATAAAATAAAAGAAAACTTATATTAAATTTCTTCTGTGAAAAAAATCTATTTTAGAATTAGCAAGGAACCAATGACTACGAAATTATTCAAAGTAATGTAAGATGTTTCACAGAACTAAAGAATATCTCTGTTTACCTGATAACCATGTTCCAATTCAGTGTAAGACATGACAGAATGGGTTTCATTGAGGAAACAAGAACAGTTTCAACTTGAATTCAGAGAGTTCGCCGTGCCCTGAAATGATTGTTGCTAAGTGTAAACAAAACGTTTAAACAGTAATCATTGCTCAAAAATTTGAATCGAATTATTCTCATGTGACATATCAAAGAAATTTCGATAGACGATGATAATTGTCATAATTACATTTTGAGTAATTCTCGAACTTAAAAGAAATAAACGTTATCATATACTATCAGCCGATTCGTTTAAATTTAAACATATTCATTACTTACATTCAATGAAAATATAGCCAAAAGCGTAAGATAACCTCGACGATGATATTTCCGTGTCTTTTACAGTAATTCGAATCTAATCGATCCGCTAATAAAATTACATCGGCACAATCTTCGTTTAAAATAAACAATGCTAAGTGAAATGAATTCTAGACGATGCTGCGAATGTATTGCGACTTGTTTCGCTTCCTCCTCTCGTCGATGTAACGTCGACAACTTTAATTAAACTCACCAATCCCAGCCTCGAATTAGCTTAAGGACTCGATGCTAAGGACGACAGTGCATAACCGTCATAGCAATATCGTATCTCTAGTTAATTAAATATCCTTCGCTCTAATATCCTTCAACTTTCAGACATCTTGTCAAACTTGAATCTCGATCTCTCGTATCGTTCGAAAATCGCATTCTTCCGGCTAAAACACGCGCAAATCGATATTGCATCATTGAACGTAAACAGAATAAAAAAAAAAACGTATTGCTGAAGATCGTAGCTCAAAGTTGTTAAAAAGAGGGATATATAAAAAACACAGGGATATCCCATACCGTGCATCAATTTTATTTAAAGTTCAATTATAAAATGTTATTGCGTATTTACATCGTAATAGGTCCGCATTGATCTAAGAATTACAAATCTTTGCTCAGTTTTTCAATACCGAATTTTGAATTTCTTTTTTTTCTTTTTCTTTTGCAATGTAACCGTTGTAACGACATTCAATCATTGAGCAACATAATAATGTAATTCTAATATTTTCTTTTTTTTCGCGCGCGCGCGCGCGCGCGCGTGTGTGTGTGTGTGTGTGTGTGTGTCACGTATAAAACAAAATAAACATACATATCATGTACAAGCGTAATTTATCTTTTTTTTTCTTTCTAGAAACTACTTCGGTTATACAGTGAAGACCATAACTGTATCAACGACAATGAAAAATTGTTGATAATTTAAATTGATATAACTTTGGAGGGAAAAAAAGATTGCTGTATGATCATTTTTTACAAAGTTGTATCAGGTTAAATTATCAGTAATTGTCGTTAATACAGTTATGTTCTTCGCTATAAATGAATATTTGAAATGATTATTGTTTAAAGCTTTTGATTTCACGCAATTTAATTTAAATATTAACCTTTCAATCCAACTGTTTGCTAATTACTTATCTTATGTCTTTTCATTTGCAATTTCTTTTAACGCCGGGATAAATATATATATTCTAGCATGATGTACTTAAACATACTGCAGTAAAAAAGGAACTGTATACAATATTCAGAACCATAAAAATTATACAAAAGTAAGGAAAAGCAGTATCTGAATATATACTGTAAAAATGAATAATAAAACAGGAGTCATAATATTAACAATGTAGCAACCTTAGATAAATGCAAGATACAATAATCCTCGACTTAAAGGCGTTCAATTCGCCTTTTTTCTAGAAATAAAATATAGATCTACTTTACTGTAATTGGTGATGGAGCTACATTTACAACATTATTGCACTAGATTTATCTTTCATTCAAATTAAATACAGCTTGATTAGCAAAAGCCAAAATAACAGTACGTTTTTACAGAATAGGACACAAATGTAAAAGTTTGTAATAATGTCCTTTATCAAATACGTATTATAAATGTAATACGCATATAATAACAATACGTATTATAAATAATTTACGAGAAACTAAGTTGAAACTAAATTGAAAAATCGCACCCGTCCTATATATAGTATGAATATGAAAATTTATATGCAAAATTTGTACTAACACCTTATGTACTTAAACATTTTCACTGAAAAAATTCAACGCTATTGATTGTTGATGGTTAGTCCTTCAAGCCAAATGAATCTTTAGTTTTCGTTAATTCGTTTGGTTGAAATTGTTCATTTGATGTTTATGGTTTTCTTCAGTATTTATATTCTATTTGCTGTCAGCCCATTGGCCAGACATTAGGCGTCATTGCGATTTCATTGACACCAACTTTCTTGAACGTGCTCGCGCCTCTGTACGAATATTTGTATATTCAAACCAGAGGATATTTGGAATTAATGTCGTATCACGTAATAATAAATATTCTGATATCCGCCTGAAAATAACATTCCATGGTAATACAATTTTCAATGAGGCCAAAAAGCTTTTTTAATGATAACTTACCATGACACAATTATAGGAAAAATTGGTGTAAGAACTACGTGTGTAATTGCAAACCATACTGCCCCTAATGTAAGACCTATGAATGTACCCCACAGAACCTGAGAGTTAGTATGATATAATAAATAAACTCTACTGTACGTCATTAAAATAGCAACAATTATACAAGCAGCTATGACAGTAATCCTCCAAAATTTTTCTGAGATGCTGCTATTATTAGCGTGATGTAACCTACAAATGTACACATATATTTATAAATATATATATAAAACATGTAACATAATACTTTTGGAAGATTGGATTACCTAATGCATATGAAAAGCGTAGTGTACATGGCAAAAAACCAAATGAATTGTGCATGCATTGATGGCATACCATATTCAACGTAAACAGCATTGCGTTTCATTGGTCTTGCTTCACAGATTGTATGTTTTAATATAAAATTTATACACTCGTTAAATATAACACCACTAAAAAAACTAATCTGGAAAAAAAAATTATCTTAAATATTGAAGTTACAAGCATATTAAATTAATTAAGAACGTACACTTACTGTGTGCAAATCTCTTCTAAATAGGATCAATGTTATAAAACCAGCTATAATAACAAATGGTATTAAACTTATCAGGGCTAAAAATTTTCCGAATAAATCACCTGTAATTTAAAGGGAATTTAAATAAATATAACTTTCAAAGAAACTAGATTTTAATACGGATACATAATGTCTAGAAGCATGAAGTCTTAAAACATTGTTTTTGAAATGTGTTGCTGGTATAGGTGTTCTTGATGAACATATGTATGCAAAAGAGTGAAGTAAACAAAAATTACTCAATACACGGGAAAAATGAATCGGAAACAAAATTTTGATTGAAAAGTATAGGCGACGTTTGACTTCGAAAATTTACTTTAAAGGTACAGTACTTTCTAGAAAAAAAAAGAAAAGAAAAAAACATTAAGTGTACAAAAAATTTTTACATAATCACGCCAGGAAAAGACAATGAAATTATATTGAAAATCCTTTGAAATATTTACCTTGGGGATATTCGACTAAAGTAAGGGACAAAGGGATCCATTCGGATTTTTGGACAGTGTCAGCAAAGCGTGATTTAATTTCATAAAACGAGTCGTCGTCTAACGATGCCATGTTATCGAAATATTTGAAGTGACCATAACTCGGACAACTCACCGCGCAGCAACAATCATGGAATCTAAAGAATAATGGTAGAGACCTGAGTAGAATAATTTCAACGTGCACACAGTTTAACAGATATCCGAAAAAATAAAAAAAAATGATTTTCCTTATATCTTCTAATATACAATCATACATAATCCTGTATTATTACATCTTAGTTATAAATTTAGATTGTATTACATATTTAATTCAATACCGCATATAAATGTTGATAAAAACAAATAAAAAAAAAAGTTTTAAGTACCCGCAAATAATTCGTGAGAATCAAAATAATTGAAAAATACGGTCTCTGCTATGTAATATTACGTTACTATTTAATCTCGAATCGTACTACGTGCAACAAGCGTGCAAATTTTTAATTATATCAACAGTAAGAACGCGTACGTACTTATATAAATGTAAAATTTTCTAACAGCTTCGTATTCTTGTTGTTTAATATTTCGTAGCGTTCGAACGCCAGACAAATGTCTACAGAATATGAAATTGAATTATGCAGGCTCAACTAGTGACTTGAAAACGCGAAGTTACTATCCCAGGTTTGTGAAATGCATTGTGCACTGCGTAAGAAGCGGGAGAGGTAGCGAATTGGATAGTTGCGTGCTGCTTTGATCGATGTTTGCTTCCTGTTTGTGGTATTAATTTCACTCGAGAATCGTGCACAATGTGTGTATCGTTTGTGACATTGATTTGCCAATCATTTTGCAATTCTTTTAGAACTTTTTAAGAAATTTCGTTCATCTTACGTTTGACTACGATCTGTACGCCTGTACAGCCGACAGAAATTTTTTAAACTATGTGATGAATTAATGTTTTAGGTAACGTACGACTCTTCGTATATTGTATCATTATTGTTATTATCAGCTGTGATATTGTGAATATTATTTATACTATTTGATAATGATAATATTAATCCGTTAACGATGCAAAGTATAACAATAACATTTGCAAATTTCGTATTGATATTTCATTTACATCTTCGTTTATCTTTCATTGCGAATCTTCACTTTTCTGCATATCGCGTATAATTACATATTAATGAAATATTTGTTTCGTTCCTTTCTATTAAGAATATCTGTTTATCATATATGTTGTTTTGATCATAGCTTTTTGTATTGGAATGTTACATGACATTCTTTGAACCACATGGCATACCAAGATACTGCAAATTACTATGCACTCTGTGCGAATAATCAACATGTAATAGAAGGTTTAAACGAGAGGCTGATAGGAAGTAGCATATCTCAATCATTATACGACCTAAACAATAGCAATAATAGTGTTACAGTTGAAAATGCAGCATCTGTTTCTCCGCTATTAAGTCACTATAAATATCATTGTTTCTCGCATTATGATAGTCCAGTCAATTTCTCGTCTTTACCAACGTATCTTCCACCCATTGGTGTATTTTGGGATATAGAAAATTGCCAGGTTAGTATTAAATCTATTATAATTATATATCAGTGAAATGTATTATATAATATTGTGATATTTGAACGTAATACTTCTCATGATTTTATTTGCAGGTACCAAAAGGAAAGTCTGCCATAGCTATAACACAGATAATTAGAGAAAAATTTTTTAGTGGTTATAGAGAAGCAGAATTTATTGTAGTTTGTGATGTCCTAAGAGAAAATAGTCGCGTTATGAAAGAATTAAATAACGCTCAGGTAAGCTAATCAACATGTTTTTTTTTTTGAAGTTATTAATTAATGCTATAATATTGTGTTTATAAATTTTGTGTCTCTCAGGTTAATTTAATACATGTTGCTAGAGAATGTAAAAATGCTGCTGATGAAAAACTCAAACAATCCATTAGAAGGTTTGCTGATATTCATGGAAGTCCAGCAGCTGTGATTTTAATATCTGGTGATATTAATTTTGCTCCTGACCTCAGTGATTTACGTTATAGGAAGAAAATTCATGTGATACTTATACATATGAGAAATGTAGCTGAAGCATTAATATTATGTGCCAATGAGCATTATGATTTCTCAGAACTTATGGAATCACTACCACGTAAAACTGCACAGGTAAATACTTGTTAATTTTCAAATTCATACGATAATTTTTTAGACTTTTCTTTAATAAAAGTGAAACACTCAGCTGATTAATTCTGTAATTATAACTTTATACAATAAACTGTTTCAGTATAACTGCTTTTCTATTTTTATCTTTATTATAAATTTGTGTGTACTAAAAAAAGTTATGTGCATATGTAAGTAAAATAGATTAAAATATGTACTATTTTCATAAATGTAAGATATTAATATATCAATTATCTCTGTATATGTATACAATTTTTAGTATCTTGTAAAGTTATAAATTTTTCAGACTACTACACATGATCTCATAGTTACTAACCTTCCTGAATATCAGGATGGGTCCATTAGATACAATTTGAAACAAATGTTCGAAAGTTATGGCGGTCAGGTGATAGAAATTCAGTCAAGTACTGCAATTGTACGTTTTACTTCAAAAGCTTTCGCAGAAAGGTATATATTTATTATATTCTCATCTTTGTTTAATTTTGTACATATTTATGTTTAACTGCGTAGATAAAGTAATAACAACATGCTAAAATATTGCATTTATAATTTAATCACAGTAGAAATGAACATAATATCAGAGATATTTTTATGTTTGAATAACCCGCCTATTAAGTAACCAATGAATTGTTCTTGTTTACAAACATTCTATTGGTCTGTTTAATGTTAACAAAAAAGATCAGTATTTGAGATAGTAGGGGTAAATACATAAATAAGATAGAATTCAAACAGCATGTAGCAATGTAACGAATTTAGTGGCACTGTAAGAAGATCATAATTTTGATTTGTATAACATATTTAATTCATTTATGTATGTAATAATAATTAGTGTTAAAAAATTGTTATTTCTTTGATATATTGTTATTATTTATCATTTTATTTATCTATATTACAATGTTGACGCGAATTGATAATTTTATTTATACATAAGGTAAGCTAATAACACAATTGTTAGAAAGTAAGAAAGAAATTATTATTCTTAAATGAGTGGAACCATTTAGCAGATTGTATATATTAATTAAAATGCATTGAATTTCTTTGAATAATTAATCGGCATTATAAGTTCGTATTATAAATGTGTTTATTAAAATCTTCAAGGTCATTTATAGATACGATTGATTATCTTGTGTGTTGGCACTTTGTAATTACGGTTAACTGACTTTGCTTAATAACAATGTGACTCTTTTTTTTATAGGGCTCTGAAACGTATAGATGGGAAGATTGTCTTTGGTTCGAAAATTTCTGTAAAATTTCAAAAAGAGAAAGCAAATCACTTTCAGAAAATTCGAGGTAATCTTCTTATTTATATAATAAAATATATGTGTATGTATCATTTATTAATAATGTGTTCTTATACTTTTAGCAAATTTTATAAATAGAAACGGTACCGTAAGTGAGTCAGAAATTATTACTAGTTCTCCAAAACAAATGTATAGTGCAAGTGCTGCGTTATCGGGTGGAAGACCCTTTCAGTTTTCACACTATCAGCCATCGTCGCCTGTTATTGGAACGTATTCTGGATGGAATGCTCATTGTACTTCTGCCTCAGCACCAGTAGGGTAATTGTAAACTATAGCTTTAACTACAACTGTATTGATAGCCATAAAAATGATGAAAATCCGAGAAAGAGTCTTGTAGTCGCAAGTAGATAGTGTTCTCGTTTGATTTAGATTTTCGAATCGCGAGTAGACATTATCCTTGCTTGATTTGGACGATGAAGTTATAGAAGCTTTGATCTTATCTGATAGAGTATCTAGTGAAATAATGAGAATTGCTGTAAATATTTAAAGAGTTAAAATCGTTATATTGGTTTCTTTACAGGCTAGTTCAACCATCATCCGTTTTTGTTGGGAGATCGTATTCAAATAATAATAACAACAATAACAGCAATGTAACTTTTAATAGAACTTATAACGAACTTGCAAGGGCCCAATCTCCATTATTTTGGCAAATCTCTGGTTCCCAACAATTCGGTCATGTATGGGAAGAACAATATAAGGTATATACTTTCATTGAAATTTTAGCTTTACGAACTATGTTATAGTTGTAATTATATGTAATGTTTATTTATTATTTATATTAATTTAAGGTGGAAAAAACGAAAGTACTTAGTAGAAGAATTCATATTCCGCAGGCTCGGGATAATGTAAATAATAATGTAGCTTCTCGAAATTCTGAAGGTTTAAGACGTATGAGAGGTACACATACTTCACTCGTTCAACCAGAATGGACTAGTACAAGGCAACAACATCCTCCATTGAATGTTTCTGCAAATATGAATGGAATTAGTATGTCAATTACTTCCTCTTTTTTTCTCTAAAAAAATCTTCGATAATAGTTGACAAATTTTTAATACATGTGGCAATCTTTAATACATAGCGCAATCAAATTTTAAACGTCGAAGTTCATCTCCTATGTACGACTTGCAATCACGAGAACGAAATCAGTGGAATGGACAGGTACAAATTAATTTAAGATCAAAATTAACAAAATTGAAATAGATTTTTAATAGCTGTCTTTCTGGAAATCAGCAGAATACGTCTGTACGTAGTACTAGAACACCGTCGCCTTACGAAAATACAGTACAAATGATAGGCCAACAAAGTAATCATACTTCACCTTATCATCCAAGTGATACGGAAAACGAAGAAGTTGAGGTACTTTTATTTTTTTCGTATTCTTTGTTCGCTCTTCCTATCCTCTTTTAACTGATCCCTTTAACTAATAATTTGTTTTTTTCTCATACATGTTAGAAATTTTTCAATCCAATAAATAATCATAATGGAACATCAACGAATAGTGAAACATCTACGCCTATAGAACTGCAAGTAACTAACTTAGACCAAAGTATTAATCCAAAAAAGATGAGACATATGCTTGTCTCTATTTTTATGGAACACGTGATGGTAAATATTTAGTATTAGAATTAGTATTATCGTAACATTAAATTTCTTTGCTTATTGTTTAATACATGTTTTAGGTGTTAAATGTTTCTATTTTTACACAGTCTGATGGTAATTTTGCGGCAAGTGTCAAAGTACCTTCTTTATCAGACGCACAATACGCAATTTCTCAGTTACATCGTCGTAAAGTAGGATATAAACGTATTTTAATATCGTACGCTCATAGTGGTAGAGCAAGTCCCCAGGTTGTACGAGCACAAATTGTGATGCTGTTGCAAGAAGTACCTGGTCATAAACTTCCCCTTTTTAAGTTTCGAGAAATGTACGAGAGCCGTTTCATGATTTCTATCAGCGTTTCCGAATTGTATAAAATGAAAGATGTTTGTATCGTTACGGAGGATCCTGGTGGTAGAATGGTTTCTCTTAATCCGGATCACAGAAACACGCCATCGCCTTGTTTTAATAATACAACACAGGTACTTTAAACTTTATTTGATATACTGTCATATTCTAATTCTAGGTTCACGATGATGTATATCAAGCCGAGTTTAAGCTTTTCCGATAAGAGTGGAGTATGTTATTCCTCTTATCGTTGAGAGGTGATGACGATAATCTAAAAGCGTTGAAAATTATTCTGAAATATCATAAATAATATTTAGCATGTGAATGTGTAAATTACGCACGGAACATAAATGTTTATATATAATTTTCTAGGAGGATCAAGTAGAATTGCCATATTGTACTGTCCATACGTTAAAGCCATGGTCTGATAAAGGATGGGCAGAACAAAAAGTAGCATCACTTCCTAATGTGAAAATTTCTTTAAAAGTTCTCGATCCACGTATACATCAATTACTAACGACGCATAATGGAAGTTTGCCATTGCCTAGGTACGTTATTGCATTGTAATTTTAAAACAGGACTTAATTACTCTCGTTTTCGTTTAATAATTTTCTTCATAATAAATTAATTTTAGTTTGCCAAATTGTTACGAGGCTGAATTTAAAGAAAAATTACAAGTAGTTGACAACGGAGTACCCTTAGAACATCTAGTATCTTGTCTATCCTGTGTTGAATTGAAACAAGGTATTGGTAGCGTAAAGTATCTTATATGGACAGGAAATAAAACTCATGAAAATAATCATGAAGGTAAGATCTTCGGTAGTTAAATTAATCAATGATTGATTAACATTGGTGTAATGTTCCGTTTTTTTTTTTTTTTAGAGAATAAATGTGTGAGTTCTCCGCTTGCAAATCAATTAGCACTTTTCAGTCGTGAATTAGTCGATCTTCTGAAAACTGCTCCACACTGCCAGTTACCATTTAACCGATTTATACCCGCATATCATCATCATTTTGGAAGACAATGTAGGGTTGCTGATTACGGATTCACCAAATTAATTGATTTGTTAGAAGCGCTCACTCATACCGTACAAGTACGTAAAAGAATTAAATTCATTTAAGGTAAACTATTTAACCGATAAGGTCTTAATTATTTTAATTTAGGTGATGGGTGAAGGAAACAATCGTGTGGTTACGTTATCTCATCGTGCTCAAGTACGTCGTTTCACGTCTGATCTTCTGAGAGTTTTAAAATCTAAAGCTAGCAAACAAGTAGCACTTTCAGAATTTCCAAACGTTTATGCTAGAGTAATAGGTAAAAATTTTCGATATTAAACAATTACAACACAATGGACGAATATATAAAAGAAAAATATTTTTTTCTTTTTTTTAGCCAAACCATGGGATATTGTAGATTATGGAGTATGTGAAATCGAGGATATCCTCAGTGAGGTATCAGAAAATACTGTGGTCGTTACTACGATTAATGGGGGAGACAAAATGATAGCTATTCCTAAGCGAGAACAAACTGCAGAAGAAATAGAACGAACAAAACAATTTGCTACAGAAGTACGTGATGTAAACGAAATTAAAAATATAAAAATATAATTATGTATTTATATTGAATGTATTTATATTTTATTTAGGTTATTGAGTTGTTACGACACGCACCTCAATGCAGAATGCAATTTAACAAATTCGTGCCATCGTACCACCATCATTTTGGTCACCAATGTCGAGTGTCAGATTATGGCTTTACAAAATTAATTGAACTGTTTGAAGCGATACCGGAAATAGTTAAAATAGAAGATGACAGTTCTGGAGAAAGGCAAATTTCTTTGACAGAGAAGGAAGGTATCCGTGTACTTTCCGAGCAAATATCTAAATTAATTACCCGATCCAGAGGTTGTCTTAGTATTTCTAATATTGCACAAAATTTTTTACATCTATTTGGTTATGCATTAAAACCGGAATTATTCGGTTGTGCCTCTATGTTGCAACTTATGCAAAAACTTGGAGATACTGTGAAGGTATTTAAGACAAAACATTAAAATTATTATCACACATGTTCAATGTTTAAATTTATTAATTTTTCAGATTGTGTATTTGCCAAGTAGACCT
Source organism: Tetragonisca angustula (assembly GCA_036937485.2). NCBI lineage: Eukaryota > Metazoa > Arthropoda > Insecta > Hymenoptera > Apidae > Tetragonisca > Tetragonisca angustula. The sequence goes on along the minus strand of JAWNGG020000127.1, from coordinate 257,879 downwards.
GTAGTTATGATGATAGATAAATCTCACGTAGAACAATTAACTTTACAATCCCGTCGATTGTTAATGGATAAACCGCAGCATAAAATGCCGCTTCGTGAATTCCAACATTTATACGCTCAATATTATTTGAAATCGTGTAATATAGATGAACTAAAGCAAAATTTATCTAACGTAGTTCAAGTAAGTTCTTGTTTAATTTTATTTAAGTAAATTTAGCTTTGTAAAAAATTTGCAAAACTGTAGATATAATTTCAGTTTACAATGGTGAACGACGAAGAGTTTATAGAACTTACACCGTTGCATTCTTTCGCTTGTAATTTATATCGTGTAATGATGAACTATGGTGGAGTATTGAAACTTTCGCAGTTCGAGACAGCATATCTGTCCACTATAGGTTCTGTTTGTAAACCTACAGACTACGGTTTTCCAACAATTTCTACACTTTTACAAGCATTACCTTGCACGATAACAATAAACTTGTCACGGCGCAAGAAAAATGTCATATATTTAAATAAAAAAGTTACTGGTATGTGTGAAATAGTTGTTTTTACAATTTGTTTCAAAAATATTCATAATGAAAATTTCATATCTGTATATACTTTTATAAGCAGCTGTAGGTATGGCATTACCGCCAACATATACGTCAGCATCGTCGTACCGCGATACAGATTCTAGTAATGAGTCGTTTGAAAGTGATTCGTCCTGTCACGTTAATGTTTCAAACAATTCAACTACGCTAGAACAAACAAATTGGTCAGAGCAAGTTACTGAAAATCAGGATTCTTGGAAACAGACAAATAAGGATAATCTGTGGTCGGAAGAATCTAATAAATCTTGGAGGATTTCGAATTCGGAAGATAGATTGATCAATTGGTCGTTGCAAGAAAACGGGAGTGGAAGTTTTCTGAAAAGCCTAATGCAAACACCGATTATACCTCGTGGTTTTCCACTTGCACCTCCTAAACCAGATTCTCCACCTGAGGTACTTCCTTAATAAACGTGTTTTTTATTTAATAAGCTACGTGATAATAATAAGATACTATTTTTTAAATTATAGGAAGATGTAAATAAAAATCAGTGGGAATCATCAGTTTGGATAACACCAACGAAATTTACATATCCACAAGATGAACATACTACGAATGTACAGGTAAATATCACATATATACGAATAAATTCAATTGTTTTTTTTTTAGTTATTGATATATTTTCTTTGTGTTAGGTTCCTCCATTAATTTTACCTCCTTCTTGGAATCAAATCACATCCAACGATAGTAACTTACTATCACCAACGAAAAATTTATTACCTGCTGCAGCTAATCCTTTAAATCCACGTACTTCGCCATTTTTCTCTTCCAAGCGTAGCTTGGTCATTGCCCCTCATCCTTCTGAATTGCCTCTTCCATCGTTATCACTAACTCCCAAAAAGATTGTCACTTCAGAGAATACTGATGTAACTGCTGAAAGTATTAAGGAAAAGATCTATAACAATTCCATGGAAGCTCTAAATCTTAAAAGTAACGGAAATGATAGTAACAACATAGAAGGCAGTGATAGTAAAGAAAAACATAATGTTTCTATAAAACAATGTAAGTAATTTTCTTTTTTTAATAATTGATTATTATTTAAATTTTAGGATACTATATATTGAATAATAATATTTTTTTTTCTTTCCCTCAAGTATTTCCAAGCAAACGTCGTTTAGCTGCTCAATTTAATCGACCTATTGAGTCATGAATTCAGTGTGGGAACTAAGAACGTATTTATGTACACTGCGGGAGCAAAAATGCAGATATCTAAGCACATTTCGTAGCCATACGATGTGTGAACGGAGTTAATAAGAAAAGGGAATGTATTAGTATCTCGGTAGGCTGTCACACAGTGGGTTCAAATACCTATACGCCATTTTTTAAATGATGGTAGGTACCCTCCCCCCATTTATATATATAAAATAATTACGCTAATAATATATCGATTTGATACATATGGGATAGAAAACAGAATTTATTTTCAAAAGGTATGAAAATATACACGTACGTAAAATACCTATATACTAAGTACCTATAATTTTTGATTTAAAAATTGTGAATAAGTGTGCAGCGTTTATACCGAATGATCTATACTGGTTGTATTGCGTGTCAAATTTATGTAATATTTTTCATACTGTGATATAGAATAGAAAAAAAAGAAAACTAATGCAAATGATAATGCATAAGGATGAATAGAATGTGGGCAATAATTGTACAAATTTTATAGGATTGGGCCAAAAATCTTATATTAAAAGTTACTATTTTTGTCGTAATAATAAAGTTATATCTAAGTAAAATTTTGTGTAAAGTGAGAAAATTAAAATCGAATTTTTTGTTCATTCATATTGTAAATGCCAAGTATACTTTTTTTTGGCTGCATTAAATGAACGGATTTTCCGTCATCAAGATTGGCTCAACCCTATTGTTGTAGATTATTCTCATAAAAAATGAATTGTACTAGGATGATCAACGTATAAACCGTCAAATTGTTGTTGCTCAACAATAATCGTACTATCAATCATGAAGTCCAAAACAATTCATTTTTATAACTTAATGTTAACTTTAACTTCTATTCGTACAATTGTTTTTTTCATTCGTGTCAAAGGATTCCTTTTATTATTGTCTGTTCATTTTTTTCTTTTTTTTATTGCGTACACGATAATACTTTGTAATTCTATTACGAATGAATGCGTTTTGAGAATTCCAATAATGATTGAAGTGCAATGTATGATATTTTGAACTGTCATACACTACTTCCTTTTATAAATGAGAAGTTTTTAATTCAAGGAATCATTTAAGTTTAATATTAGTAAATCACTATTCAGTCAAACTCATGAAAATGGATAAAAACAAAAGCATAATACAAAATGAAATTTTACGAATTCTATTTAAATTTTTCGAAGGGAATGTTGAATATAGTGATAGGCAATATATATTTTATCGAAACGAAGACAAAAGCACCTTCGTATCCGTCAAAGTTTCAATATTTAACGTTACTTTTAGTAATGACAATATTATTCTAAGATATTTTGTTTTCAGTGTCAAGTGAAAACAGAGGGGGAAAAAGATATTGATCATAACATTCATTGCAAGAAGTATATGATTAATAGATTTAATATATGATACGAATAAATGGCAAGAAAGTTGCTCTCTTTCAAACGTGTATAAATGATCTTGTTGATCTCATATTTTACTTTATCATTAAGAGGTATTTTATATTAAAAATAAAGTACGTATACAATTTCGTGAACAAAAGGGAGCCCAGATCAAAAATATTATTGCGAATTGTTAAATGTATTAGTTGCCACTGAAAAGATTGCACAGAAGAGGTTCGCTACATTGTTTGAGATATTATTAAATGAAAGAATCACGAATCGACTTAATCGTATTAAAATTTATGATTCGTTATAGGACAGTCATATGTATTAATATTTTTATCATGTTTTGCAAATCTAATTTGTATTAATTTATTCAGATCAAATGAGATAGCTTTGTTATATGTTGTATATTTATTATGTAGGAATGTGGGTTCTATTGTATTTTATATTTATGTGAAAAGAGTGATATAATTTTTACTTTATTTTTTAAATTGTACGAATTCGTCAATTTTGATTTTCTATTAGTCACAATAAGATTCCTTTTTATATTTTAAAAAGCTTTTATTATTTGTGAATTTAAAATATTTAATATTAAGCATATATATTTTTCGTAAATTGTTTAAAACATTATTTATAATAAATTTTATTTAGAACAGTTCTTAATAATGTTCTGACTAATAGAAAATTTAATTGGCCTTTATGCAAAAAAAAAATGTCAAAAATGCGTAAGATACTGTAATAATTGCATAAGAAAGTTTTATTGTAATAACAAATACAAAAAAAAAATTACTAAGTATAAATAATCAATGGAATCTTCTGAACAAGTATTGAATAAAATAATTTGTTATACAATAAATCAACAAATTTTTTGTGCATATTGTTGTTATAAGTGGCAAAGTGAGAGTATAAAACTTAAAGATCAAATTTTTGAGAGGTACAAATTTTAAGTATCAGATATACAATCGTCGTAAAAATGAAAAATAGTACAGTCTATAGTACAATACATTAATTTATTTTACCTCTTTTTTTTTTTTTTTTACAGAGTATCTATCTACACAACGATGCGAACTCAGCATTAGTCTCAAACCGAGATGTAACATGTACATTAATTTAATAATTTATATATCATATTTTTTATTACTTATGCCACTACCAACTGGACCATGACGTCGTTCCCAAATCATACGATGTTTCTGTTTCATGTACGCATCAAGTACGCTATGTGGTATACCGATGTCTCCATCTGTATTTCATCGAAACGTAAAGATTAAAATTAAAGTTTTTACACGAAGAGAATTTTATATATGTACATGTACATGTGTGTGTGTGTGTGTATATATATATATTTTCATACATTTTGTAAACCAAGCACCGGCTGCATCTTGATAAGCTGTGTATAAGTCGGCGCAAAATTTGTCTCTGTCTGCTATTCCGTAGTACCAACTACAATCTTCATACCGTTGCCTCAGTATAGCAAGAATCTCGTCATCGACTAGCCTAATTTCAGCCAAATATTCAGCATTAACGTATTTAATTAACAACTCGGTAAAGATATACGGTTTCACACAGATATTTAACAAGAGATGTACTTATCACGTTCAAATTGGTGTTGTGCCTCCACACGACAGACCATATCTTGCTCACGACACTCATCAATCGTTGGAACTCGACGAAATTTCTGATGATACCATGGATAGCTCTTCTGATTCGGCACGACAATATTCTCTGTTAAAATAAATTACATACGTACTGTCATCGACCCTTTTAATAACATAACCAAACGACATGATTAGGTAATACCTCGGAAATACACGACTGGTGTGTCGATTAGATAAAATATTTTATTCATTATTCGAGCGATAATATTTTGTTCCGGATCCATTTTCCAACAAATTAATGTACAAAGTATACGTAAACTAAAAGTTACTTAATTTATTGAAGATTTATGTTCGAAATTGTAACATCCCCTATGTAAGAGGATCACGGAAGAACTAGATATATAGAATGAACTGCAATGTCTAGTAATTGCACGTGATAAATCCTGATAATTCGAATGTTTAAATGATGTACAATATTAATTTATTAATTTGCTTTTCTTAATTCGTTATCATATCTTTCAATAAAACATATTTCCTACATTTGTTTATATAATAAAATTCTGTTTCAGTGTTTTTATTTCCTTTATCAAAAATATTATCACTAATTTACTATATACCGTAAAGTCTAATTAGAAATGTTACAAAATATAAAAAAAGTGATTTAATTTCATTTATTCTAAAAGCACGTTTATTTGATATTTTTCGTTTTTTGAAATATTTCTAGATCTAGTGATTTTTCTTATGAAAATGGTGGTAGATCGTACTTGTCCTATAAAAGGGATGTTTCAAGCAGTAGCTCCTCCATTTTTGCTGTTGCAACGAGGATGGTGAGTTCGTGTTTCATTAATTATTTGCATTTGCGTGATTTATTTGGTATTAATTTTTTGAAAAAAGCCATTATCTTTTTCATACAACATTTTTGTGATGATAGTTTTATATTTTTTCTAATAAAAATTGGTCGAAATGTTCTGCAGAACGATCGAAACAAATTTCTTACGGAACGGCCACGTGTTCCACTTTCGTCATGATGATCAACTTTCAAAGTTTATGGTTTCTATTATACTGAACAACTTTGAAGATAAACTAGGGCGGACTGATATATAAATGAATTGTATCTTTTTTTTTTGTTAATTTCCACGTACCGTTTGATTAATACCGTACATTTATAGTCGCACAGAAAATTCAGTGCACCACGCCATGGGTCCATGGGATTCTATCCCAAAAAGAGATCTCAACGACATCGTGGTAAAGTCAAGGCCTTCCCCAAGGATGATCCAACCAAACCTATACATTTAACTGCTTTTGTCGGCTACAAAGCCGGCATGACGCACGTGGTTCGGGAAGCGGATCGTCCAGGATCAAGTAAGTATTATTTTTCAATATATATTTATTTATTCTTTCATGATAAACCGTAATTTCATAAGTATAGTACTACCCTTGTTAAACCTTTGCTGTTCAGTAAAATTATGAGAAACCATAAAAAAATGAATTACTTCTTTACTTCTTTTATAGTGTATATAATATTTTTCATTTATGAAAAAAATTATTCAACCTGCATTTTGTTTATTTGTGTATGATAAATTTTAAAGCATAGTATGCAGAGACCAATGTTAACTTTATTTTCTTGGAATTGTATAAATACCTAATGAAATAACCAAAGAGACAAATAACATCAATAAAATGATCTGGTTCATCATTATCTCCCTACATATGGGCTAAACATACTGAAGATATTCTTGCTCTACCTGTATGCCGTAGATGAAACAGCAAAAAGATAAATTAAAAATGAATAAAATATGAATCATTGTATGACACACATACATGATCATTACATAAGTATCACTATTTAAGCATTGTTCAATAATGCTGCAGCAGTGTGTAAAATAATGTTGCTTATCCATATATAGAAAGAATCAGCTATTTATTTTATCAAGTATCTACTATTAGTTTTGAACTCGTGGCAAGTGTAGTACTGTATAACCGACATAATGATCTTAGTTCGATAAATGCAGTAATGCATTGGTCAGCTTTGGTCGCGGTGCAAGAGCTGCTTGATATTGTGCAGTATGGTCTAAACCGCAGTGTCGAAAAACAACTCTATGCCCTGTGAATACAGAGAGCAAGGAGACAAGGCATATTCCATAACCTCTTTGGAATCCATTGGGTGATGATCATTGAGACAAACCATGCCTGGCACAGTTCCATTATATTACAATATGGTCTTTTTTCTGGTTTCTGTACAAATGCAAATGTTACTTTATGTTCGTTTTCTTCATTTAGAGGTAAATAAGAAGGAAATCGTGGAAGCAGTTACCATTTTGGAAACACCGCCTATGATCGTTGTTGGTGTAGTTGGGTATATTGAAACTCCACATGGTCTGCGCGCTCTGACTACTGTATGGGCGGAACACTTGTCAGAAGATTGTCGCAGGAGATTCTATAAAAACTGGTAATTAAATGCACAATTTTATATTAATGTTAAATATTAATTATGTATTATTGCAAATCATATTAAAATCAACCTTAAATTAGCTCTCCGCTCATTTCGATGAGAGCATATACTTGGATTTAACCTCATAATGAAAAGCTTTTTTTGAGAGGTTGATCTGAAGTGTGCACAGTCTCCGCTCACTATGATGAGGCTGGCACGTTACAGATGCAGTTCATTTTCTGCAGGTACAAGAGCAAGAAGAAGGCATTCACTAAGGCTTCCAAAAAATGGCAAGACGATCTTGGTCGTAAGTCCATTGAAAACGATTTCAAAAAAATTATCAAGTACTGCAAAGTTGTACGAATTATCGCTCACACACAGGTAATTCTGTTAATGATATATGTTTGTCTGTGTCTATATAAAATCATTTATTATTTGTTATAATATGTTGTTTGTTATAGATGAAACTGTTGAGACAACGTCAAAAGAAAGCCCACATAATGGAAATTCAATTAAATGGTGGAACCATTGAAGAGAAAGTTCAGTGGGCCCGTGAACACTTAGAAAAACCAGTACCTGTTAGTAATGTTTTCGCTCCGGATGAAATGATAGACGTGATTGGTGTCACAAAAGGGAAAGGGTACAAAGGTATGATTAACAATTGTTCTTTGTTTTCCAAGAATTTTAACAAAGAAGATATTGGACTAAATGATGACAAAAGCATGATATAGATTTATCTGAGTATTTTGAAGATATCTCGTGCTGCCTTCCTACTGAAGTCCTTCTCAATAATATAAAAGCTATCCCTGTTTTAATAAAGTTAACCTACCTATTCTCAATGAACTATAAATATACATGTACAGCAATTTTGCAGGTGTTACGTCACGTTGGCACACGAAGAAACTACCACGTAAGACACACAAGGGTTTAAGAAAAGTTGCTTGCATTGGCGCGTGGCATCCAAGTCGTGTATCTTTCACTGTTGCTCGTGCTGGTCAAAAGGGTTATCATCATCGTACAGAAATGAACAAGAAGATCTATAGAATTGGACAAGGAATTCACACCAAGGATGGCAAGGTATTTCTCTATTTTCTATAGAAAAGAAACATTGCCTCTTCCCTTACGTTACTTTTTTTTCCTTTCATAAAAGTAACTTTGTAAGAGGCGTATATGAACAACTTGTAGTCATAGTATCTAGAGACGTCGATTGCGACACTTTAGATCTCCCAAGCAAGTAACATTAATTATATCCTTCTTTTTTATAAAGAAAATTATAAGCTAATTCTCAATATTTTTTTTAGATTGTGAAGAACAATGCTTCTACGGAATACGATCTTACTGAAAAAACTATCACTCCCATGGGAGGTTTCCCTCACTATGGTGAGGTGAATAACGATTTCATTATGATCAAAGGTTGCTGTATGGGGCCAAAGAAACGTGTGATCACATTGCGCAAAGTAAGTTATCATGATCAGTTTCTTGTCAGTAATTTTCTTCTCTAAAAATTTCATGATGAGACAAAGAGCCAAAATAATTCCTATGAAATTGAAGTGATATTTAATGATAGGACTGATACATAGGAGAATAATAAACTTTCCTGTGTTTTTTTATAATATAATCAAATGAAAATGTGGGATTTCTTTGTAGTCTTTGTTGGTGCACACTAAACGCTCGGCATTGGAGAAAATCAATCTTAAATTCATCGATACCAGTTCCAAATTTGGACATGGTCGATTCCAAACTGCCGCTGATAAGGCTTCGTTCATGGGTCAGCTTAAAAAAGACCGAGTACGTGAAGAACAGGCTCAAGCCACTACTTCTGCACCGTCGGCTACAAATGCTTAAATGAACATACTCAAATCAGTGTACGATGGAAAATAAAAAAATTTTACGAAAAACTTTACTAATTGCCTTTTTTATATAATTCAAAAATCTTTCAATTACTTTTCTTTTACAAGTTCAATTTATGAACACTTAAATACCAGCGTCGCGTATCAGTGGAGCTAATTTATATTGCTATCCTTGTTGCACGTTATTGCCCTCCTTGTCTACCGCGCGAATATTGCTGTCTTTGTTGCTCTCCTTATCTACAACGCGTATATATCTGTCCTTGTCTCACGCCATTGCTCTCCTTGTCTACCACGCGAATATGCCTGCCCTTGTCACGTGTTGTTGCTCTTTTTGTCTACCGCGCCAATATCTCTATCCTTGTCACACGCTGCTGTCTATCGCGCATTGTCTAATAACGCTAGACAAGGAAAGCAACAGTGTGTGAGAAGGACAACTTTCGATCTATTGAAAAAAAAAATACAACTTTCTACGCACACGTTTTTCAAGGACAAAACACACATAGAATGAAAGCGGGGAGCCTAATTTTAAGAAAGCATACAAAAAAATTCGCAAATTATTCCTCTTAATTAGGTTCTTTTCATAATTAGTGCGAACTGTCACAAAATGGACATGGTGGCGCCATCTAGCGATAACTCAGTGGTACTAATTATTTATAAAAATACTTATTTCTGCGTTTTACAGGCCAAATGAGGTATGAAAAGGAAGCTAAGGGTCTAACTAGGGTAATACAATCACAAAAGTTCACAATTCATTTCGCTAAATTTGGTTTTTTGGCAAATGAAAATTTCTCTGTTTTACGGGATATGAAACACTAGCGCCGCGTTGTGGCACAAAGGTGGAACTAAACGGTCGATAACCATATAAAGGAAATTATTAATTTTAATTTTTCACGCCACAAATTTGCACTCCACGAGCATGTATTTCAAAGATAATGCTATCAGTTACGTTCGAAAATAAATCTGAATCTAATATTCACTATAGTTTCCGAGAAATTATGCGCACACTACAGGCACTGCTACTATCGTAAACGAAATTGAAACAATTTTTATATACGTAAACTATACTTAAACAAAAATGTAGAACGCAAGCCAAGGGTCTCTAAAAACGAAGACGGTGGTACTAAAAGTAAAAAGTTCTGTTTTTAGTACCACAGAGTTAACAATAGATGGTATCACCTGTGACTTGTCGACGTCTAGAAGCAACTGTGGCGCCATCTATTGACCAATCGGCAGTACTAAAAGTCGAAAATTCTGTTTTTAGCACCAGCGAGTTACCGACAGATGGCGCCACCATTACCTTCAAACACTGACGGGACAGATTTTCCACATATTACGAGACGAAATTAATTAAGAGGAATCATTTGTGAACTGTTATGGTTGCGTCTTCGTTTTTAGAGACCCTTGGCTTGCGTTCTACATTTTGTTTAAGTATAGTTTACGTATATAAAAATTGTTTCAATTTCGTTTACGATAGTGCAGTGCCTGTAGTGTGCGCATAATTTCTCGGAAACTATAGTGAATATTAGATTCAGATTTATTTTCGAACGTAACTGATAGCATTATCTTTGAAATACATGCTCGTGGAGTGCAAATTTGTGGCGTGAAAAATTAAAATTAATAATTCCCTTTATATGGTTATCGACCGTTTAGTTCCACCTTTGTGCCACAACGCGGCGCTAGTGTTTCATATCCCGTAAAACAGAGAAATTTTCATTTGCCAAAAAACCAAATTTAGCGAAATGAATTGTGAACTTTTGTGACTGTATTACCCTAGTTAGACCCTTAGCTTTCTTTTCATACCTCATTTGGCCCGTAAAACGCAGAAATAAGTATTTTTATAAATAATTAGTACCACTGAGTTACCGCTAGATGGCGCCACCATGTCCATTTTGTGACAGTTCGCACTAATTACGAAAAAACCTAATTAAGAGGAATAATTTGCGAACTTTTTTGTATGCTTCCTTAAAATTAGGCTCCCCGCTTTCATTCTATGTGTGTTTTGTCCTTGAAAAACGTGTGTGTAGAAAGTTGCATTTTTTTTTCAATAGATCGAAAATTGTCCTTCTCACACACTGTTGCTTTCCTTGTCTAGCGTCATTAGACAAGGAGGGCACTAGCGTGGGACAAGGATAGAGATGTATGTGCGATAGACAAGGAGAGCAACAGCGTGCGACAAGGATAGAGATATTGGCGCGGTAGACCAAGAAGGCAATAGCATGTGACAAGGATATACATATTCGGACGGTAGACAAGGAGGGCAATAGAATTTGACAAAGATAGCATTATAAATTAGTTCCAGCGGTTCACCACTACGTGATGCTAGTATTTCTGTGTCCATAAATTGAACAAATGGGAAGAAAATTGGGAAAATTAAATTATACTTGTATTATTCTCATCTTTTTAGCTTGATGATTCAGTGTGAAATAAATGAGAAAAATTTGTAATTTCTTTATTATCCTTAAAAATAATTATCAAAGGAAATGAAATGATTATTTCTCATTCTTATTGATTAGATTACAATTCTAGGATTTAATTGCATGTTTATTCAACTTTTTTAATTGATGTACAAGTTACAAAGCACCTTGCCTTATAATGTTTCACATTTATTAGTTTATAACATGTTTATGACGTTGCTCATACAGTTCATCTCCATAAAATTAAAGAATTAATAATTAATTAGTTATGTATTCTATGAACCATTCATATACGTATGTTTGAATTCCAATTTATCCCAATTCGACATAATTCAACTGAATGTAATTTCCATCTCTGTCGTAGTAAATCTCAAAAGATCAAAGAAGATATTTTACATGAGATATGAAATTTTACACACATATCTATAGATACTGTACATACTCAATGGTGAAACCGCGAAATACACACTCTATACATCATCGGATATAGGCTTGGACAGAATCTGCTGCTCACCATGTCCAGTCAACAAACAATGTAACACAAAATGTCTTGAATCTAATCCTCAATATATATTAACTTTAATAGCTATTAATTTCCTCGCAGTATCCAAAATTAGTAATTTACAACATAAGATATAAAACTTTACAGTCATGTCAAGTCTATGGTATACATACTTAATGGTGGAAACGAGAAATATACATACACTATATGTCTTCTCCGAATAGGCTTGGACGGAACCTACCGCCCACCATGTCTAGTCAACAAACATAAACGTAACAGAAAATCTCTCTTTGAATCTAATTTTCAACATGCACGTTTAATAACTGTTAATTTCCCTGTAGTCTGGACGTGGTTGCGCTTATTCACACGTGGTTCACAAGTGGGCGTATTAACCGACGCAATCCGTCACAAGAAAGCGTTACATCCGTGTCGAACGAGGAATGTAGCGTTTAGGCTCAATATATGTTGCTCGGTGGATGCCAGTCCAGACTTGTTGTCAACGTATGTCGAATAAGATGCTGAGATTTCTGTCACGGCGCAGGGCTCGTAGTGTCAGCGGGCAGACTACGTCGTCCCAAATAAAGAATCAACGATTACTCAGCAATAAGAACGTCGTTCAGTGTAGAGTCGTTCTCCTCGATGGCACGGATCTGCCGATAGAGTTGTCAGTAAGTGGGATGATTTACTGGATCTTTGATGGATCGTTCACTGAAAATTTCCTCAGGGAATGATGTTCGATGTTCCATTTTTTTTTTCACGCAGGAATATCAATGTAAATGAAAAGAAATGCAGAGGGAATGAGAAACAATGATATTTTCTTGCTGAGTTCTTTTTTTGGTTTCAGTGTCGTTTAACCCGAGGAAGTACGGGTTTAGCTTCAAAACTAAATAAAAAAGACAATTTTTATTACTTGTGTCTCCTCTGGAATTTGTAACTTGATTTTTTCTTTCTGGATCAATCTAACTTTGAGATACATTGCGTAACCAAGCCGCTTTCTATAAGTAACATTTTGTACTTTTCTTCTATCTTTTTGCTACAGATTTTGATGTTTTTGTGTTGCAGAAAAAAGCATTGGCTAGTGACCTATACGAACAAGTATTTTATAGCTTAGACTTAATAGAGAAAGATTATTTTGGACTGCAATATACAGATAGCAATAATGTTCAGCATTGGCTGGATCCTACTAAACCGATAAAGAAACAAGTAAAAAGTACGTTTTTTTTACATGCGTTTGCGCAAATTTTCTTCTCTCTTCTCTTCTCTCTTGTTAATTGAGATTAATGCATTGTTTTTTTGCTACTCTTTGTAACTAAACTAAAGTTGAGAAATTTTCGTTTCCATAATATTGCTGTTAACAAGTGATATTTCATACAGTTGGACCACCGTATACCTTAAGACTCAAGGTAAAATTCTACTCGTCGGAACCCAACACATTGCGTGAAGAATTAACAAGATACCAGTTCTTCCTGCAATTAAAACAAGATGTTTTAGAAGGAAAACTTCACTGCCCTCATCAAGTTGCCGTACAATTGGCAGCTTTAGCTCTTCAATGTAAGAAATAATCAATAAGTAATAAGATAACGTGAATTTCAATGTTTTTTTCTTTTTGACATAAATTTACTTCTACTTTTAGCTGAACTTGGTGATTATGACCCTGCTACGCACAGTGCAGCGACAGTGTCGGAATTTAGATTCGTGCCAGGACAGACAGAGCAAATGGAGCTTGAAATACTCGAGGAATATGCCAAGTGTTCCGGTCTTAGTCCAGCACAGGCTGAGTCGGCGTACCTCAGCAAAGCAAAATGGTTGGACATGTACGGTGTAGATATGCACACAGTTCTTGGTAAAGATGCGTGCGAATATTCTTTGGGATTGACGCCAACAGGAATTCTGGTCTTCGAAGGCACGCAGAAAATAGGTTTATTCTTTTGGCCCAAGATCGGTCGGTTAGATTTTAAAAAGAAGAAACTGACATTAGTTGTTGTAGAAGAAGATGACGAAGGAAGAGGGGAGCAGGAACATACGTTTGTGTTCAGGCTTGTTAATGAAAAAGCTTGCAAACACTTGTGGAAATGTGCCGTAGAGCATCACGCTTTCTTTCGGTTACGCGCCCCTGTCAAGGGTGCCAGCGGACGTCAGAATTTCTTTCGTATGGGTTCGCGTTTCCGTTACAGCGGTAAAACCGAATTTCAGACCACGCAGTTGAATCGTGCACGTAGAACGGTGCAGTTTGAAAGACGGCCGAGTCAAAGATACGCCCGTCGTCAGAGCCACGTTTTAAGAGAACGTCAACGTCAACAAGTGGAGCAGCCGCAACCACCCGCTGTGGTTAATAGTTAGTATACAAAAAAAGAAAAAAAGAATATCTTTCTTTTGTTAATAACGTTACTGTAGAATAAACTTTATAATCTTGATAAATTTTTCTAGACGAAGAGGAGTCTTTGCAACGTCAACCGAGTCAATGTAGCACGAAATCGTCAGACTCCAGCGTACACGCTACGTCCTCACCATTGGTTGATTCCTTGTTAAAATCACTGGCCAAAGATCAACAACCCCTAGAGCCTAGAAACCAGACAGCAGTCGCTAACACTGAAAAGGAAACAGAACCGGTGAAAACAAGTTTAATCATCGAAAATATGACCAATCAAACGTCGTTAGTGCCAAATAATCAAGTTGGCGGTACTTCCTCACTGCCACCGCGTACGCCTATCCCCCCGGAATCGTTGAAGTGCAATATACTGAAAGCTAAGTCCCTTGAACAAGGGAAGAACTCAAATTTGGTTTCGATCACTTCTATGGATGCATCTTCGATTATCGCTAAGAACAATCAGCCTTCTGACGCGGCAACAATCGTATCAGTGGTAAGAAAACTGAATTTCTCTAACAAATTCATTATATTGTAATATATTAAGATAAAACTTCGGGTAATTCATATTGTTGAAAGTTGTCCTATTCTTTAGATTGCTATTCGTTGATCAATCTGAAGTTTGCGTTTCTTGACTAAATGCTTTAAGAGAAATAGTATTTGGCACTTAAATTAGTATATCTGTAGCAATCAAACATTATGAACAAACTACATTGAAACTAGACTTGAAAAACTTGTACATATACGCGAGTGATCTTTCACTTTATGGACTTTGATGTTCTTTTAAACTTTTTATTTCTTTGTGTTGCGTTTTATCGTTCTCCGGTATTTGTTCCTGTTTTTGTTATTGCGCTTCTGATGCTTTAGATGTGACTTGTTTGCTTTCTTGCTTGTTATTTCTCATCTAGGGCGGGGACAAGTTGACATTGTCAGTGAGCGGGGCCATGATGATGAACCCATCTGCAGAGGACAACGTGACTGTGACGCACTTTTCTTTGGATAGCTGGGGACAAATCGAGCAAAAAACGACGCAGCTAAACCCTAAAGTTTCAAATCAATCACAGAATCCGTTCAATCCTTTTACAAGCGACAATAACAATGAAGTCACCACTGTTTCTGAAAGTACCGAAGAGGATACGAAAACGGAGGAGGAAAAGAAAGCGAATACAAACCCGTTCATAGATTCGAATCCGTTCTTGGGCTTGCTTTCCAATCCCTTTAAAGAGATACAACCAATTGTCGAGAAAAAAGCTGAAGTGGAAACAGAGAAAAACGGAGCGAGAGTCGTGAAAACCGAGGAGATACAAACCACTACTACGACTCTTACTCACAAGGTGTGAGGCTCATTCTTAAACGCTTGTCATAATAGCTATTGTAATATGTCCTTATATTTGTTCCAGTATGCTTTAGTTTGTGTAAATTCGTATGTGGGCTTATGTTTTTGCTTTGATATCAGTAAAATTTAATATCAACAAATCGCTAAAAATTTGTTATAATATATGTTTCTTAAAATATCTTCCTTTTATATATTTACTGTATCATATAAATAATACTTTTCTTTTGTTTTAGGATGATAATTCGGCCGTTTCCGATATCAGCCCTTGGTTAGTAGCCGATCCATCACAAACAACAACGACAGATCAAACCCCAATTAAACACACAGTGATTACGAGGAAGACTGTAATTACGACACAACTTTAAAGTATTAATTCATCGAAACATTTGAAAGTAAAATTCGAAAATAATGATTCCTAAACGGAAAAGGGAAATGTTGATTAAATTTGATCTTCCTTGCGATATATACTGACTTACTTAAAGTGCCTATAGGAGTACAATATTGTCTTAAGTAGGAAAAGAAGTTATACAGCAAAATGAAAGTATAATTTTTTAAATATTATATATATATATATCAATGGGACCAATTAGCAATTATTAATTTTTTGCAAATTATATGAGTAATTTGCACTCATGTAAGTAATCAATTTTATTTAACTTTAATTCATTTTGATCTGTGGATTCTTTACGCGGCGAAAAAACATATAAATTGTATAAAAAAAATTTCTAATTGAGAATGATTACTTCTTTTACGTGGCATAATTTATATATACGAAGTTGTCGATTGTGCAGGAAATTTTTCCTGAACAGGTAAAATATACCATTTGGTAATTGCATTAGTATTTAATGCCGTAAAAATTATATATTAATACAGTAGAAACAATACAGTCAAATCATGCATAGAAATTATAATAAGTACAGTACTTATAAAAATGTTACTCTATGTTTTTATGCCTGCTATCAGTAATTACTTTAGTTTAACGTATTATCAATTCAGTTCTGCCATTCAAATTATGTGTGTTCTGTATTTATTGCTATAACATAGTCAATTTTAACAGAGTTAAGTGCCCTTGTATCTTATTATAGTATAAGAATACACACGTACATTAGAAGAAAATAATGTATGGTGCTCTTCCTAAAAATTAAATTTATCGAACTAACTTATTCGTCATCTAATTGTATTTATGTCTAATTGGAGGCATTTCGTTACTTAGAGTTCAGGTGCCCAGATGTTTTAATTACAGACGTGTTTAAACATCTGTTAGACATTTTCTACTCACAGTGCCTTTGATAACAGGAAAAAAGGAAGACGTCTTTATTGAAATTTTATGCTCATTCCTATCGGCGATTCATTGTTGAAAATACCTTTATTCACGAACATATGTACATTGTTATAGATGTAATTATTTTATAGGAGATGATCTTTTTTTTTATTTATCATCCTATAATTTTATAAAAAATTACGAGCAAACATTAATACATTTCACTCTCCATAGAAAAGATTTACAATTTGTATCAATGTATTTATATTCTATTTTTTATCATATCATATAAATATATTGAACCGCCAAAATACTTCTTTCCTCTTATAGTTTTATTGTATTTGTAATTGTAATATGTGTAACTAACATATCAGTATTTTATGAAAACTGCTTCTTTTTAAATATGTAATACAATGAACTAAAAATATTGTAACTCCGAGGAAGAAAATCTGTAGTGTAAAAATATGGAGCGAGAAAACCACTGTACGGATCAGGTTGTTAGTAGATATTATTTCATATGTATCAAGATCTAATAGTTTATTGTATTACGATGGATTTATTATGTGTAACGTATTTATACATGAAACGTTACGTTTATGAGAACAAAAGTTATGAAAAAATAGGACTTATTCTGAATTACGCAAAAGGCTGTTAAAGTACTTATTGTATTCCACATGTGAGCATTTATAAAAGTAGAATAAGGCGTTGTTCGATGTTCTATGTATCTAAATATACTAAATATATTTAATAGTAATAAGCAAGGTACATATAATACTATTATTTGAAAATCTAATATATATATATATATATATACACACTTGTGTTTACAACGCTGCTATCAATACCCTAATGTATTCCGTCCTAAAGTATTATATATATATATATATACATACTGTTATATACATATGTATAATTTTTTGCTTTGTAATAAAAAAGTATTATTAAAAATTCATGTTGAAAATTCTTCGAAGATATATTCATTCTTCTATATATTTTATAAAGTAGACAGGGAATAATGTTAAAATAAAATAGTAGTACCCTCTTTATAATCTTTTAAGATAAAGCTAAGAATAAAATTTCGTTAGAATTGTAATATCACATATGATATAACAGCTAATATAAACATTATAATTATATTATATTATAATTATATAAATATATTATATAAATATCATAATTTACAAAAAAAATTTTCAGTAAAAATTTAAGTAAACTTAAAATTACTATAAATTATTCCTTAAAATACATATATATGTATGTATGTATATATATACATATAGTTTCAATGGCCTTTCAGAAATTAAAGGATGATTTTCTATTGCCTAGCTTCCGGAGACGAAAGTAGTGCGAAAACAGATATTTCATTAACACAATATTTGTCATAAAATATCATAACACATCTTTTTAACTCGTGATATCAATCATCATATAAATTAGCAATATTTATTTAATTGTTACACCATGTTTGCATACACTGATGTTGAAAATCAATACCACTTGGTATAAGGTAAGTGGGATTTGTCAAATGTAATTTGTTGTTTTATACATACAACATGTCAAAATATTCAAAATTTATTTATCTATCGAATTTCATTACTGCTTTCGCTTTGAAATTGATTTAATTTAATTAATCAACGTATGCTGCGAGATAAAAAAAAAACCGTTTTTCATTTCAGTGTCAGTTCCTTTAAAAAAAGAAAAAAAAAGGAAGAAGAAGAAGTTGATGGCGCCTTGTTAAATGCATTAAAATTGATACTAAGGAATGTTAGACCGTGATGGTATTTTCTGCAACTCATGAACTCAAACATATCACACGTATAATCACACAAAAAGGCATTCTCTCTTCGACTCTATACTATAATATTATATTCTCTCAATAAATTCTTTTCGATGCGCACGAGCATCTTCGAGTCCAAGCTTTGTTTAAAAAGTTCCACACTTTCTCATTTACAAAGTGATAACTCCTCAAACGCTGCCCCTCAAACTATCCTCCTCTCTGAAAATATATATATATATATATATATATCACAAGCTTCTTGACTTAAGTACCATTATACTTAATGTTGTTTCGTCATACGTTATTGCATACGAAGGAGACTGGCTAACAGGTGTGTGACAGATGGTATCAAACGGGTGTCTCGGGGTTGTCCCATTCCTCGGCGTCTTGACGCGACAGGCAATGCACGTGCGAGGACTCGCGCACCATTAGGCTAACAGTATCAGAATAATCGACAACCTCGACAGATCGTTCCCCGTCGCGCGGCAAACTTTTGTTCGAAGAGATCGAGCTGCTGTTCTCCTCGCTACAGTCGTGTTTGAACACGCTGTCCGACTGCGAGTGAGTTGGAGTGGATAACTCGGAGACCAACGGCGTGGACTCGTCCTCGCTTTCGCCCGGGGCAGGCGAAGTCGGCAATGTCCCCATAAGACGATCCTTCAGCTTGCTTAGTTTCTCTAAGCTGGAATTCGGAACGGGGACCGACAGAACGATCTCGTCGTTTAAAGTCGACGTCGAGCGTCGTTTCTTAATAGGCGTGGAGATGGTCGATTTCAGGGGTATATTATTAGCTACGTAGTTCTCATCCGTCGACTTGGATCTGAAGGCAGGTCTAGGAGAAGGCGGTGGTGAGACGAAAAGCGACGCTGGTCTACTACTTGCGGAATTGCCCCCGCTCTTTTTCAGCTCTTTGCGTCCGAACGAACAGGCCGATCTGATGCTAAGCTGAGACGTAATACTGCGCTGCGAGTTTGTACGTTGAAGATGAACCGTTGACTCGAACGAACTGTCGTCTGATGTTTCTGGTTCGTCGTTGACCGGTACCCAATGCAGGAGAGGATTGGGTTGAAGAATCACGTAATCGGTATCCTGAGGAGCCGTCGAGATTGGTCCTAAAACAAATTCTTCGTGTTATTCAGCTGTTCTTTTGTTTTCATTTTTTTCATTGCGCAGAATGCATTGAACGTAAGTTAAAAAGTTCATTGTAAGTTAAGAGGCAAATATGACGAAACGTCAAGCAATTGTAGAAGAGGATTCCTAAATGAAACATGATTGGTTATTAAATTAATTTGTGTGTATTTTTTTTTTTTTTAATGAGATGATTTAATTGTTCGTAATATCGAATTGTGATTTCGAATAATGATATAAAATGAAAGCACTTGACACAAGCTTATAGATCTAGTCTAAGAAAGATAATATCGTTTCAAGTTTCCAACAGAGTTTTATTGCCATTCGCATTTGCAGTATAATTGTCCAACAATTCATTCATTTAGAGTAATTGTAAATACAATACCAAAGAATACACGAATAAAGAAGAAAATATAATCATAGCCTTTCACTTTGGTATATAAAATGTTCTCATATAGAAGCTTATCTTTCTAAATATACAAGATCTATCAGCATAAACATCCCAAAAAGAAGTATATTCGCCCAACATTCAATGACAGTAACAACTAATTATCACAGTCTGTTTTACAAATGTGTTCATTATGAAAAATACAGTATTTTTAATGTATGATGAATCTACAATTAAACGTTAGCATCAAATTATTTGAGACAGGAATATGAAGAGTATTCATAATTTTAGGAATACAAAATGATAGTTTTCTTTTTTTTTTTTTCATAAATCATATCATTAATGTACTAAATTACTGCACAAAAATGATATTTCTTACTATGTCTATGATAACGCATACATTCAAATCACTATCCTAGTAATATTATGTATTACAATGAATGACATTTTTTAACATTCATTTTATATCATTTATCTATAATAACGTTCCAATCTCTCGTAACGCGTTGGCACATTTCCAAAAATTTGACACATGCAGAATCAAGATTAGAATGAAGGTGTGATAATTTCCTTTAATCTCTATCATATATACTTAAAATATATATATATGTATATAAATAAATTAGATTTTTATTGACTATCCGTTGTATGTAGGTACACTTATCTATTTGTAATACTGCTACGATTTTATCTATATACGGATATATATATATATATATATATATATATGGTAAGAAACATTTAAACAACAGTTATATTGACCAAATTTTCCTGGGAGGTTGTAACACTGTGGATGATGAGTTTTATATAACCATCTTCGAATACGATGAGTCATCGATGCTGTACACACATGATACATGATCGAGTTACACAACTGTATTTGTTTTAAATTCATTAAAAATTTGTACTGTATTCTAGTACGGTGTCACGCTTTTGGTCTGGTTGCGGTGGTTCTTGAACTATAACCAGGGGCAGTGAAAGTGGTAGGGAAGAGGGCTCACCTGCGAGTGAGTCTGATGGTACCACTGCAGAAGATGGTACATCTAATACATCCTCGCACGCTTCTTCATTTAAAGTTTGTAACGCACCGCATATCATTTGTTCTTCTAAAGTTACCTAAAATATTTCATTAATTATTTCTAACAGTACTCGAAATTTTATTGGATTAATAATAATTGTTCGAGTGTTTTTTTTTTTTTTTTTTTTTTACTAAAGAAATAACACGAAATATTAAATACAGTTTCGCTTACCTGGAACTAAAACCGAGCAGAATTGTAATGGGAACAATACTTTATTAATTAATTAATTACTGGAATACAAACGTTTAATCTGATTCATATGGAATAAAAGAACTTACTTGCTTTTCCATGATTGATTGTTTTGTCTGATCTCGCCTAGAGGGGCCATCGGTTCTCGATGTTCCCTTGTCTTTTTCAACAAGCGTTGGCACACGTATCGAAGTACTTTGCAAAGCATGATCTACAATTAAATAATAAGAGACATAATTTTCATATATACACTTGATATTTGTTATTTCGGTGTTTTTATAATGTATCATCATTTATTCAAATCACTTTTATATGTACCTTTTCGTTGAATTTGTTCCGATCCTACGGTGAATCGAACACTCCGTGGGCCTTCTTCGTGCGTGCTAAATGACGAAACTTCTAATTCTCTAAGTGACGCAATCACCATACGAAATAACTCCCAATCTCCAAAAGCCATTTTAAGAACCTGTAAATAAGAAAATTATTTACGAGACTGCATGATACCTGTAATTTACAATATCGAAAGCAAATTTTACCTTTTTCAACTCCTGTAAATCACAGTGTAATAAAACTCTACCATTAATGTTATTCTCCTTAATAACTTGTTTGTACTGTGGTGCTTGATTGGGATTTATACTTTCGATCCTATCAATGAGATCGCAAATTCCATTTACTGTTAAAGATGAAAGCCTTATCTCCAAAATTTCGGACTAAGGAAAAAAAAGAGAAGGAAAATTATATAACAATATTATAGTAGCAATGGTATCGTTATAACATCATTTTATACGTGTATATACCGGTAACATTGTAGTTGCAGAGAGTGGTTTAATTGTCGGTTCCACCGGAGGCATTTGTACCCATGCTGAGGTCTGCCAATCAAACGTTGGCTGTATACAAGGCTGCACCCACGATGGTGTTGACGGCACTGGTACGTGCCCTTGTAAACTTGGCGTTTTAACAAGTTTCATTGTCCGGCTTGGTAATCCACTTTTACTTGCACTCCATGGTTCATGGCCATTATTGTGCACAGTCCAAGGCGTGTACTGTTTGTAAGTACCAAGCGCTGCTTCTTCTTCTATACTCTGTTGCTCCTCTTTTATTTTCTTCTTAATGTAAGGATCGAGATTTATTGTGAACGGCAAGAATATCTTCATATCGCTAACGAGCAAACTAGAACGATGAAACGTCAGAAAAATATCCAGTTTCCGCTCATCTCGATCCATTTCCAACAGAGGCTGAACTTCCTTAAGTACTGGAATTTGGGGTCGTATTCTAATTGTTTTGAAAGAAACATTAAACATGAAGCAACTGCTCGAAAGATTGTAAAATGTTTATTCAGAAAAAAGAAAGAAAAAAACGTACTTATCATACAGACTTTTCAACGACATGGAATCATCTAAACTATCCTCGTACATATCATAATGAAGAATTAACCAAGACGTTCGAAACGGCCATTGCTCGGTGATATTGATCCAACTAGCTAAATGATACCAGTTGAAATCGATTTGGAATGCTTTTAACAACCTCCCTAAAAAAAGACGTGTAATATATTAGAAACGAGCAGTCTCAGGGTTAACGTTTCTCTTACCAGTGACATAAACGACGTTCATTAATCTTCTCATGCTACGAGGATTTACGTCGCTGAAGTAATCGTCGGTGAGAAGCATTTTATTTAGATCCTGTGCCCCGCCTAGTCGATTCAAATTGCTACCGATACTGCTCGCGATTGACTCGCTTAGTCTTAATTTTCTACTGCCTTTTCTACTTTGTGGTTTCAATTTTTCATTGCTGTTCATTATACCGGACTCTGTGCTGAGTCTTCTGTTCGAAACAGAGTGATGCATCGTACTGGTAGCGGTGTAATTAACACTCTCCTCAGCTTCGGTCCACGCAGTTTTTTTACTATGTTGGGCAGTTTGTTGAGCAACTTTTACCTTTCGCAAGCCACTATTTTGCAAATAAAACGGAAGATGCACCATGTTACGTAAATAATCGTGTCCTCCGATATTAGACTCTGTGAATAATCTTCTACTATTGACTTCCACTGCCTAAACAGTGAGAAACGAAATTTTACAATTGTCTAAACAACTGATTTCCTATGAAAAAAATAATGAAATAATGAAATACGATACCTTGGCGATAATGTGCGGATCGATTGCTAATATAACAACAAACGGATAACCATTATCACTGAACAGTGCTTGTATAGCATCTAAAACTAACAACACTTTATCTTGTTCACAACTATCCAGACCATCCACAATTATAACTAATCTGCTTTGTTGCGCCATAAAACTATCTAGGCATTTAACCTGTTTCATATTTTACAAAAATTTCGTTAAGTATAAAGAACAAGTTTGTGAAAATACATTATTCAATTAATATATAGTATACCATCTCTGTCATTAAATTGACTTCGCTTCTGAGCGTTTGTATAAAACCTTCGCTTTTCAAAGTCTCTAACTTAGAAATGCTGCGCTGCAGATGCCGCCTTTGAGAAAAAACAAGTGCTTGCAACGTACGACTCCATGTGTATAAGTTTGCTATTATACTAATAGCTAGTATTAAGGCAACGGTTATCATGATAATGTGTGCCGTGACTCTTTCTATTGTTGTTTTGCTGTGTCAAAAATTGAAGGAAATAAATAAATAAAATTACAATTAATCTCTTTGCCTCTTGTCCGAGAGATTGTGTGTACTTACTCGCTGCTAGAAATATCGATGAGGTAGACCGTAAGTACAGAAATACCAACAAGTAAACTGCAAAAGCAGAATTCGAATATAACGATATACGGTAGACAACAAAGATGCCTCCATTTCCACGTTGTCGTCGATTTATCTGGTTTCGGTCTGAACGCTCTGTACAACCGCGTAGGCAGAGAACCAAAGTCATTCTCGATGGAGTCGTAAAGTGATCCCACCATTTGCACCACAGCGTTTTCACCGGCAGCGGTTGTACCGACTCGGGTCTGATCAGTGAAATAGAACTTTATTGGCTGAACAGTAACACCGTCGTGAACTCGACCACCAGGAGGATGACAGAAGATCACTTGTAACAGCAGTTTCAACGAATTCAATTTCGTGGTCAGAGCTACCGTGAAGCTGTACGGCCAGTACCAGCCGTATCTGCGATTTCAATATTTCGGAATTAAACACTACGAAAGCGTATACGGTGTGCTTTCAGATTTGTAATTTTACCTTTTGTTGGCATACCAGACGAGTATCAAGAAAGTATACGTAATAAAAATAAGACTTATACCACACGCAAGACCAACGATCCATGATTGGAGGGCAAGACCTATCGTGATACCCACTAACAAAGATACGTGAGTTACTATTATGAACAATAAGAAAGAAAATTGGAATACTGGGTCCATCCACTGACGAGCAAAATTTTTCATTTCCTCTGCAAAACGTTATTTATTTGATTAAGTATTTTATATAATCTTCAATTTCATAATTATTTTTTCTTTTTTTGTAAACTTTAACAAGCATTACCTCTCAGTTTATTTAACAAAAATGACTTTCCTGAACCCCATTTCGCGTAAAGGCCAACCGTTATAGGAGTTGAAAGAGATGGTTCACTCAGAATATCTGCCAGCGCACTACTGTACAAGTCGTAACCAAGCATATTTTCATTATCTTCGTTGGTATTAAGACGACCTAAAATGCAGTTAAAAACGTTACCATCGTATCCAGTCAACAGAGACGAAAGAGGAAATGAACTATCGGTTTCATTTAACTTGATCACTGATTGGTAACTTACGTGCACCAAATATTTGTCCAAGAATGGTCTTTTGATGATTAATGTCGATGTTATAAGGAGTTTCGCCTTGTCTATTGGGACGGTAAAGTAGTTGACTATTTTTTGGATTTCTCAATAATATTTCGACGATGGCTTTCGATCTTGCCCTCATAGCTATGTGAAGCACAGTATCACCCTTTTTATCGGTAGCTGATACTTTGGCTTTCTTGTCTAACAATAATTGTACGACCTCGGCGTTTCGCGACCGAACTGCACGTAGCAACGGAGTATCGCCGTCTTTTGTTGCAATTTCCAAGTCCGGATTAGCATTTAATAACAGTTTCAATATCGATACATTGCCTTTCTCTACTGCTATGTAGGTTGCAGTTTTTTTATCCTAAAATTAATTATATCTTTATTCCTGATATTAATCATACAGTTGTTTTGAGATGCAGATACAAAACACATTGCTAAGAGCAATGGAAACATAAAGTGGTAAATTTTTTTACATGAATGTAAGGAATTTTATTTACGTAAAAATTAAATACATAGAGTGTAATGTAAGACCGATCATACCTTCCCGGCAATGTCGACGTCGGCGTATTTTTTTAAAAGAGATTCTACTACTCCTCTATGGCCACCTTTCACAGCATGAATTAAATTCGTATCACCAGCCCTGTCTTGAATGTTCACATAAGCACCGGCATTCAAAAGGGCATTTGCTATTTCGTGATGCCCCTCTCGGCAAGCTATCGCTAGGGCAGTACATCCATCTTTATCTAATGCGTTTACGTTCGGTTTATGATCCAAAAGGTGTATCACCACATCTACGTGATTCCCGAGAGTGGCTACTAGAAGTGCTGTCCACGAATACTGCAGTACAAAGTTTTATTAATTATCTAAAAAATGCATTGATTACTTTACCAACGCCAAAAGATGCAAAAAGATGTGCTTAGGTATAATAACATAACCGATTTGTAATTTCATTTCTACAGCGTATGCTCTCTCACTTCTAGCTCTATAATAACAATAATTATCGATTTGGAAACTGAAGTCTTACCATGCCAGCAGTATCGACATTAGCACCAGCTTTTAAAAGAGTATCTACAATTTCTATGTGGCCTTTACGCGACGCCCACACCAACGCTGTAGTGCCGTACTAAAAATTAAAAAGGATAACGTTAACAAACATACTTCTCTGACGGTGTAAGTCATGCCATTGATTATCCTTTCTTTTCTTTTCTTTGTCTTTGACTCAATTCTCTCTACAAGGCACCCGAGAGGTTATTGCGAACTGCGAGGAAAGGCAAATATAGATTACCTTGTCGCCGACATTGACTTTAGCACCATGAGCAATAAGATCTTTAACAATGTCAGGGTAACCTCTGCCCGCAGCCCACAACAACGAGGATATATGAAAATTTCCGTGCGCATTGACGTCAGCTCCTCGTGCCAGCAGCAACATCACCGTTGGCGACCTACCCTTATACGTCGCCCACATAAGTGCAGTCCACCCTCCCTGAAAATAGAATATTGCTTATTACATCACTGTGTGATATTTCCTTACGGCTTTGTTAAGTACATTCATAAAATGGAATGAAACAAGTTCATCTAACAAGTGGCCACACTTTTTTGGAATGTAACTCCGTTATACCACCTCTCTTAAGGATCTATTTTCGGTCCAGACTGTGGAGCACTCGTGAGGTCACTGTATTATTAAGGAAGATCTTACCATGTCTCTGTGTTCCAGATCGGCTCCGTGTTCGAGCAACTCGAGGCATACGTCCGTATGGCCTTCCTTGGCCGCGCACAGCAACGCTGTCCAATTATCCTGAAAACGTTAAATCCAAAGTTGAGGTAAAATTGACAAAAACGTGTATAATAAATAATGAATAAACGTGATACCAACCCCGTCCTCTGCGTTAACATCCGCTCCATGATTGATAAGCTCTCGCACAAAGTGTATCTTTCCCTTAGTTGCTGCAAGGATGAGGGCTGTGCTACCATTCTATTGCAGGAACAACGAAATCAACTATCTCAAAATCTGACGATTGGCTGACTGCGAGTCTCGAAGCGGAATTTATTTAGAAAATATCTGCCAAGATTAGTGACAAACTCGATAAAAAATAATACTCAAATCTAAAAAATAGATTGAATCTTGAAAGATAGATTGATCCCAGAATTGACTTCTCTCTCTTTTTCTCTCTCTCGATTCTCATAGAAATTTAGAAAATAATAGACAATTTAGAGTCAACAAAGTGAAATTAGAATTAGAGGACAGTTATGCTCAACACTGAATTGAAATGATTATGTGATTATTTCAATGGCGTTACCTCGTCCCGGTCATCGATCTGTACTCGTTTATTTTCCAGAAAGTTTTGGAGACCAGCGAGATTATCATCCGTGATATAGCTGGCGAGAGTTCGGTAGCAGAGTGATACCATCGAGTCAGTCCGATGCAAGGTCTGTGAAAAAGTAGAATCGGCTGGTTAAAAATGGGCGAGGGATCGTCTGTGATTGAACCTTGAAAAGTCTAGCGAATTAATTGCCGTTGAAGTACAATACGTAGCAAGTTAAGAGGCACAGTCTGCGAAAATCGACACTCGAAACGACTCCTACTATGCATATAATAACGTTACAGTATTAATATATTTACTCCTCCTCGTTGGAAGGAGATTTAAAGTTCCTCAAGTTTTAATTTCGTTATTATTCAGTTTTATTCACAAAAAGAACGTGTTACTTTAGTCAAAAAATACTTAGTTTAATTACCATTGCTTGTTATTACAAATTTCATGCCAGAATTCATTTTTTTTTTTTTTCAGGAATTCGTACCCTGAAGGGAACATCGACTCCGAGATTTTAATTTTCACAACAAAGGTAAAAAAAAAAAACACACGAGACAACAGTTGGATTTGAAATCTAAATAATAGTTCACACTGATGGGCTTGACGCATAGTTCCCCCGAGAAAAATAATGATAAAATGAGAAATCTACTGGCAACGTTTATTTGCTGCTGCTGGAAATAACATTTATTATATTGTATAATAAATATAACATGTAATCTAATAAATTCGCGGACATTTAAATTATAATTAAATTAATTGTATTATATATTATACATTTTAATTATTCAATTTTCCAACTTTTCAATGTGTCGAAAAATTTTGCGACCTTTCTGTCAAGAAAAAAAGACACGCGACATTCCAAATTTCATTTGGAGCACGAGAAAGAATCGTGGAGGAACGTTCCATTGTCCGATTAGCGAAAACACACGAATAGTGGCTATAAATAATTTCCTGAACACGAGGCAATAGTACATAGAGAGGCTGTGCATGTATACATATTTCAAAGGGACACAATGGAATGTGGGTCAACGATAAAGAACGAATCGGCACCGGCGGAAATGTTGATTGAAAAGCAACCGAAAAGAGTGTAAAGTACAAAGGGAAGCACGGATGGCTGTTGCAGAATTTTTTTTTACAACAAAAGCCTCCCTTATTTGTCGCTATAGGTCCAAGTATTCTTGCTCGAAAGGGCAAATTTCAATAAAAATTTGTTAAAAATATCCTACTTGTATCTCCTGTTTCAAACTCATCTGAAATATTTCGTCTGGCGATTAAAGTTTTTTTTTTTTTTTTTTTTTCGAACAATTAGTATCTTCAACATGTGAGAAACACGAAGCTTGTTTGCAAGACTATTAGCTGCGTTGTTAAATATACATTCGTAAAAACGAATGAACATTTTTAAGCTCTGATGCACCTTTAACGCAATTACGGGATATAAACTGTTGACCAACTGTTTGTGAGAAAATGTAGCAAAAGAAAAAAAAATGGAAGAAAGACGTACCAAGAAATCGGTTTCACATCCTAGGGCAGAACACACTAGTAAAAGTAATAAAGCTGTTAATGCTGTTTCGGTACACGTAAATTTCCATTCACACATAGGTTTAATCAACTTCATGCGAATCACCTCGATCGCTGGAAACACTACTGGGGATCCCCACCTGGCGCGTGTATCATGTTCTCAATGTAACTCCGTTTATTCACGGACGAGAATCTGATACGTGATCGATTTTTAACCGAGGTTCAACGAAATCCTATTGTACAAGGCGTTCCATAACTTGCGCGACACTGAATCAAATATCTTTCTCCTTCTCTTCAGTCATTAGAGAAAAGAAGAGAAAATTAAAAAGTGTACACTATACAAATAGAAAAGAGAAGATGGGAAATTTAGAAAATTTTCCTCTTTTAAAAGCTTGAAAAGAGTTCTAGCTACAATAATCACCGTCTAAAACTTTATGATAGTATTTAAACCTTGGCTTGCGTTTTATCTATAAATTAAACAAGTAGGGACAACCAACGAAACCTTATGAACGTGTACAGTATAAAAATTTGTATCTACATTGAATCACTTAAAACTCATGGTATCATATGTGCCATTTGCACAACGTACTCGTCCATTCGTAGTAATAAAATTCATGAGAAAATTCTCGAAGAAATTTCTGGATTATACAAAGTGCAACTTTTAGCAAGTGCAAGAGTTGCAGAGTTTTCAAACAGATAAGATATCTCGGTGATTAAACGCAATAAGAACGCTTCAAAATGCGTAAAAGTAAATTGAATCATGATAGTCAGTAATTATCACTTCAACGAAGACTTGTGAGAGAAACTTGTGTTCGTTGCTGTGCTTGAAATTTAGAAAACGAGCAATGACGACTGAAACGTGTAATGAAATTACCATTTAAAGGTTCCGAAACTAGGAACGATGATTAACGATCGCTAATGACCCTTGGTATTCCAAGATTTTACATGAATATTTCGCTAAAACGAACGACTGATTGAATGTCCTTGTCAGAAAACGCGTAAACTCATTCTGAAACTGAGCGTGCCTTACAAAATTCCCTCGCGGCATCTTGCATCGCAATAACACCCATACTCTCATTGCCGTCGGTTTCTAAAAGAAGGTGATTTTAAAATCAGAGATACACCAAACTCGTAGGAAGCAGTAGCAAGCAAATGAAGGATGTTAAAACACCAAGGAGGTCCGGTGAAAGCCTGCGGTTCACTCGACGGTTCCATTCAACGAAAGCAGCAGCTTCTTCTTCTGCCCTTGTGACAAAAACGAACACCCATGAAAAAAAGAAAAAGAAAAATAAAAAGAAAAAGAAAAGAAAGGAAAGAAAATCCACCCATCATCGACTAACCATCAGCGAGTGTCTGCGAATTCCGAAGTTGAACCTCCGGCCAGTCTCACCGTCGCTGGCTGACGACGGTGTGAACGTGAACGTGGGTACATGAAAATGCGGGAGCACGTGGTGATGATGATGGTGATGATGATGATGATGGTGTGAATGACGACTGGGATCCTCCTTCTCCTCTTTATCCACCTCCCAGCCGATGGCTGACTGCTGAGCAGGCATGTGAAGTCGAAGAAACGGCAACTTCAGCTTCAGACCGATCGCACCGCTTCTCTCTGACGCTTGTTCGTCGATGGTCGTCAAGCTGTTGTTCGACGACTCGGGCAGCAAGCAGTTCGGAATGCCTGGATAAGCGCTGACCAAGCTCGGTGCCAAGCTCGAGCAAATTGCCAGGCTCGTTATGCTGGGCCTCCTGATCGGATTGACGCTCGTCCCTGACGAAACACTCAGATAGCTGGGAGTGTTTGGCGCGTCGGTTGAATTCGACTCCACGTGGACCATAGGCAACGTCGACCTTCTTTGCTCTTTAACCTGGCTTTCCTTCTTCGAATCTCTAGGAAGGCTCGTGTTATTCCTGTCATCGTTATCGTTAGTTCTGACGGAATCTCGCCGCGTTCGGGGAGGATCGTTTACCTTTTTCGTCGAGACGTCTTCCAGGCTGGAGGAACGTTTCAGGAACGCGGACACGAGCTTGCAACGCCGTCTGATCAGAAGTGGGGAGGCATACACTCTACCTGGAGGAGCGACTGTACCACCCGGATCGAGAATCCTCGTTTCCTCGACTTCCGCAGCTATCATCGACTGTTGTGCCCTCTCGTTCGATCGTAAGTCTCGATTGCTCTGCAAATCGCCGGAGGCTTCGTACGGCGACAAAGACTCCTCGACGTGGCACCTGGGCGTCGATCTCTCAAAAAGTAGGGAACTCGCACCGTGCTCCAATTTCTTCGTAGAATCTGCACTTTCGTACGGATTTTTGTCGATCTTCGTACAGGGAAAGCCAAAATTTCGTTCTGAACTTCCGATAGCAAACACTGTCCCGCGATTTTCTCTGAAAGTTTCGCTTCTTTCCCAATTGCCATCGTCGATATTCTCCTCCTTGTTCTTCGTTCTCTGGCCAGTCGGTCCTCTCGAATCTACTTCTCTGACCGATCGACTGTCCGAGTCGTTCCCCGACGTTTTCGATTCGAAGCTTTGCACCTTCTTCTCCTGCTCGACCCAAGCTCCTCGAAGCCTCTCCGACGAAGCTGCGGCGACTTCCTGCTCGCCAGCAGACGAAAGACACTGCGCCTCCTCATCCTGCGGCGCCAGAGTCACTACACCGGAGTCTGCCTCGATCGTGATGGAGATCCTTCGGTCGGGTTTCGCCGCTGGTGGGCCTTCCACCTCCTTGTCCTCTTCGTCCGCTTCTTCCTCGATGCTGATCCGAAAATGATGCGTCGTGATCTTGACACGATCGTCTTTGGCCTTCCGCATGGCATCCTTTCGTTCGACTTTTGCGATCAACGACGCGACGGGACAAACTACAGGATGAAACACGCGCAGAGATTTCTTTTTCAGAAAGAGAAAGTCCAGCGCTTCGTCATCTTTTCTTAAACCACGTTGATAAGCCTGGACATTCTTCCAAAATGTTCGAGCATCGTTTTATTTGATAAAAGTAAAGACAACAGTGAGGGAAGACAGTCTTGACGACTGAAGCTCGAAGAATGCAAATTCAAATTGTTCGCTCTCGAATTAAAAGTTTCTACGATTTATCGTCAACGAGTTCTTGTTCGACCAGACAGCATAAAATCGGATGGAAATGAGCCTATTTCGAGGAAAGACAACATCAACGACGTCGTACGAACTTCGCACGAACTCGAAATCGAAATGAAATGCCTGCAATGCACAAACAACCTCGTGTAAGAATGATTAGAATTAAGATGAAAAGAATTCTGCGTGTTACCTAAGATACGATCGAACGTTCTCCATAATCCATAATAAATTCCGTCTCGTCAACGTCAAGCCACGTACCGTTCGAAACATAACATGACGAGTTATCTTCAATTTTAAAATACGATCGAAGCTCGTCCACCGTAATCGATGATACAATTCATCCTCCGTCTCGTCAACGTTAAGCCACGTACACGTACAACAGTAATACAATTATTTTCAACGAACTTTTACACATTTGCGAAACACGATTGCTAAGCTCGATCGACTTAAAATACCAATATCCAATATACCGTAAGAGACAGACCCTCGACAAGGTAGTGAGCCTGAGCATCTTTTCCAAATTTCTGGTCGTCATCACTTTTCCACCTCTTTCTTCCTTCGTTCTCTGCTTTCGAAACTGGCACCGAAAAAAAAAAAAAATCTTCCGGAATCGATAGAGAAAAAAGAAAAAGAAAAAGAAAACAACGCGTGCCTCTATTGTCTTTCTCTGTCTCTCTGTCTCTGTCTCTCTCTATGTGTACGATATCTCTGATGCACACGATGTAACGCGTGCGATCCGCGACGCCAGCAGATCGCTTAAGAACACATCGTCTGGCAAATCGTGCGACATTTATATATCCCGACCGTGGGATCTTTAAAGTCGTGTACACAATCGTGCCTGAATCGTGTCCGCGTGTGCAGCAACATCTCGACGGTATCTCGCGGGAATCGTTCTCCCTACTGCTCTCCCTGTTTCGCGAGAACGAAATTAACACTAGACTAGAATTACCGACGACCGAAGCGTGAAATTTCCATCAGAGACGTTGAAACGAACGAAACGGAAAAGTCTTTATATAGTATATATAATAGTATAGTATATATAATATACTACAGTATATATAGTATATATAGTAAAGTGTAGTATAATATATAATATAGTGTAATATAGTACAGTATAGTATAGTATATATAGTGTATATAATATAGTATATATAGTATATATGGCGTATATAATATAGTATAGTATATATAGTATATATAATATGATATATATAATAAAAGTCTTTATATAGTATATTATATAGTACATAAACAGAGTACACAAGCTTTTATTTACGTATATTTTACGAAAGATCGTTCAAGTTTCCAAAAATATACTGTTTCATATCTATAAAATGTTTAACAAAAATATTCGAATGGTCATTTTGACCATTTTTTGGTAGTTTCCTAGCGTTGAAAACCCAGCTTCTGTCGGATTTTGTTTCCAAAGAGACGAACGACGTGTTTTAATAAAATCGAGAGATCTTGACGCGCGTCATCACGACGCAAATATTTATTGGACGTTATAGCGGAACGAGGCGAGGGAGGATCCCTATGGACTGAGGAAGAACCAACACCCAGAGGATCGGTGGAGAAACGTGACGATCGTTACACGCTGAGGGCACGAGACATTCCCGTGACGTAACTGGTAAATTGATTTAGTGACTTGCGACGACTGACTACGTCGTTTGTTTCATTTGATTACAAATCGGCTAATATTTGAGTTGATTGCGGAGAGTTCTTAGTTCCTGACTGGGGGGATTCTGCCTTGTCTAAAGAATTCTTACAGCGATTTGCTGACAGTTTCGATTTTTCAAAATGACACGATTGTAAGACTAATTAAATTAAATTATTTAATTAAATTAGTCAGTCAGTTTATCGTGAACAACTTAAGTTCAGAAGCAAAGAAAAAAAGAATGATAAGAATTTCACGAACTAAATTTTATAGATTGTCCTTATCGAATAGGATGTTTGGGAAGAAAAGCTGACAATTTAATAGATCGATCAGAAACAAAGAAGAAGTTTTTCTTTGTTATTAAATGTTATAAAATTCCCACTTCAGTATTTGTATTTCTTAATACAAAAAGAAACGAAATGTGTGTTCATGTCATCATTATTAAGTTTTATCGCACTCGTGAAACGTTATCGCGTTAAAGTGCTTTAAAAATTGTACTGAACGATCAACGAGTTAAGTACTCTGATTTATTTGCCCAAAAAATTAGGCAGATTTTTGAACAGCATTCCTATGATTTCTCATGAATAATAAACTCTGAACAGTCACTTGAGAAAGTATGAATCTATATTTTCTTAAATTTTCAAGAATGTCACAAATTATAATAATTGATAACTTCCAAAGAATTGATATCTCTAATCAAAAAAAAAAATAAATAAATAAATAAATTACTTTACATAATCTTAACGTGGTCACGAACGAAAGAACGAATTTAGAATAAAATGCACAGAAACGAAAGAAAAATGCGAAGCAGCATGAATTGCAGTAAACTGAAACAATACGAATCACCGTTTGTATTGTAATTTACCGTATCTCACGATAAGGAGACCCGGTGGTGCATTTAAGCAATGACGACGCTGTGAACAGTCATAAACTCGCCAAACAATGAATTTCTTTCATTCGTTTGCATTTCGCGATAAGCGCAGCCGTAACCTTGCAACCTATCCGTGAACCGCCTTTGATGTTCTCTTTTTCATCGTGCGTTCCAACGACGACACAGCTTACAGAAAAAAAAGAAGAAAAAAGAAAAATTGCAAGTCTGAAATTAAGGTTCAAACAACGATCTTTGCGCAAGGCTTTCAGCTAGAGCAATATTTCTTTTGCTAGACAAAGCTGCACGAGGAGAGGCTGCGCGTCCTTGCGCTACTCGTGGCACTTGAGGCCAATTAAAGCACTCGACGGGCTAATCAATTGTGCGGGAACAAGTCGTTTGCAAAGGCTGATGAAAAGAAGCAACGCTGCTAGAAGCATCTTCTCTCCCTGAATCACGATACGACAGTCTGTCAGTCTTGGCCATCTGAATGATAATTCTGAAAAATATTTTTAAACAATGATTAGATCCGTTGATTTCGAATGATCAGTTTCTGGCATGTCAGATTTTACCTAAATATTCCTTCCTTTCGTAGATATTATATACATATCACGGAGAAACTATTGCTGAGAAAAGTACATATGAATTTTTCTGGTAAACTTTAGTTTACCTTTTTTCAGACGAAAGAAGATATGAGATAGTAACCACTGAAGCATGTATGTGTATGTTATACAGCAGAGCGAGAAGTGATATCAGACAGTGGTTGGTCAGACAACGCCTGTGTTCTGGTTAACACTACTAATTACTTGTTCCAAATTCTCGATTCAATTACTATCAAGGTAATTACGTACAAAGGTATGTTTGTGAGTATACTGACGATAGGTATCTGATAATAGATGTTATAAAACGATTATTTACTCGCGTTTTCCTCCAGTTGATTGCGAGGAATTGAACAGGGAGGCGACAAGAAGTCGGCGAGGAATTGAAGATGTTTCAACGTCACTGACTGATGAGCAACGAAGATTAGTACGTATCTGGTTGCGTTTATCGGGCAGCTGCAAGCATTAGAAAAACGCGAGCGTACGTGGATCCTTGAAGCATTATAATAGTACGAGCGATAACAGCGACAATTTTACTGCCGGAAATTATTTTGAAAAAAAAAAGCTTAGAAATTAATATACCTCTGAATTAATATACTTCTTTCATCTTGAAACTAAAACAAAAATAGTCGCACGTGTCTGAGTCGTTTTGTACATCGTTCGAAACCCAGGCAGCTATAATTTAACGCGACTTGGAATAAAACGTGTCTCGCAATTAGTCGTTCTAAATTCATCGGCGGTTGAATCGCGTTGATTGAAGAGATCAAACGCGGTCCAAAGGTGTAAAGGGGAAACGTATCTTCGAAGAGATACTGTTGCATCTGTCATTTATCTCGCGAGTCACGTTGTTGAAAAATGTTGGCACGTTGTCCAGGCCAATGAGGAACAGAAACGACAAAGTGCTTTCGTTCAATTCAATTTGATATACGCCTCACCTCTGCGGGTTATGAGGCAAATCTATAAGACGAGTACACAACAAAGATTTATCTCTTCACAATGTTTATCTCTTCTTCTCAGAAGTTTGGCTAAGATCGCTGATGATCTTTAACATCTTCTCAGTTAGAATTGGATTGACAGTTTGTCCGTTGAAAAATTGGTAAAATTCAACCGGGATACAATCTTACGCTTTCCTAAGGTCGAAAAAAAGAGAAGAAAGGAAATTAACGACGTTTATTCGTTGATTGAACGAGATTAAATTACATTTTATCCGATTTCTTTCTCTGTACCTGTTTGCTTCTGTTCCAGATCGTTTGCAGCACCTGTTGGCAAGATGAAAAAGACCCGTAACTGCGAGCCAATCCCTGTGAGAATAGGGACGGAAAGGATGCCGCATTTTGTCTGTTATAATTTAGTAAGTTACTCCTCTCATTCGTGTATTCCATGGAAACCAGATCAATATCAGAAAATACTCTCATATTCTAGGTTGATGGAGTCTCATCGTTGAGACACTGAAATCACTTATTTGTCGATACGATCTCTGCATCATTGATCTACATCCTCGAATTCACCTAGTGCAATTTATCCACACTTTCTACAAATTTTGTTCTCCTCCCCCATTGTTTTCTCGCCCAATTCTCGAGTGTTTCTGCAGTTTGTTACTCTGTTTCGATTCTCTGTAACAGATGGCAATGACTTTCCTTTTTATTTCTTCGAAACTTTCTATTAGAAAATGTTCTTCACTTCATGCTCCAACCTGAATCAACTAAACACTAATTGTTTCCTTTTGCGCGACACTTGGACCACGTGCATCCTTCCAATAAAATCACGAACTTCGCACTTACAACAAAGTGACTCGCACGTGTTACGAATTGCACAATACACAGCAATTTATTTCTCGTTAGCACGATTTGCCACGGTCGTCCAACAGTAAACCGATTTGCATTCACACGTTGACGTTAAACTACCTTTCCTCGTCGCAATCTCACTTAGTCTCGTTTCAGAAAATCAATCTTTTTATCCCATCTATTCTCAAAATCAAGAATATCGCAAACTTTTGTAGCGAGAAAATTTTTGTGCTTCTTGTTAATAACAATCCCTAATTCCTTCCACAATGTTTTCTTACAACAACCAATCTGGTACACACGTTCAAAACATGTAAAGTCAGTCAGACAGTTTGATTTTGTCTACACTGGTCTAACTTCGGTCCAACTTTCAGATGACCTAATATCGAGGCAGCTCTAACGAATGTATCTGGAAGCAATGGACACCAATGGACGAAAAGACACGAGCAAACGTTGACTGTCCCTCATCATTTCGTTCTTCATATCTACGGAAAGCAGCTCGAGAAGCAAATAAAATAACGCAGGAAAGATAGAAGAACGAATCGAGTCTTCGAGGGGGGATTCAACTGTGTGTCTTAATTGTTCAAGATAATTGTCTCCTACATTCTCTGCGAGGATTCGTAATTTTCCTCTGTGAGAATTCGATAGGGAGAGTTCTCTTTTTTTTCTTTTTTCATGCAAGTTCTCTTCCTTATAATAAGAATCCTTTTTTCTTTTATTAGATTTGTCAAATAATTTGGGTCGAAGTTTCTAAACAACCTATCGTTCCACTTAATGATTAATTTAAACTGTCTCTCTTCTCGTGAAGAACTCGTACCTATTGTTTAACAGATAATCTCTTAATTCTCTATATTTTCCAGACAGAAATCGTTCCTCGCAGATATTCAATGTCGGGACTGTGAAGCTTCCTACGGAAAATTGTCGTCTTATTTCATCATCGCTTCTATTTTCGCCAGCTATTACCAGGCGAGAATCGACGTTTTATTTTGTGGAAATTGAACATCGAGAATCTGATCTCCGAGCTTTGGGGAACTCGTCCCGCTCTCGCACTTCTCTCTCCCAGAAGTGGAAAACTTTTGCCTTTCTTCTCTCTATCTTTTGAAAGGAAGATTATACCCCATCATCATATGCTCTGCAACGAATCATAAAATAATACATTTCACAATAGCTTTGCAATTTTGTCTTTCAAGTGTCAATATCTTTTTCTTTATTCAATTAACCGGCACGATATTTCCCTCGTGAATGTAATATGCAATATTTAACGTATATTTTAATACGTTGACGTATCTTTATCATCCACGTTGTGCTCCAGTTACATTCAACTTACACAGATCCGGTCTGATCGATCGTTGTGTACAAGTTGTTGGGATCATTGCCTTCCATTTCTCGTTCCACAAGCTCGACAGTGTTTCTACCGCTGTTTTTCGATAGAGAATCGAAGTTAACACGTACTTTGACACTGGGTCGCTCGTTTTTTCCCCGCAAGTTTCTTCGAATCCTGCCGTAATCGCTGAAAATGAGGATACACGTTGACCGAAACACGATCACCGATCAACCGCCGATCGAGTCTGACCATTCAATGTTGTTTTCACCAAGCACAACAATATTTCATACCTCGTCCACTTTATACGATACTTATCGACTGTTCTGCCCATACAAATAGAAAGAAATATTGATCATATCTTATCAGCAACGTGTTGCACAATCGGAAAGTTATTTCGAAACTCGAAACAAATCGTGCTGTTTGGTATTTCTTCAATACAGTGTATCCTCTTGTGCATCATCGTGCCAAACAACTTTCATCTTGAAGCATTAAACTTGTTTTGCTGATTTATCTTTATTTTTGTATCCTCCTTTCTTTCAATGTCTTTCCTCGTGAATATCACTTGTGGTAACTAATCGTCGCCTGCGATAAAAATGATAATTACTCGGTGCTATCGATTCAATTTATACTTGAAGAACCAAATATTCGAACGTCATTTATTTTCGGGCGGTTAGGTATTTATGTTCAGAGAGTGGAAACACGCAGATATCTTGTAAAACGTCAGTGTAACGTACGTGTAACTTCGTTTCACTCGCAAAATATCGGATATTTTCCATCGTTTAAATTTCACATAAAACGCACAAATCTTCAGTGTCCATCCTCCATAACGATTGACAATGTTATTTAATATCATGCAAGAGCATCGGATCTGAGATTGCAAAGTAATTCAAAGTATTACACTGAATCAAATAAATGGTCAATTATCTACTACCACTGATAATTCTGCGATAATAACGTGGTAGCTCATGATAGATATGATATCAAATAAGAAGCAGCATATATTCAAAATAATGGGAGCAAGGATGGTAAGATTTTGACCGTAAATACAAGTGCAACTGGTCTATAGCTGTCTTGCAAAGTGATATTCCATTAAAATCACTTGGACAGACTTTGAGAAATTGATATTGCATAAACTTCACATTTGGCCGCATTTGTTGTTATGGTATCTTCTTAACGCTAGAACAACCGATGATCAAGCCATATTAATTCAACCATATTAATAAACCATATTAAATTTCCATCAGAGGCATTAAAGCGAAATGTAACAGGATAACTTTGTAATATTAAAATGGAGTACGCAAGCTTTTATTTGTACATTGAATGAAAAATTATTTAAATCACTGAAAATGCACTGTTGTTTCACATCTGTTTAGTATAGATAACCATAATCTTCATTGAATCTTAAAATGGATGTTCAATTTTAACTCTTCCATAGTTCTATATTGAAATTTAAGATTAAGCGAGCAAATTTCACTCATTTACAGTGAGACAAAGTTGTTGTAAAAGGCGGGTAAAGAGGTGTAAATGTTAAATAATTCATATTAGCCAGAAAAATAGTCAATTGAAGCCAGGTTGGGTAAAATATAGTCCGGCCTGGCACCCAATGACATTCACGCCCGATAGCTATCGCGTAAAAGCATTTTTGGCATCATGTTGCTATGCTACGATCCCGATCGTTCACTATCGTTAAACGATTACCATTAATGACTCACGTCGGTGGCACCGATTCGTCGGCATAACGATTAATTTCATTCAATCGAGTCTGAGCAACCGATTAACTATAATAATCGCGAGAACTCTGAAATATTCGTATAATTAAAAACTCGCGTGCAAAATTAGTTAAACTGGTCGAGGAACGTTTGACATTGAGACACATTGTATAATCATGCGAGGACACGATCAGATCTCTCACATGAAAAACTCGTGCCGCCATTCTGAACAGATTGATTCGACGATTGCGTATAAAATTAATAAAAACACTTTAGATAAGTAGATAAAATACCTATGATCATCGTCCCTTCTCGAACTGAACGAAAATATACATACACAATAGTGTAAATGTTACTAAAATTATCAAACGGCATAAATACTTCCAATACTTTTCAAAATGTTCAAAAGTACGAATGCAACAATAATAATGATATCTACTCGATAAGATAAAGTGATTATGACAATATGTTATTGGATCAACACACAGTAATTCCAAATATACGTTCCTCGAAACGCTGAAATTTTATTTGTCTCACTGTGATCGTGATAAAATTACACGAAAGGGGGAGGGGCCCCTAAGAGTCTTAGTACGTCAGTGTGGAGAGACATTGTGTGGCGAGATTAATCCTACGCGATGATCAACGAGCACATGGACCGTGAATCTTCCACCTGGCATCGACTTCACACCCCTTTCGTGTGCCACAAAGAGAAGAACGTTGAAGTTCGATTCGTTTTCTGGCACGCGTTGCGCGCAGATTTCGAGGGAATGGAGACGGATAAATCACTGTCGCACCCAGTGTTCGCCGTACATTGGCACACCGTCGAAGGTAAACGAAAATAGTCGTGTCCCTCTAACGTGTAAAACCTCTAGCACACATAGGAGTGTGATCAACGACGACGAATCGTTGTTCAAGAAAGAAAATGACGACGGCTGGTGAGACGAGAGATGTATGATTTGAAGATGTGATCACAGGCTTGGGGAACATTTGTGGAACACGCTTTCTGAATATGTACACCTTCCCGGCTAACACACGATTCCTATTGATTTGAAACGGTTTGAACCTGCAAATACAACATGTACAGAGATTAGAAAACCTTTGATCAAAGTCAGAATGCCAGAATTTAACCAATTGTCAACTGTGTTAATGAACGTCACAAATGACACCATATCTAACACTCGTACATCACACGTTTCTATGGATATAAACGATTCAAAATAGTTTCGCAAGCCAATTCAGGTACTTACACGCAAGGTTGCGTCGATTCTTGGAAGCGTGAAATGTTAGAACATCGGCCTGCAGTTGGAATTAGACATGGTTGAATAATTGAGACAGACGTGTAGAAGAGAGTGGAGGGACAGGAAGTGGCCTGTGATTAAATCTATATCTGAGTGGTTAATCTATATCTGAGTGGTTATTTGGGATCGTCAGGATTACGTGCAACGTGGAACGTTAGATCACGTAGAGATACTCCGTTGGTAGAGAATAAGTGGCTCGATGATACATGGCTGTGCTTATTGCGATGTTGCATACGTGGCTATGTTCTGAGCTTCTAAGCTTCTCAGAATCACTCGTATCTCTAAAAATGTACCATTGGCAAATCTATAGAATTTCTGTGAAAAGGTTTGGCCATTCTGATTATATTGGGATAAATTATATACATGGAGACAAGACATAAGAGAGGCACGATACCCAAGAATTTCTTGGAACGTGAGCTGATGCACAACGACTTGTTATAAAAAAAAAATTACTGTTCTAGGTCACGAAATGTCCGCAGTATCGGGTATTGATCGAATTCTACTCAACTTGACAAGCACATGACACAAGCGTGTCGTATGAAATTGTGCATGAAAATCCAAGTTCAGTCGTACTCCCTCGATTATTTCGAGTAACATTAGACACATCTCGCATTTGCAACTATCGGACATTCATACGTATACACGAGGCACAGGAAATTCAAACGGAAATGTACTAATCTCAAATATCTCGGAACGAACTGTAACTTCATGGGAGCGATTGCCAGGTATCTCGCGTTTAAATGTTTACACAGTTGTAACGAAATCAACGACTGTCACGAACGAAGCGAGCTCGACGCGCAGAAGATTCTTTGAAACTCAAGAACTTGATTAGACAAACGAAGAGAAGACAATGGAGGAAAGAGGCAAATCGGCCAAGCGTATTTCTGGACGCGTCAGAAAAAAACCTCGACGTTTCAGGGTGGCTCGCCTCATAATGTTTATCTGGTAAGAGGTACCAAATTCAATCCATCATCCAAAGAGAGGAGACAAGGAAGTAAGATCGAAAAATCTCTTGTCCCCCCCCATCCATTGTTTCTTTCTGCAATGTAAAATACTAAAGCAACGTCGCACTCGATAATTTATATCTTAGAGTATCTCATAAGTATATCATTGGGATCTCTTGCTTTGATTTCATTACCTCGAAGAAACGATGCTCTAAATGACCCTTCAACAAAGTGAACTGAATCCTCCGATACTCTCCATGGGCGGAGACCGGCTTCGAGCCCTTACTCGTTGGCGATTCACTCGAACTTTTTCGACTTTTCAATCGAAGGTGTGACATTTTCACTTTTCCCTCGGTCAAACTCGTTGTAGTCGATTCTTATCATCGGCGAATCATTCACTGAATTTTTAATCACACAAGCCTCGCACGTTAAGCAATTGTTTGTTCGAAACACATCCAAAATAAGGAGAAGTCACTGTTAGCAATTTTGCACGACTTTCGTTCAACCTGTTAATTGGAAAAAATATTGATACATATGTATAAATATT
Organism: Tetragonisca angustula; assembly: GCA_036937485.2. Classification (NCBI taxonomy): domain Eukaryota; kingdom Metazoa; phylum Arthropoda; class Insecta; order Hymenoptera; family Apidae; genus Tetragonisca; species Tetragonisca angustula. The sequence continues at coordinate 215,016 of JAWNGG020000127.1, read as the reverse complement.
AATGCAACATTTTTGTGGGAAATTAGTTGGCTGTGTCAGAGACACTGTAAGTAGAACATAAGACTTACACTCCAGGAAACGATCCAGAGAAGTGTTTCATTGTTGGATAACATGTTTTGCGTTTGTTGCATAACAGTTTCACATGCGATAAACTCAAATACGTATGCAAAATTTCAACTCGAGAACCGAATCAGAAATTCAAATGCGAAAAACGTGCTTTCATCTTTTTAATCGAGAAGGAAGAATTACCGATGCGATTCTCGACGTAATAATTTATCTTTTCAAGGATTCTTTGTTGCATCGTTATATTTGCCAAATTTTTAATATCGTGCCAGAAGGAATTAATTGAAAACTGACTTGGTCGATTCAAAGCAAGGAAAGATCATAAGAAAATTTTCCCATTTAGTGCAGTCATCAACGATAAAAATTGTCAGTAAAATATAGGTAAACATGTTCCGTTCACAAAAGCAACACGTCATTTTTCATTCTAGTTAGGCTTGTTCGAACAGATAACAAAATTCAAAAGGTTACTTTTATTTTTAATGCTTAATCACGCTCATTTGTCGAAAGGCGAGATTGCCATATCAAATAGCCTAATAATAAAACGTAGAACGCTCGAGAAGAAATCAATGGATCAGCTGATTGAGTACGCGACCAGTCTCTCCTATACTTTCACTGAAATATCTTCTTGCAAACAGAAAAGAAAGTGTACGCGATTTCATCGATAATCCAATCTACCGGTATCGGACAATTTTTCAATCATCCCGCGATTATGCTGTTCTTCAGCTGAGTGGTTGATAAAATGAAGATAGGGAACGATGTAACACACTATTGGCTCGTTCTTCCAGCCCGTTTTCACTTTATATATATTTGTACGTCTACCGAATAAAAATTTCTTCGAATGAAGTTAAATAAATTCGAAATACTTAGCTCTGAGTTCAAACGAAATAATTTCCATTTATTAGTCGTACGGTATAAGTCGTACGTACCATTTTCTTTGATAATTGAATAAATGAATAGAACAAAGTGATTTCTTTTTCGACGTGTACCTTACGTATATCACACGTTCCTTACTTTTGTAAATGAAAAAATGTATCCAACAGCTTATCGTTAAACATGCCATTACGTTGTAAAAGATACTGCAAAGGAGACATATTCGCTATCGTAGAAGTTGTCACTATCGTTTCCTACTAGCTGTATCTCTGAATCATTCGGTCGTTTCAAAGAATGAATTACAATTCCAAGGTAACAACAAGCGTTCCACAGTCTTCGAAAACGTGTTAATAACGAATCGTCCTATAATCTTCTGTATAATAATTTGAACCGAGTCCCAAGGACAATTATCTATACTTAGTATTCTTTCACTTTTAGGTTCGACTCGACAATACCGGCCAAACTCCACTGTAAAAACTTCCGTTCCAAGTGAATAATCAAGATTTGCTAGCTGATAATTCTTACATACTGTTACGATAAAAATTGTTGCTTACGTTTCGATATTCGTGTACTTAAATTTTTGTATATTGTTGCGAGAAATATTTTACGAGAAGGAAAGCTTTCGTCTGACGGGACTAGTTTCTATCTGAGAGTTCATCTCTTTTCTGAAAAACTTTCTCTTCAATTTTCTTTTTCATCGAGAGTCTTCCTCAGCACTCTGTTCACTTGTTGTAAGATAAGATTCTCTAAATCGATCCGACTTTTCAATAACTGACTCTCCAACAACGAATACAATCGACGACAAAGTGATTTCTTCATTTCACGCGTATATTTATTTTCGTTCTTGCAAACTTTTCAAAAAATTTTCTTTGCTCGATGATTTCGTAATGAACGATACTCCAGTTTCGTGAGACATTCCACTGCAAAATGAAAGAGAGATGAAATGATTGACACGAACGATTTACATAAAAAAGAAAACCTTTGGAACACCTGCGTTTCAAGTGAACCGTGACAACAGTCGGACGCACACTGAATTACTCGACGTTGGATCAGGATTTATTAGCATTCACAAGAAGAGAAGTTAGAAGACGAAGTGAACGACCATCGCGCACTACTTACTTAAAAATTTTAGAAATACGATCAAAAATCTCAGACATGGATACTATGGTACAACATTAGTAGGTACAGCTCCTGTTATTGTAAGCCACAAAACTGAAGATCACAGGAAATAACATGAATTTACATTTGTTGATTTTCAAAATTTTTCCAAACAACAACTGGGTGAATTAAAGAATTGGAAATGTTACGATTTAAAATGCAAAGAATCCTCTTATAAAGTATTACGTCCAGATATCGAACATTCGATTAATCTTTCCTAATTGATGCAATGGACTGCGTTAATGTTAATGAACACAATTTAGTCTCTAGTAGGAACGAAAAGATGCGTTCAAAGAAGGACAGAACCACCAAATAAATAAATTATTACGCCCAATTCAGACAATTAACCGGCTAATCTTTTCCAATTAACGGCGCAACGAACGATCACTCGACGCAAGCGGTGTATTCTTATCAAATAACATTACCAAAACAATGCGTAAGTTCAAGTTTGCGAACGATATAAGTCACTATATCACGTAATCACCGAAAAAAATTCAAAACCGATCGACAAGATATAATAAAGCCAGATCAATGCGATAAGGAATTACACGGAAGTACCATTTTCACGTGTTTCAAGCAAAACAAACATTAGAAACTCGATGTACAACGAAATTGTGATTCGAGTCATTTTTCATGATCAACGTTACGCGAAAACTCGCGTCACTTTTCGTAATATCGAACTGGAGCGAAAAGAGAAAAAAGAACCCACGGAGGAAACGCAGTGACAGAGAAACGGCGGAAAAAGTAGGTTCCGAGGGGCAAAGAGCCGACACTAGCTGACACAGAACTCGATCGTGCTAACATCCTTCGCGTACTGAGACACGAGAACAATTAACCACGGGCCACGATACCTGGCTCATGTAGGCGATCCACGTGGATGGATCATCCTCTTGCTATCGTTTGCTGGCGGTGCTCGAGAAAACATAAAGAGTGGGATGACTGGAGTGGATTTATGCGCTCGTCTAAAATTGGAAGAGCCTTCTCTCTCTCTCTCCCTCTCCCTCTCTCTCTCTTACTCGCTCACACACACTCTCTCTTTTCAATGATGCACGATCATCGTCCCTATGTCTGACTATGGTCGTTAACGGTAACCTTGCTGGATCAGCTAACTCAACTGAGGCTAATGTCATAATTTTCTACGCTTTAATAGATTCTTCAGGAATCTATTAAATAGTTTACCGAGAAATGTGTCCGGGAAATTCGCTTATTTCTGAAATGATGCTTATTGTTAGCTAGAATAATGTAAATGAGGAGACTAGAAGACGCTTTTTATCTCGTTGTCTTACGGATTATCGCAGTAATCCATTAAGCTTCAATTTTTCTTTATTGCAATCAATTTATTTCTCAGAATAAAAATGTCTATTATGTTGACACATGTTCTTCTTTTATTTAGATAAGTTATTTCATGTATATATTTCAATAATGAGTTTACTTTTGTACATCTTTTCTCTTGTTTTGATTCCTAATGGATTACCAAAGGGAAAACCCTTTCTCTTGACCTGCGAATACACATATAGTTTGTAATCATTTTCTTTCAGCAAAAGTGTGCTAATCTCCTTTGACCTCTGCGAACTTCTTCTACAAAGCTTTTAATAGATGTATGTTATAACTACTTTGAAAACTAGATTACAAATATTTTTTCAGCAACTTCGGAAATCTTCTATTCACGAGAACAACTATTAATTTGTACAGAAAGTTAAAAGATAAAATATATAATAATAGAATTAAATAAGATCTTATAAGAGTAAGCTGTTATCTATTAATTATCAAGCGTTATAGAATGTTTTTTTTTATTCTAGCACTGTTCAGTTTCTGAAGTGATTGAATAAATTGCAACGTAATTCCACCCTTGACCTTTGCATGAAATTTTCCCCATGACGTATATTTTAATTTATAATTACATAACAGATTTTGCGTAACGCATGGTGTAGAATTCAATGTCATTGCAAGCTGGATACTCTCCAAAGAAAATTCCACGATTTCGTGGCTCTAAATACACTGTGCAACTACCCTTGAAATTTTTATAATAATAAAGTCGACCTATTTAAATTACTTAAACTTCAGCACTTTAACACAGAAGAATGTAATAGATATATTGTGTATGTACTATTATATTATCATGTTACTTCTAAAAAAACAAATGTATAGAAGACATTGCTGACAATATGAAAGCAATTGTTCAAGAAAGATCAGATAGGACGAGTGGGCAATTCAATAGATTCGCCCTATTTACTCTTAATGGTAGAAAGCGACAAGAGCATTGGAAAAACAGAAATACACAGAGAAAAGTGCTATTAGCTTCGTGAATTATTAAAATTAATCATTAGGCAAAATTCCAATTCTTAATTTGTCAGAATTTGGATCATTTCCCGCAATTGTATAGTGCTGCAGTCTTCTCAAATTCGTGCTTTATCAATGAATGAAAGAAAAGATAAGGACAGATTCATACATGCATACCTGCTTGAAAGTAAGGTTTTATCGAGCAACTGTCTAAATTTTTATTTACTTGATCTGCTTAGAAAAAGGTTTTTAGTATTTTCTGCCTCATTAACAATAGATTTCCAATTTCAACAAGTCATTCTCGTGAACCTTCTTTATTTTTAATATGTCACAATTCAATGCGTTTTCATAAATAATTTCTTCAACGATGAAACCTAAGTAAACATTTTCTTTTTAATACAAATATGTTTCAAAATCATTTAAACGTGTTGAGATTTCGTTTACCTACCATGAAAAAAAATTTTTAATATTTTTAGTAGAGAGAGATTCCTCAAAAAAATATTCGATAGTCTCAGAATTTAAGTACTGTACATTCAGTACTTCACATTCATTTCTTGCCAATTGGTGAAACATGAGTATACTATTTATTAAAATGAGTAGAATATGTGTCAATCGAAACTAACTCTTACCAAATGAACAATTTAACTAAACAAAGTTATTGGGTGCAGATATCGTAGAACAAGATGAAAATATCTTCAATAAGAAAATATTTCTACTTCAAAACACTTCAACTTTCATTTCATTGCTAAAAGATTTCCCAGAAAATCTTACATTGTCTTCAAAAATGATCTATTATCGACCAACTAACTTTCTGCTTGTTAATTATTCATCGAATATTATATCTCTGAACGATTTTCTAGAAGGATAAAAAAAAGAAAAAACGAACGACAAGATGCGAGTAGAGCAACAAGATTTGGGGATGAATTTCTGGGCGAAATTCGGTCACGCCGCTGACGACGATTCGCTTGGTCGCCGTTTCAAATACATAAATATAAATAAGTAGGGCACGGAGGATTTTCAGATAATAGCAGATGAATCGAGACCGTACGTACTACGGCGTTCCGTGCCAAGTCGCCGCTACACTCGTCGCATTCTTCGCGGCTTTGTGAATCGAGTACACAAATTTCGAGAGATCATCTTACAACACATGTATGTATGTATGTATGTATGTATTCCAAGTTATTTTCTTACGACTTCAGAACATAGATCTGCGTCGACGAAACGTTATTCCAATGATGTTCACATAATTTTCCATCAACGTGGTGTATTTTGTATAATGGTAATTGATACTACTGTATCATCTGAATTAGAAATCACAATAGATATAATCATAGGAAAAAGAATTAATATCCAGTTTAGATAATTTTGATCAAAAAGAATCAGATCAATGATCAATTTCTTGGTTACCGACAACCATTATCCATGATGGAAATTGCTTTCAGTTACGAATAAGCATAATCGACGCCACAATCTCATTTTTGGTAACCTGTAATTGCAGAAATAAATTGAATTATTTTACCACGTGTCATTTCATCAGAATTCAATGCGTCGAGCCGATTTCGTTCGAAAACTTTGAATTATACATACAAACCGGCCAATTCGTTTTCTCCCCTAGTTAAACGACTTCCGTTTACCGTCCTACAATGCGAGATGTCGGAAACCTTTAAGTTTCGACAAAAATACGTGATTTCTGTCCAAATTTATCTTCAAATTCGATGTAACGCTAATGAAAATTCAGTTATTTCGGTTATTACGTTACCACGTAATAATGCCGACTGCGCATGCGCACATTTGAAATCAGTTACGAATATTGTGTGTGTTATTTTACCCAGCTTAAATCCGAATCGTATGACAGCCACATCCGTGGATCTGGCAGCCACGCGTTCATATTGTTTAATGACACGTTGACTTCAATGTTGAAACATAACACCAACACCAAAACTTATTGGCACTAAACGATCAACATTCACGGCGACGTCGCGCCGTTTCGCGTTGTAAAAGCGTGCCCACCGGGCTCAGACGAGCCACATTCGATTATATTTACGCGAGAAAGCGGACTAACTTGATCACATCAGGAGGTTTAACCTCCCCATTAGAAAATAAGTAACGGGTATTTCCAACGAAATCTTACGTTCGCGCCAACGATTTCGTTGTTCCATGAATATACGATGCAATTACCATTGTATATCGGCTCTTCATACTACGTATGCTTTCGACGATTAACGCCAGAGGGTGGTATGTTTTTCAAACGTAATGTATAATCTGATCTTGTAAATATGTACATAAAAGTCAAAGAAGACATCTGAAGGAATATAAGTGCGAAAGAAAACTGTGGAGAATAGCAGGATTAATTAACACGTTGAACAGCCACTGATGATCTATTTTTATACGTATTTTAAAATAATTAAAACAAGATAGATGTATCATTTACAAAGAACTTAAAGTAACTAGAGTAAGTAACTAGAACGAAGAATACACTTTCGTTGTACTTCATTGCAATGTAATATCAATTACAACGCAATATTAATTAATATCTAATTTATAATTAAAAATTCTGTTTCATAGAAATTAAATATTCTGTTCCATAGACAAAACGTGTGGCAGTCAACGTATTAATAAAGATTAATGTACAATTTGTTGTATTGCCATTAATGAAACAAGAAGCGATGGTGTTTAATAATTTTTCATGATACAAGTACATAAATAGATCAATTAAGAACGTTTGAAACAATATTCCCATATAAAATTACAGATGGAAGTACATTTGATCTATATAGATGCATGTTAAGTATGAATGACATGATAGTTTTGTTTCACGTGAATATCGATCTTCAGATACACTTTGAGAGCGTACAATATATAACGTGGATAAACGTGGAAATGCAATGTACAAATAAATTTCTGTACATGTTAATATTATATATTTAAGAAATAAAATTATAGTCGTATCAAATCTCCATCTAGTAGCTAAATAGTTAGCTATCAGTAGCGCTTTTCATGTTATTGCAACTTCATATATACTTACATAAACATTTACCTTTAATTAAAAAATTGTCGGTTCGTACTAAACAATATTTTATCTAATAATTTTTCTTTGAAAAAAAAAAGTTTAGTTTCTAAATAACGGTATATTATAACTTCAAAAATCATTATGCAAATTGATATATACTGATCTTTAACTACCTGTAGGAAGTGTAAGATTGTAAAAATACACACGAATACATTATATGCAAAGATGTGCGAATAGTGTAGAATATTTAGTTGTTTTCAAAAGAACATGAATTTGCATAAATAATTATTAATGTCGTTATTAATAATTTCGCACAATGGAAATAAACTATAGCAATAACATGAAACGATATATTACGCACATTAGTATACTAATACCATCGATCATCAATCGATGATTTTAAAGTATCGATCCAACTCACCAATTAAACAAAAGATCGATTCCCCCGGATATCCGTCGTCGTCATGTATGATATAAAACTGTAGTTACTCAATCTAGAAGCAATTGCACAAAAGATCGATCATTTTAAACATATCGATAAAAATCGAATTTGGAATTAAAAAATGCAAAAAGAATTCTAATTTGCTTTAGGTATGTATCAACACATGAAAATTGCTTATTATAAAAAACGTAATGCAAAAGAAAGAATAAGGAGATACTTTTAATTTAATCATGCTACGACTGTGGAATTCTTATATCCTGTTTTGTTCGTTTTAATGAAAAAAAAGATCTCAAATTTACTTTCAAGAATAACTAATGTATAAATCTTAGAATCAAGTCACGTATTGACGATTTTCTTCGTATTCATCTGAAACTTAAGAAATGTTAAAAAGATTGACGATTCGGTTTGAAGACTGTAGCAGGCTTAAATCTCAAAAGAAAGTGTGGAAAGAAAGTACACGTTAGCACGTTAAATAAAAAAAAAGTCAGAACGACCGCACTTCTTTGTCACTTTCTAACGTGTTTCGGTTTCTGCGAAACGATTTCAGACTACACAGGAGTAGCGAAAAGCTTTTTTGTCGAGAAGATTCTAACCTCACCTGAGAGCGCACGATAATTTCCAAGGCAGCCGAATTCCGCTATTCGTTGATGTAGACCACCGGACAGTCAATTAGAAACGACATTCTATAATGTCGTCGCTCACATCTCGTCAATTAAACGACCCAGTGAATTCGTTCGGTCACACGGTAAAATCGTGAACACGGAAATGTTACTCCGTCGTCTTTCATTTAACGTACGTAGCGTCACCCACCAGATGGCGCTACAGACATCGAACAGCTGATTTCTCATGCACGTGCGCCATGACTAGGACAGAACTATGATTACAGCAGATGTACATATGTATTCTGGTCAATTATGGAAATATTTGAAAATTAAAATGTATATTCTTATGAGAATATATGTATAGATTCCATAGTTTTGATGCATCAAATTTGCCACGCATATAACTATAGCCTAACGCAAAGCTATGTAATAATAATTGCTCAATCCAAAATTTGATTCATCAAAGATCAAAATTCCATTAATGCAATATTTCATACGTTTTTGTCAACTTACATTATTGAATTTTACTTGGAATCCAGATTCCAATTGTTGGAAGAATATCAGAAATTTCAAATCTTATAAATTTACAAAGTTCCATAAGTACTTATGTGTATCTAATAAAGTCAAGATATTAACAAAATAAAGTTCATCAGCTTGGTTTCTGAAATATTCGTCTAATACTCTTATTGATAGTAAAGCAAAAGTAGACTTAATTATAACTCAAAATTGGCAACTCATATGTCCTATCTTTCTTTCTTAATCTTCATTCTTTGTTTAATATCTCTACCATTATTCTATATTTTTGTTATTATTAGAATAAACATACCAAAAACAAATTGAAATATAAAATAAAGGTAATAGTATTATTTTTATCCTTGTTTCATAATCCTAGCTGCTTGTAAATGATTTCTGATATTACTTTATATTCCTGCTAAAATTGTACCAACAACAAATTCAACTATAAAATGAAATTAGTGTAACTTACAATATTCTCCTTTGTACAGAAAGCTCCATACTTATTCTGCAAGCCTATTAAAAAAGGATATTATTGACTGAAAATATTCGGACGAATCATCTAGCGCCCCAGTATTTCTTGGAATCGTCTTCGTGGTCCTGTCTTGAGATATGCAACAGGCAACAGGCAGCTATTTAAAGGTTTCATGAAAGGTCATCAGTAGTGAACCTTGTTCACAAGAAATGACAGCATACAGATTTTTTGATGCAAGTCATAATTAATCTATGTGTATTTAAATCCGTTATATTCTGTCTAAACTGTAAAATATAAAGTAACTATGTACATAAATACAATTTTGTACATGTATCTATAATAAACAATTCATTTTTTTATAAATAAAAAAATAAATATATATATTAAACATAATAAATATATTATCCACCCTCCAATTGTTTATACTATTATACATAAATTAGTTTATTAAAAGTAGAAGTTTTATCGATGTAATATTAATTTCAATATTAATTTAATATATATTTTTATATTGTATAATATATAATGACACTCGATTATTATTAATATTATAATTATATTTACACACATAACATTTTAATAAATGTAATTTGAAATTTTGTAGGCTTATTGTCTATTAAGATTTAGGTTAGTTTTTTTTTTCAGTTAGGTTAGTTTTCATATGTTATTGTGTCATCCACGTGCACTGCTTCTTGACAACTATCATGTCAGAACCACTACCATTGCCACAAAAAAAATTTTACAGACAACGTGCACACTCGAATCCCATAGCGGATCATTGCTTAGAATAGTATGTACTTATTTTCTATAAAAAAAAATATAACACTTTAAAAAGTTTAATTCTATCTATAAACTCATTCGTTTTCTGAATATAATTTCAGCCCTATTAAACCAGATTTAATGAATTGGAGTTCATTATATCCATTTTATTTCCCAACTAATAAAGAAGAATTCAAAGAAGAGAATATTTCACAGAAACATGTTGAGTTTGTAGATATTGGTTGTGGCTATGGAGGATTATTAGGTATAAAATTATCTTAATTTTATATTATACTGTTTTTTATGGTATTAATAGAATCCTTTTTGCAATAGTTACACTATCGTCAATGTTTCCTGATAAGTTAATTCTTGGAATGGAAATTAGAGTAAAAGTTTCTGATTATGTCATGGATCGTATAGCTGCATTAAGATCACAAAATCCTGGACAATATCAAAATATTGCCTGCTTGAGGACTAATGCAATGAAGTATTTGCCAAATTACTTTTACAAAGGCCAGGTATAACAAGGTATAACCATATTTTTAAACTTACAATTTTCTATTTTTATAAATGATTTATATGTTTGTAGTTGAAGAAGATGTTCTTCTTATATCCAGATCCACATTTTAAGAAGTCCAAACACAAATGGAGAATTATAAATAAGACACTTCTGGCAGAATATGCTTATGTATTAGCTGAAGGAGTAATGTATTTTGTAAAATATTATTTAAATGTTTTTTTACATCAATAAGTAACAATGAATATCATTTAAAGGCCATTGTATATACGGTGACAGATGTTAAAGACTTACATGAATGGATAGTGGAACATTTTCATGAACATCCATTATTTGATGATGTATCTAAAGAAGAATTGGTAAGACTTTGCTATTTATTACATATATATGAAAGTAAAATTGAACATTACCTTATAAAATATATTTTTTGTAAAGGACAAAGACCCTATTGTTGAAAAGTTATATGAAAGTACAGAAGAAGGTCAAAAAGTAACAAGAAATAAGGGATACAAATTTTTGGCTGTATTTAAACGTATTCCAGACCCATTAGAGAAAAAAATTAATTGACGTCATATGTATGTTTGTATATTTGTATATAAATAAAGATATTTTTTTTAATCATTCTGCGAAGGACACTCTAAATCCAGTTCTTAGATATATGTCGTCATTATCACTGTCATCATTGTCAGCAGCAACAGCAACATCACTACCATTATCATCATCATCATTATCATTATTGTTATCAAACTTAGATTTATTATAATCTAAAAAGAGATCATTTAAATAAATGATATTATTTTAATAGAGATTAATAAAACTACCTTCGTCTAAGTCTTTTTCAAGATCGGTTCTTTTTTGTTTAGGTAACATTTTAAGATAATTATAATGCCGTATGTCTTCATTGGGAATTAAATGTGTAGTTTTCAGAGAAAATTCATCGTGTATTACCATAAATAACATCTAAAAGGATGTAACTATAAAATTCATATTTTCATCTTAATTTTGTCATGTCAATTTTCTTGACAAAAAATTAATATGACAAGTAAACATTTTTTTTTTTACTTGTTCTAGTATTGAATCAATAAGCGATAACGGCGGAGATATGTATGATCTTCGTATTAATCTCTTTCGTTCCCAAATATTCATCATAAATTGCGTATAATACAAATTTCTTTCAGGAAATAATACGTTTTCAATTAGTTGCTTAAATCTTTTACTGTTAACAATATCCCTGAAAATTAACTTTAATGCCTTATTTTATAAAAATAAAATGTAGAAAGGTAATATTTACCATAACAAGCCTTCTAAAATAAATTTTATTATACAAAGCTCTTTCTCGCTTAAAACAATATGATTTTTACTATCATCAAAATAAATTATATTTGATGGAGAAGCTTTTAATTCTTTTAATAAGTCGATATTTATGCATTCATCTTCCACAGGATATACACTGCAACGTAAACTTAATGTTTTGTAGTATTGATCAGGTGGGTCAAGTATTTCTATCCATGATTTCTATGTAAAATCAACTCATAACATAATTTGTTTGCTGCAGAATATTAATTAATTAATTACCGTCGTATAAGTTCCTTTTTCTGTAATGGTGAATTGGTTTTCTAGTTCCTGGTTTAAAATAGTATGTTTAATAATACTTCTTTGATATTCCCGCCTTTTACTAGCGTTAAAAAATACACATGGTACATAAATATCGATTTGACAAGGATATTTTTTAGTAGAAATTTTTATTCTAAAACTTTGCACTGCTTTTGGATATAATATGCCCTTTCGAGGAAATACGTCGACGTACAGTATCTCCGATATGTCTTGACTAAAGAAATTTAACAATTTAGACATTTAAAAATGTTAGGAAGTTCCTACACATTTAAAAGTTTAAAAAGTACCATTTCCATTCATAGGCGAGTGCATCAAAATTTGAACTGTTATATACTAAAAGAATTTTAACGATGGAATTATGTGTAGACAGAAACCATACATTGATGCAATCAATACTAAAATACACAGGAAATAGTGGAGTTTTACAAGCACAATGAGACGGTATTGTTTTTGAAATACTGATTAATCTGACATCAGAAGTTGATTCCCCTTCTAGTATCAATTCTTCTGTTTTATCACCCATAGTTATTGGAACTGTTATCTAAAAGGTATAATATTAATTTTTTAATTTCAAAATTTGTTCGATTTTGTATACCAGTTGGTGTATACCTTATATACACCAAACATTCTTGGTTCAAACTTTAAAAGAAGAGGTACAGCTGTTCCACTTTTTATAGTATCATATTGTGTTAAACATGAAAAAATCTGACAACGATAACTTTTATTCATTTTGCAGATATTACTAATATCTACAGAATACGGCAAATCATTATTTGTAATATTGAATATCCAATTTACCTAGAATTTCATTATATTTTTTCTATACTGATATAAAGTACTATTTAAATATAAAATAAGAATAATATAAAAAAAATAATATAAAACTTATATTATATAAATAAAATTATACCCTGTACATTGCCCCCTTGTTTCCAAAATAAGTTTTTCCGAAATTCACGAGTGTAGAGCTTAAGAAATTATTTTGGGACTCAGACTCGGTTAAACAATCAATTATTACATTTAACATAATACGACGATCATGTCCAATATTTAATTCCCAACATATTGTCGTTTTTCCGACTAATGAGTAATGAATTTTCATACCAATCACGGTTTCTTTCTTTGACTGTAAAACATCATTAATTAGTATTACTTTTTTATATGTACTTAATTTAATATATTTTATATTATATAAACCTAAAAATAAAAAGATCATACTTTTAATATTTCCGATTTTATGTACATTACACAAAGATCTGTATGTACACAATTAGTTTCTGCATGTTGAGGTAAATAACGAACTGTTTTTACCATAGGTTTACAAGAACATGTTTTGATTCTTTTTGAAGCCAATTTAATAGGGAATGATGAGAGATTAGTCATTATCCATTCTATCAACATAGTTCCTTTATTTATGAGCATTGGGAAAAGATTGATATTTATAGTTCTTGTTTCTCCTGGCAATATGTTTTGTAGTACTTCATTTAATCTAAAAAAAAAAAAAATTAATAATAACGTACATCATATCAATTATACAAGACACATAAAAAAAGAAATTTACCTATTTACTTGCAGTCTCTCCCATAAAAAATGTTTGCTTATATGTATTGAACAATGCTGATTATATGCAAAAGCACATATATTTTGTACCTAATGCAAACATCGTATATAAACATTATTTTATAATTTTAACTTTTCATAGTCGAATAAATTTTAATTTTACTTTCATTGTTGGCAAGATACACATGCAGTGCACATTGCAAATTTGCACTGGATCTTGTTTATCTATTAATATATCTGATCGAAAATTAATTCTTATCAGATATTGAATTACAAATTCATAATACACTGCTGTACGCGGACTAATGGAAACCATAATTCTTTGCTGTGATCCTGCGAAAATCGTTTCTGATACTGGATGTAATTTAACATCTTCTTCAATATTTTCAAAAGGCCAGTTACGATGAACGCAAATTAGTTTATAATAAATATTTACTGAACTAGAATTAATAAGATCGAAATGCAACGTTTTGGTATCGTTATATTCCAACTCTCCGAAATGTAAGTTGTTTGGAATTGCCTAGAAAAAAAGATGAATAAAAGTAAAATTTTTCGTTTACTTTACTTTATTAAATCGAAAAATCATCTTGTATAAATTTTACCTTTAATAATCCTATTTTGCTACTTCCACGAACGCGTAGAATTGCGCAGCATTTCGATCCAACAGTTATTCCACTTTTTACGACAATTATAATACATTGTGCTTCAAAATCATAGTCTATATTTGGCACAGTTGGAAAAAAGGTGCATTCTTGATTTAAAGTTTCATTTGCATCAATTTCTCCATTTACACATTGCATATTAAATTCAGGTGGCAATTGATAAAATTGATATCTATAAATAAATAACTTAATGTTATTACGTATGTATGTATCTTACGCATTTTTTTTAATAAACAAATTGGCTTACTTTATTTTATGACGAGTAACATTTCTCATTGCAAATTCTAAAAACTGTTGACAACCTGACATAACTGATGGAAAATTTAATGTATTGTTATTGCTAAAAACAATATTTGCATACTCTGCGTATCCTTTAAAATCTATATAATGTTCATCTTTCATATTTCCATTAAAATATACTGTCCATCTTTCTATATAAATCTGTTCATTCTGAGATTTAGGTGTCATTTCAACCACAATTATTTGATAATCCCTGAAATTAAATAGTTCAGCTATTAATAACTTTTAATCAAATGGTAAATTCACAAGCGCATTTAGAAAATACATATCATACTGATAAATTACACCAATCATTGGTTTTACAAGAAAATAACTTGTCGATGGTGAAACAAATTGAAACATGAGAGGTAAATGTCCAAATTTTTTAATGAGGAAAGTAGTATAAACTGGATATGGTGGTACACATGGAGGCATTATTACAGTTTGAGGTATTTCATACTGTGGAATCCATCCATTTGATGTAACAGGAAAAGAATGACCTGAGAGATGTTTAATTTTTTTTTTTATAAAGCTTTCTTTATAAAGCTTTCATTTTTAATATATTTTAATAACTTTTATCATTAAGCTTTTGCATAATATGGTATTATACCTATCATTGTTGCAAATGTAACAAATGGAAAAGTAGAGAGCTTTTTATTTTCCGAAAAAACAGAACAAATCATCTTTCTTCCATACAGATTACATTTTATATCAGGATTAAATGTAAGTTCAAATAAAGCGGATTGCTGTGCATGGACCAACAACTCAGAAGGTGTTATATTAAAAATTTTATCAGCATCTACGACACAACAAATGAATTAAAAACTAATATTATAGGATGAACTGTGTGTACCTCTCTCCCAAGTAATTAGCAAATTTGAATAATTATGATTTGTGAGGCATATCGAATGAGGTATTCTTGGATTTATACTTTCTATATCTACATCAGCTTGGCCAAAATTAAAATAATGCTTTGACAACGATATTGGTGGGATATCCCCTAATCTACCAATAACATCTTTCATATACCCTTTAAAACCATCTTTTTCTTTCAAAAGATAAGTAACAGCATCTACGGTGCCTTTCTTAAGAGTTAACGAGCTACAGCAGCCATATAATTCTATAATAATTGGTTCCTATAGATTAAATAAATCTTTCGATAAAGTCGATAAAAATTATATATCAATATCGATCCAATTGTTTCATTTACTTGATATAAAATCAAAACAACCAAATAATAAGTATATCTCCCCTCTTTCGACGATGTAAACGTAATTGTAATATATTTATAAGACCAAGGATTGATAATACCGTATCTTGTGTCTAATTGAAATGACTTATGTCTCTCGTCTATATTAAACATAAAGGTCGCAGCAACATCAGAGTTATTCATTAATTTAATTCGCCTCTTAATCTCTGGATTCTCCATTGTACAACACATGAAAATCTTTCTCACTGAACAAGTTACTTGCGGACCTATTCGAATATACATATGTGGATGAAAGTTGTACATTTAAAACGTATATATAAAATGCATAAACAGAGAGACGTGAGATAAAATTTCACGATGAGTCATAAAGTGTATTTTACAAGTACCGATACTAGATCCATAAGTGATAATTTTCGTACATTCTGCGCTGCTATCTATAATTATAAAATAGTCAATGTTCTTTGAAAACGCAACGTGTGGCCGATAGCATATCTCGCATGAATAATTCTCGTCGGGTGTTAGAGTCCAAGTGTAAGAACGTAAATGAAATACGTGATCCAATGGATTCGTGATCGGATCCCTTTGAACTTGGTATATCTGTTCTCTCTGCAAATTTAATTTTCTTTCGTTAGACATCAACAAAACAATTTGTTGGAAAATCGGTGTATCTAAGAAGGTGGAATTACAAAGTTTAAATGTAAATAATTATTTATCTATATTTTTTATCAAGATCATAACCGTATATTTATACATGTACATATGTACATATAGATTGAGTTTAGATTAGTTTCTTCGTATATCTCAAACTTATTCAAAAATTACATATCTCGAGAACTTGAAACTTATTTCAAAAATTACGGATTATATGTACATGTATGGAATTAAGGGCGTTGACCTTGGTAAGACATGTGAAGGTCATTGGAATTTACAACGTGGACAACTTTATAACCATTCATTAAAATCTCCTCCGTACATCGATTTGTATAATTATAATTAATGAACCATGAATTTTTTAACTACAAGTTTTAATCTCCATGAACGTAGTTGAAAAAAAAGGGAGAGAGAGAATTCGAAGGTTACTATAAACTTTAGTTTCGCCTATAAGTTTCGCAGAAAAAAAATTCGCTTTAGTTCGGCAATTAGATACTGAACACACACTTACGTAAGACTCGTTCCATATATCTATCGTCTTCACCGCTGTTTTGCCAATTTCTACCTCACCGAAATCGAGCTTAATTACTTTCATCTTGCACGTATTTCACAATAAACGTTATCACCGTACTCGGAGAGCCTTCGAGAGCCTGTTCTCCTCGATCGCGAAACAGAACAACGATACCCTCCTTCCAACGATGTTTTCATTTGAAATCCGTCGAGTCGAGATTGTCGATCTCGATCTCGATCCCGATCTCGCGTCTCTACGTTTTTCTCGAACGCACCGAGACACATTCGTTTTGTTTTGATAGACGAAGAATGACGTATCTGTGCGGACAGTGAGTCTCCGAGCAATTTTTCGCGGAAAACGGTCATTAAAAACTGCGATTCCCCCCATCGTTTCGTACGGATATTCCTCGAAGGATTAGTCATAGACACTATTGGTTAATAATCGATGGTGGCCCGTGTCCTTTATGGATTTTTGACAGCCCTTGGAAAAAAATGGCCCGACGGAATGTCTTACTTCTGTGGTTGCTGTATCTCGCAAACAATTGCGTGAATTACAGTTCGTGCATGTCTCACAATAATTATTACGACGAATGTGAGCCTTTTTGAATAAAATGCATTCGTTTCCTTTCTGTCTATTATTCAGTGTTGTTATTGGGAAGGATGTCTAACGTACAATTTTTTTTTCTTTTTTTTAGATGGATTGGAATCGGAGAAGCTGTGCAATATACTTGGTAAAGTATCAACTATAGACATCAATACCAGTGCTGCAATCGTCCGGGCGAAACACATGCTGGAGCGATGGAATGTTCGCACGAATGTCTATTGCAAGTTCAAAGTTACAACAGCTAAAGGTTATGGACTGTTCGGTGTCATTCAAAAGATGTCTTTCAGGAAGAACGGGACACAGTGTCTGGATTATGTGCAAGTAAGTACATTTAATGAACGTTATTGTTGTCGTACTAGGTATTAAATGAAAAAGAAAAACATCACCAAATCCCTCTAGTTCTCCAATCTAATTGAACAACTGGCTTTCAATCTGTTTCAGTTCAAAAGAAAAGATTATCACAAGACGAAAAGGTTCTGTGGTTTTCTTGATCGTAATAAAATGAAGTATTCAGTACCTGAATCAGAAAATAATGCTGAATCAGAGATAATCACTTATGCCGAATATGATCCAAGCAGTCATAAATCTAACGCGGAATTAGAAACTGAAATATTTATCTCGAAAGAGAAGTTGGAAGAGGGGGAGTTCCTTGCTCTTCGTATTGCTTACACGTCTTTTGGAAGTAAGTTAACTTGATCTCAGAAATTTGATGATTACTTATCATTTTAATATAACACTCAATATCGTAGACTGCAGTGATGTGGACTCCAAGAGATATAAATCAATTGGTCACAACACCTGTATGCTAAATGAATACTTTTGTGACGAGGTTTACAATTGTGTACCAGGTATTTGTTTTGACGAAGGTAATTGTACTCATGAAATTATTAGCTCTGGCACTGGCACAAAAGTAACAGTGGGTGCAGTGACTACCATGATTTTATGCTTTATCATATTTGTTATGTGTTTGTGGATATGTAAAAGGTCGCAAAAATTATGTTGGTCTACCGATTGTGTGCTTATGTCTATCGATTCAGACGTGTGTTCAAGACCGGGTACACTGCCACGTGAAACCGAGGGATCTGTTAATCCACCAGTTCCCTCAGCACCAATGTTAGAAGTCGCGGTTCCTTCGTCGGTTGCTGATAAAGATTTACCACCTAGTTACGATTCCCTATTTCCAGAACAAAATAATCCTGTTAGATTATAATCGTAAGTGTAAGTTATTGTGTAATTGATTCGTACTGACAGCTTATTATCTAATGTTTTAATTAGATATTGCTGTATACAACGCAGTCCTCAGATATATATATGGTATGAATGAGTGCCTTTTTTGAGTGAATCAGATATAGTCACAAACAAGTGCTGGATAAAAATACTGAATTTTTATACCAACTTTTTTGTCAATATCGTATACACTAGCATTTATAATACTAAATATTTTTATATTTTATATAACTCATTCTGCAAAACTGAGATACAAATGTAGAGCCTGTAAGAACTAAAGTATAAACTACTACGGACAGTCAATTACTCAGCAACGAAAAAGTACTATTTTAGGATAAACGATATTTCGATTATAATTTATAAGCTGCTTTTAATGTTGGAAAAATACAGTATTTAATAAATATATTTATACAAGATTATTTTTCAATTATTGTTAAAAATACTCGTTAGTTAATTGATCGTGTATTAAGTTACAAAATTATTCGTCGTATTATTTTCATTTACATTCCAATATGTTCGTGTAACCATAAACAAGCGTTAATAACGTTGTCAATTTCAGCAGTTCCCGATGCTAAAGGATGATTATCTTCGTAAAGTAGCATTCTGTAAAAATATATACTTATTAAAGAAACTGTACGAATAGATTTTGAATTTAATATGATTTCTAATTTGTACTTATAAAAACTACTTACTTTGTTTTAACGTTATTTGCCTTAAGACGTTGATACCATAGTTTCCCTTGAGACGAAGGTACCCGTAAGTCGTTCGAACCGATACATAATAAGGTTGGAGCTTTCACATTATTAACGTGCATAATCGGAGAACATTTAAACATCTTCACAAACATTTCAACTCGATCCGTTTCCGAGAGTGGTGCACTTTCATCAAAAGGATAATTGACTTCAGCAGCACACCTGAAATTAAATACATTACAAAGACAATAATTGAAAGAAAATTTTCTATATGATACCTAATCTTTGTATTATTCTTTCTTTTATTTTTTACAATATTTCATTCTACAATTAAGCTTACTTAATTCTGTCTTCCTTACTCAGAGCATTGCGACTGCAATATAATTGAAGTAATTCAGAACTATGAAAAATCTTTAATAATACAATAATGTTTTTACCAATCTGGAATGTCTGATATCGAGTACATAGCAGCAATGTCGATTACAGGATTTCTTGCAACAACAGCTTTATATAAACCCTATAAAAATAAGTTGCATTTTACTGAATATTGTTATTACGTTTGCTAAGTATATGAATATACGAATAGTTTATGAATTTACCGGATATTGAGCACTTAAGTGAGTAACTAAAAATCCTCCATGCGACCCACCCGTAATTCCTACTTTGTCTGGATTTAACCATGGATATTTTCGTAGAGCTTCGTTTGTAGCAGTCACACAATCCTTTACATCAACGTTTCCAACTTTCCCTTGAAGGTATTCAACGTTCTTTGATCCCATTCCGGTGGAACCACGATAGTTAACTTGTACTATTGCGAAACCTTAAACAAAACATTTTTTGGAAAAAAGTTAAGATAGATTGTGAAATATAAATTATTGTAAATGTATTGTGATTGACTATTTACCTGATAAAACAAACAAAAAGTAATCCAATATAAACGAATTTGCATAGTTAACATGAGGTCCACCATGTGGTGCGATTATTAGAGGTACAGATTTATCATTTCCACTTTTTGGCCCAAAATAAATAAAATTAAAATGTTCTACAAAAAGTAAAAATCATTAAAGGGCATTTTCTTATATTTTTCAATTCTTAAAGTTTTAATTTACTTACTAATTTCTTCGTCGTTGTCGTAATCATATTCGGAAGTTTCGTACATTAAATTTTCTGTACCAGGGATCGTTTCAGGAACAGAAACTCTATATCTTTTAATGTGACCAGTAGCGATTGTTTCCGAGTCAAATCTTCCTACTGTAAGCGCAGGTGGTTCCAAAAGAGACATTTCCGAAAATGCAATAACATCATTTTTTACGTCCAAAATAGTAAGACTACTTTTATCATTTTGGATCTCAGTTACAGTTTTTGTTTCTGCAAATTATATTTTTGTTACCAATGACTTAAACAAAGGGAAAATTGAACAAAAATGAAACATATCATGAATTTTTACCTCTGTCAACGATATAAGAACGTGTGTTATTCTGTTGAACTGTACTTAAAAATATATACTGTGAATTCATACTCCAGCATCGGCGTGGTAACCGACCATATAAGCCATAAAACTTTTCAGCGTTTTTGATGGGTATACTCGAATGTACAATGTCTATAAGTACATCAGCCTGCATAAAACACTATAATATATATTTCAATAAAATTAACATTAAGCTAAGTATATTCTAATATATAAATACCTCAGAATTTTTACAAGTGAATTCAAGATGCATAAGTCTATGAGCATTATGATGCGCACCACCTGCTTCTCTTTCTAACCAGATTAAACATTTTTTATCAGGACTAAGTCTTGGGCTATGCACCGCACATCCATCTTTTGAGAGCTTGTCTAAAAATATATATATATATATAAGTATATGATCTTAATTTATAAACTAAAGTAAACTAAAGTATATAAGTATATGATCTTAATTTATAAACTAAAACGTAA
This sequence comes from Tetragonisca angustula, assembly GCA_036937485.2. Classification (NCBI taxonomy): domain Eukaryota; kingdom Metazoa; phylum Arthropoda; class Insecta; order Hymenoptera; family Apidae; genus Tetragonisca; species Tetragonisca angustula. The sequence goes on along the minus strand of JAWNGG020000127.1, from coordinate 193,379 downwards.
CATGTACTATTTCTTACTGTATTGTCCTTTTGTTAATAAAAATATCCAAGAAAGTCTATTAGTACAGGCAACTAGACCTAAATGTCTTGGCTCATGTTTCCATGCTACACCAATGATACTTTCACTATCTGCAGCCCATAGTACTTGAGCAGGTGATAGTTCATCTGGTATACCCGTGAGAGCTGAAATTGTGTCTGTTGTCGTATCAAGGATAGCAACAACTGGATGGTGTTTACCTACCAATTGTTCTCCCCAATGAGGCTTGTAAATATATTCGTTACCCTATACCAAGTATTTCACCAGTTAAAGCTGAAGTTCCTTACTATATATTTACATTAAAAACAAAAACAAAAAAAAAACAAAAAGTAATTTACCACTGTTACATTTTCTTCCTTTTTATCTTTATCTTCTTTATTTATAGGTTTCTGCTTGTAAAATGGTTCTGACTTTGGTTGCTTTTTTTCAGCGATATATAATACTTTTGTTTTGTCCGGAGACCATTGGAAAGAAGCAAATTCAGCTGGAAATGGGAAAAACAAAATTTTTGAGTTATTGTTAAATATTACATATGTATTGAATATACAGGATGGACAAGCTAAATGGAATCATCTAAATATCTATTTTTTGTTGTACGAAAAAGCTTCTGAGGGCACTACAAACGTAATTCTGAAAATATCTTTTTCCAATGTTCATTTATTTGCGAGATCTTAAGATTATCGTTATCTTTTCTATAATTAATCTATAGTTACTTTTAGGTATTTTCCCAATCTAAAAGTCGTTTAATTTGTTTTTTCACTCTCTACAAGAATATTTAAAAGGTAAATACAAATTAATTGCAAAGAAAAACAATAACGACCTCCAGGTCTTGTAAAAAAATCATCAATAAAAAAAAATCTTATAAAAGATATACAAATATCTTATAAACAGTCGGTAAAAAACAATTTCCCAACAGAATTACATTTGTCTCTTAAAACAGTCCGATTTTGTCTTCAGAAGCTTTTTTGGTACAACAGAAAAATGGTCCCATTTAGTCGATCCGATTTGTATGCAACTTTGGGATAATAATTACAATCTGTGTAGACATCGCCGTGCACATCTAAAGCACTTAAATCATAATTCTTCACGAGCCTCTGTTTATCCCAGATCTCAATAAATTGTTTATTGGTATTTTCAATTAGGGCCTGTCTCAATACGGCTCTGCGTTGCCTATCTTCAGTATAATCAGATAAAGACCTGCAATAAAAATGAATTTCCTTACAGATGTGCAACACATCTCACAACATACGACAAATTGCATTTTCACAAGCATACAACGTACTCTACTGTAGTATCCATGGGGAAGCTGTCGGACTGCATTTGCAATTTCGAGTCCAGAATGTGAGTCTGGCAAAACTTTTGGTTTGTTCTTCTTTCCAAATTCCTTTGAGACCAACCGCTCAGAATTGTTATCCCATTCTCGCTAACGTCGAGGATTCTCGCGCTGCTCAGAGACGGATTTCGTGCCAACGTTTTATACAAGTGGACAGTATTTTCGATCTGCGAAACAATCGTTTATTTTTTTTTTTTTTTAATATGCGAAAGTATCATCTTGATATTTGTAACTCTAGCATACCTGATTATTCGTTGCCATCGTGCAGAGAGGTATTTGCTCCACGGCTCGTTATCAAATTCTCGTTATCAATTTGTGACAAATATGCTATATAAAAGGCGCGCAAATATCGATAAGAATCAGGCACAGATAACGAATTGAATAAACAATTGAATGTATACAGAAGAGATTCTTGAATTCATGTCACGAGATGATTCTGCGTGATATAACTCGAGTAAAATGTATGGAAACCTCACGTTGCCTTACCGCTGATTAATGCTAACAGATCTTTTGTTTGAAAAATTTATAAATTCTTATTCGTTCATTTCATAGATCGAATGGAACACACTGAGGATGCTTGAGTACTAAGAGGATTCGATTGCGAAGGTTTAAAAAATTCCCAGTAATTTATTCCAATAAAAATTGAATCGCTTTGTGGACACTGAAGCATTGACGCCACGTAGCGGCGGAAAATGGCGGAAATAATCTCTTTACGACAAGAATAAAAAATACGATTAATTTGCCCATTTTCAGTAGTTAATTTCATTCGATGCGTGTACGACATGGAGTTGAGGTTTTCGATTACGTTCACAAACAGATTTGACTCCAATTTTGAATGTGATTTACGAGAAATTATATTTCATTTAAGGGAAAGTTTTGATCTATTAAACAAGATTTGAAACTCTGTTCGTGCGTTCTGTAAATCGAGAAAGCTGAATCAAGCTGAAAGCTAAAAGCTAAAGCTAAAGAAAGTAAAAGAAAAGCTAAAGATTTAAAATCGAGAATGCAATTTTAAAAGTTTGCAATTAGTGCTTCGTCGGACACTGTGATGCCATCTATCAGTAATATTGGTTCCGAAGTTACCGACGTTTATCAGCAGATGGCGCTACCAATATTCAAATTGTAGTGATTATGATGATAATATCATAATCCTACAAATAAATAAGAACTTCGTAATTTTAGTAACGTTTAATAAATTATAATAAATGATATTTAAATAACAATAATATATTAGATAAAGTTTATAGCACAAACAGATAACTGTTTTCTGTGAATATTAATGAAGGAATGAATAATAAATTATAAAATGGGATCTATATATACATCTCTATCAATAAGTAAATATCTTCATAGTAATAATAAAAATAAAATAACAATTTACAAATATTCTTATGTTAGGAGTTTGTAAACAGTTGGCGATGTCGGTTTACAGGAAACGTACTTTTCGGTAGAACGATTGTTTTAATGTAGATGGCGTTGATTTCAATTTTGAAGAGGTAACGGTCGCTACGAAATCAAGACGTTAATTGCAAAAAGACCAATTAAAGGCGATTAATTCGTGAACTTTTTGAACAGTGTCATCAAAACAGAGTGGTTTTTGGGCACTCAGCTTCTTTCGTATGTGTATGTGTATGTAATTAATAATTATCACTGATCACTGATCGTAGCTATTTACATAATAATATTAATGATCAAAGAAGAGATATCCGATGTTACCGCAGTACAATTTTTCTAATACGGTAAATTACAATTTTTATTTTATAATACAACACGCTAACATATCGTGAACTTAGTGCACTTACACATTATCGAGATACAACCCAATAGCAATTACAGCGAGTAATCAGTACAGAAAAGATTTACCAGAACAAAAAGATTTATTTACAATCTATAATTTTACAAACTTATTTGCGCTATATACTTTCTATATGTACAGTTCGCAACAATCATATACATGATCGTAGTAACTTTCCTTTTCCCCGAAACGCGTCTATAAAAATCGTATAAAAATAACTTTCAACCGCTTTACGTTTTTGATCAATTCGAAACGGAACATTGTAAAATTGCACGCTATCTCACGATCGTTCAGACCACTTGGATCGATAAAAAAAATATCGTCTCGTCGATGTTGTCGCTACGCTAAATATTAGAAATCTCTCCGGCGATAAAATTGCAAAATTTGATGGATCAACAACTCGTAAATTTCGAAAGGAAATTGAAAGAAACTCGTCGATCTCGGGCGCATGCTGCGAAATGTTTTCTTCTCATCTTCACACGCAAGATCAAATTACCATATAAATTAATGTACACACATATACATGTAACATATCATTCGTTAAAAATTCGTTTGCAATCCCGCTTCATTCAATGTAAAACTCTCCTTTCCGCAATAAAAAATATTCCCATCTGTCTTTCTAACATTCTCAATATTCTCAATAATTTCAGGTGCGTGGAGTATTCGCTTTCAATCCAGAGGATTAAAAAAAGAAACAAAAGAAAGAAGCGAGCGATGCTCGCATAAAGCATAAAGTGTACATCACACCTGTGACAAATGATGTCGATCTTTGCAGTTGATTATCTCTCATGCATATTAATATAATTGAAAGACAGAAAGAAGATGATTTTCGAGAATTAAAAGAATGTAACACATTGCCAAATCATTCTCGAATGAAATGACTCGCGTTTTAGCATCCCATTCGATTTTGCAATATCGTTGGACGTATTTGAAATTGTTTACAATGCAGAATACGCAAATTGTCCTTTTTTAAATAACACGCAAACCACTCACGATCTGGCAATGCGCAGGTATTAAAATTAACTTAAAAAAAAAACTACGTGGATTCGTTAAAACTACTCTCAATTAACTTAAAACAAACACTGTAAAAAATACGATAAATCGGTTTTTATCAAACTTTTACGATTAAAACGAGATATTTTAAAATAATTATTAATTCGCAACAGTAGCCTGCTTAATTAACTTAATTTTTTCGTAGGAAAAGTAGGAAAATTTTAAAAAAAAATTGCTCCTCTATAAAAATCAAAGAACACGACACGACCTATCATACTTTTTTCGCCTGCTCCCAATTGAAACGAGGATCGGAGGATAATGAGAAACCTGTTGGCTGATTTCAGCGTTACAAGCAAAATTGCAAAAACTACGATCGATCTACGCGATTGTCCTCTGTCGGGAACCGGCGTGAACTGAATGCAAGTGCGTCGTTCGTGATTCTGAAGCAGACAGAGACGGGGAGTGCTGTGAAATTTCCCTTTCAATTGCCAAACAGCGCCGCCTTTTGCCTGAACTGCGCTCGCCTCGCCGCCTTCTCCTCTTCTTCCCGCTTTCGTTCCTCCTGCTCCATGCGGATCTCATCCTCGAATTTGCTCGATTTCCGCAGCTGCTCGATCTGGAAATCACGATGATGCACCATTAACACCACATGGACAACGTTGATCAACGAATCTAATTTGCCCAATCTTGAATTTGTCATCGCTGTGATTCGTTCCATCGTTGTTGTTAAAGACAATGGTGCGTATTAACTTGAGAAACAACACGTTCTTCGTTACGTGACTATCTATAACTCTCTTATAAAATTTCAGTTGACCTCGAGTGCAACAGCAATAGCAATTGCAGACTGTGATGCAGACTTGTGCTAACCCCCACATTCTTGCATACTTAGAAAACTAATTAATTCAAGTAATATATTATTCTAACTAATTAATTTAAGTAATATATTATCTGATTGATTCGAGTAACGTATTATATTTACAGTGGGAAGCATAGTTGAACCAACAACGATGAAAAAGAATTCTATTTCAATAGAAATAATGGAAGCGTTTGTACCTTGGCCTCGAAAAAGTGTTTAGCCCCTGTCACTCCTACTTCGTCCACGTCGACCTCGGTAAGACGTGCGAGCTGACCCAGCCCAGAATCCTGTTCCAATTCGCCAGCACGTGCCTTGCGATAGATCAGTAGAAACTGTAACAAGTTATAAATAACTGCATTAGATAAAACCAGGCTGACATTACAGTAGTATCGTCAATCATTTTCCTAATGAGTCTCAATGAAATTTGACAGAATACAACGAACCTGAGCGCCTGGTATAAGTTTGAGTCAACTTCCACGTGCTAACTCCTACATTTTTACATACGTACAAAACTAATTAACTAATATATTATTAATATAATGCAATATATTATTAACATATTACAATTAATTTATATAACATATTAATAATATATTGCTTAAGTTAATTAGTTAGAACAATATATAATATATATCTAATTAATTTAAGTAATATATTACAGCGGGAAGCATAATTGAATCAACGACTCGAGAGAAAACTTATAGACAATTTAGACTGAAGCCTCCCGAAATAAAATCAGCTCCAAGTCACGAAAGTTCCAAGAGTTTCGACGCCTTACTCGAAGATTCGATCGTTCAAAAAATCAAAATATTTCGCAAACTCATCTCTATACTGTGCGTTATCATCCGACCGGAAGATACTATCGTTCGACGGCCCGGCAGTACGTGTCGTTTCGGTATAAAAAAACGATCAGCAGCCGAGGAAACGATGAGTAAGAAAGGAAGGTGGAAGATTGGTCAGCGTGTGTCCGCGAGAGTTCAGTGACGCGGGGTGATTCACGGATGATCTATGAAACCGATCGCGTGTACGCGGATCGAACGCTTTGTTCGTTTGCACGCCACGAGAAGTCACGTAGGAACACTTGCACGCCACGTCTGTGTGTGTATGTGCATTTGCATCGGACAACAACAGTGCCTTCCTACGGTAACGCGTGCCTCAGCATTCGCGATTTATCCTTCCCCACTGCGACAGCCTGGCGAAAGTTCCCTTTAACGACACGCAAGTATATTTTACTTCGCACGCTCCGATTCTTTTTTTCCTCTCTCCTCCTTCTTTTTCAGCCTTTTGCTGAAGAATCAAAGAAGTTCTATAATAGGAAATATTTTTGGCACCGGTGACAAATCTAGGAGGAAAAGTATCGAATCTCCCCTTTTGAAAGGATAAAAAGAGGTTCGTGTGAATGTTTTAAAATCCAAGAAGAACTGCTCTATTGTCGCTGACAATCTTGTTTCACAGCTGATGATTTGGCACATCGTTTCAATGAAGAAGAAAGAAGATGCACCAGTTTACAGGAGATTAAGCAGAGGAAGAAAGAAAGGAGAAAATCTCACTCTTTCAATAAAGAAGGAGAGTACGGAGCATTTCACTGAAATAGAACGGTTTGGCTCCTGTGAAGAGCCAAACACTGTGGCCACAGTGAAGGAGCAACATGCCAACCTAACCCCAAACCTAACCCAAACACTCTATGGGGCGAGACTATTTTTATGGAGCGTGCATTGGGTGGCGAGCGTGCGACAACTCTCTGGTCAAATTAGAAAACCAATACCCGCTTCATTTCAAATCTGATTCTCCAGTTTGTTGGAGAATAATTAGACTGAGGTTTATGTTACAATGGTAACAATAATAGCGAGGTCCGCGTCCATTATTTATTCGAAAGTATTCACTAGTGTGCTTCCGGGAGAACGAACCTGTTACGTAAACAGAATCGCTTCCCTGTGCTTTTTATTTACATACTTCTTCACCGATTGCATATTTTGTTATAGAGCGCGTTGAAAATGATCGCGATCAATGGGTGAAATGGTCAAACCTCGCGGAAGGAGATCCGTCCGTCGCCGTCCTCGTCCACTTCCTGTATCATTGCCTTCAAACCGAGATGAGTTTGCGGCGCTCCCAACACCTCCATCATGCGTTTCAGCTCCGCCAAATCCAAGAATCCATCGTGGCCAGCGTCAAACCTGAAAAACATATCCGATATGATTAGTTGAGAATCTGTCTTTGGAAATGTTCTACTGTTGGAGACGACCAAACACGTTTTAATTGTAAGGACAAACTCTAGGATCATTCTCTTTCTCGTCGAAGATTTGATAAAAGATGGAATTGTTGTTTCAACTCTTGCCATACGATCTGTTCCGAGTTTGCCATTGAATAAGCCCAACTCTCGAGTTACAAAGTGTAATACGATCGAATTCGACGTTCGTATTCTAATGATACGAAGGAGACATGGTAAAGAAAGACACGCCCCCTATTTCAGTGCCCTCTTTCATTTATGTCATGAAAATACTATTTAAGTATGCTACTAAAAATACTCTTATAATATATTTACATAATACTAAAAGCACTATTTAAGTATTATATATTTAATACTATTTAAGTATTTTGTATAATGTATAATACTAATATATTTAATACTATTTAAGCATTTCATATTATAATACTAATATACTTATATAATACTAAAAATACTATTTAATTATACTAATTAAAAAGTATATAAAGTAAAGTATATTTAAGTATATTAATTAGAAAAGAAAGGTACTGAAATTTAAAATTTCTGTTTAAAAAGAAAGCTAAAATACATGTAAAACTTAATCCGGTTATATGATTTTCAATCGTAAAATCAGGCCAGCTTCTTTAGGTTCAGAATCTGAGTTGTGATAATGGTTTATCAGATAACGACACGCGCTCCTTTTTTTTCTTCTTCTTCGTTCGATCAACAGGCCAAAGTAATTCGACCGAACTCATAATCAGCCAGATAAAGGGAACTCTAGAAATAAAATTGAGCCAGCTTGAATTTTATCGTAAACTATTCCTCGCGAGAAAAGGAAAATGGAATTTGAATCACGTTGCGCAATCACGTTGTTCTATACGCACATCCATTGATTAAATTCTCGATGATTCACGGTTTCCGACTCCTCTTACGATTCTATTCCCCTGCGTTTCTCGACTCACTTTGATTGATAACAGGCACGGCTGGTAATTGCATGTGATTAACATTTAATTTCCAGTCCGGACGATAATTCTGGGGAAAACAATTTCCAGCGGGGCTTGTGTTCGAACGATAACCTAGGCTTCTTTGGCCAGAATAATTTAGAGAATTTTAATTTATGAATTTTCTAACATCTGATTTCCTCCTTCCTTCTTTTATGTGTATCTTTCTTGGTATTCTAAAAAGAAAGAGCAGAGTTCTGTGAACAGAATTCTATGAAACGAGCAGAGTAGACAAAAAATTAGAAGTCAAAATTTTAAAAGCAGAATTCTATGAAAAGAGCAGAGTAGACAAAGAATTAGAAATCAGAGTACTAAGAGCAGAATTTTATGAAAAGAGCAGAGTAGACAAAAAATTAACAATCAGAATTCTATGAAAAGAGCAGAGTAGACAAAAAATTAAAAATCAAAATTCTATGAAAAGAGCAGAGTAGACAAAAAATTAAAAATCAGAATTCTATGAAAAGAGAAGAGTAAACAAAAAATAAGAAATCAGAGTTCTAAGAGCAGAGTAGACAAAAAATTAAAAATCAGAGTTCTATGAAAAGAGCAGAGTAAACAAAAAATTAAAAATCAGAATTTTATGAAAAGAGCAGAGTAGACAAAAAATTAAAAATCAGAATTCTATGAAAAGAGCAGAGTAGACAAAAAATTGGAAGTCAAAATTTTAAAAGCAGAATTCTATGGAAAGAGAAGAGTAGACAAAGAATTACAAATCAGAGTTCTAAGTACAGAATTTTATGAAAAATTAAAAAATTTGATCGACGAGATGTCTCTGATAACGATAGAAAAAAAGAGGGTTCGAATTTTCAATCTGAAATTTAATTTTTATTTCATGCTGTGTTCTCTTCTCGTTCAAGAAACATTACCTCGGAATATATACGGCACTATATATCTATTTTTGAGCACTCTGAATTAATGAACGAGTTAATCGAATCGTTGGCATATAAGGCTAGAAGAAGCTCTTTTCGGTCAGAGGTGAAGAGCAAGAATCGTTCGAAGGTCGAGGTTACGCGTTTGCAAGCACGGTCAAACAGCGTTGATCAATATGAGTGAAAGAGAACTGCAGACACATTTGTCCGAACTCGGGTTATCTCCGTTTGTATGTACGTCTGATTTGTTCACAGATCTCACAGCTAATTTCAATATTCGACTGATAAGCTAAGTTTAATCTGCTTGCTGACGTATCTGTCTTGAACTCATCGCCATACAATTAAATCTCTCTTTTTTATTCTTTATTTTCAACGATTCGACATTTGGTTCATGGAATTATTAGTTATACTTAAACGACAATGCACTTCAGTTTAGCAATTTTTAATACTTCTTTGTACTTAATGCTTCTCAATATTCTTATTTTCTTTATGTGATAATTTTTATATATATTTTTAATAATTTATATATATATATATACATATTTTTGTATATTGTATTATAATATTTATATTATAAAGTAAAAAATTGTATATTTATATTATAGAGAAGCATTAAGAATATTAAGAATATAATATGAATATATTATATTTTTGTAATTATAAATGTAATAATAAATATTCTTAAAATTATAGTGTAGTGTTATAAAGAATATATATATATACATACACATATCTTAATATTCCTAATACTTCTTAATAGCACTACACTATAGTTTTTAAGCATCGTTATGTAACTATAAAGCTTCATTGCAACGTAATTCCTCTCTAAGTCTTTTATCAAACTCTGTGAAATCCTATTACATTAACGCCATTCCGTTTCAATAAAATTAACATCGATCGCAATAATTTGCCAAAACTATCGCTTCGAATTGAATTTCTCAACTCTTTCTGAGCGACTCCAGAGAGTTGCTAGATTCCGCAACCTAGAAGAGATGGCCTCCAACTTCTGACTTTTATTCCACGTTTGACCTTTCGATCCATTTTATCTCTCTCTCTCTCTCTCTTATTCACACTCCATTTATCTCACTTCCAACAAAATATCTCCTCCACAAATGAAGCAACAACAACAGCAAAAGAAACAGAAAGAACCTACAAGAGAAATTTCATTTTCCATCGAATTTTTCATAATGTTCATAATACAAAAAGTTTCACAATATTGTTACAATATTGTACCTGTTCCGTAGATTATAGAAAACGATCGTAACGGGGAAACCAGGCCAGCCAAGTTATTATACAACTATATGCAGGAGCAAACCAGGTATTGTTGTCGCAAAATCGATTCTTGCACTATTGGCCGTGCACGATTCGTTTCCCAAGACTATCCAGAGGGAACCGGGTCAAGGTGGCTGCCTAGTGACTTCTCGCCCGATATGTCTCTCTCACCCTTCTTTAGTACCATTCTTCCAGAGATCGATGCAGCGGAGATTTCTTCTTTTGTTGCTCGCGAACACGTCATCGTTAAGATTAAAAAAAGGAAACGCCTCCAACTGTTCCTACTTCTGCCTTCTCGATCGACTGGTCCTGCCAAAAATTGGCCATTCATCTTCGACAATTGCCACTTGAATTTCAATCATTTTTAAGTTCCGTTTGTTCAGACAGAAATGCAAAGTTATAAATTTCAGTCGATTCGGAGGCAATTTAAAAAAAAAAAAAAAAAAAAAAAAAATGGTCCAAGATTTCGGGATTTCAGTTTCGCTTGTCCCAAATTCGTGGCTTTGTAAATCCAGAGCTCCAAGATTGGAAGTCAAATTGGAAACTTTTCGATCGTTACAATACGGATCAACGAGGTGCACGAAGAAAAACTCTACACTCGGCTAAAAAGAGGAACGGCGTTAGAGGAAAAGTGCAATCGAACGTGACTGCTGAATAGAAATGAAGAAAAAAAAAAGGGTCGACGAAACGGTCTTATTGTGCACGATCCTTAATATACGACGGATATATGGCACGTTGTGTGTTGGAGATGCGCACTCGATTTCCGCTGAATCGCGGAAAACCTTTAAACCCGGATGAACCGAACGATAATGGCCGCTATTCAATGAATAGTCGGGCGCAGGTTTCAAAGCGAGGACAATGCGGAAACAACGTGCGTCCGCCACAACTTTTCTCATAATCGACAACTCTGAGACAAAGTTGCAACAAAGAAGCTACGAAGTTGCAGCTAATAAATTGAAAACAAATGACAAAGTCAGAAAGAGATGAAGGGAGTTGCTTCGAAATTACAGCCAATAAATTGCAAACAAACAACAAAGTGAGGAGAACTGGGTTGAAGAACAGCCCGACCATCGACAACAGGCAGAATACCCTGGTACTGTTTCGCCCGTTGAAAGCGTCGGGTCTGATCTACATGAAAATATCTTCACGACACCAGGTCGAATAAATTCTACACACTTTGCTTTTACGTATTCAGAACGCGTGACTTCTGCGAATGGTTTTGAAGTAACGGTTTCGCCTGTCGTTGTACATACGTACAACAAGCTGGCGCCAAACTTGGGACCGCATTCCGCGATGATGTGTTGGATGACCAACCCAGGCAATATTGGATCTATGCAAACACTGACAACGAGCTAGCAGCAGTCCACATAAAAGTGAACTGTGAATAGTTAGTCATAAGGGCAAGATCCAATACTTGGTCATCCATGCTCCTTCCCCTTCCACTTGAGGATGATAACCAAATATATATAAGGGCATGTAGAGAGACAGAATACTACAGTAGAAAGAGAATATCACAGAATAGCATAGTATAGCTGAGCTTAGCATAAAACATTCTGTATCATTCTATATTGTCCTACATCATACACGACCACGAACAAGGAATAAACTCTTCAAAATTATAAGCGTGTTGACTCCACTACACGGAATCCAACAGATGAACCAATTTTCTAACCAATAAACCGCTGGACGATACTTCTGATCGTTGGTGGGCTTGGAAAACCAAGCAAACTCCGATCGATTATGCATTCGGCGAGAAAGTGAAGCGGGCGGATATAATTAAGCTTTCGTTCCGTAGCGTTTCATCCGTAACGAACAATGCGTCAGGCCTCTCTCCCTGTTTCAGATGGAAAGTTCTATCGGTTTCCATCGCGTGGATTCTTTCATAATATCGCGTGCCTCATGTACGAGTTGCCTCACGTATAGCTGTCACGCCGAATAATTCGCTCACGTTCGAAGAAAGAAATGACTGAGAATTATCTCTTGAAGTTTGCCTTTCGAACCTTAGAACCTTAGGTTCGTGTTTCGTTTCTTGGATGAATCTGGCAGTGCTAACACTCGAGTCAGTAATAGTCTCCTTAAAGTGACCTGTGAACAGTTATTTATAGGGCAAATTCCAGTAGCTACTCTCTTGGATCATAGACAAAAATATAAGAAGACCTGCTGAGAATAGAAGGATCCTCTAACATCATCCTTGGCCACGATTGCAGCGTAGAATGGAACTTACTCTAAAAATTACAAGTATTGTTCCTCGACTTGCGACAACAATCCCACACGTTGTCAGATAATGAGAATGTTGGGACTCGTACAACTCTGGTCAATCAGTCGTGCCATAAAAGTTGTCTTCAAAATGCAAGTAGCAATGAATTACCAATTGACTGCGAAATTACTAATTCCTAGAACAAAAACGAGCAACATGTACATACTCGCGAAAGTGATCTCGTTGATAGCTTTCATCCGCGGTTTCATAAGAGTCGGGAGAGTGGCCATTCGATTCAATCGCGCCTCTCATTTGAAAATTTAATCGGCAAGATTGGCGATCAAAGTGTGCAACGTGTGACCAGTGAATCACGTACTTTCAGAGTGTGTATGTACTTACGTTAGACGCGTGTGAATCAAAGCGTTACGTGTACCTGCGGTTAGTCACGGTCAGAACAAATTCAACGCGCGCGCGCGCGGTATGACGACTTCCGGTACCGCGCAACCGACCCTCGCTGTCGCGCGTAGAATTTGGAAAACCATTGGCCAACCTCTCGAACGTGCCCCCCATGAAAAAATAATTTCTACGTGCACACGCACACGCGCACGCACGAAGGCTGGAACAATGTAACGCAGGCACGTTGTGTACCGATTTTCACGATTACAGATCGTGTCATATCGTGTAAGCGACACACAGCCGGAATTTCTACCTCCGACGCGTGTAATTTAGTGGTGACGAGAGAGAACGCCTGTGCGTATGCTACCTCTCTCCCCCGTGCGGCACTCCAACGCGAGTTGTTTGGTCGTCTGTAATTTATTACAAACAGCTTCGAGTTTCGGTGCTTCGGCACGTCGGATTCATTTATCGATTTGTCAGCCTCACCGTAGAACAATGGAAAACAAGCGTGTCCAATAATTCAAATCTTGCCGCGTCGGGCTTCTCGCTGGAAAATTTTGTTAAATTTAATGGCCAATAATTGCTTTTGTCATGCGGTGGTTGAGAAGAAGTGTGTTAATTGTCTGAGAAATGGATGAACAACTGCAGAGTAGCTAAACAAATATCATAAACGACAAATAATGGGGATATTAAAGATATTAACCAACTGCCGCACAACCAGCACCGTGATCATAATCTAAAGGCGGAAGTAATTTGTCCTGATATGTTGTGTTATTGTTTCATGAAGCTAATGTATAATAATGTCATGCGCCATGTATACCCAGTGAACGCTGTTGCAATTTATATGTATATCTTCCACCTGGGAATTATACAGCGATTCCGATATTTTATTTTATTTTTTTCTTTTTTTTCTTGTATTTTGATTGTATTTCCTTGGACCATGAATCGCAAGAGTATATATGTATACATCTGTATGCATTTTTAGACTTTATCTTGAGTACTAGGACAGATATTATTAGAGCAGAACAGACCTTTATGCTCATGTACTCTTCTATCTTGATAATTTTAAAGACCAGCTCGCACTCCACAAAGGAAGAGAGCCTGCGAGTGAAAATTTTTCCCAAATATCAAGCAGGAAATAATAACGAGAGAACGGTGACAGAGCGTCGAGAAAACCAATGTTTCGACAAGTAACTAAATATTTATCACGCTCGACTATAAATACACATCGCTGTTTTTGTAATGTGCTGTGATACACAGGTTCGCTGACATTTGATAAAACGTAGAAGTTCGTCCACTTGCTGGTGGATGCGACCATGTAGGTTGCGTCTATCTGCTCACCACTTCCGCTTTCAATAACACCATCTCACCCCACTTTCTCTTGGAATTAACACTGGCCACGGGATCAAATCAGAAGTAATGACTTTTCTAGGTTAGAAAGAATGCTTTTTACACTGTTATTTATTTCACGACCAGAAAATTAATTATTCTGTGATTAAACTGATTGAGATTCATCAAAACTTACTTATTATTTACTCAGGTTACTTCCACCTTCAATAATCATCTCACCTCGCTTTATCTTGTAATTAGCATCAGCTACGAGATCAAATCAGAAGTAATAATTTTCTTAGGTTAGAAAGAATATTTTCTACACTGTTATTTTTTCCACGACCAGAAAATTAATTATTCTGTAATTAAACTGACTGAGACTCATCAAAATTTACTTATTTACTCTCCAATTATTTACTCAAGTTATTTCTGCTTTCAATAACCATCTCACCCCACTTTGTCTTGAAATTAGACACAAGATCAAATCAAAAGTAATAATTTTCCTAGGTTAGAAAGAATACTTTCTACACTGTTATTTTTTTCACGACCACAAAAATTAATTATTCTGTAATTAAAATGATTGAGATTCATCAAAACTTATTCATTATTTACTCAGATTCCGTTTTCAGTAATCATCTCACCTCACTTTGTCTTGAAATTAGTACCGGCAACGAGATCAAATCAAACTTTTTTAGGTTAGAAAGGGCACACTTTGTACAGTGTTATTTTCTTTTTGACGACCAGAGAAGGTTAATTATTCTGTGATTAAAAAATGATTGAAAACTTAACGTCTTCCAATTATTTACTCAGGTCGACACAAGAAAATGAGTTTTACATTAGGCTACGATTTAAAATCGTTAATTCCTACTTTCAACGCAGATAAGAAGAGTCATTAGGAAATTAGAGTTAACGCGACACGTATCTCGGAGAAGATGGATTTTTGTGAAGTTTCCATCGTTAAAAATAGGTAATTAGTACGTAATTGTATCCAAACGAACGGAACACTGGTTTTGTGTAACACTATCTGAAACAGCTAGAAATCGCGTTGTGAAATTCGCGGATACCGAACGACCTTTTACTTTTACGCGACAAAGAAACCACTGGCGCTGTCTGTTATCCGGCTTGATTGCGGTTCGAACCCGTGCTCGTTTCGGTTTTCCCATCGAGTAAAAGTCTTTTTTTAAAAACCCCTTTAGCTGCGGTCAACTCCAAAATGAAATCGATAGCATCGACCCGGTGCTTGTAAATTAATCCCGACGAAATTAAATGTCTAAGTAAATTGGACAAAATCTTCCCTCGGTACAAAATTTTAAGAATTCAAAAGCGTGTTCGAAAAATTTTTTTCACGACTAACAATAAGTCTGCCGTCATCTTGAAGATTGAATTTTCTCTTTGCAACGATCCTTTAAAAAAATCGCTGTACGATTCTTTTTTCACTGTTTTGGTGAACTTGGAGCATTAGGGTTAGATGGTGAGATATTAATTTCTTGAATTTTTGTCGTTTGATCCTAATATTCGACATTTGTCCGATAAAAAAAAAAATCGTACAACAGTTTTAACCACTTGCGCTGGCAACTGCTTGCGGACCATAACGAGTGACCAAACCGTATACAATAATTCGTCGCTTTCTTTTTGAACTCGTCGGTATGATATTACCGGATAGAAATTATTGTGAAATAATAAATTTATCATTTGTTTTGCCTGGGTTTAAAGTAAAACTTTAAAATAAAAGACCATCGTACATGATTTTTTTTTTTTTTTTTTTTTTACGAAGTTCTATCTGTTGAAATTATCGACAATTGTCATTGATACGGTTATGCTCTTCACCGTGAACACCGATTCACCGTGTACAATACACAACATACATAACGTAGATTTATCGCATAACAATTCCTCTTCATCAACAACTAGAGCCCAAGCTAAAGTTGTCACCTGAGTACTTTCAATGAATCAAACTCGACAAATACCTGACTTACATGCAATCTGTCATTGACACTTCGATGAATCATAAGCTCACTTGTACAAAGTGATTTTTTAATCATTTCCTTCCTACGATCTAACTCCGTTCGAAACAGAGGAGGAAGGAGGGCAAGAAGAACGTTCTGCGCAACACGACTAGACGTCATCACTTAACTAAAGACGAAAAAATTGCCACAACAAGCGGTTTCTAAGTCTCTCTCGGAGCGTTTACGATTACTGTGGCTCCTTTTTAAGAGTATTTACAACCGCGAGATTAAATTGCATCCGCGCGTGGGATGGTAAGGTGAGCAGCGCTTACGTCGCCACTCGACTCGAATTCCTCTAAACAGAGAGCAGGATTGGAGCAAGGACGCGTTCGAAGAAGCACAAGGAAGAAGTCGAGGAATTTATTTGTCATTTTTCATTGATACTTTTCGTAAGGATACGGGAGTTGTCACTCTCCAAAATCGGCGAATCGAACGAAAGAAAGAAAGACATTTATTATATATATTCACTTTGTACTTGGGATCGTGTCACATCTCTCAAGCCGTGTACGTAACAAAAGAAAATCATCAACCTAAAACTGTTAAAATGTTTCAAGCGCTGAACTGCCGATCTTACTGTGCTTGTACAAATTTAAACTTGACCGGATATGCCGAAATGAGACTTCACTTTCATCGCAATCGGCTACAAAACTAGTCCCCCAGTGATAAATTTCACTTGTTCGATTCGAGACTGCTTCTTGAAATCTATCTGTAGCCTCTTCCTTGCGTGATGGCCACTCGACTCTACGCAATTTCTAGAGATTCTTCGTAGAAATCGAAGTTCACTTGGCTTGAAATTTTGATGAAATTCTCTGGAAAGTATCCGGAGATCGTCGAAGGCTAGAGGTCGAAGAAAGTATCGCCACGTGCGGTCAGAGTGATAAATTTCAACTCGGTTGAGGCTTTCGCGAGAGGGAGAGAAGCCGTGGTTAGACCGACAAAACCAAGAAACGCGAGGAAAAGTGGGTTTCTCCGATGGCGAGGACGAGGACTCCCTTGGACAGAGTCTTTCAGGCGTCTTTCCGGCCGAGGTGCCATTCATCGCGTCCGTCAGCACGTGCTTGCGGACTCGCGGTGAAACTATCGCCTCCCGATACGTGCACTCGTGTAAATAATTTATCCGGCGGACTTCCTAAAGAGAAACGTGCTCCTTCGATCCTCGGGGTCCATTTCTTGACGATTCAATGGTCACTTTCTCGGTAATCGACCTCGTTGGACACTGCGGGCTTGGAAAGACGAAAGTCTTAGAGTGTATCATAAACGTTACAACAATTGCGTGTTTATTTTACGTGATTTACTCCAAAAAAAGGCTCTTCTGCAAATTAACGCTAGAATTGTACCAAAGTGGTCGAAATACAACAGATTTATAATTTTATATGTTTGTAACATTGTATTCTTGGATACTCGAATGATCTTTAGTAAAATATATCGATAGATGCTTCTTTATCGTAGTCCCAGAATTGCAATATTCCCTCAGTTTCGAGTATATTTAAGTAAAACGAAACAGTCAATAAACAAATAACAAATTACTCCTCAATAATTTCTATCCGGTGATATCGTGCCGACGAGTTCGAAAGGAAAGCGAATTATTCTATATAATCGGGTTTTGGTCACTCGTTACGGTCCGCACTCGATTGCAAGTGGTTGACAATCGTTTGTAACTTCCGACTCCTGTTCATCGAGACTTGTTTTTTTCTTTTTTCGTACTTCGAGTACCATCTACCCTTTCTCTTTTTTTTCTCTATTCGTTAGGTTTGTACAGTCGTGTATTCTATTTCTGTTTGTTTAGTGTATTGGACAAATAAGCGCGCACGCCGTGGGGGGAGGTTCAGTTTAGAAGATGCAGCGCTCGAGTGGCCCGGCCACACATCCACCCAGTTTCTGTGGCTTGTCAAACCTGCTGACTCTCCCTCCCCCTCCCCCTCCCATCCCTCCGGTTTGACTCCCTCAGAAATACCTGCAAAAAGAACAAGAGAGACGGAGGACAGAGCCTCGAGAGCCAGGTTTGCTCCGCGTCCTGGCTCCTCCAAACACACACCTTGGGCTGTGCACGGGAGAGTTCACGGCGAGAACTCTCTCTCTCTCTTTCTCTCTTTCTTTCTTGCTCTGGCCTGCCACGAAATAACTACGTCATCAATTCTACCATCTGCGGTTTCGTAACGACGCTCGCGTGACTCGCGATCGTTCTCCTCCTTTTTTCCACGTTCGCGAAAATCTGGCCGAGGCTCGGTCGTAACTCTCTGGGAACTCACTGCGAACACACACGCTCGCGCGCGTGCTTCCAGTCTATTCCTGGACGAGCAATCGTTTTCGGATGTTTCTTTTGGGGGGAGGATCGCCCAACAGCGTTCGAACGTGAATGGTAGAACTCGACACGGTTGTAACGTGCAACCTGAAGATACTTGGGGTTCTGTAACTTTCAAAAATTCTACAAAAATGAAACTCGCGAGAGCAATTTCCTTTCGTATTTTTGTACCCGTGACGAGAGGGAGTATTTCGATAATTACGAATCGAAGGGCAGAAGAACGTCTTGTCAATTATTTCGCGTATCCGACCAGAAGAACCGCGGTCTATTTGCGGGGAGATGAACGAACTTAAAGAACTTCACGACCAACTATATTGTCCATTCGACAATAAGTTCTTATTTCCATGGCAATTTGCTCGATCGTATAGATATCGATCATTATTCAGGGACAACATCTTCGAATGTATAAATACAAAAAAAAAAAAAAAAAGGTGAATCGTAATGTTCAATTCAGTTTCCGGCGGGACATTTAAAATGGCCATTGCTCCACCCCCCCCTTCTGCAAGAAATATGTATTATTTATTAGAGAAGTTTTACAAATAATCTGTGCAACTTTGCTATTTCAACACATTGCAACAATATTGCTGATTTCAGATTTTTTAATTTTTAAAGGATAGGCGATATTCTTGTCGAAATTAATATCAATTTCCGTTTAGACAGGAAACGGAGTAATTGTATAAATCTATTTATTTCAGTTGTCATTCAAATTATAGTGATTCACACATGTAAACTGGAATATTTTGATACGGATATTCTAGCATTGATAAATATTTTCATTTGTTTATTTATATTGATATCTTTGCTAGCCAAAGTCATATATATATATAAACAGCATTAACAAAATAAATCTTTAATAAAACTACACTATAATTCGAGTGATAGAAACAAAAATGAAAATAAAACTAATAAACTAGAAATAAAAATAAAACTAACTGTAATTAAATGAAAATAGCGACAAAAATAAAAATAAATAACTAACTCAAGTGAGACATGAACGTCTAACGTAGAACGAAATGATAGATATATAGCACCAGGCTCCAAGATCGTAGATCGAACAATGCTCGTGTTCGAGCTTTTCTACGCACAAAGAAATACCATAGAAAAATAGGGAGACCCTTCGCGCTGAAGGAAAGATATGGGTCCACGGTTCTCGTTCCAAGAACCCCCACAACACACTCGTACAGCGTGGACAATACAACGCGACGATAAAAATGTTCACTACTTACGGCTCGTCTGTAAAAATTACAGCGACGAAGGGGCAGGGAGGAAGGGAGAGGGAGAAGAAAAAAAAAAAGAAAGAAAGAAACGACGAAGGCCTGGCTCACCTGTTGAAGGTCTCCTCGTACTGTTTGATCTCGCGGCGGGACAGCTCGTGGAACTCCGTGTAAACGTTGACGAATTTGTACTGCTTTTTCACCTCCTTCCCTTCCTCGAGCTCCTCGTTGATCCTCTGCCTCCTGCTAAGCAGATTACTGAGCTCAGCGTCCGCCGGCATCCTGTGATCGCTTCCACTTCCACTCCTCGAATCTTTGTCTAGCGATTTCGATCTCCTGCTCGCGATATATAGATCTTGTGCCTGTCGATCGATTCGAACGTACACACGAAGGAGATTTGAAAAGTATTGGCGCAGAGGGAAAATTGGGAGGGATGCCAAGAAGGCTGTACAGCTGTCAAACTGGAAACGGACACGGAAGAGGGGGAACGATCCGACCGGCGCGACGAGCCAGCGTGCACTGACGGTGTGCTGGGTGGCGCGGCTGGTAGGTACCTTTGGAAACCAGGGCCGTAGCAACGCGCATGTGTACCTGTACGACTGGAAGATTTATTATTACCGAAGCACATGAAGTTTCGTTTGTTCGACGAATATCGAATGTTGTTCCATTATTTGTTACACTGTTCGTTTGAACTTTTGCTTGACGAATATCATCTGATCAAATTTCGTTCTATTATTTGTCGATTATTGAGAAGAAGAAGAAGGAGCTTGAGGTTCTTTTCGTTTCGTCGACTGATGGTGAATATTTTGAGACAGAACATTATTGTATTAGTACAACATTAATATAGTAATTAATATAGTAATAATAAATAGTAACAATAATATAGTAATACTTATATTATAACATTAATATTAGTCGTTTTGAGATGGAAAATTAACATTAACATCAACATTAATCATTAACAATAATTATTTGCTTAAATACTTTTGCTTAAATATTTTGCTCCCTTTGTACTTCGTATCTTTATTGAAATTTTGTGGCAGAAACTTTGAACTGGCACATTTTCTAGAACATTGACAATAACGATTATGTCGACTGAGTGATTATACGCTATTCTTTGCATAAATATTTCTCATCCCTAGTATTTTCTATTTTTATTGAAATTTTGTTAGCAGAAACTTCGGACAGCACCTTGTAGCTCAAAGACTTGTATTACGTATTCATATCGTTCATATGCTCGCAATTATTTTTCTACGTAGCGTCAGCACTTACGCATCTGCAGAACGGAGTCACTTTCGTTTCTCACTTTGGCGTTTCAATCGTCATCCATTTCCACGGAAGTTGAACCGTATCAGTTCGATGGATCGATCGATTAACCTTCGAAGAATTTTCACGGATAATCTTCGCGGACAGTTCATTCTTTCGCGGAAATTTTCCTCCTGTTTCAGCGATCTGAAAATACTAACGTCGCTCCCTTGATACTTGCTCCGAAGTACAAAAATTTCCGCGAAACAAGTATACTCGGCATAGAAGAATTTTATTTCCCATGTCTATTGACCTTGGCTGTACGAAAACAGTTTCTTATACGTACGCGTATTTACTCTGATTCGATTTGAAAGACTCTGAACTAATAATCTCCAGTCGTTCGCTGATATTTACGTTGGAGACATTCACTACACACGACTCTAAAACGTAAGCTTTCAAACGGATGTTCGAAATTTTGGCAAATTATCGTGCCATGAACGTGCAAGATTGATTAAACGCGAGCGCACTCACAAATCGTGGAAATTTTCGTCGTGAAGATTTATGAAATACGACTTAGAATTGTCGAGATACACGATCGTAAATCGATTGCAAAGAATCACTAAATTAATTTTGAACGGCGAAATTCGAAGATCCTGAAGCGAAAATCTACCCGTATTGATTTCAATGAGTTGTGAAAATCTGCAAAAGAGAAAAAAAAAAAACGAAAACTCGGAATTGTTAGAGTCTACAAGCTGTGAACTTTGAATCTGCAAATCTGCATTCACAAGCACGTAAGATAACGTAGCACGTCGAGTTGGCAAATTTCGAAAAAAAAAAAAAAAAAAAAAATAAAGAAATTCAAGCAACCGAATCTAGATCCAGGCACCAGTATCGGTTACGCTCTTTCAGAGAGTATGACGATACCAGTTCGTAAACGGGGGGGAAAGAAACTCGAGGAAACCCCTACGAAGGTGAATCACCTTCCTTTAAAACTCTGAAACGATAACTTCCGGATGATATCGACGAGATCAATGACACGCTCGTGCGGATCACACGTCGCGCAGAGATAGAAAGAGAAAGAAATAAAAAACGGAAAAATGTCGTCCTCCTTCGAGAAGCAGCAAAAGAGGCAGACCATCGCCGGGTACAAGAGGAGTTCGAATTTCTGCAGCACGCCGCTGATAGGCGAGGCGAAGAAGCTGAGCAGCATAAGTTTGTCGGGGATCGATTCCAACTCCTCGTCGGCGAGGGAGCAAAATCGAAGGGAGATCCTGCTGGAGAGTCTCGCAAGGATGCAGAAGAGGAAGCGGAAGCTGCAGCCGAAGAAGGCTGTTTCGAAACCCAAAAGGAAGTCGAAGCGAGCCAAGAGGAACGACGACGAGAAAATTGATACGGATACAGATTGGGAAACGTGCGACGAGGAACCAAGGCGTCAGCCTTTGGTCAGAAAAGCGTCGACTTCCTCTGCTTCCGGGTCAGGGACTGCCCTGTTTCGAGATTTGGGATCACCGGAGAAGGTTCGAAGAACGTCTCGTTTTATTGAAAATCGTTTGGAATCGCCACTTCTGAGGCCACGCCCGTACGAGATCGAAAGTCCAGTGAGAGGCGATTTCGATTTCAAAGAGGACGAAGGGAGAGCGCTTCCTTTGAAGGATCTGCCTTCTTCTCGCATATGCTTGGACGACTCTGACTCTGACGACAAGAGTAGACACATAAGTAATTATCCTGTACTTTTCTTTTTATCGAGTAATATAAGGTGAACCAGAAACCACTCTAAATTTGATTTAAAATTGATAAAATTAGTTTTTTTCTTTTTGACGTTTTATTTAAAAAAAAATATATATGTGGGAAGAAACTCTTGGCTTACTCTATATTGGAATTTGGCAACATTAAAATTGAGGAACTTTCTGGAAAAGAGAAGCTTCCTCTCAGATTTTCAACGATTCTGAATTTTACTTCTTTAGTGATATTTAAGAAATCTAGTGTTGTTAGTATTAATACCAGACACTATGTACAGTATCTTTAGTATTATTTGAGAATCTTTTATCTAGTAATTATTTAGAATTTGGCGATATTAAAATTGAGAAGCTTTCTGGAAAAGAGGAACTCAGCTTGATTCTAGTCGAATTATGAGAATTTAGCATTATTTGAGGATCTTTTATCTAATAATATATATATATAAATTAACAATATTAAAATTGTGAAGCTTCCTCTCAGATTTTAGTTTCAGCAATTCTGAATTTTACTTCTTTAGTAATATTTAAGAAATGTAATGTTATTAGTATTAATACCAATATACTATATACAGTATTATTAAATCTAATGTATTAATACTAGATACTATATACAGTAGTATTACTTGAAAATCTTTTATCTAGTAATTATTTAGAATTTGGCAATGTTAAAATTGAGAAGCTCTCTGGAAAAGAGGAACTCAGCTTGATTCTAGTCGAATTGCAAGAATCTAGCATTATTTGAGGATCTTTTATCTAATAATATATATATATAAATTAACAATATTAAAATTGTGAAGCTTCTTCTCAAACTCAAGAGTTTAGCTCCAGTCGACTTCAGATTTCATTTAAGCAAGAAATTGGATCCTCTCCAGAAGTACAGCGTGTTACAATGTTTTTCAGAAGCAGAAGATGCGGTTAAGAATTATCTAGGTCTTAGGAACAACAGAAACGACCAAAATCACATGAGAATCGAAAAATGCAAGGAATGGTTGGTCGACGTATCGGTTCCAACAGCGTCGAGCGACTATCTTTGGGATGATTTTATTAGAAACAATCACAAAAATATTGGTAAATATCTTGCATCACCCGTGCAGAAATCGTCATCGAAGAAGCGTAGAGGTACGAGCAACGAAAATGAAGAAGGTATTGAAATATTAATCTCCAATTAATTTTGCCTAAATATTATATGATAATATAAATAATAAAATAATAATATAATACAATGTTATACAATAATACACACAATATAACAATAATGATATTACAATGATAAAACGACGCAGGTGAACATAGTGTGATCCAAAGTAGCCCAGAAGGAAAGTTTAATTTGGAGCAAGCAAGGTTGCGCAAGCAAATGAGCATCGTGCGTGGATATTGGGACAAATC
Organism: Tetragonisca angustula; assembly: GCA_036937485.2. Classification (NCBI taxonomy): domain Eukaryota; kingdom Metazoa; phylum Arthropoda; class Insecta; order Hymenoptera; family Apidae; genus Tetragonisca; species Tetragonisca angustula. The sequence goes on along the minus strand of JAWNGG020000127.1, from coordinate 169,207 downwards.
CTCGCAGAAATGGGTTCGATTTTACGACGTGTACGACTTCCCCGCGGCAGAGGACAAACTTAAAAGGCGGATGACCTTGAATCAGTTCCTTCAGAAATGCAGAGATAAGAAAAGACGTTTGGAGGAAGTAGGATCTAGTTCGCAAAATGTCAAGGAAAATGTCGTGGAAAGAGGCGAAAATTTGAGCTCGAATACCAAGGGGAAGAGGGGAAGAAAACACGTTGACTTTCAATTCGAACCGAAGAAATCTAGTGGAACGATGACGGACATATCGGACTCAGAATTGCAAAGGATAAACAGAATTCGTCAATTTGCATCGCGACTGAACGCGAGGAGAAAGATGATGCTTGAAGCTTCGAGAGATACTGAATCACATACTGGAATGTCCTCGTTGAAAAGGATAAATGAGAATAGCACGGACGACGATAAGGATGAAACAGTGGTGAAACCAAGAGACAAACCTACGATCAAATCGGTGGAAATATTAACAAAAAGAAAATGGAAAGTCTTATAGATAGTATTTAGATACTACGTACGAAATGCGTTTATTCATGAAGTTATTTACTTACAATTGAAAAGCATTCAGTATCGTGGAATATTGAATGGCTTATAATTCTCGTTACATTTTCAAAATTGTTAAGATTGTGAAGATTGCAATTTTTTTTTTGTATATTATATACCATTTTTTTTTTTTTTTTTGATTATACGAAAACGTTGAATCTTTGTTGCGTAAATATATTCTATGTACTTACACGTATGTACCGCTCGATTCGAGAAGAAATATACACACAACATTCATACTCATTTGCATTGAAAAAACGAGTTTTTCTTCGTTCCTTCATTTTCTTTTTCGTGAAACGACAAGTAGTTGGGATGTACTGCATTAAAGTTAAACACATTGCGAAATGTACAAAATATAAAAATAATACCGCCGAAGAGGTTAAGACGCAATAGATGGTGCGTCCATGCGATGCGCTCCGGAAGCTTTTCCGAATTTTGGCGGTTGAATTCCCTAGAATTACTTAATTATCTGCGTCAATGAAGATGTCGCGGGGGGATTTACCCCGTCGTCGTTTCGTTTTAACGCGCTTTCGGATTGTGTTGTAAATTACGATAACTTGGTTATATCTCACGTGTTCTCAAGTTTGTCCATCCTTTTCCCTCTTTGAAAAACGTCAAAATAAACGACGTCCGTATCGTCGGCATGAGTTTGTTTTTTGGCTTTATACGCAGCGTGTTCCTCAAGATGCTGCAGTTGGTTTGGTTCGGCAAACGGAAACTAACAAATTCATTGAGCATATACGTGAAGACCAACACTGGCAACACGTTTCCCGTTGATTTGGACCCAAAATGGGACATAAAGAACGTGAAGGAGATAGTGGCATCTCAAATGGGGATATTACCCGAGGACATAAAAATAATATTTGCAGGGAAAGAGCTGCACAATTCGACGATAATAGAAGTGAGTTTGCACATATTTTTCATAAACAACTTGTTGACAATGTATACTTTTGAAGTGCAGCACAGTTGCGAGTGTGATAACCTCACTTTATCAAAGTACACTTTGTTGTAGGAATGTGACTTGGGTCAGCAGAGTATATTGCACGCAGTTCGTACACCATCACAGAGATTAAATAAAAGCAAGGATACCGACACCATTGACGAGTCTCTGGAAATATCTGAATCGAACGACAGCGGTGGGAAACCGATGAATGAAACTCTCACAGATCTACCTTTGGATGAGTCAGAGTCACAAGAGAATTCATCCATGGAAGGTAGAATAATTGTTGCCTTTTAAAGGATGAAAGATACAAGTGATGAAAGTGAATACTAAATAACGTGACCAACTAGTTGTAGCATTATGTCAATAATACAGAATTTGTCAATACGTTTGCAGAGAAACACGAGAACCGAGCGCATTTCTTTGTGTATTGTTCGACGCCATGCAAAGCTGTAACAGTTGGAAAATTAAGAGTAAGATGCTCAACCTGTAACAGTGGGGCAGTTACAGTAGATAGAGATCCTCAGTGTTGGCCAGATGTATTACAACCGAGGAGAATAACAGTTCATTGTGAAAATGATTTTTGTCCAACACCCACGCATATATCCAATGATACTGAATCCCAAGTATTGTATGCGCGTTTTTATTTCAAGTGTGGGAAACATGTTAGTTTGGGAGAGGGGGATGAAGCTGTTCCTCTGTACCTTATAAAACCAAACTTGAGAAGGATACCTTGTCTTGCCTGTACGGATGTTAGGTAAATTATTTGTTGATCTTCTCTATCAGCAAAAGCATATAATAACATTTTCAAACATAGGTCGTTTATAGGGATATGGTCTTGGTTTTCCCATGTGAAGCTGGTCATGTAACCTGCCTTGATTGCTTTAAAGACTATTGTTCAGTTCGTTTAAGAGAACGCCAATTTCAGTTTGATGAAACTAAAGGATATTATACGCTTCCATGTCCAGCCGGATGTCCAAACTCTTTTATTCCAGAAGTACATCATTTTCATTTGCTTACACCTGAACAGGTACCTTATAGTCAGTACACGAATATTGAAAAATTTTTAAATATTAATCGTATGTACATGTGTGATATAGTATGAACAGTATCAAAGATTTAGTACAGAAGAATATGTTTTACGTGCTGGTGGAATTTTATGTCCAAGACCAGATTGTGGTATGGGTATTATACCAGAATCTTCAGACAACGGTAGTGAGGAATGCAGAAGAATTCAGTGTATTGGTGGTTGTGGGGTAATTATCTATAAATAGATTATTCTGTAAGAAACAAAATTTTTAAATAATTAAAATATCAATAATATACTTTTCTGTCTAGTATGTTTTTTGTAGACGATGTTTACAAGGCTTCCATTTAGGAGAATGTGAGTTGCAATCTTCTGAGTCTTCCAGTACAACGCACAAATCTGGATATTTGGTCGATCCACAGAGAGCTAACGATGTATGTATTACTACTCTTATATTATATGTATTAATCAGAAATATTATTTTATGATTTTCTTGTTTAGGCGAAATGGGATGAAGCCAGTAATAAAACTATCAGAATTTCAACAAAACCCTGTCCAAAATGTAGAACACCAACTGAAAGAGATGGTACTTTAAAATGTTAAAATGTAATATTAAAATGTTTAATCAGTTTTTTTATTTAAAAATCGTATATTACTTTCCAGGAGGATGCATGCACATGGTTTGTACCAGAGCAGGATGTGGTTATCATTGGTGCTGGGTATGTCAGACAGAATGGACAAGAAACTGTATGGGCAATCATTGGTTTGGATAATTTTGTAACTATTTATATCATAAGAATATAGTATATTATTTTGTATAAATATAAATAAAATAGAAGAATTAAAGATACAGTCATAATTACTATCATGAATTATACTAGTCAATTGTACTGGTCAATTCAAGATAGTAGATGGAAATAAATTCTATAAGAATATATTTTGGATATATTGAAATATTATTTTGAAATAAGGAATGACATTTTAATCTTTCTTTTCATAGTATGTACTATTTTCTAATCTTCATATATGTAACTCATTAATTTATTAAAATTTTCTTTTAATTTGTAAAAATTTCACCATGTACGAGCGTAATTAGTCATTGTATATGTATATATGTATGTATGTATGTACGTAACAATTGTAAATTTAAGTTTATATATAAATTTTTGCGAGTCGTTACGAACGAAATGTAAAAGTGCCTTCTCTTCGTTCCATTTAGAAAATATATATACACGAACATTTGTTTGTGAATAAATCATCGTACGTATCACGATACAAACAAATCACCTTGTGACTTAATTCTTTGTATTATAGAGGAAAATATGATAGAATGATATGTACATGCGTTTACTGTATTTTATTATAACAATCACGTTATCTTTAGTACATATTAGATTTAGACTTAAAAGCATTTAAGACACGACTTTTAGGACGGATTCATTTTTCAGAAATTGACATTGGATCTGATTAGTTAATTATAAAATACGTGACTAATTTAACAATCTGTCAGATTAATTAACATTGTTGTTTTTATATTTTCACTCGCGTTTCCGCGATATTTATTTCTATTTCTAACATCTATATACCTATCTCAATAATTTCAATTACTTTCATATACCTATATATATACGTGTGCGTGCGTGCGTTACTTGCGTATTGCACCCAAGAGGATTTGATACGACTTGGTCATCTGATTGTTAAAACGAACGTAGAAGTTGTCGAGTAGCAGCTGCGTACCTTGAACGAGATTACCTGTATCACATACGGAAATCAAATCGCCGTGGTTTGCGGTGCGGGCGGTGGCGTCAGTGGGGTCCAACCGGTCGCTTGATGATCGTTACTCGGAATGTCCGAGTCTTGTCGGTGATGTCTGTCAATTACCGTTGTCAGATATCTCCTGTTCTCGTCGTTAGGCTGCACGTCGTTCAACGTGTCCGCATTTTGTTCGGAATAACTGACGTGTATGTGATGCTCCTTCGCAGGTGTGTCGTACTCGACGCTAACGGGAGACACTGTTCCAGATTGTTGGATCGGTTGCATGTGCAGCATTTGCGAGTGATGATGCTGCGGGTGACGATCGGGTGTGGTCGACTGAACCGGGGAGGCGTGATACTCGTGAACGTACTCATCGACGGCGGCTGGTACAGCGTCCGTGCCGTTCGAGTGGAGAGAATGGTGCAGGCCTGTATGAGGAACCGAGGCGTAAGATGACATTTGGTGATGCAAGTGTAAGTTCAGATTCAAGTAAGACTGTTGCTGCTGTTGCTGTTGCTCTGACAACGTTGCAGGATGAATCCAAGCCGAGGTGTCGGCGCAATGGCCGTGCTCTTGGGGGACTGAGGACAAGTTTGACGGCACGTACAACGTGCATCCTGTGGCGGTGGTCGGCGACGCGGTGCCAACGACTCCTCTACTGAACACCGCGTGCGATGACGAGGTCGGCGACGGCGACGGAGACGTGGGCCACTCCTGCGTGGGTGGTAGACAAGCTGGATTTAAGTTCTGCAGGCTCTCTGGACTGCGTGGCGACCAGCCTGGCGCCGCTACGTACGCTGTGGAATGCAACAGTTGTACTGAACCATACGGATCAGCCCGTTGTTCTGTAAACGATGCATTCGCAACACGATTTATATAACAATGCGTTTGACAATATGTGATAATTGACGATACCAGCGGATCTGGCACCGTGAACTCACCATCTTGAATGTATTTGTGTCTGAGGGTGTAAGGCGTTGATCTGCAAGTAGTCCTGTGGCCAGCTGTAGAAACGGTACAAGAATTAGAGAGGTGATTATTGACCGTCACTGACGCTTGATTTTGTGCGGCCGCAATGGCCGTAGCTGTGTTATATTCGTATCCCATGGTAGGCTGTGGCAAAAACCAAGCGCCGGTGTCTGTAAATTCATAATTTCGATTGTCCTCTTAAATGAATATTTTATTAATCACTGACGCGATTGATCGGTCGTACGATCAAAATTCCAGATGTAAAATAGCAGATGGAGCACGTGATCGATTAACTCACATTGCGGATAGGTCTGCGGATCGGCTGGCCTCTCTTTAGCATCGAGGAACGCCTTCGCGAATGGATTGTATTTGATCTTCAAATTTGTAACTTCTTCGTTCTGGTAGGCCGTCACCGCTATGAATTGTGTCTCGGGATAACGGTAAGTCAACACCTGAATGTCATTTCCATATTAAAAATGTCTCCTCCTCAGACATACACGGCACGAATTAAAATTACAATTTTCCTTTCCTTTTACGTCGCTTCTCTAAATATTTCAGAGCGCGTCACGACGAAATTACAAACCTCGGAGGGAATTTAGAAGAGATATCGTACCGTTCGTTCTTCCACCGCGTCCACGCGAACCAGATGAACCCGAGGCTCGTATTTGTGCAGGGAATTTAGCATAATTTGCCCGTTCCCGTTGGACTTGTTCGTCAGCTTCACTTTGGCGAACGACACCGCCTCCTTCATCCAGTGTGATCCAAAATTTGGGCTCTCCGGGTGGATGTAAATTGGATTTGGCGGGGCGACCTCCGCTTTCCCGCCCGGCACCCATTCTCCATTCACGTATTTCCATCTGTCGATCAAATTTCGAACAATTTTCAAACGCTACCCTCTTTCTGTATAAAGTTCTAAAACAGACAATTTTATCTAGGAGAGTGTAGGAATGCTTCAAGTGGAAGAACTGATGAAACTTTGGGACAGAAACGTAGGAGAGTCTAAATCCTATCCAAGTCTCGTTCCTACCTGTGTGGATCCACTTGGACGAATTCGAGAAGAAGTGTGTACATGGCTTTCGGCTCCAAGCCCCTTGCAACCACTTTGACCACGGGGAACATGCGCCTGGAAAGTGAAAACGAAGATACAGATGAAGACTTTAACTGTAATGGCCCTTCACGTAGGATTTTTATTAGCTGTCTCTCCCTTTGTCTTTGCTCAAGTTTGATTCTTCACGGTACTAGCTACCACTGGCACGTTTTGTAAAGCGATAACGAATGAAGAAGAAGAAGAAGAAGATGTCTAAGAGAGGAGCAGGGATTTTATAAACACTAATGAAAGTAACACTGAAGGCGGCGGGCGGTAGAAGAAGCCGAGCCGCCGGGCAATAAAATTTTACGATAGAGCCACGATTCTGCGTAAAACATTCGCTCTCTCTCTCTCTCTCTCTCTCTCTCTCTCTCTCTCTCTCTCTCTCTCTCTCTCTCTCTCTCTCTCTCTCTGTCTCTGGTTTCTGGTTGTGCCCACGAATACTGATGGCCGTGCACGAAAAACGCGGTCGACAAACTGTAATCGTTTTTAATAATACACGGAATCGTAAAAGCAGTCGGCGAAGGAATATCTTTTTGATTTCTGCCGGTCAGGAGCATCGGAGCCCCATGCTCGTCCCGACAGTTTTCTATTGTAGATTTCTGATATATATCTCGAATGTTCTTACAACAACAACAACAACAACAACATTGTTACATCGTTACTTCACGAAAGACAAAATCTCCAATTGATCTGTCGTGTTCACCGTGTCTTCCGATTGATGTGGTTAATCAGGTCCTAGAATCGATTAAGAACAGAACAGGAAAAATAAACGAGACAGTCGAAGGAAAAAAAAAAAAGAAATATTTGCCATCGATCAAGTCTCTCTTATCAATTTGCAATCAATGCAAAAGAGACTACAAATACAAATGAGTCGGTTGTATCGCATAGAGGAAGACTACTTTTGCGTGTTTTTTTTTCTTCTTTTTTTTTCTCTCTCTCTCGAAGCAAGCGCGGAATATTCATTTGCATGAATCATCTACATCCTCGTAACGTTTTGCAACGATCTTCTTTATTTTTCTTTTTTTTCCATTCTACGAGCAATATATATTTTTTTTTCTGTCTCTCCTTTTCTCCCCCCCGTACATGAACTATTATTTTTACCTTCTGGCTTGTTCGCACCGACCTTCTAATTAATACATTTTTACGCGCAACCAGGAGAGCCATCTTTGCCACTCGGACCTTTTAACCAGCGGATCCTTCCTTCGAGCTTCTTGTACGCGAAACCTAATATATATATATATATATATATATATATATATATATATATATATATATGTAGACACCTGTTTCGAACGTGCAAATGACTCGTCCCCGTGTCTGTAAATCGTTCGTCACTCGAAACGCGTCGATATTTCCAGTGAAACTCGGTAGAAGCAAAATCGGTTTCTTAAAAATCGAACAGCGATGGTTCTCACGCGAGAAAAGAAGAAAAAGAGGAAAAGAACAACTGTTCCTGAAGGGAACAACAATTTGTTCTCGTCCTTCCTTTTCCCTTCCAACTTCACAAATACTTCAATGACACGAGTTCGTCCAGTCGTCCACTCACCTTCCGTTCTTCGTGACGATCATTTCGTTGGTCAGGCATTGGAACTTGGTCCACAGGTCTCTGTCCTCGAGCGACAAGGAGAGAGTCAATCCCTGATTCCCGGTGACGGTCATGGCGCCGAGATTCTGCCCGGAAATCACCGTCCTCTCGTTGCTCCTCTCCTCGTGATCGTCCTCGGGAGTGGCGCGACTTTGCCGCCCGACGCTGTTCCGCTCCCTTCCGCGATCCTCGTGCGCTTCTCTCTCGCGATCACGCTCGCAACAGGAGGACCGTGTCGGAGAGCCAGGTTTCACCGGTGCTGGCTGCATCTTCTCCGTGGAACTCTCCGTGACAGGAGAGAGAGAGAGAAAGAGAGCTCTCACGATTTACTCCGAGAGAATTGTCGACACTGTTTCTCCCCCAAAGTCGATCAAGATTCGCAGACGAGAGAGAGAGAGAGAGAAAGAGAGACGAAAGACAAAAGCTCGAGATTCTACGCGATTTTCCCCCGACGAAGTTGACAATCGCGCGAGGATGAACGAAGAAGAAGAAGAAGAAGAAGAGAGAAGGAGGAGGAGGAGGAGGAGAGCGGGAAAAAAGGGGACAAAACAGCAAGAAGGACGGAGAATCTACTTGGAGACGAGAGACAGTATCCCGGTCCCGCGGCCGCGTGGCCGTGCTCGTAACACTTGGGCGCGATATTTCACACTAGTCGGCGAAGAGAACGGAGCCGAGGACTGACTGCTTTGACATATCGTCGTCTCTGTTCGGCTCTGTTTCTTCGCGGCCGTTTCCTACGATGGGCAGACCGCGGCCCAATCGATGCGCCGTGCGGGCACAGTCGCCCCCCCCGGCCTGCCCCGGGTGCTAATTGAACTCTAAATTAGGAGAGCTCCGGGGGCAGCATGGCGGCAGCCCCGGATGCCCTCGTCGACGGCGGTATCGTCGATTGGCCATCAAGATCCATGCCTTCCCACTTCGCCTGTACCATGCACGCTGGCGTGCACGTTCATTCTCGAAGACAAGATGACATTGGCCGCCGCCTTTCCAACGTTTCCCTACCGTGGCCAATCCATGCGCGGGACCATTTGACGATTTCACGACGGTTGGCCGATGTTCGCGGAAGCACGAGGCCTGCCAGTCCGCCCACGCGGCCGACAGTCGCCCGACAGTCGTCTCCTCTTCGCTGGTTCTCTTCGTCGCCCGGTTCTCCGACCGCCGGCCACGTCGGTCCCTCTTTCTTCATCGTCGGCCAAGTTTTTGTTTGCTCGTCCCTCGCGCCGGTTCGCCAACAGCCAGTTCTCTCTCTTTTCTTTTTTCTTTTTTTTTCACGAAAAACGGAGAGATCGATCGAGATCACGCCGTGACGAAGATTACGGACGGATATGGAGGACCTCGAGGTGGTATTCGAGGTCCGGTTTCCAAGTGGTTGTTCGGGACTGTGACGTTCTCCAGGGCGAGGAGAGGCAGCCTACCTGATTGATACATAGGTAACTACACTTTAGAATAATTGGACGATGGTCGTAGTTACCGTTTCTGGCTTGTTCACTTGGTACAAATACGATGGTCCCTTTTCTGAACGATGTTTGCCTGTCTAAGACGAGCGCAGCCGTTTCGTCGAAGAGAAAAGAACGACGTCGAGCGAGCGCAACTGCACGGCGAGACAGTTAACGGAGAGGCTGAGCCTGACCGAGTCCATTTCGAGTCAAATGACAAAAATCAACAGCAAGTTACGTCCGACTTGGCCGGCGTGTATCGCGAGTTGATATTTGAGCAGGACCGTTTCTTGTTTGCCATCGCGCGCGGTTTTGGCTGGCTAAAGTAACCATTCAGCCCCGGCTGGATACATGTTTGTCCTAGTAATTTCGTGGCTTGGGGGAAAAGTCGCGATATCGGTGCCGCGAGAAGCCACCAAACAACGTAACGGAGACGGTTGTTCTCTCTGTTGAACGAACCCGTCGGTCGATCCTTAATTTGCTCAACGTGGTCGCTCGTTCACCTTCGGCTATTAGCGAAGTAAAATTTGTTTTCCTTTTCCCTTTGATACCGATACTTTCCAGGCGCGGGTCGAGGCGAACGGACGTCCCCCAATTTGCGATTTTTGTCGTTTCCAGCGTTCTCGGAATTTGCTTTTGCCTGGAGAACGAAAGGAGAAACGTTTCTCTTCACGTTGCCAAAGATTTGTACAACATTTGACGGTCCTGATTTCGTATTACGCTAAATTGATGAAACAACTGCGCTTGTCTCAACAATTACGAATGCGTGTGTCTCTTCTTATCGAAGTAATCCAACATGCCACAATGCAAGTTTCTTTCTTTTATTATTAACATAGACTTCCCTGGAGTCTGGATGAAACTTCGATAAGCACCAGCTTGCTTTCTAAAGCAGTTTCTCCTTCGAGAAATTGTCTGAACGCTTGAAAGAGTCTTTGAAACAGGCGCAATTGATTCCAAAATACAGGCCACAGTATACTCTTCGAAATTGCGTGCGACACGAGCACGACAAACGCAGGAATCTGCAAAAAGATACGAGGGAAAGTTAGAAAACACAAAAAAGCACAGTAATGTATTCGCTTTGACCGAGTTGACTGTCACTTTTTGGAATAATCAAATTTGGCCTTGGTTCTTAGATTGTATTTATTCCCCTCCGCATTCAAGCTGTTGCCAAAAGATGTACCACTGAAAGAAATAAGGAAAACTTGTTAGTTTGACTAAATGAGTGGTCTCATTTGAACAAATGACGCGAGAAATGCATTACTAATTAATAAGAATGCATTAATATTATTACCATTATTATTATTATTACATTAATATTAATTTATTATTAACTAACTTGTTAATTCTGATGTCTTCCGTTACATTTGCGGCGAATGTAAGAAAGAAAAAAGTATCACGGACTTACGTTGCAAAAGGGGTGCGTTTGAACGTCGAATTATTACAGCTACCGTCAAACAGTTCGTGAAACGTGCGTTGCAACAAGAGTCAGTCTAAAAAAAAGAAGAAAAAAAATTCACATATCAAACGTATTCGTAATACAGAAGCCCCTAATTATCAAATTATCGGAGATCTTTGGCAACAGATCGACTGTTCGCCCCCGGTGAAATCAACGAATAAATATCGAGTATACCAAACAAATAGATACTTACGAAATAGTTAATACTCTCGAGATGAAAAACAAAAAGAAAAAAAAGAAAAAAAAGACGTCCAACATGATTGTACCACTATTTATTTAATTATATTCAACGTCTTCCGATCGAGCAGCCGTCGGACAGTTGCTGTCCCGGATGTATCTCGAGTGTTGCATCGCCGGTGGCAATAAAAATGAAGATAAAAATGAAAAAAAAAAAGAAAAAAACAAGAAGAAGGGAAAAAGAAAGTTTTTACCTCTGAAAATTCTACACGATGTTCGCCCTGTCTCGCGCGATACTCGTTTACGATACGGATATCCCGGTGCCCCCGTCACTACCTGCCGGTTAGGTAGCTCGCCTGACGGATTGGGGGGTCTACGACGTTCGTTTCGCCTCTCCGCCGTTTGAAGAACGCCGCCTCCTCCTCGCCTCGTCTACAATAAACATCATCCGCGATTACGATCACCGCCGTGTGATAAACCATCCGCGGATGGGCCTTTGTTCCTCTATTTACAAATTGCATTCTACACAGCCTTCTTACCAGCCACTTACACGGCAAACGGAAGCGATCAATCCACCTTTTACGGATCTCCAATCGGTACCTCTTCCTCACCTGTTCTTGTTCTCCTCGGGTGAAACTTGGCATTTCGCGTTTTCACACGTTTCCATCACGTACGGAGACTAATCGATCAGTGTTCTCTCTGTAGTATAATCGTTTAATCGCAATTGTAAACATATTTCGTGATTTTTACGTGTAGAGATTAATTAATCACGCTTCTCTATGGTGTAACTAGTCTTCTCTGTAGTTTAATACTGCAATGACACTACGATTTTGATTTTATAAACATATTTCGTGATCTTTACGTGCAGAGATTAATTAATCACGCTCCTCTGTAGTGTAACTAGTTTTATCTGTAGTTTAATCGTGCAATTATACTCTGGTTTCGATTTTATAAGCGTAACAAGCATATTTCGTGATTTTTACGTACAGAGATTAATTAATCATGCTTCTCTATAGTGTAACTAGTCCTCTCTGTAGTTTAATACTGCAATGACACTCCGATTTTGATTTTATAACTATATTTCGTGACTTTTACGTGCAAAGATTAATTAATCACGCTTCTCTGTAGTGTAATTACTCTTCTCTGTAGTTTAATACTGCAATGACACTACGATTTTGATTTTATAACTATATTTCATTTATAACTATATCTTTACGTGCAGAGATTAATTAATCCCGCTCCTCTGTAGTGTAACTAGTCTTCTCTGTAGTTTAATCGTACAATTATACTCTGGTTTTGATTTTAGAACTGTATTTCGTGATTTTTACGTGCAGAGATTAATTAATCACGCTTCTCTGTAATTTAATCGTGCAATTATACTGCGGTTTCGATTTTATAAGTATAACAAGCATATTTCGTGATTTTTACCTCTAGAAATTAATTAATCACGCTTCTTTGTAGTATAACTACTCTTCTCTGTAGTTTAATCGCGCAATTATACTCTGGTTTCGATTTTATAAGTATAACAAGCATATTTCGTGATTTTTACCTCTAGAAATTAATTAATCACGCTTCTTTGTAGTATAACTACTCTTCTCTGTAGTTTAATCGCGCAATTATACTCTGGTTTCGATTTTATAAGTATAACAAGCATATTTCGTGATTTTTACCTCTAGAAATTAATTAATCACGCTTCTTTGTAGTATAACTACTCTTCTCTGTAGTTTAATCGCGCAATTATACTCTGGTTTCGATTTTATAAGTATAACAAGCATATTTCGTGATTTTTACATACAGAGATTAATTAATCACGCTTCTCTGTAATTTAATCGTGCAATTATACTCCGGTTCCGATTTTATAAGTGTAACAAGCATATTTCGTGATTTTTACCTGTAGAAATTAATTAATCACGCTTCTTTGCAGTATAACTACTCTTCTCTGTAGTTTAATCGCGCAATTATACTCCGATTTTGATTTTATAACTGTATTTCGTGATTTTTACGTGCAGAGATTAATTAATCACGCTTTTCTGTAGTGTAACTAGTCTTCTCTGTAGTTTAATCGTGCAATTACACTCCGGTTTCGGTTTTATAAGTAACAAGCGTATTTCGTGATTTTCTTTACGTACAGAGATTAATTAATCACGCTTCTCTGTGAAGCTTAATCGCGCAATTATACTCCGGTTTTTCAATTTACAAATAAGTATATTTTGTGATCAACTTTAGATAAATGTACAAGAGAACGTGGTACACATCTGTTGTTTCTAATATTTCCACACACACGTTTTTTATGCTTGTTTCTAATATTAATATCATATGTATCACGAATGTGTTAAAGTATTGAACGTTATATTTGAAAGGAACGACGTTGTATTTACAGCGACTCCCATTAATATTCAGACGTCAAATATTTAAACTGTTGTAACTTTTGTGAGAGAAAAAGTCAGTAGCCTTGAAGTCTCCGTTTCTCGAAATGCACTGTCCATTTTATTCTCAGATATTTTTCTAGAAAATGCTATGAATTGTATAATTTTAGAATCTACAATAGGTCTGAAGATTGTAGTCTCTCCTTCACAATGCCACCTTGGGAAGCTTCATGTGTAATTCTTTGAACTTTTCAAGAAATTGTAATATACTCGCCTAAGTTTTGTGGGGTTGTTGCAAAGAGGAGGTTTCAACCTTCAAATTCACCGTAGATTCAGTCACAAAAGAGATTTGTCAATGTTTCTGCACAGTCAGACAATTCACAGCATTTTAGAGGAGAAAAGCGTCTTCACTTTGTCACCTGCTACATGAACATCTTGTGGTATGAGAACGTCTCACAATTAGTATAAAATAAACGGTGTCTATTTTGAAAGTAGAGGTTTCAAGCTTTGAAGTGAATCCAAGTTCACTGTCACACAATTTCTTTCAATAGAATCACAACACCAATCTCAAGATCACCCAACTTGTGATTTGTGCAAAGTTCAATTGACAGTGAAACATATTATTGTCCAGTGCAGAAAATGCACTGCGAATAGACACAAGTTCTCCCCTGACTGACAACCTAAAAGATAAACGAGCAGCCTTTGAATTAATACACACTTTCTAAGACAGTGTCTAAGTTTTACAATAAACTGCAAGATTCCAAGTTGCTAATGATCTGCACGAGTGGTTGATGTGATCAAAAGAAATAAAAATAGAAATTAAAGAAAAATTATAATACCTTCAATATTCAAGCGTTCGAATATTAATGGGAGTCATTGTACTTAATAAGCAGAAATTAATAACAGAATCCTTATACTTGTCCACTGTCCTCCTACGTATAAACTCTGTAGCTTTCCAGCAAATGTTACCCTTGCCAATGAAAAACTGATACCTCGTTAGAGAACGCAAGAGTTTAGAAGCAATCTTAATCAAATGCTCCCATCGTTTTTCCCCGGGTTCAAAGTTCCTTTCTTGCAAATCTCGTTGCCAAATTCATCGTCCTCGGTGCTGCTGCTGTTGTTGTTTCGATTCCCATCGGCGGACGCGCTGATTATCACGTAGCCACCGTCGCCTCTCTCGCTGATAAACGATTCGTAGTTCTCTCGTCGACGTAACACCTCCGACGGATGGATCATCGCGTTCCCTCGACAGAAGCATTCTTTGTTTCTTGGTTGCTGGCCGGAAAAATACCAACAGAGATTCATCCCTTTTGCGTCAAGATTTTTCTATCAAATTTCCATCGATCCATTCGACTCCGTATAAATTTCAGAGTCAAATCGATCCACTTTCATTCTCAAGCTCGTTACTGGCCCCCTCCCTCCCCCTTCTTCAGTCCTTGAAGCGACAATTTTTAAAAAAATTTAAATAAAAATGATACTCGTCAAATAATGAAACTTATTCATAGATATTAAAGGGAGATATTTGAAAAAAAAAAAAAACTATTTGTAGCAGCGAAAAGGGACTTCAGTCTCCAAATAAAAACTTCAAGGTGTCCAGAAGGATTTTCTGTGTTCGAAGGAACTCTGACTCGCTCTTACCGCGACGACGTCGTCGGAAATCCTGGCGACACCGCATCTGGACTGCGCGGCGAACCAGCAGCACTCCTCCTGCATGATACGCGACAGGATCTCCCTGCTCTCGGTGATTCTGTGAATGGCGGCCGACGAGGTGCCCAGGATGCCGCAGGACCTCGACGAGAAGGGAAAGACGACAGGAGCGGAGAGGTAGGTCTTCGGGAGTGGCTGAGGAGAATAAAGCAAAGAGTCGATGATTTCGTGATTTTTTTTTCTTTTTTCTTCTTTTCTCTCTCTCTCTCTCTCTCTCTCTCTCTTCCTTTCTCTTTTACCGATTTCACAGACATCCGTTTTATTTTCACGTTACACTGCTCGATCTTTCGTTCAAACGCTGTTTCTCTCCCCCCCACTTTTTGAATCCTAATTAACAAAAGGACCTCGACCCCCGTCCTTGACGCGTTCAAGAATTGAAGGTGGATTTCTTAAGCTCTGAGCAGTGGCGGTTCCATGCTGCCCTAAGTGCGCGTAACAGCACGTTTTCGTCATCATTAAGTTCCGTCGTTCCTCCGTCATTTCTCGCGTTTCAACTCTATCAGCTCGATTGATTCCCTTTTGGCTTGCCATCTCGAAAGAGGCAACGATGAGAAACGAAGCGTGCCTCCTCGAGTCTCCTTGTACACCGAGCGACAATATCTGATATAATTCTGTGATCTGAACTGGATTGTCGAGCTTCGTGTTTGATTGGTTCTTCTGGAAACTGATAGAGTTAATCTCCTCGCGAAATATACTTCTCTCTCTCTCTCTCTCTCTCTCTCTTTCTCCTGCGTTGGAATTTGATACTTAATAACACGAGCCTTTGTAAGGACTTTTCTCTCACCAACTTGGCACTTGTAGGATTTAAAGAGATGTACAATGGGGCAATCGTTTAAATGGCTTTCTGTACATTTTCTCGATCCCACCCCACACCCACCCCCTCTTTACACACGTTTCCTACCGGGTCAGAATAGAAGCTAATAATTAGACAGAAAGGTCGTTTACGAGTTACAATACGGTTTACGTTTTCGTTAAGTTTTTGACATTGCTCTCTCTCTCTCTCTCTCTCTCTCTCTCTCTCTCTCTCACTCACTCTCACACTCTCTCTTCATTCTTCTATCTTCTTGGCTGACCCTCCTTCTTCCTCTTTCCATCTTTCTTTCTTTCTTTTTTTTCCTTTTTTCTTTTTTTCTTCCTTTTCTCTACCTCTACGTTTAATATCGTTGCCAATAATGAAACGCGGATTATGGTTTTTTTTTTCTGTTTAATTCGTCCTTAAATTCGACACGACGTATAGATCGCAAATTCTATATATATGTTACAGCCTGCATCGCCAACAAGATCGGGGTTCAATAAAGTAACAAAATTATTGTTATTAAAATCTCCCAAAGTGATTAACGCGTCGCTAGAAATTTCGTCGTAGGACTTCACAGAGAGAGAACATCGCGGAGACGACGTGGGCGCGATTTCAGATTTTCAAGAAACTCTTTTTCACTGATCGTGATCTCTCCTTTCCCTCCGCTGTTAAAAGAGAAAAAGAAAACAAATACTGTGAACGTGCGAAATCAATCGTACGGACGTACAGTATACGGCGAAAGGGTCACTCTTCCCTCCCCCTCTTCGTTGATTTCGATACGTTTCACGTTTCACGCTCTGCACGAACATACAATAAATACAGACGAAATTTTGCTTCCTCTTTGCAAGAGGGAGAGTCACAAGAGTTTGATCACTGGACAGCGAAAGGATCGCCAAGTTTCTTGAATCAATGGCAGAAACGGTTTCGAAAGATTGGACCTCTCATTGGATTGGTTTTTTTTTTGTGCACTTACTAGTTAATCCAAAATGTTGAGACAACGCTCTAAGCTCTCTTGCGCAATGATGTTCGCTGACAGAAAACTAGCAAACGGTAGGGAGGTTGCAAACGTCCTCTCCTTCACCCTGTTTGGATTGGTGGTATTTTGTAAGTTTTGTAAGCCGGGTCGAGTGGGAAAAGAAGCTGGTTGTGTGTGAATTTGCAAGTCGATCGACATTGACAAACTTTTGAGATACGACGATGAAAGAGCAGGATGAAAGAGCTCTTGCAGATAAACGCCAATTGCAAGTGAATCAAATTTGAACACAGAGGAAGCCTGAAAGGAGATTCAACTAAGCAAGCATCCAAACACGCATGATGTCCATGAAAGAAAGCAGAAAGAAATGCAGAAACACTCACTGTTAATAACTCAATTTGAGCAACTAGTGAATTGTTTGCATTTCTTTCAAATGAAGACTTGACATTCTAATCTTTTCCCTCTGGAAGTTTGTTTAAGACCAAGTTCATGGTCTTTAGGCTTCCTCCACGTCAAAAATTGTCAGTTATTGAATTATGAACAAGAATCATGTGTCACATGATGGTGAGGCATCAGAATTTTAAAGGGCAAAGCTTAGGTGAGGCATGGGGCAGAGAAAGATTGGCTACCACCATGCCATTCGTTCTTAAATCATTCGTACGTAGAAAAGCAAAAGTATTTTTCCTTTTTAAAATATGTTGTTTCTATGTTCAAGCAGAATGTAAATAGTAATGACTGAAATAGCATGGCGTTTCGCATCGTTGCTCTCTGCAAGGGCTCCTCGATTCTGTCTTTACAGCGCAAGTCCAATTGCGCAAGAGAACCCCTGATGATTTCTAGTGACAATCACGTGTATCGTCGAAATTTCTTACGGAATCTCTACACTCTCTTTCTTTCACTTCGTTTTATCACAACTCGTCTTTCCTAACGCTGTGTACACCGCTATAAGTACTACGCTCGTTTCAATTTGAAAACAAATCACAGCATTTACACATCATTTCGTGCCCCTTGGCACAAAAAGAAAAAAAAAAACGCAAAAAAAAAGGTCGAACGTTATCGTCGTTAAAAGTGTTTAGTCTATCACGCTCGATCGACTATCATTCATTGCGAACAACGATCAACACGACGCTCTCCCAAGCTCCTCCTCACTCTGACGAAAACACACTATGCAGTGTTCTATTCGTTTTTACTTTCACAGGGAGATTCTCCCGTTTAACACGCTCCATGTTACCAGAGAAACGACCCGAGTTTGTGTAAAAGTTAATTGAATTGAACATGAAATACGAGAGACAGAGGTGTGAAGGAGAGATGGAAAGCTTTTACAATTCGCTTTTACAATTGTCTTCTTCGAAATGAAAAAAAGAAAAGAATTGCGCAGATTCAAGTTACACAGGGACACAACGGAAGTAGCAGCATCGAGCGTGTTAAAGAACGCGTTCCAGATACGAATTTTTTTCGCCTCCTGTTCGAAGCAATCGAGCGAACGAGGGAAGATAATCCGATACACGATAAAATATGCGGGACGTAAGCGCGACGGTGAACGCGAAATAAAAGCTTGCTCGTTTAATTTGGTCCCATTGTAGGTACAGGGTGGCTGGCACGAATTATGTCAAGTCGATGTACCGATAGATCAATCAACACGAGTGCACGGGTGCCTGCACGGGACTCGGAGCTCGATCGCAATGGCAGAGGAGAGACACAGAGATTCTTTCGGCTTTCGAAACTAGCAAACAGTCAGCAGAGTAGCTGAATTAATACACTTACGTCATACACGTTTACAATAAAATAAACTTGGCGTTGTTTTTTTTTTGAACATAACATCGCAGCCGGGATGTCAGTACGCACAGGATATTCCTCGAAAGAATTTCTTTCTCTCCCTATACGTACATATTCTCAAAAAGGTCCCAAAGTCGCTACAGCAAGTTAAAAAATGGACATGTAAAAAATTGATAATAGTTTGCGTTACAGCTACAGTCTTATACGTACGACACGTTACAATCCAAGTCTCTTCGCTAATGTATTCTTGGCGCAGTAACATACCTGGGCTGCGATATTTATCATATTCTCTTATCGTCGTTACTGTATATAAATAACAAAAAGAGAAACAAAGGAATAAAGTTCCGAGTGCCGTGCATTCCATTCAGAAAAGAAACATACTTTTCACCGAACGAAAGGGCGTGTATATTTTGTCGGCTCCTCGACTTTCAACGTCCGCAATATTTAATGTTTTCACTTTTATTTATACGTTTCTCCGCGCGGCAATACGTGTCGTCTAGATACTCTACCAAATAACTTATATACTTCTTCGTCGCGCGTTTTCGTTTCCTCCATTATACATATAAGTACAATATATGTATACACACATATATATATATATATATATGTATGTATGTATATGTATGTATATATATATATATGTATATACTTCTTTAAATATATATTTAATATATTCATATAATTCATCGTCGGTATACACTAGCCGTAGTGTATCATCGGCGATATCTAACAACTTGATTGGAAGGTGCCGACTAAAATACTTTCATCGACACATTTTTTGATTATATTCCTTTATCAAGGTCTGAGCAACCTACCAATTCCACGTACTTTGCAATTACAGTTATCTTTCACGTTCGTCGGATCGTTCATCTTTAAAAGAAGACACTTTAAACAGTGTTCGATACTTTTCTGGAAGAAAAGGGAATTTCTTTTTTCTTTTTAAACGTGACACGAGACATATCTACAACGATATCGCGTAAGTTGCTCAACGTTGATAGCTGACGTACGAGATCCACGAGCATCGTGCTGCTTTTTGATTCTTCTTTCTTTCTTTCTCTTTTTCTTTCTTCGTTTTTTCTCACCTTTGATTCGATCGGAAATTTTTGAAGACCTTTAACAGTTCCTTCGCAGTTCTCTTAAAGGCACAATCTCGACAAAGTCTGCGCGCAGTCTGCCGGGACGTTTCGTACGCCAATTTGCTCAGTATCTCCGACGAATGAACGCCTAACGCATAACATTTGTACAAGTTGGAGAAATTTGTCCAATGTTACAGACTCGTGAACATTCCCAACGGGACACAACGGTGAGATTCCCCAAAAGTACAAAGGTGTCGTCGGGTTACTTTTTGAACATCGGAGGGAATAATTTAATCCTACAGACAACTGGACGCAACTGTCACGTCCTTGGCGAATCGTTAATTCCTTTCGAGGGCTGAACGGAATCCGTGTGAGAGAGAGACTCGTGTAAAGAAAAATCCCACCGATTAGGTGCAACATCGCTCCGTATAATTGAATCGTTTACACACACAGAATAAATGTAAATACGGTCGATCGAGTTTTCCTAAATGTCTACGTATACATCACAGAACGTACAGATTTGTTTTCAGTCGCCTCGCTCCCTCGTTCCTTTGGGGACAGCAACAGGTCTCCAATCTCCAACGAATCTTCTTCGCGAACCGTTGCGTGTCCAGAAAGGAAGTCACGCTGCAGCGACTCCTACTCTTTTCGAAAATGACTAGAACCACAGTCCGCTATCGGCGTCAGACTTTCAATGGGGGAGGAAAGCGTCGGCGTTAGCGCCCGCGAAAGGATTAATGACTCGCTTAAATTTCGCTACCTATAGCGCCTACGTGAGGACTGTGCCAGCGAGGAATGCTCGGTTGGCCGCAGTACATGCCCATCGACGCCGGTGCAACGAGATCGTTGCTCGAGTCGTCGAAACTCGCCTCCTCGTTGTCGTCGCCGTCGAACGATCTGACGGTGGTGGTCGCGGTCGTCGTTACCACCGATGTGTCGTGCGTCGCTGTGGTCGCTGCCGATCCGTTCACCTCTGACATACGATCCGTACTTACGTTGGCGGCTTCCGTGTCGGCCACGTCCACGTTGCCGCCGCTCTCGCCCACCATGTTCACGAAGAACTCCGATCTGGAGAACCTGCCGATCTCCGTCGAGCCGAACGCCTGGTGAAAACCGGGCAACGGCTGCTTGCTGACGCTCTTCTTCTTCGCCTCGTATCGTTCAGCAGCCGAACGACGGGACTCGCTCTCCTTTTCACGCGACACGCCGGACTCCTGGACGAAATGTTTCTTTTTTTTATCACAATTAACAAATCGTCATTTGCAAGAAACCGTTCGACAGCGTAGCGAATTATAAGCGAGCGGTGCGATATACCCTTGTCGGAGCTACGTTGTCCATGGACATTCTGTTGTTCATGGCGCTTGGCTCCCACCTGGGCCCATCGTCCTCGCGGCGAATCCTCAGCGTGGACGCCGCATCCATGACCGAGGTTTCGAGTAGTCTTGGCATCTGGAAAAATGTATCTGTCGTTGAGTAGAAATTTCTGCGCGCGCCAGAACGAAGGGGAATGAGGGAAACACTTCGTAAACGATTCGCTTCTCCTGAACTTCCAGCAATACGATGTGACTCGTTTTGCTAAGCTGTGCGACTCTCAGATTGACACCTGAGTAATTCACCGTATTCTACGTAGTAAAAAGTTAAAAAAGAGGAAGAACCTGGTGCTCGGAAGGCGCGTACGACGCTCGTACGTTCTCGAGGTCGAGTTTACTTGGATGATACACCATCCGCGGCGGTTCCTCGGGAAATTCGCAGTGTCCAGGTGGCATACGATCCCGCAACAACATTGTATGTCGTGGTCCACGAACCCCAATGTTCCGAGGCATAGGCGGTGTGTCTGTCACATTGCAACAGCGTGTGAAAACGATACAATTTCTCGAATTGGGCATTGGTTCTCTACGCTAATTTTTCAATGGCGATTTCAATTGTGGTTTCCTCATTCACTTACGTGGTAGCATACCGTGGCAAAATTGACCCCACGACCCGTGCCCCTGTGAACCCGGACTCTGAATGTTTGGGTGAAGAATGTTGCTCATCTGTGGGGGATGAGACGTTCTGGGATGTTGGTGAGCACCTCCGCCATTCTGTAATCGACGATGTTATAGATGATTTACAGATAAATTTGTAGAAATTTATACAAGTATTTATAGACATATTTGAAGAAATAAATGATTTGTTTAGATAGATTTATAGAAATTTATATAAGTATATAAATAGATTCATAGAAATTTATATAGATATATAAATAGATTTATAGAAATTTATAGATAGATTTGCAGAAATAAATGATTTATTTAGACAGATTTATAGAAATTTACAAAAGAATTTTTAGATAAACTTGTAGAAATAAATGATTAATAAATAGATTTATAGAAATTTACATAAATATATAAATAGATTCATAGAAATTTATATAGATATATAAATAAATTTATAGAAATTTATATGGATAGATTTATAGAAATTTATAGATAGATTTGCAGAAATAAATGATTTGTTTAGATAGATTTATAGAAATTTATAGAAGAATTTTTAGATAGATTTGTAGAAATAAATGATTTATAGATAAACTTGTAGAAATAAATGATACAGAAATTTATATAGATATATAAATAGATTCACAGAAATTTATATACATAGATTTATAAAAATCTATAAAAGAACTTATAGAATAGGTTTATAGAAATAAACCAAAGAATTTACAAATAGATTCGTAGAAATAAATGTTTCATGGATAAATTTACACATGTTTTACAGGTGGATTAATCCGCAGAAGAATCGTTCTTCTATCAAAAATATACACGGGTGGGAGAAATACGAGAAAGATCATCAGTCGATTGAACCGTCGACAAAGATTCCAAAACCGCGACCGTTCCTTCTCTTTCCCTACCTGATAAGGATGCCACTTCTGGCCATCGGGGAATTCGCCGTACTCCATACTCTCCTGGCGGCGCAACTCCCTCTCCCGGTTGACGTCGGCGAAGTCGACGGGGTACCCGTTGCTCGAGAACGTGGCACCGCACTCGGCAGCCACCGTGTTGGCCACGCTGGCAACCGTCTGGTTCCTCATCGCGTCCTTGCATTTGTCGAGGCCACGCTGATGGGCCATCGCGCCCATTATTTGCAGTCGCTCGATAGGATCGGCCACGTTGCCCACGTACCAATCGTTCGGTGCCATGCGGGGCGAGTGGATCGGCTTGGGCCGCGTGGCCGACTGGAACCACGGTGGTTCCGCGACACGGTCCGTCTCCACGGACGAGTTCATCGGCAGGCTGGCGGCGGACATGCAACCGAAACGGTGCTGATGATCCAGGAAGCCGGCGGATGTGACCGGGCTCGCGATCACGCCCGCCCGTGCGATCGCGCTCTGCAAGATCGATCGCCTCGACAGCTCGCGGCTCTGTTCGCGCATCGCCTTCCGCAGTCTCGCCTCCTTCGGATTGTACACGTAGTCTGCGAAGAAACGAAAAAGAAAAAAAAAGTAAAGTAAATGCGTGGTGATTTCAATTTAAACGTGAAATGTGAAAGCAAGAAAAGTGTAAAGCTGTGATTGGCTGAGGAACATGACAAACGTGATACTTTTGTTCTCGTTCTCGTTCAGACGAGAAATAGAAATCGTTGGAGGATTTGGTCTGCACCTAAGTGAGTTTAGATTTAGTCTGTCGCGGCTGCCACGCAGGCGCGTTAGATCTTATTAGTCTATTTCCTAATGCTCTCAGAATTCGCACGAACGCCCGTTACAAAATTGCTCTTTAAAAAAGAAGGTCCTACATTCACCACAATTCGCTTGAATTGTCTCTGAAAGAGAAGTATACAACAAGTAGACGATATATGTAACAACAACAAGTATTATATACACGACTCGAGCGAGCAAACTACTGCACGATGGTTGTTGTTGTTAAACGTTAAACATCTACCTGGTGGATAGGCGGGCGGCACAGTCCCGTTGTACCGCGGCGTAGTTTCGATCGCGGTGGAGATCGGCTGCGGCTCGTAGCCACCGTAATCGTTGCTCGCGTTATCATAGCAAAAGTAGTGCTGCTGTTGCTGCTGATGATAAAAGTGGCTGCCCGCCGCGTACGCCTCGACGTAGTTGCAGCAGTCCATTTTCGCAACCGCTTATCGCGCCGCGAGGAACGACTTCTTTACTTCCCGGAGCTTATCGGCCCACGTTTGCGTACGTTAAATCTTATCAGGCGAGCGTCGAACACCGGAGGCGAATTTATACTTTCCATCGAGTCTTTTTCTCCACCTCTTTTCTCGTACTATTACTTTTTCCCTTCTTTTTTCTTTTTTTTTTTTTTTTTTTTTTTTTTTATTATTATTTGGAAGAATCGAAAAATTGGCCCCTTCTTTCTCTCTCTCTCTCTCTCTCATACAGAAATTCTTTTCTTGTTGTTTTTTTCCTTCTTCTTCTTCCTCTTTCGTCGACCTCGGTGATCTCTCGATTCAACTTCCCTTATTGTTTCGTCGTGCGTGTCGCCGAGCAGAGTCTACGTGGGAGGACCACGTAAGAGGAGGGTACATCGGGAGGCGTTCGATCAGCCTCCTGCATTCCGTCGGGAAGACCCAGTGTTTTTAGTCCCGTCGCGCGTGGCGTCATCGTCGTTCCCGCCGACGTCGTCCTCCTCGTTCTCCTCGTCATCTCGCGTCTGCTTCTCAGCCACTCGATTTCCCTTGCTCAAAAACTTGCTGGCTTAACTACTGGCGCGGCTGCAAACCTCGTCTCGATCCGGTCGACTTCCACGCTGGACGCAACACGCGGAACGCTGCAACACACGGAGGAGCTGCGTCACAGCAACTGCAGCATCGACGTTCGAAGCTCTTGCTCTTCTTTCATCACCACCCACGCGCCCGTTCTTTCCTTTCCCTTCTAATTCGCTCGATCGTTACGCATTCCCTCTCGAACTCACGTCCCTTTATCAGCGATCGATGAGGACAGCTTGTTTCGCGCCGGGGGGGGGGGGGGAATTCGATTTTCCCCAATTGTTTTTTTCTCTCGGCAAACGTCACCCTTGGCCTCTGCACATTGTTACATTTTTACAGTAAGTTCGTCATAGTGAGAGGTGTCATCCTCCGTTCGGTCTTCATCTTTCCTCCCTTCGCATCCTATTTGTTTTTCAACGTCACTGGCATCATGCTGTGATTCACCAAAGACGGCGAAAGGGGAAGAGAGAGAGAGAGAGAGAGAGAGGAGGGAAAAAAAGAAAAAGAAAAGAAGCGACACCCAACCACGTACACCTAATCTCCAATGCAAAAACTGCAAATGTTTGACGCACTGATCGCTCTCCCTTTCCCAGTCATTCTCTCATTCACGATGATGTTTGCTCAGCCACCTCGACTACATCTAAACATAGCGTTAAGTCATTTCAGCCAATTACAATCAATCGTTTTTCGTATTCGAGTTTATGTCTTCTCTCTCTCTCTCTCTCTCTCTCTCTCCCCCGAGCGTTGGATCGACGATTCTCGCAGTCACTTTTTCCCACCCGGACACGGTTTTTCCATCACCATCTGTCAACGATCTCGCTCTTCCCTCCGTGGTTAGTTATCCACGACCGACAGTTATCCCCCTTCTCGGACTGTTTACCCGAGTATAGTCGAGTAAACGGACGCGAGCGAGCCGAC
The DNA here is from genome assembly GCA_036937485.2 of Tetragonisca angustula. NCBI lineage: Eukaryota > Metazoa > Arthropoda > Insecta > Hymenoptera > Apidae > Tetragonisca > Tetragonisca angustula. The sequence continues at coordinate 143,895 of JAWNGG020000127.1, read as the reverse complement.
GGTTTATCCGGCGACCTATTTTACGCGAGCGTCTTCCGCTGTCTGACCGATACTCCTGTATGGAAGAGGCGCGCGTGCCGCAAGCGGGAACGACAGGCCGCGCACGGGAGACCCGCGTTCCTGCCTCGCGGTGCACTTGGGTCGCACTGATTTCGCGAAAGCGGCAGCACCGTGCACGTCCACGAATTTACGTGTGCGTTTCGTCATCGACGAGTCCACACGACGGAGCACCGGAGGGGCGAGGAGAGGAGAAGAGAGAAGAGAGGAGAGGAGGGGCACTCAGGTCTAGCAAGAGGGTGGCTTTCTCCCCTCGCCTGCCCCTCGTTCCACCCCCGACACACCCCACCCTCGCCCTGGCGAGGCGAGGTGGCGTTCGGCGAGCCACGAGGTGAACGAAAAGAGTTCCGGCCTCCGACGTCTCTGCTCCGGTCCCTGCGCAAAATATCACCAAGAAAACCCCCCTTTTTTTTCTTCTTCTTCTTCTTTTTCTTCTTCGTCCGGCTATCGATTCGCGCGAGCTGCCGCTCTTCTCGTTGATCTTCCACCGTCAGATTGAGATCCGTCTCACTTGAAATTGAACGTGTTTTCGTTGAACGTTGAGGGAATAGTTGATCGAGGTGTCGTGTTATTCTTGCTACCGTCGTCCCTCCACTCGGTGACTCTCATCGATTACCCTCCCCCCTCCCCCCGGAGTTCGAACTCGCCTTTTAAATGGATCGTTTGCTCCGGCTGCTGTGTACTGGTCCATATCGCCTCTCTCTCTCTCTCTCTCTCTCTCTCTCTCTCTCTCTCTCTCTCTCTGTCTCTATTTTTTTTTTGTCTCAGATTTCATAGACACAGGCATTGCTGTCATTTTCCCATCGCCTGTGGTACTTTTGAAACTGCCCGTTTCATTTGCAGCCACTCTCCTTTTTTGTCACCGTTCGACGTTCGCCAGCGTCGTTTTCTGCATCTGGAATTTGAGCTTGTTAGTAATCGGCGAATGATGACGGTCGTTTTGTTTCTTCCGTTTCTTTTCTTTCTCTCTCTCTTTCTCTCTGTTGTGAAAAGCATACCTAAAACCGCCGGGGAAAGTTCGTGCACAAGTGGACGATCCCCACCGTTTCTCGCTGCACTTTGGAATTTATCTACCGCGTTGCACGAGGACTGCGGCAATTCTTTCAACCGGTGGGGGGGTTGCGGAAATTTTTTTCACTGCGTATACCCACTGCGCTCTCATTTCGGACACTCTGAACAATTTCGAATGGAGCAATCGTGCAAAATAAAAAGAATTATGTTTACATTCAGAAGCCAAATTGCCAATTCTAGGTTCCTTCCAAACTTTTGAATTACAAAGCTCCGAGCTCTTCTATAACAAATCCAGTACTGCAACAACAGATGGTACACGCGCTGCGTGCTTTTCTAAAGACATATGTATATACATATAATTTCTATCGATTCTAAAATTCCAGCCGTCAATCAAACGCGTCTGATCGATCGGCCCGTACTTTTCAAGGAAAATCTGCGTGACGTTCGCAGCGGCGGGAGGCTCTCGTTTTCTCGAGCAACCGAGCGTCGATGCGATAGCGGATCGATGACCGACGATCGTTACACACCGGAGGGAAGAGAGAGGGAGAGAGGGAGAGACACTCCTCCCCCGCGTGTCTTTGGCTCGATATGCCCGCTGGATGCACGAGCCTCGACATTTTGACGGCTTCCCTTGGCGCGACCGTGCGTCACCCCTCTTTTTCCTCGTCACGCGTGCGATGCAGTCGCGCAGATGCACGCGAGTCCTCGGACGCTCGCGCAGAGCATATCGACACTTTCCGGTGATCTTAATTGACCGCTCGGCTCGCTCGCTACGCGCTGGGCCCACCAATGCCGCCGATTGCGCGGCTACCGCCGTCTACACCTAGGGCGAATTTCGCCCCGTATCTTTCCACTGTCCCCACGGGCATTTTCAAGCTGGCGGCGTTGTCCAGAGAATCCTTTCTCCTCTTTCCTCTCAATCTCACGCACATACACACACACACAGTGTACGCTTAGTTCAACTTTGACTCTGCAAAATACGAAAGCACCGTATGAGTCCATTGGAATAGATTGTAAATGAAATTTGAATCTTGAAATTTGACAAATTTGACTCGTCTGTTCCGTGGCGAGAGAAACGTAAACTTTCCTTCGACATCTTCACGTTTGAACGTGCCAGTTTCACCGCTGGCGGATATAATAATTGCAAGAGATTGGTGTTAATCGCGCCGAGAGTGAAACAGGCGCTGGGCTGAAAGCGATCGACTCGTCTAATACGCAATTACCATTCGCACCCGGTGTATCGGCATTCGCGGATTATTCGCTATTAATTAAAACAGTTACAATAGTTGAATACGCGCGCCCTCGTGCCCCGCGCGCTTGCCTAATGCACGATGCCGATCTAACGTCACTCAATTCGTGCAACTATAAACCGAATATGCCGAGCGGATCGTAGGAACGGCATAATCAATGAAATCGGTCGATTGCCAATTAAAACCACAGAGTTCGACTAACTGTCGTTTCGCAAAGTACACAAATTCGTTTCTTAACACGAGAAAAGCGCGATTATTCTAGAAAAAACAACTATCGTAAAAGTACGAAAAAGAAGGCGAAGCTTCGAAACTCGACGTGCAACGTTCGTTTGTAATTTATCGGTCCAAGTTTCATTTAAAGCCTGACGCTTGATCTTCATTTTCTTTTTTTTTTTTTTCTTTCTCTCTCTCTCTCCACGAGTTATGAAAATCGTCGTGGGTGAACGTACGTGCATGCCCTCTCGCGCGTTGTTTTTCGTCCTGAATTCCGTGATTAGCCCAGCAGAGAGGAGGTGCAGGAGGAGGTGGAGGAGAGCGAACGATCGCGGGGGGAGCTAAAATGCGATTATAGCTCGTCGATTTGTGGGTGGGATAGCAGAGCGATACGAGTTTTGCGGGCCGGGGGTACAGGGCACAGGGTGGCAGGCGGAGAAATATTCTCGGGTGAGTGACGGGGAACGGGCGGGAGGGAACAGTAGAGAGACCGGAGGTATTGATTGCGACGCGACTCTAGGAACCTGCCCGATACACGACCGCGCTCTCTACCTACCTACCTACTACCTACACCCACCGACAAGCGCGATTATTCCTCACATATCCCGCGTTACTGAGCATTCACGCGACTAAATATCCTCCGCGGCCTTTAACTGCACACGGTCCCTCGCTGCTGCTAAATCCGTGGAAACCTCCTTAAATACTTGACGTCGATTATTAACACATTCGCAGTTTCGCAGTTTCACGCAGCGGTTTCCAGAGTTCGCTGAAAACTGTTCTCTCTTTTTCTTTTTCTTTCTTTCAGAAAAGAAAAAAAAGAAACAATTGAGAAAAACGTCCAACTCTCGATTGACGCTAATAAATAAAAATAAACGAGAGGTTTAGGCAAGACAGAATTTTGCAAGGAGAACTGAACAATCGAAAGATTGACTTGGACAACAATTTTCAGCAGAGAACGTTTTCCTTTCTTCCTGTAGAATTTATCCGATGTTCGATAACATTTCGTGCAGTCGTTTCATTTTATATTGTAAAAGATAAGTTGCAGCTAGCGGTGTTGCCCTTTCTTTCCGTGCTTCGCCGATGATACAAGGAACGATCGTGTACCTATCCCAAACACCGGGCACGAACATTCAGTCGTATCGATATACTTCGACGAGCCGTTACAAACGCGAGAATGAGGTCATATTGGTTTGAAGAGAGACTGCAGGCATAAAGCGTACCGGGGTATTTCCTTTTGTGCTCCGCATCCACCTCCCGGGCCAGGGCGAAGTATTTTTCCTTCACGTCTTTCGCCATGTTCTTCCAAAGGATGCCTAATCTGCACGGTGCGAAACATTCTAATTTATAACATTGCGTACAGGTTCTGCGTTCTTAAGCTATTGAAAATCTAAAAGAAAAAAAAAAATCATCACATCGTTTTCAAGGCGAGCATTTAATGAAAAAAAAAAAAGGAAGAAAAAATTGTCAAACAAAGATTGTCATCAAATTACGAATTACATATACTGCAGAAAGGAAAACTAGCCTAACGCTAATGTCCTTGTTCGACTCCCGTGGATTCTCCGCGGCAAGTTTCTTACGCCACTCGTTGGCGAACAGCATGAAAGCGTTCGCTGGCCGTGGAATTTTTCGTTTCACACCGTTTGTGTCGGCGATCCTGTCGTCGATGCACAGAAACGCCGGGAATCCACCATCTGAATGTATCTGCGATCGGCCAAGTTGCTGCAGCACAAAGATTTTCTCCTCGTTGCCTTTCTCGCGATTATCGCCGATCTGCCTCGCCTCCACGCGTATCTTCTTCCTCGGCACGTTCTCCTTGTCGTTTTCCAAACCGTCGTCGGCCACCGTCACTTTGAACATCTCACCTTTGGCCGTCTCCTTTTTACAATCGTCGCACGATTTCTCAGCGTGTCGATCACGAGATGGACTGTCCTCACGTTTGGGAAAATGTTCCCGATCGCACGAACCCTTCTCCTTCACTTCCGTCTTAATCGCGGCTGAAAATACTTTGTTCGCTTATTTCTCACGTGAAACACGTCGAGTGAAAATGATGATAAAATTTGAAAAAAAAAAAAGAAAAAAAAGAAAGATCACAATGGCAGCTGTTGGACAGCAGATTATAAGTATCACGTCACGTCTATTTTCTACGCTGAACGTTGTTGAAAATTCTGGCAACAATGATGGGAATGAAATTTATCTCCCTTACCTTTCTGCACGAGATTCAAAATCAATTCAGAAGCATCCATGTGTGTCTTCCCTTTTGCATCGGGTTTCAATAAATAACTATTAAACGATCGTTCAGTGTTCAACAATAAATGTCGGATACGAGACGCTTAATAATTACAAGAGCTAACGAGCGCAGATTGTATTTCGTTGTCGAGAGGGGCGCGTTGGTTGTTGAAAACACTTGAAAAATCGTTGCGAAACGATGCGATTTTCTTCCTTTTACTTTTTCTTTTTTTTCCTCCCTCTTGCGTGACATCAGCCGTGAATGCGTATAACAACAGAAGATAGTCGTTTAAGCATTCGCATAAAAAACTCATCCCGTCTGAACAGAATAATTTCAAAAGTTTTTGACGAAAAGTGAAACAATAAAACAAATTATGTCATGCGATGAATCTTGCTCGTGGAACAGACGTGGGATAGATTACTATGGCGTGTTATCGTTGAAAAGAAACTGCGATGATTTGGAAATCAAAGCTGCGTGAGTAAAAGCTTGTCGCTTTATGATGTGCATGTGTATGTTTCTTTCGCGTCTGTCGGCTAATACGTTAACGTCTCCATGTTTGCAAAATATTCATAGTCAGACTGACTTACCTAAAAAAAAAAAAAAAATTAATCGATCAAATTATAACACCAACGTGTTTTAACGTTGTTTTAACGTGAAAATAAAATTTGTATTTCAACGCAACGGTAAAGTGTTCATTTCACTGATACAAGTGTTTTATTATTTTCAGATTTCGACGATTAGCGATACGTTACAATCCTAAAAGAGCAAAGGCCGAATGTTTGAATGCTATTTTCGCTTTAGTGGCCGAAGCATACGATGTGCTTTCAGATCCTCTTAAAAGAACTATATACGATCAATTCGGCGAAGAAGGTCTTAAAAATGGCGTGCCTGGAGCCGAAGAATTTATTCAACCTTACACTTATCATGGAGAACCGATGAGAACTTACAAGTATTTTAATCAATCACTTTAATATTTTTATATATATATATATAAAGTTCTAATTCTATTTTTGTTTCCTGTATTCTGGATTTTATTTTTGTTCCTTTCACGTTGTTACACCTCAACTTTGTCATCGATTACATTAACCCTTTTGCTTTATCCAACGACTTAAAACTAAACAGTCATTTGAAAACTTTGAATATTTACGATCCGATCTACCTACATGTTTCTCATCAGGAGCATCTCTGCAGGGAATTCTTCGGTACCGAAAGTCCTTATGCTGATCTACTCTACGTATTAACACAGTCTCTGACTCTGCTCGAATTTCCCGAGGGTCGAGGTATAAAACGCAAGGAAGAACCTCTGATAAAAACCTTGTACCTAACCCTAGTGGAGGTACCATATCGACGTTTTATTTATTTATAGTTTTCTTCTCTCAGTGTTAATCACTGAGTTAGACAATGTGTGACTCAACGTTGTACCTTTTTCACTTACACACACTTTCATAAATCCATTTCATCCGTCATTGACAAAAGTTTGCTGAAGTACATAATATAATTGGTTAAATTATTACTCGTTGAAAGTCGTACACACACATAAATCCACTTGCCAATGTGAATAGGTTTTCCTTGGAGGGATAAAGAAAATGAAGATACAAAGATTAGTGCTGGTAGGGGATGATAAGTCTAAGACAGTGACGAAAGAAAAAATTTTAACGATACCCATTAAGCCAGGCATTCCGACGGGAACGAGGATAGTATTTCCAGAGGAAGGTGATCAAGGACCCACGAAAATTCCTGGTAAATTATCAATAACAATTAGAACAAAGAAACAATACTTCGACTTCGTTTTAAAACATTTCTGTCCAATTCAATCAAATTGTACGCGACGATCGCACAATTTCTTCCTTCCTCGTGAAAGTTCGTTACAGCCTTTTAGCTTACATATATGCAGATCGATTGGACTTTCGCGAAGGATGCATTTAAAATGCATCGTACGTCTCATAGCGGACAGAAATGGGTTAATCGTAGTGGCTCGCATAATATCTTTACTCAGTCGAAAGCACGTCAGCGTAGCGGATGTAATCTTCATCACGGAGGACCGGCCTCACGAGACCTTCCGAAGAGAGGGCTCTGACTTGCACATGACGGTCGATATCTTTCTGCGAGAGGCACTGACCGGAACAGTGGTCACCGTCAACACCCTCGACGACAGAACCCTTCGAATACCACTAACGTCTGTCATCACGTACGTTGTCTACAGTCTCTGCCTCCGATCCATTCCTTCCTTCGCTTTCCTCTCTTCCCTCACCTTGCCTCGTGCGTCGAGTAATTATTTTACGTTCTGCATAATCGAATCTAAAAATAGGCATAATCAGTGTTGAAACTCGATTTTGAATAAGACGGCTAATGTTTGCCCATAAGTATTTAAACAAAAAGTGTTTGACTGCCTCGCGTTCCAATGATCATTCTGTTGTCAGTTACACGAGTAGTTTGCAGTGTTTGTTTTTTTTTCTTTGCACGGTAGACCAGATTACAGGAAACGCGTAGCCGGCGAAGGACTGCCATTACCGGAGGACCCAAAAGAAAGAGGAAGCTTGATCGTGTCGTTTAACATCGAGTATCCAGTCTATCTGCCAGTATCGAATAAAACTTACGTTAAACGAGCATTCGACACGTCGGGGGATATCAGGGATACGGAATACGTCCATCGTCTTATACTGGCCAATAAAATGCGTAGGAACGTGGATTTCGACGTTCCCGTGCGTCGACAACCCGACGATCGCGAATTGGCCTTTGTCCGTCACACTTGATTTTCTATTGATCTTTCATTCCAGTAACTGAACTCGTCGAAATTTCAAATGAGAAATGTACGTACAATTTATCATACACTATTGCAAATAAATTTACTATACCCACTATTCGAATGTATTAGCGTGTGACGACCTCTTGTATGAAAATTAAATACAATCAAGCAAAACCCCTTTTGCTCTGATCTCTCCGTGTTTACAAAATAGATCCCGACACAGTTGTCACATATAGATCGCAATTTCTGAAAATCGTCCAAGTTACATTGAAATACTTCCAAAGTTCATTCTGTACATAACCTACGCTCGAGAGACTCTGACGAGGACATCGATGGCTCGAGAAAGTGGCACGTTGCTGCATGATTGTAAAATGCAAACGGTCGTCGTTTAGCAACTTCTCGCCGAGGATTCGAGCGATTTCAAACGACGTAACGGCCGATAATTGCCTTGGTGCCGCGCTCTCGCGGTGCACAGCGCAACTTGCATCGCGGCGAAACGCGTATGTACCGTGCGCAGTCAATAATCCGGTCCAGCGGATTTTTCCTGTTCCTTGTCGTTTCCGCGGACACTTCTCAAAGCCGCCGGGATTCCGCCGAACCGGTTCCACGGGCCGCGGAACTCGTTCCATCTCGCGGCAGCGAGGAACGGGGAACAACCCGCGATAAACAACTTCGCGCGGATGTCCGTGAATGTCGGACACGAAACACGATAATCTCGGGCAATCATATGACTCCTCCGCACGTGACTTTATTTACAGTTGACTGATACTCGCGGAACATGTATGGTGTAGTTCCCTGTGACATGATAGACCGAAAACGAGGCAAAGTTGGCGAGCAATGCGGTAGCTATAAACGGCCGGCTCGTTTATAATATGCCTTTGCTCGATAAGCTGTTCCCCTCGAGGAAGAGTTTCAGAAACAACGTGCAAACGCTCGTGGCGTCGAATGTCGGAACGGAAGGAGACGACAGGTGAGAAAGATGTCTCTTTCTTTTCTTTCTTTTCTTTCTTTTCACGGACACGCGTCGGACACGTTATTTTCCTTTTTTTTTTTTTTTTTTTGACTTCGTCTTCGTCTCGTTCGCTCGTGTACCGTCGTTGATCCACGTTTATCGATCTCGTTCATTCGCGTCGATATCTGTCGTGGCACGATCGTACGATATCGATTGTCCTTTTTATATCGTTTTAACAGCTACTCGTGCGCGACTCTCGCCGGTGGAGGCCCGACTTCCATTGAAATAAGAAACGGGGGACGTATGGTTTTGCAAAATATCTCCCCGACAGCAGCATTTTTCATCGAACTTAACCTATATCTCCCGTTTGGTTTCCATTTGCCCGTTGGCGGGAGACGTAATCTTGTCGTTACTAACGTGCTCGTGACTTGGCTTGTGTATCGAGATCGTAAAATCGATCTCCGTGTACGTTTCCATCTTCGTTTATTTAAACACACTCACGTGTATATTTAAATTACATACTTGGATTGCGTTGCGGTGAAAAAATGTTGTATCATTATTGAGATGTATCCACACGTATATATAAATAATTTAAGATTCATAATTTATACAATTAATAATCTTTTAAATTACCGATTTATACAATTTAAAATAATTGTTAAATAAAAATATTTATAGCGATGCAGATTATGTTTGAATTTTATATATGCGACAGGGGGATTATTTTTGACAAACGGTCATGGGATTGTTGTAACATTTAAAATTAACACCTGCTATAGATTAAAAAGTTACGTAAGAAAGGGCGGCGAATATATCATTTCGGTATAATATTAGACGATCGCGAGTTAAAATTAAGATGTTATTTTCTTAAGTCACTGCACGAGCAACTCTCAAGTCGCCGTACGAAGCCATATATACCAACAATGGTTGTTCAACTTGCGCTTGCATAATATAAATATATGTCGTTCTTGTCTGTCTTTTAGGCTGTTTGTTTGTCCATCTTTCATTGCTATCGTGTGAATTTTATAATCGATTTTTCTTTTTTTTTTCTTTTTTCTTTTTGCAGAAACTCCGCGTTATGCATTGGGACTGGTCACGTGCGGATTTTGTTATTCCGCGAGTGCGAATGGCGCGGAAGGAAACTCCTCTTTGATTCCCTCCCGTTAGAGAGAAGATGGTGTAAAAGTAAAACAACCGCGTTCAACATTAAAAGCAATGCCGATTCGTCGAACGTCGGGTCGATCAGCCTCGGGAGCAGTCCCATGTTCGAGGTAATAAACAATACAACAACTGAGAAAATGACACGCAATTTCGATTAATCTTTAAATGTATAAAAATATTGCGCAATTGATACAATTGCATATTTTTTTAGCGAGAAAGAATGGCTGAGGAGGACATCAGCTTGTTGAGCGAAATGGTGTTTGGTACCGTAGCGATGACGTACAGAGGATCGTCATTCAAGGTAAGAATAATACATTGACATGGAAAATATTGTTTTTATCGAGATTGTAAATAAATCTGTTCGTTTTCAAGATTCACTCGATGAAGTCGCCATCCTGTATCATGTGCACAAAAGTCTTCCCTGCTACGGAGCACAACGTGTGCAAGCAGCAAAAGTAAGCTCTATTCCTAACAAGACAGTTATTGATTTCACGTTAAGATAGATAGATGGATACAGTGTCTGATTTATTGCTCAATCATGTTTCAGCGAGAAAGTCTCGGACGAAGGGTTGGGTCGTTCCGTGAACTTGGATTCTAATTCCAGTATGCGAACGCTTTGTAGGTAGCACTTGCAAACTAATATCGGCATTGGATTAACTTCAATTGTACAGTTTCAATTGGAATATGATGATACGTGATAATTTTCATTTTCCAGTGTCCCGACCAAGTTCTGGAAATCTATCGGGAACTGAATTAAACGCTGGTGTCAGGAAAAGCTCGACTTGCTCCAGCACCGGTAGTGGGTGGAATATAGACATACCACCACCGACAGGGAGTAAGTTAAATGCCAGCCGAATGTATCTTGGTGTTTGAGCCAAGCTAGAAGCGACCCGTTGTCGAAAGCTGTTTATTGTTTGGGATGTAATGCAATGTTAATTCAGGTTCGCAATCGTTGGAGAGCAACGGTTCCTCCGGTATCGGTAGTCTTTCAAGCTTGCGTCGAAGATGGCTGCGTGGAGCCTCCACCTCTTTAACACGATCCGAGTCTGATGATACGTTTGGAGTGCAATACTGGCCCGAGAGTGGAAGCGATAATAAAGAGGGTCATAATAAACGTCATAAAACGAGACTCGGATTGACGATGTTGGTTCAACTAGCTGAAGGCCATGAGAGGTTGGAATTTAATTGGAGATTATCAATGAATGTTTTGACATTAATTTCATTTTATCTTGAATTATTTCTCTCTCTCTCTCTCTCTCTCTCTCTCTCTCTCTCTCTCTCCCGTTGCAGAAGAATAGAAATTCGTTTGTTGGAGCACATGGCTCTCTTGGAAGGAATGCTAGATCGCTTGCGATATTTCTGTATTGACTCGAATAACGTTAATGCTCAGAATAAAGGAATGCAGCTTCCTGAACGTCTTTATAGATCTTCCTCGCAGCTCATTGTTTCGTTACTACGTTTACTTACAAACATTAATGCTGATTTAAACTCGCGCACACCTTTATTATGGCATGACGTGCTACTTAATTCAGTGAAGATAGAGCATAAAATGAACATGCTGCATCGTAGTTTGGAACAGATGTGTCAGTTGTTGGATAACATCGACACAAAGTCGACCAATTTGTAAGTATCTCGACGAAAAGTATTTCAAAAATCCTTATAAGATTGAAATTAACATTTTATATATTTTAGTTTTTTAAGTACTGCTGTAACTGCTGTTTTAACATATCATCTTGGTTGGATATATACTACACTGCCAATCCACGATCAACAATTGGTAAAAAAAATCTTTTTTTCTTTCTTTTCTAGAAAAAAAATATTGTACAAAATACAGCAAATAGGTAATTACTTCTAGATGGAGAACTTAGGCACCTGGTATCCTTGTAATCCATTATGGGCTCAATTAGGTGACTTGTACGGTGCGTTAAGTAATCCCGTCAGAATTGCACACACGGTTGTTGCGGGTGATCCTCAAAAAATCGATTTAGTTAATTCTGTTCTATTCTTCTTATCATACTTCATTCGTAGTGGAGTAGTACAGAAACGATACGAATATTGCAACGTTACTGAGGAAGACATTCAAGAAGCTGCAGGTCTTTTGGAACAAGCGAGAATAAAACGTCCGCATTTATTTACTATGAAAGCGACAAGCAACGATCGAGAATCTGTTACTTGTCGACGCGCGTTACGCACGTCTGTTCGAAAAAAAGTCTCCGCGCAAGAGTTCTCGTACGACGCGGAAGACGATAACAACGCCATTATGCAACGCTCCTATCCTCAATACAACGGAGAAAGATTAGGAACGGAAGGATCTATTAGCTCTCTTAAACGTAGCATCACGATGGAATCGAATCTTGATTCGTTCATGCTGAAACCGGTTGAACGTGAAACGAAATTCATTTTGAAGGAGTATCCTCGCGACGATGACGGCAATGAAAAAAGCACCGTTGACGAGAAAACCTGTACATCTAGCAAAGTTAAAATAGTAGTAAGCGAAATTGCATCGCAAGATACTGACTCGAGCAAGACTGACATGCAACACCATCCTGAATTTTCGCTGCGTAATTTTGAAAAGAAAATGGAAGACGACGATTTAGACGAGGCGTACACAAATTCTAAGATAAATGCTCTTCAGGACTTTGAAGATACATTGAAATTACATTCAGCCAGACCAGAATTTGAAACTGGGCAAAGTACGGACAATGAAATGAAGAACTCCCATGTTTCTTTCACGCTCGGTGATGAAGAAAAATCTGTAAAAAGCTTGTCGCGATCACGACTTGGATACGATTGTCAGTGTTCGTACATGTTCACGAGAGTACCGAGCACGTCTGCACAATTGCCAGAAGGTGTATTAAGAAAAATTATTCAAAGAAACTTCCCTGAGTCGTCCAAAAGTATCCACCCACCAGGAGCTTCACGATCTCTAAAGTTTTGTCAAAAATGTAACGGGCAAGGTTACGTACCTTCACAAAATTATGACAGCTGCAAACAAGTTTTAGAAACTCCGACTAACGCAACAGAAGTGTTGCGCACTTGTGGTAATACCGTGGGCGATGGAAATGTTGGATTGTCAAGATCGAGCAGTCTAGAAGCATTGATGGAAGCTAACAGTGTTATCGAGTTACCGATGCCACGGTTAGTGTCGTGAACTACAATAAACATTTATAGCAAGTAAGATTAAAATCTCTAAGATCTAAAATTTATAATTACAGGACGAAAAAGATGAAAAAGACTGACTCATATCAGGAGACAGGTTTTACAAGAACCCTTTTGCAAAACAGAGTAAAACCCACAGAATCACTGGGATTAAATAACTCTGAACCGTCTTATACGTGGGGTCTGGTTTTACAAGGTTTGCTGAAAAAGAAAAAAAGGAGAAAAAAGAAAATTGCCCAAGAAGAAGAAAACAGAGACAACTGCGAAGTAGATAAAGAATGGTGGTACTGCATACGTGAAGAATGTCTTGCCAGTGCACGTTTTCCGACTATTGATCAACCAATTTCCGAATCACTTTGTATTTTAGCGGATTTAGATACTTGGCATGTTGGAATCATCTCTAATAATATGCCTTCGCATACTGCACCATTATTGATTGGAATGTCAAGGCTCGTTGCCAATATGCTGGAAGGCTTTGCTTATTTATGGCGAAAATATCATTCAGCTTCACAAGTAAGAAATTGTACAATTTAAATTATCAGTATGAAAAAAATTCCTTGCAGAATATATGTTTATGACAAAATATGTCCTTTTTTTCTAAAATTGTAGTGTATAGGTATATTGGAAGCAAAATTAAAAGAAATGTGGCTAAAAAGTGAGGCACTAGCTGAAATGTTATTAGCAACAGAAGTATGCGATGCCAGCGTTGCAAATTTGACAAACGCTCTTGATCTTGATGTAGCGGATATACCACTTTTACTTGCGGTTGCAACCTCCCACTCGCCTGAGATAGCCCAAAAGTTTGGTCTTACACTTACCTGATTGTATCTCATTTTTATGAATTTTACTTTAGGACGTAAGACTTTCTTTGTCCGATATAGCGGAAATATCTCATTATTTACAAAACATGGTTGTAGATTGTTATTGTTGTATTGAGTAATATTTCGATTAAATTATCGTCCGTTCTCTAAACAACAAAAAAGACACATGAATGTTCAAACAACTTTTTTTTAATCGATTACGTTTAATTGTTAATGCTTGTATATGTTATAAAATGTGTTAATTTATTGTGCAATATATAACAACATCTAATTTGCATTTAAATATTAATATTTAAATATATATTTTATAATAAAGATTTTAGAATGTTTGAAACATTATTTAAATTTTTAACGGATATTAAAAGAACGGATGACATAATTCATTAATATATAAATATAATGTACAAAACGAGCAAAATAGTCTTTTTATAGAATTGCGAAATTATACGTTTAATATTATTAATAATATATATGTGGGAATTATACTTGTTTTTTTACACGACATAAAAAAAAATTTAAATTTATATACTCTGTATGAATAAATAATAAAACTTAATTTTTGTACTTTATGTATTTTGTTTAATATTGTAATCTTTTTTGCAACATTGATATTCAAATCTTGTTAGAAAACTAATTATTGTTACAACATAAAATATTTTATTATAAGTAATATGACGAGGAGACGAATATAAAACAGATTCTTTTATGAAAGCAGATTGACTTTATTTTTCAATAATAAGAGAAATTGAAAATGTTAAACGCTTTGATTTTATTATTAGTTCAGCAAATTGCAAAGATATTATAAAGTCAATCTAGTATAAAGTGGCATTTCTTTAATCGAGAAAAAAATTTGCAATGCAATTTAAATGTAAAATATCATATTTTTTATAAATTATTGATTTGTATTCACGATATCGTCAATCTTTAATATGCTGCGAACAGTTTCCGATGCAAGTGTGATGGCACTTGTAGAAACTAAAAGTGGTTGAATCACATTTTCTTCCAAAATATTGGTGATTGAACCTTTTCGCACATTAATTCCCGTAGTATGTTCACCCTTGGCATGTCGGTTTCGAAGTTCCGTTACAGTTGCAATGGGATTTAATCCGGCATTTTCTGCTAGTGTCGATGGAATTATCTACATGTTTAAAAATATATATTTAGAAAATATGTTAAAAATCTATGTATATTCAGTATCAAATATAGACTATAAGAACGTTTTTTTTTTTTTTTTTTTTTTACACACTTACCTCGAACGCATTTGCAAACGCTTTAATACAATAAGCATCAACGCCGGTCAAAGTTTGAGCATATGCTCCTAATTTTAGTGCAAGCTCTATCTCAGGTGCTCCTCCTCCAGCAATTAAAGCTTTCTGTTTAACTAAACAGCGTACTACGCATAATGCATCGTGCAATGAACGTTCTGCTTCTTCCAAGACCAATTTATTGCTGCCCCGTACAAGAACTGTTACTGTTGGTCCAGGATTTTGTATTTTAGTGATCTACAATAAAAAAATATAAAAGAGTATTTGCAACAAAAATATATCATTTGATATTTTATATAAATAATAATTTTTAAATATACTAACTTTAACAAACTTAGAACTTCCGGTTTGTACTTCTTCGCATAATTCTGCGTTAACAAGATTTTCAGCGACAAAATGATCCAATGATGCGATTGGTCTACAACCTAACGTTTTACACACAAATGAAATATCTTCGCGCTCGATGTCTTTAATCACCATAACTTTGATTTTATCTAAAAAGTGTATAGCTAGATCACTGACAGCGTCGCGAAGAATGGATTTCTGTACTAGAAGTACATTGCAACCAGCTTTTTTGATTTGTTTCACGATATTTAATATGTAAGTTCTTTCCTCTTTCAAAACACGATCCATTGCAGCGTAATCAGACACGATTACATTATGATCCATCTGAAATAACAGCAAAAGTATTCCAATTGTATTTAAGATTACAATTTCTTAAATTTGTGTATCTCCTCCTTTGAAAATACTCACGTCCGTTTTAGGCGGAGAAATACAGAATTGAATTAAACCTATTTTCGCTTTTTCAATACGCTTTGGTCCATTAACGTTACATGATTTTTGTGTGAATATCAATCCCTCTATAAGTTCAGTATCCTCAACTGTACCTCCTAACTTCTTGATTACTTTTATATTCTGTCAATGTAACGATATAAATGTATCAATACACGAACTCTTAGTACATTTACCATTGTAATGTAATTTATATATCTCTTACATTAAGATCTACAACGCTTTCTTTTCCTTCTTCAGTCACTTTCAACACTGCATCTACAGCCAGTGGTGCTAAGAGACTCGATTGTTGAAAGACAACCTTAAAAAAAAAAAGAGAATTGCATAATTTCAATTTTGTAAATTTTGCAAATTTATAATTATGTATAACGATTTTAAGGTATACTTTTGAGTTTAAGGAGGTTGCTGCAGCTCTAATCAGTGATTGTTTGTCTTGCAAGTCGACAGGTATTGACATATTTGTCAGTATCTCTACAGCTTTCATTGCAGCTTTTTGGAAAGCATCGCTGATTAATGTAGGATGAATTCCTTTTTGTAACAAACGTTCTGCAGCTTCTAAAAGAGAACCAGCTATGACAACAACACTGGTAGTGCCATCGCCAGCTTCGATGTCCTGTGCCTTGGATAATTCAACTAACTGTAAACATGAGAACAAATAAAAAATATATAAAAAAGAAACAATACACAGTTCCTTAATGTTCTTAATATGATTAAAGAATTACCATTTTTGCTGCAGGATGTACAACATTCATTTCTTTTAAGATTGTAGCGCCGTCATTGGTAATTGTAACTTCTCCATTGCCTGCTTGAATCTAAACGTACAAAACAAAATATTCCAGGTATATCTACAAAGAATGAACAAACTTGACTTTAATTTATCAAATGTTACCATTTTATCCATTCCTCTAGGGCCAAGACTTGTGCGAATTGCATCACTCACAGCTGAAATATTAAAATCAATGTAAAAATTTCATTCAGAAAGCATTGGTCGCAGTTAGTTATGTCGATAAAATTAAAAAATTGCACGCATATCCATAGTTTAATTTTTTTAATAATTAAGACTGTAAATTTTAAATTTTAATACTGACTCAAATTATAAATGATACAGTAATCTAGTGGTACGTTGAGCATGACTATATAAGGCAAGATTTTTGTCACAATGGGAAAAATTGAAATACTGCAGTCGGCAAAAATTGAGATGTACCTCGAGCATACATCAGCGGCATTATTAACTCACCTTTTGCGGCATTAATGTTGCTACTGCGAATGTCTGTTGGTTTACTTTTATCTTTATAAGCCTGGCCATGAGCGTTTCGCCCATCGCCGCTTGCCGTGATCGCCGTCATTTTCGGCAAGTTGGTCACGTTTCTTAGGTCGGGTTGATTACGAAGCTTGTACGCGAGTTTATAAGGAACTTCGTTCCTCTGTGTGCTGGAAATGGTTTCTCGCGACACTTTTCCTCGCAATATTTCAAACGCTTCGAAAAAATACTTAATACCCCTCGATGAAAGTATTAGACACGCATGAGACACGCTCAAGAAATGACTGGAAACCTTAGGTTATAAACTATCAAGATTGGATCCACTGTTCATTTTCGGGTGTCACTCCTCGACACCACGTGGCGACTCGTTGGAGTAAGTTTTACAAGTACACGTCGTGCAAATCTTATCTGCATTTATTTGGATAACTTTTCTCTTTTATTTCAAACACTGTTGCAATATACAGTTAATTAAAGTAAAAATTAAAGTAAAAAACAGGGTTGTGTAAGCGTAACCTCGAACAGCACGTACGATTACAGCACGGAGGATTCCACCCTAGATTGTAATTTGGTTCGAGGTTAATGGTAAAACATGATTTCGGTATACATACGAGTTATCAGCGCCATTGCGAGCTGCAGTTCATTATTTACATGAGCGTGTTACGACTAAGATGCGAATAACTAACAACCGCGAGAGGAGATTTTTTAAGGAAGTTCGATCGAGACTCTGTTGAAGGGCCTTAAGCAGTTTATTCGGTAAAGTGTTGTTGAAGCGATGTAAACTCAAAGATGCGCAAAGACAAACCCGTGAGATTGTCACCTATCCGTTGTCATTTCTGATAATCGCTATGGGATGTGCCAACTCATCTGCTATCAGTTAGACACTATCAGTTCTCATATGGCAGTATGTGTTCCTCGGGAAACTGTTCGTAACTTACAATGATATAGATTTTCACGATAACATTGCGGAAAAGGGAATTTCGATACGCGATGGCGAGCACAGCTGTCGGAGCTAACCCGGAGAATACCTCCAAATTTTTGGAATCGCTGCAGACTGACTTGAAGGTTCTCGCCTCCGAGACGAAGAAGAAGTATCCACAAATCAAAGAGGTACGTTATTGTTGTTGACTTCAATGCTTGGTAATATGTTGTACGTTATTATATAATATCCAATAAAAAGTTAGGTTAGTTTTCCACGAAAGTGATCTATTTTTTTCTCTTAGAGGTTAGCACGAAATTATTAGAAACAGCTGATGCGGATTTATTAATATCGCATTAATATTTATTACAGTCGTGCGAAGAAGGGATTGCAAAAATAAGAACAGCATCGAATACTTCAGGCGCTCCAGTTTATTATATTGTTAATCAAATTTTATATCCTTTGGTCCAAGGTTGTGAGAGCAAAGATGTAAAAATTATTAAGGTACATAAGAACTAGTCTTTTTTTCAAATATGATTGCAAATATTACATTTCTAAACCTTTCTGTTTCAGTTTTGTTTAACTATGATGCAAAAATTAATTACGCAGCAAGCTGTTGATCAAAAAGGCGCGCGTTACATCACGGATACATTATGGATGCTAATGGAGTCTGGAACAGAAGAAGTTAAAGTTTTACAAACTGTAACTCTTTTACTAACTAGCAACACTGTTGTTCATGGAGAAACACTTGCAAGAGTATAATAACTCAAATCACTTATAGAATAGAAAATTTTAATATCATTGGCATTCTGAATAATTTGTAAAAAAGAAACAATGTGTTATTTTCAGAATTTAGTTCTTTGTTTTCGCTTACATTTTACAAAAGATTCTACAACGATTAACACGGCAGGAGCGACGGTGAGACAATTAGTGTCACTAGTATTTGAGCGTGTTGTTGCAGAGGATGAACAAAGTCCTGATAATGAAGATTCAGATGACATAAATTTGGAAGAATTGAAAATTCCTACCAATCAAGCACCTAAAAGTTTAGGACCGTGTGCTGCTGATGCGTATTTAATGTTTCAAGTAAGTACATTTATATTGTTTATTATTTCGCTTGATAAAATTTACTTAACAGGTTTAAAATTTTTTTAGGACTTAGTACAATTAGTAAATGCAGATCAACCTTATTGGTTAATTGGAATTACGGAAATGACTCGAACATTTGGATTGGAATTGCTAGAATCTGTTTTAACAAACTTCTCATCAGTATTTTTCAAGGTATTTAATCACAGTTAATGAATTTATGATATATTAATTATGATTGTTTAATTTTTCGTGTCTTTTAGCATCCGGAATTTAGCTTTCTATTAAAGGAAAGAGTGTGTGCCCTTGTAATAAAATTATTTTCCCCCAATATTAAATATCGCAACTCAGTACCGGCGTCATTGCAACAAGCTACACCTTTAGATAAACCTTATTTTCCTATTAGTATGCGGCTTCTTCGAGTTGTTTCTATTTTAATACAAAAATATCATTCTCTTCTGGTATGTATCACTTTCTTTCATTATTCATCTCAAAGGATATTTAAATTTTATGAAAATATTGAAATATCGATTTGAATTTTTTAGGTAACAGAATGTGAGATATTTTTATCCTTAATTGTTAAATTTTTGGATCCTGATAAACCAACATGGCAAAGAGCCTTGGCTTTGGAGGTTTTGCATAAAATGACAGTACAGTCTGATCTTCTTACAAATTTCTGTGAATGTTATGACTTAAAACCTCATGCAACCAATATTTTTCAAGATATTGTCAATAGTTTAGGTGCTTATGTACATAGCCTTTTTGTTAATCCCCAAATGATGAACCAAACTAATATGAGTAAGTTTTAATTTACTATAACAGTGATAAAATATTGTTAGTAATAATATTAATATATTTATGATATTAGCGACTAGTACAACGATTCCACAAAATACGGCTTCTCCATTATTTACGGGAATGCCTATAGGACCTGGTGTTTCACCTCAACCTGGTTTTTATTCACGCGGCATTTGGTTGCCGGTAGTTGCGACATTCACAAGTGGCCAAGCTAAGTCAACCTAGTAAATATATTTTGGTTGTTTTCAATATCATTTTCTCTTTTTTAATAAAAAAGTTAATACAAGTGATCAAATTGACTCTTAGTCTGGACATGCTTGATAAGGTTGAGCCACCACAGATTCCTATTGGCTATGGAATAAGCATAGCGTATGCATGTTTATTAGACATTATACGGTCCATAGCTCTCGCAATCAATGGTTCCAGTGAAGTTGTAACTGGAAATCAATCCTACAAACCTAGCGAATTCGAACGAAAACTTCATACGCAACTCATTAATTCTAGTTGGTGTGGTTTACTAGCAGCATTAAGTCCTCTTATAGATGCAAGGTAAGAAGAGTTAATCGATTAATTATTTTAACTGTGTGATATTTAGAATTTATTTTTTGCGTGTAAAAATAACTTTCCTCTGTAATTTTTAGTACTGACGAATCTGCGACGGAAAACGTATTAAAAGCAATCCAAACTTTTGCATCACTATGTGGACAATTAGAATTGCAGACTCCTCGTGACGCATTCATTACTGCGATATGCAAAGCGTCATTGCCTCCTCATTATGCATTGACGGTGTTATACAATGCTCCTCAAGGTATACCGACTGCAAGACAACAAGAATCTACTCAATACAATGTAACTATTGGTGAACCAGATTATAGACAGCAAGTTGTAGCTGTTGGTACTCCTCTACCTACTGCGTCTCTGCCAGTTGGTATGTAATAATAATTTGGAAGTGCTTACAGTTAAAATTGATGTAAAAATTATTTGTGAATAT
Source organism: Tetragonisca angustula (assembly GCA_036937485.2). Taxonomy (NCBI): domain Eukaryota; kingdom Metazoa; phylum Arthropoda; class Insecta; order Hymenoptera; family Apidae; genus Tetragonisca; species Tetragonisca angustula. The sequence continues at coordinate 123,189 of JAWNGG020000127.1, read as the reverse complement.
AGGTGCACATCAAGGCCCAGTTATGTTGACGGCAAAAAATTTACAATGCATGCGTGCATTATTATCACTTGCACATTGCCATGGAAGCATACTTGGTGGTGCATGGCATTTGGTACTTACGACATTGCAACATCTTGTCTGGATACTTGGTTTGAAGCCTTCTACTGGAGGATCTTTGAAAGCAGGAAGAACCGCCGCTGATCCAAATGCAGTACTTACAAATGCAGTTATGGCAGATTTGCCTGTACTTAGCGCTATGCTCAGTAGACTATTTGAAAGTAGTCAACATCTCGACGATGTTGCTTTACATCATTTGATAGACGCACTTTGCAAATTAAGCCACGAGGCTATGGAATTAGCTTATTCTAATAGAGTAAGTGCGAAATAGTTCATATTTTATAATCATATGTTTGAAAAAAGCATTAAAGCCTTAAGATTTAAGTCTTAAATATCAACTGCAATCACGTTGCAACGTCTCTGTTAGGAGCCCTCCCTATTTGCTGTGGCTAAACTTTTGGAAACTGGTTTGGTAAACTTACCACGTGTTGAGGTTTTATGGAGACCATTAACGAATCATTTGTTAGAAGTATGCCAACATCCACATATTCGTATGAGAGAATGGGGAGTTGAAGCTATCACATATCTTGTAAAAATGGCACTTCAGCACAAATATCCACAACCTCTGCGTGATAATCAAGTATGTTAAGTTTTTTAACCAAAAATATAGAGATTGGATTTTGAAAATGTAATTTATTTTGCTCCATTGCAGAAATTGCAGACTTTACTTTTAGGACCATTATCAGAATTGTCGTCAGTTCGTCATGGAGATGTAAGACAGCGACAATTAGAATGTGTTTTACAAGTTTTACATGGAGCAGGAGAAACATTATATCATGGCTGGCCTTTGGTACTTGGTATCATTGGAGCAGTATCTGATCATCATGGGTAAATATCATTATATACTAATATAATTCTGATCTAGTAAAAAATATTTATTTTAATTTTATATATTCACATATTTTACAGAGAAGCTTTAGTTCGAATAGCCTTTCAGTGTTTACAATTGGTAGTAACCGATTTTCTACCAGTGATGCCTTGGCGTTGTCTTCCGCTTTGTGTTGACACAGCTGCAAAATTTGGTTCTCAGACACAAGAATTGAATATTTCTTTAACTGCTGTCGGATTAATGGTAAGAATGAATGACCAAAAGCGTTTTACATTCTTTTTCTTATTAAACTTGTCTTGTTGTATAATTTTCTTTTCTTTTCTTAATTTGAGAAAGGCTTAGAGTATGACATATTAATGTGAATTCGGTGACTTTTGGCTGAAACTTTCGATTACAGATTATGGAATTCCTTGCAAGTACATCAGAGCAATTAAAAGATGTGCACGCATTAAGTTGTAGAAGAAATTAGAAGCGTCTAAAATTGTTAAAACTGAAGTACAAATATCTTGAATGAAAAAAAAATTTTAAATCAAGACAATCAGGCAAATGAAGTTTATTTTGGATGTGTTATTACAATTCTTTTGTATTATGTACAAAATAAATTGATAGGATAATTAATAAACTTTGTAGGTCTTATAGACTATAGTTAATCAAGTGTTATATTAATATTATTTTTCCAGTGGAACATAAGCGATTACTTTTATCAAAATCAAGAGAAACTATGCATATCTCTGAAAGGAGATTCGTCTTCTGTATTTCCCGACTTTCCTGGTACAACAAATATGCCACCATTTGACAAACTTTGGATGTGTTTATACGCAAGACTAGGTAATATATTTTATTGAAAGATTTTATGTAGACGATAAAAAATGTTTGAAAAATTATAAATATATCTATATTTATTATAAGGCGACTTGTGCGTGGATCCTCGACCCGCTGTACGCAAATCAGCTAGTCAAACTCTGTTTTCTACAATATCTGCACACGGTAGTTTGCTACACCAGCCAACATGGCAAGCTGTACTTTGGCAGGTTCTTTTTCCATTGTTAGATAGAGTAAGAAGTTTATCTAATTCTGCCAGCAGCGAAAAAGTAGATACTAGTGGAAACATACTTATCCATCACAGTAGAAATACAGCACAGAAACAATGGGCAGAAACGCAGGTAATACATATTTATTTAATACATTAATATATTATTAAAATATATACTAATAAAGTTGATTTGTTGAATTCTATTTTGTATACAGGTATTGACGTTAAGCGGCGTTGGAAGAGTATTTAATACCAAGAGACAATTATTGCAAATGTTGGGCGATTTTCCTAGAGCTTGGTCTCTTTTATTAGAATTTATAGAAAATTCTGCGCTTAGTAAAAATAACGAGGTGTGTATGTGTGTGTATCTATGTACAAAATTTTTTGTAAATATATAAAAAAAATTGTTTAAATTATATATTTAAAATAATAGGTATCATTGGCAGCTTTAAAATCATTTCAAGAGATTTTATATCTCCAAAAAGGAAGTGACAATAACGAAGTGATTCAGTCAAATGATTCCGAAGCATTGTGGATTGTTGCATGGCGTGTATGGCTTAATATTGGAATGGAAAGTACAACGCCACCTCAGGAAGGAGAAGCAGAACCTTATGTACCGTCACAAGCGTTTTTAACAGCATTAGTTCATATATTCCCAGCTGTTTTTCAACACATCAGAAACAAGTATATCTAGAATTGCTAATTTTTTCTTGTGATTAAATCCCTGTTTTGGAAAAGAAAATATATACTTTTTTCTTTTTGTTTCTTAGATTTACTGGTCCCGATTTGCAAAAACTCTGCATCGTATTAAAAAATGCAGTTGCAGTTCCAGTACATGGCGAATCAACGCCATATATTTTACCTACAATGCCAGACGTAGTCCTTACTCATTTACAAGATGGTGTACTCCATTCAATGGAACTTCTGCAAAAAGTATACGATCTATTTCATCATCAAAATCATTCTTTTTCTATTTCAAAATTATTCTTTTCAATTTTCCTTTTTCTAGGAAGCGCTAAATGGACCCGATAATTTGCGAACAATGATTGTTTTAATATTCCTTCAACTTCTGAGTTTTTCAAAGCTAGCTTGTGAAGCCCCCACTTACGGTAAAATTCCAACGAAACACATCTCCCAAATCAGAGGTGTATCTGTATGTATCTATTCAGTTTCGATTTTAACCGTAACATTGTTTTTGTAGAGAAGTATTTATTTAGTATGTTTTATTTATTTAGGCTGATTGGGTAACTATGAATTATGTTCCTTTTGGAGAGAAAGCCTTATCGATGGTTGTTACATTATATCAAAAGACAGCACATGAAATGGCAGTCATAGATGGACAAGTTCTAAGACATATTATTGAAGCGTTGCACGTGCCTTTGTCAATGAAGTATGCTTGCCCGTCACCAACGACTTGGAAATTAGCTGTTACTAGTTTGCTTGCTGTTTTACATACTGGCTTACCTTTAGCGAGGAAGTATCCAGAACAATTTCAAAGTATGTGGCCGGAATTAGCGAGTACCTTAGATGATTTTCTATTTCCGAAAAGGTGATTAGTAATAAATTTTTGTGTTGCTTGTCGTTTATGAAGGTAATACTTTAACGCTCTATTTTACAGTATATTAAATGTAGAACGAGGTGTCGAGGAAATTCAAGCGGATGAAGCTGTAGATTGTCAAGTCATGGAGCTTTTACGAGACGAAGTTTTGCCACATTCTCAACACATACCTCATCAATTTATTTTACGAGTAGTTATGTTATTAAACAAAGGCTCTATACACTCAGCAACTACGACAAATATTGGTAAATCTTTTTTATATTTATTAAAGAAGAAACTATAAATATAATACTACGTTTTTTATTATTGTAGAAAATAGTGGGGAGACTAAGTTAAGAGAGGAATTTGCAAAGACATGCTTTGAAACGTTACTTCAGTTTTCTTTATTGGATGGACTAAATAATGAGTCGGATCATGATACAACCAAAAATCCTGAAAATGATGAGGGAGGTGTTGCTGGGCGGTTAGCAGTCACTGCACTTCTTCATAGATTTCAAGAAGTTTTGCGACGATACATTGAAAACGAAAGGCGAAGTGGAAAATGTCCATTACCTAGGTAATAGTTTTGTTTAAACTAAATCTAAATCTGGACTAGTTTAAATAAATATTTCAAGCTAAATTGTTCTAATTAATTGGCTAAAAATATTGTATAATACTATTATAGATAAATGTAATATATACACATATTAATTTTTAAGTACTTATTATATAAACCTTTTCTAGGTACAGATTATCAGAAATTTCATTTGTTTTGAAAGCTGTTGCAACACTTGTAGTCTCTCTGAAAAAAGCACCACCCAATAAAGGTAAATTAATTTACGTATTTAATTTTTATAACGTCATACGCAACTTTCCTTGCTTCATTTGTAAATAATATTACATGAAAAAAAAAAATAAAATTCAAATTTTACTGTTTAGTCGAAAGATCAGTTTGGGAACAATTGATTGGACTGTATCCTTGTCTAGTTGAATGCACAATAGCTACGGCTTCAGGCCAGGTATCAAGATCTTTACGAGAAGCTTTACTCCAATACCATGATTTATTGAGACCACCACTTCATAGTACCACAACATCTAATGGTGTTTGACCATTGCATTCTTTACTTCTAACTCGAAATAATAATGTTTGCTACACAACCAAGTAGTAAACTTTTTATAACTACGGCTACGTGTGCAATAAATTTTGTCATGAAATTTTTACTTCCGTGTACACGTGCAAGGTAAAGAGTCTAAGGTGAAGTATCTTTAAAAATCTTTAATTTATTTAATTATGTATCGAGAAATTAATCAGACAAATCTTAGAAGTTCTTCATTACCATACAATACAACAAAGGTAAAAAACATTTATCATCTTTATGGTATAAATATCTTAATTTAAATGTGTAAATTGCAATAGATTTTTATATAGAGATACATTTAATTAATATGTTAACATTTGATGTGTTAACAATCATTTCAGTTATTTATTTGACGTTATTTTAAAAACTTTCATTCTTTGATTTGTATGAAAACGACCACAGAATTCTTTTTTTTTTTTATACAATTATTATTGTAAAATCTTAAACTAACAAAGAACTGCTATATACATAACATAACATTTATAAATAGTCGCGTATAATTTTTTAGTTTATTCAGCATTATTGTCTATAATGAACAAAAACAAAAATAATATAATGTGGTCTCTTATATTTGAATGAAATATAGCATATAAAAATGTAGTCTTAGGAAGTCGAAGCAAGTATACAAAAATTATGTTAAATATGTATTTGTTTAAGCGCAAATTGATGAACTATGAATTATATATATATATATATATAGATACATATATATATATATACACATGCCATGCTGCTGTACATAGTTGATGTACAACTTGGCTTTTCTAATACATATTGTAAATATTAAATTAATTGCGATTAGAGCATATAGTAAGATTTTATAAATAATATGAAATTATCATTCGCTATTCTTACAATGATATGATATTAAAAAACTATGATACAATGATGTAAATAGCCGTACAAAAATTCAATAAAAGTCTGAAATATTTATTGCTATTTTTGTATAGAAATCGTGCCTTCATATATTTTTAGGCTTTGTATTTTTTAATGACTTTTTTGATACAGTACAGATTTTGTACATTAAGTTTTTGAAAACACTTTCCAATCTAATTGAAAACGCTAAACTCTGGCTTTGGGAACATTTTTTAAAATCATTAATATATACATAAACTAATTCTACTCTATATGTAATTGTTCGTCATATTATTTCTTTATATTCGGAGGGTTTAATTTTTTTTAATTATTGTTAGATGAGAAGGTAAATTCAAAATGTGTGTACTTAGGAAGGATTAAGAAAATTGTCTATCTACGTATAGGTATACTTTAACGTTTTAAATTCATTTTATTATACATGTTGCAATTTGGTATGCATTTTATTCATGTATAAATTACAAATATCTGGATGATTGACAATATAGTACTTGATTCGATTTCTTTTAATGGACGAGCACCTTGAAACGAATTGTCTTCGAAACGTAGATGTCGCATCTGTGACCGGAAAACTTCTAGAATTAATCAAATTTCAATGAAAAAACCTGTCGTGCGATGTGTTCCCACGATATGATTTCCTGTGTTGCTTTCGTTTAAAAAAGCAACGTGAAAGAATTTTATTCACACCCACGATGATCGACGAGCATTGAACGAAGAAGTATTGAATTTGAACCGCGACGTATTTTCGAGTGACGCCGCAGCCATGATTGTTTAGTTTCGGGGGGATGAAAAGTGAATGTGAGCTACGGATTTGAATGAAACACGTACGATTACAACGCGTGCCGACTTACTTCTGTATTTGATCAGCGTGTCTGTTAATTGAGAGATATGGTAAGCGGTATCACGAGTTGAAACATGAGTTAAGTGTTTATTCGTGCGGGATAGTTTTCGCGGGAATTTTCAGGCGTTACAATTGTTGGGTGCCGCCGCTTCCGCGGCACAACATTGCACTTTCAAACTTTCGATCGATTTACGCCCGATGTACAGAACCCCCTAGTAAAATGAGCATCGTCTGCTGTTTGTCGTTCGATACGTCATTTATTTGTCCTGTTGGCGACGATTTCCTTATGCATGCAAAATACACGCTGCTCCTCTGTGAATGCCAGAAAATATAACCAAGTATCACACTGCATATAAATCGATATATACTTCCAAGTGTGCGAGCGTGTGTGCTTGTACGTGTGGCGCGTACGTAGTGTGACACTTGAGTATGAGTGTACGTATATGTATACGGACTAATACGAGAGTTCAGGAACGCCCCTTTTTGCGATACGATCGAATTTCTTTCCCGCGCAATTTCTAAGACACGATGGAACGTTGATAATTGACAGTTCGATGATCCCACACGCCTTCGTTCGATGTATAAATTAATTTCTCATTCTAGGTTACGATCGTTGTTCCCTCCAGAACAAAATTTTGTCTCTCATAGGAATGTTTTTGAAGTAGTTCACTCTAGGATAGACAAATTCTTTATGTAAAGGAATTGAGAAAATATATATGTCAGATACATGCATTCAATGATTTTTTTTTTAAATTATCGTCAAATTTAAGTGTCGTATCAATTGTTACAAGGCTTGCATTTAAAATAATTGTAAAAAAAAAAATGTACTCTGAAGAACTGCTTGGCAAAAGAAAAAGAAGAAAAATGACGTATAACTTAAAATATATAAAAATAAATTTCTCCGTATATTTGAATGTATAGTTAGAAGAAAAAGTATTTTTAGTTGAAAATTCATATGTTTCTATGAAAAATGTATTTACAAAAAAAAAAGTGAACATATAAACATAATATTAACAAATAAATCTTTAATCATTTCTATAAATACACAATATATTACGTATATATATATATATATATATTTACCCTTCTTGTTAATCTTAATAAATATAATAGTAATAATGTTTCATGTTATGTACTGTTTCAGGCTGTTTAGATATTTCTCTGAAATGTGGTTACGAAGTGAACATGTCAGTAAAAGACTACGTGGTCGTTTAAATGTAAGTTGCGTATCTGGAACCAAAATATCCCATCATCGGGTACAGGCCAGCAACTTACGGAAACTTCCATCTATACATAATAATAACTATCGCATTAATACATCAAACAAATGTGGTAGGTTGACTCGATGGAGACATAGGTGTCATTTATTAAAAGAGGTATGCATTAATATTTGTTTTTCCTTCGGTTTCAATTTCTCACATATAGTTGTATCTTTCTGTATTGCCATTGAAAACATTCAATTTATGATATTTCAAACTGCGTCATTATCATTAGCTTACTGTAAATGATCTTTGCAGGTCATTTATTAAAACAAACTTCACTATTCCTTAAAAAGAAATACTTTCTAACTAATCAGCGGTTAATGAGTGACTGACTAACTCTCAAGGATGTGTTATGCCCTTAGATTTCTTAGAACTACAATCGAAGCCATTTGGTTAATGTAAAGATTTCACTTCAGTTTTGTTAAAAAGATTATTATCTTCGTAGGCTTGTAAAGAAAATGTTTTACGTTTTGCGAAATCTGCGCCTAATAAACGAGAGAGAGGACCTCGTAGAAGAAAATGCATAAAACGATCAATGGTTACTTCAACTCCGTTACACCGATCTCCTGCAAAAGATGTAGTTATTGTAAGTTGTTTTAAATAACTCAAAATAATAAATGGAGTTTTAAAAAAACATTGGGGTTTGAGTAACAAACAAATGTAAATATTTTAGCCAGCAAAGTGTACAACAGTATCAAAAGTTTCTGAAGACTCTAAGGAAAACTGGAATACAACTAGTTTATCTCTATACTCATCTATATTGAATATAGACTCATGTTGCTCCTCCATAGCCAGTGTAAATGACATCAAATCTTCAGTTTCAAGTGTATCACCTCTGTCAAATCTAATGCCTCCTGCATCTATAGGATCAAATTCAGACCTTTCATATGTATTGGATGATGGAAGCAAAAGTATTGGTATTTATATTTATAAAAAAAGTTTATGGTTCATTTTTCGTTGTAACAGATATACAACTAATAACTTCTGTTTCTTACAGATACTAGTTCACTATATTATTCCGCACATTGTACACAAACAGATGGATTTGCAGAATGCTATAGCTTAATGCATTCTACATCCATATATGGCACTCGTTCTCACTCATCAGAAAAGTATTTTCCAAATGGAAAATACGCACTTGGCAACAATAATGTAAACAATAGTAATTTATCAAAAAATCAATATTCTGTTGATAGCCATTTATCAAAATATGAATCAAACTTCACTACTACAAAGTATGGTACAGTAGCCATGTACAGTCTAAGCCATCATCATTCATCAGACACAAATGGAAATGTTACTGAAAAATACGATTCCGATGATATTGAGAACGATTACCATGACGTTGAATATATGGAAGTTGGAAGTGAAGAAATAGTAGAAAGTTGTGATATGGAAAATATGGTTACTCATGTTCAAGAAGATTGGGAACCATTTGATCCTTATGTCTTCATTAAACATTTACCACCTTTGACTCCAGCAATGAGAGCCAGATGTCCTGCTCTTCCTCTTAAAACACGTAGCAGTCCAGAATTTAGTCTCGTGTTAGATTTGGTATGAGTATTTCAAATTATCAATAAGAAATGCACAATGAAAAATAATATAGTAACAAAATAATTGTATAGTAATAAAATCTAAAAATATTACAGAAAATGAACGAACGGATATAAAAAGATTTTTTTTTATACAGGATGAAACATTAGTACACTGTAGTTTGCAAGAACTTTCGGATGCAGCATTCCGTTTCCCAGTTGTCTTTCAAGATGTAACGTACACGGTGTTTGTCAGAACACGACCTTATTTTCGCGAGTTTTTAGAACATGTCTCATCATTGTATGAAGTAATCCTTTTTACTGCGAGTAAACGAGTTTATGCGAACAAATTAATGAATCTATTAGATCCAACACGAAAATTGATTAAGTATCGTCTGTTCAGAGAACACTGTGTTTGCGTAAATGGAAATTATATCAAGGATCTATCTATACTTGGTAGAGATTTATCTAAAACTGTTATTATTGATAATAGTCCACAAGCATTTGGATACCAGGTAAGATATTTTATGTAATGATATGAAATATTGGGGGAAAAGGACAGTTTTGTATTTCTCGATTTGTACAAAATATTTATTTTGCAGTTAGAGAACGGTATTCCTATAGAAAGTTGGTTTGCTGATCGTTCAGATAATGAATTAATGAAATTGTTACCTTTCTTAGAAAATTTAGTAAATTGGGTAAGTATATAATGAAATTTGTATCAAACAATTTGTAACAATCATTGACATTTTTTAATTGATATTTTAGGGTGGAGATGTTAGACCGCGTATTAGAGAACAATTCCGGCTCTTCAGTTTTTTACCACCAGATTAATTTAGTTCATAAAGTGAAACAAACATTTCAAAAATTGCTAGCTTATATAGGTACGTATATAATGTATCTTACAGACATATATTCAACGGATAAATGTAAGATATCATTCAATGCGTGCAATAGTATACGCCAAAAGAAAATTCTATAATTTGCAATAATGATCAATAAAAAATTGTTAAATTATTAAAAATATTTCGATAAAAGCTAAAATAAATATCGTACTATGATTTTTATAGAATTTCAATGTACTTATTTATAATGAATTTAAATTAATCTTGTTACGAAGATTAATATAAAAAATATATTTGAAAAATTAGTTAAGAAATATCACAACATGGTAGTTACTAGAATCTATATTTATCGAATTTTTGGGCAGGTACCAATTAATAAATAATAAAGTTCTTTCTTATAAATCACATAGAGATCAATCAAGATATAAACTGCTAGGGCTCGTGCATTATTGCGAGAAAATTCTATAAATAAGATTTTAGTCTAAATTATTTAAAAACAAATTATTAAATTGCTCTAGCAGATACATTATAGCAAATTATAGATATCTCTCAATTTAAATATATTTTATGTTCTCAAATATACAAAAAATGAATAAAAAGGGATTAAATAATTATATAAATATATAGATGCATTATATTAAGTTGAGAGATGTCAAAAGAATCAAACTGTGTACGTAGATATCAAAATTTTTTTATTTAAAAAATTAAAATCAATCATATTTTTTGTTTTTGTTTTTTCTTGGAGATTATATAGTTTCATTATGAAATCAATCATATTATTCATTGTATGCAAAGTATTTAATATATAACAATTATAAAATAAGGTAAGCAGATACCTAATATCATCCCTGAGATGAAATTATTGCAATAGTTAATTCAATTATTTGTTGCAGAAAAATAGTAAGTTGATTGAATAGAAACGAAATATATTGATAGAATAAACATAAATGACATAAAATACAAACTTCCACTTTTAAACAACTTCCGTTTTCACTAGTTTCACTACTTCTGTGCATAACTCATATGTAGAAAAAGTCGTACATATTAAAATAAAAAAAATAAAAAATAAAAACATTAAGCTTATGCTTTCAGTACAAAAAATAATTTTTACATTAATTACGATCATAATTAACTTCTTTAGACTTGTAATTTTCTGGTAAATATTTTCGCACAAGTAATTCAGTTTTCGGTTATACAAAAAGATAATCTATAAATATTAAATTTAAGATAAATGATTATTATCTATAATTGTATTTATATTTGCAAATAATTATTGTTAAATTGTTAATATTTTTTACTATATGGTTATATATATATATATATATATTTAGTTTTGTGGAGAGATGCAATGTCTTCTATATTCAAGTTTAGTTATAAATAAATATGATCTCAGCCTGATTATTTTTAATCAGTATATTAAAAATATACTGATTACGTTTAAATTTTTCAGCCGAGCACTACAAGTATAAATCAGTGTAGATTACAAGTTCTTTGAGTACATATATATGTGTATATATATATATATATATATATATATATATGTATGTATGTATGTATATATATATTAATAATTTTTTAATTACGAGTATATGTTGATGTGTACGTATCTGTATGAGCGTGCGTGTGACAACTATATAGTTATATCCTGCTATATCTAATAGAACTATAGAACTGCGTGTAATTCATAGCCAGAAATTTATATCGAAACGTCACAATTTAGTAAAACCGTAAACATGTTACATCTTGTAGTGTTTCCTATACTTCAAGATTGTATGTGCATTTCACATCACGAATTTACAGATGTGCAAAATCAATCTTTATTATAAAGGAACGTACTACTCTTTTGTATTGGATAAATTACTTTTTATTTATTTTTTTAATTTATTGAGTTCCTCTAAAGTGTTAAGATGCTGCGATATAAATTTATGTAACTTCTTCAGACTTCATCGAGATGATTATTTTAATCTTTTATGAATGATATCATACGATAGTAAAAATGGCTTCACTAATTTAATTTTATCATTGTAAATCACTGTATTTTCTTTTTCTGTGAAGTAGGTTCTTACAATTTTATTAATGAATAACAAATTGCAAACAGCTTTTTTTTTATAAATAATCAAATTGTATTCTCATGCATATTATAATAGTAGCTTTCACATAGTATTGTTATTGAAAGATACTATTAATAAATAAAAATAATAATAGTAGGGAGAAAAATACATGCTTGTTACATATGAAGTAAGTCTTCATATTATTTATTCTTTTATTTATCACTAACGAATGAATATATTCAGATATAAATTGTTGCAATAAGAAGATAAACACCGTTTGTTTAACGATATTCCTATACGTAAAGACATTAAACGTAATTACTTTGAAATAAATCAGAAAATTTACATTTTCTTTGTTAAGTATACAAATTTTAACGAAAAATGTAATTAGTGTTTACTGTAACTAAACGCTGGAGACAAGAAATATGTAACAGACATACGTTAATATTTATAGGAAATAATCCACAATTGTGTAATTAATATTCATCTTCCAATTGAGTTTAAAAAATGAAAAAAAAAAAAGTAATTCGAACATTATTCCAATAATTTACATTTAATTTAATTAACATTGTTATTATACATTATTATATTATTTTACATACAATATTTAATGTTTCACAATTTTACAGAGAAAAATAGGCTACAATGAATTGACTAGATGAGAAGTAGAATTTTATTATTATGTGTAAAAAATATCTATGTAACATAAATGTGTATTGAAAATTTAATGCACATTAGTAATGATATATATATTTTTTACACATGTGTATAATTTAGTTCATGTAATTAACAAAAACTTCTAATTAAAATAAAATTAAATGAAAATGTGGATAAGTTATTTAAAGTACAAAATAACAAATATTATTAATTAAATATATATACATTTTTTATGATAAAAATTATTGTCAATTAACGCCGTATAGTTGCATTTAATAACAAAATGGTTGTCATTGTACATAATTCTTTTCAATGATTTTAATTAAATTAGAAATAAATGCTGATAGAAAATACAATTATGGCCGAAGAAACAGACAATGATTTAATATATTCGTTTTCAATAATATTTCACAAATATTTTTTGTAAAATGTCTAATTTATGAATACCTTTGATTGGTTATGCATTCCTGTCGTTTTCCAAGAACATATATTTGAAAATCTCCAAAGTTGCGTTACTTAATTCTCGCCTCCAACATTTTGTTACTTTATTTCACCCCTATCGCTTGAAGAGAAAAAATGCTGAAAAATGGCACGTGCAGTATTATGCATTTAGTATAATACATTCAATGATACTTTATGTTCAACGATAATATAATTTACATATTTAACAGCTACAACAAGTTAACTATCAATATTTTTCTTTATCTTCTATACAATTTACTATTTCTTACTAATTTTTGGACTCGGGCTTCAGATACATTGAACGTTTGTTTATTTATTATAATTTGTATATTGATGATATACATATGTATGTATATGCATCATACATTATATATCATAAATGCTTAATAAAATAAAATTGTTTAAAATTATAGTTTGTATATTTTTTAAAAAGCGTAAGAAAATTTCTTTATGTATTTGTTTATAAGATATTACATAATCTTGGCTTTAATTTTTTACTTTGATCTTTATCGAAAGTGCGTGCATAGCACAGGAACTTCATATTAGTACTATCAGAGTACATAATTTCGACGTATCTAGAGCCCGAGGGAAATTCCCCCTAATCTTCCGAACGCTGGAAATACCTAGTTTCAATGCGTTTGCAGAGATGCACTAGCAATGGATAGCTCTGGACAATATTTGCTAGTTTGTTACCAGGTAAAGGTGTTGTGATTATTGTAAAAATATGTCCAAAAACTAAGGCATCCAATTCGTTAGGAGTCCTAAATGTAATTAAATAAAAGAATAGTTAACTATAAATTAGTAGGTAAAATAAATATATTTCATGTAATTTGAATATGACAACAAATGTATGTTGGTGTTAAAAGGATTCAAGGATTCAAAAGGAGAATTTCGAAAGAATCTTCTGAAAGTGGTGGCAATGCTTCAATTGATTCAGAATAATTCCATAGGGTTTCTTTGGAAGAAGATGCACACATTTCAAAGTCACAAGCAGATTCAAGCATACAGTTATTCAGGTAGTTTCGTCCAATTCTTGATGCATGTTCAAGAAGTTTAGGAAACTCTTGTACAGTTGCAGTAATCTTCTGAACAGTACGTGGAAGAGAAGGATTGATCATAGATAGGGCACAGATATGACCATATACAAGAGCATCTACTTCAGTAGGTCTTTTAAAATCAAAACAATTAATCAATAATATTTCAATGAAAAATTTTCAGATGGATATGAAATATGTCTGGTTTTAAAAAGAAATAAAGTATTTATAGATATTTACATCAATGATTTATACTTACTTCTCTCCAGAAAAGTAATCACTACCTTCCAATCTTTCTGACAATGCTGTACAGCAATTTTGAACTTCGTTACATACTTCTTCTAGTGTTTTATTATACCAGCCAAGTACATTGAGTTTTTTTATGACCTCTTTCCTTTTTTGCCAATTTAAATAATGATTCAACGGCCATGGATATACACTTCCATGCCTTATTTTAGTCACCTCGTTTAAAGTTGTTTCATCAACCCAACAAATGTATAACTCAGCATTTATAAATATATTATTCACCAATGATATATAAGCCCTCATATCTGCTTTACAATTTGCAGACAAATGATCCGACAAACTTGTACCTTTGTTTCCTATGAATGTTACAATAGAGTCGAAATCAGATATTAAAAATTGTCCACACTTAATAAATGGTACACGACCAGACGGAGACATATATTCTGCGTTGCTTCTTGGTTCTATTTGGAAATCAAGGCCGCACATTTTAAGGAACGCTTGTACAGCTAAACAATTTGCATTGTCAGGTAACAGTATTTGTTCAACCTCATATGGCTGATACAAAGTAATTAGCTGAGGCCATGGCTCTTGTGCTAAAAGAAGAATAATATTAATTAGAGCTTCAAAGCAATAGTACTACACTTTTGCATAGTTAAAAAAAAATCACAAGATAAAAAACAAATAAGAAAATTATACAAAGTCTTACGAATGAGGCAGAATTTAATCATTACTTAAAGATGCATTAAAGAGAGAATAAATTGATAATATACGTTTGAAGAACTAAGGTTAAGTTTTATGGTAGTTAAAAAGTTTAATTCAAAGTATATATTCAAATAAAGTTTTGTAAATTTACCTTCCAATTCGAGAGTGATTGAATCTGCTAACAGAGGATAAGGCATTTTATCTGGACAAATGTAATATTAATTACAATGTGAAATTTAATTTCTTTACATCAACAAATGACAAAACAAGTCGTGCGGTATCCTATAATGAATTGAACTGTAACGAACAAGATTTTAAAACGAATTACATAGTTAGTTATAAAATACTCTGTTATAAAATTAAAAAATAATAATAATATAATATATACTATTTAAATAACTATAATATAATTAAGTAACTATGTTATGTGTATTAAATATTTATGTATATATACGTGTTACATTAATACTTGTCAATTTTTAATTGAACAATATTAAATATTATATTCATTAATAATATATACATGAACGCAAAAGAATAGTAAATTTGTATTAGTTATTAATATTTTATGTAAATAAATAATTTGTATTATAAGTTAAATAATTTGTATTACAGTTCAGAACAAAAATTATGTAGTTATTATTTAATGATAATTAATAATACAAATTGTGGCTTAATTAATACACAATTGCTTTGAAAACGTATGAATCCAAAATGAAAAGGTCTTTGGATTCTTAAGTAAAAATTAGACATTTTGATTATACATACACACGTAAACACGCATTAATAATATATTAGAGAGATAATGTTATTTTATTTTTTCAACTTTGTGGAACACGTGAATGTAATTGTGTTAATCTTTTGAAAGAAAGAAATTAGTTTGAACGTTACGAATATTTAGTTTGCATATTTCCCGCAACGGAAGTTGCTTGTGGCTGCGCAAAGAGTGATGCGTGGTAAACAGTAGTTTCTTTCTCTTTTAAACAGAGCAAAATGTCGAAGAGAGGTAAGTTATCTTCTAAAGTGAAAGAAAATCCAAAGAAATCCATCGGCACATGAGCTATCAGTTTCAAAATAAGTGGGGAAACATTAAACGAACGTACACAGTATATCGTTGGAGAAATAATTTTTTCGTTAATAACGATGGAACCTGGAGAAATGAATTGGATCGTACCGCGTTGGACGTGTCGATAGCAACGAGTAACATGAAATTATTATTTTTTAAGGACGTGGTGGTTCTGCTGGAGCAAAATTTAGGATATCACTGGGCTTACCAGTTGGCGCAGTCATAAATTGTGCCGATAATACTGGTGAGTAATTGAAAAACTGCTATAAAAATAACTAATAAATAACATAACCTAAAAAAATTGACTATGTTATGAACAAACGCAACACATGGTTAATAGTTGTCACTCGAATATTTTAATTGTTTCTTACAAATTTAATTTCACTATGAATATTACAAGTAGTTAATTCATTAATACCAGACATTTTGTTTCATGTAATGCTTTTTTATAAATACATTCCAAAATTATACTTAAGATGAACATTATCGTAGAGTAGATGTCATATGAGTAGATATATTTAATTTAATAATTAAATTGCCTATTTGAGCAAAAGCATATTATTACAATGTATTATAGAATGAGGAGAACAATAAATCCATAAAATGTAGAGTAACATTAATTTAGATATTAATGCCAATCAGTATATTATTTATATTACTATTTGTCTCTAGTCGAGTGTCCAATTTAATTAAATTTAGGTTTTCTATATAAAAATTTTTGACTTTTATTGAAGTGCTGTTATAATTAAGATGTTTCATTGTAGGTGCCAAAAATTTGTACGTCATCGCAGTACAAGGTATTAAAGGCAGGTTAAATCGTTTGCCAGCTGCAGGATCAGGTGACATGATAGTTGCCACTGTCAAAAAGGGAAAACCTGAACTTAGAAAAAAGGGTAATTAGAACACTTCTTAATTCAATATTTTTTTGTAGCAGTATTAGCAGATTTATGTTTCTATTATTTCTCATTATGAACGCAATAATATCGTATTCTCTGAGAATAACTTTTTAGATAATTAATTATATAGAGTCTTGTATCTTTTCTTGTATAAATTTTGTAACCATCTAACAATATCAACATTTTATCCTTTGTTTCAGTTATGCCTGCAGTTGTGATACGTCAACGGAAACCATTTCGAAGGAAGGACGGGGTTTTCATATACTTCGAGGATAATGCAGGAGTAATTGTGAATAACAAGGGGGAAATGAAAGGATCAGCTATTACAGGACCTGTTGCAAAAGAATGTGCGGATTTGTGGCCCAGGATCGCATCCAATGCTAGCAGTATCGCCTAAACGTTCTGTATAAATTTATTGCCCTTAATAAAATAAATTGAGCACTTGCTCACGATTTTTTGGTGTATTCTTTTTTTGTTTTTAATTTCCTTTTTCAATTGTACGTTAAGTCAGAGAATTGCATAAAGAAAAATATCGGACAAGTTCATTGAACAGTTTAAGGAAATAAGAATATCTATTCAAACATCTCAAAGTTCGAATGGAATGAAGAAAACAAGCTGTAAGCCAGAAAGATAAAACGGCAAAAACGTAAAAAACTATTCTTCAAAGCAATCCTTTTCCTAAATAAAAATTAAAAGTAATTTATGGGCACGTAAATACTAGCGTCACATAGCGGCGAACCGGTGGAACTAAACGCTATTGTTGTCTCTGTCGAACACTGTTTCGCTCTTTTTCTAAAACGACAGAATATATCTGTCCTTCTCGCACGGTATCACTTTCCTCGCACAGGGAGATGTATCTGTCTTTCTCCCATAATATCGTCCTCTTTGTCTAGAACGAAAAAATATGTCTGTCTTTGTTCGACATTGTTGCTCTCCTTGTCTACATAGCTGCTGCCATCTGCCGGAATTTCCTGCAACTATAGACAAAGACAGCGATAGTGTGTAATAAAGACAGCGTTATGTCATGTTTCGCCATCTATTGCCAAGGGCTGGAACTAAAACCTACTAAAGACTAATAAATAGTTCCTGATAATATTGATAGGTGGCAGCACGTTCTCCCTTTCGTTTATTTCTATCTTTGTCACACACTATCCCTCTCTTTGTCTATATGGTTCCAGACAAGTCCAATAGATGGCAGCACCTTCGTAGAAAAGGACAGCGATACCGTGCGACAAGGATAGATGTATTAATTCGTGTTAGAAAGAGAGAGAGAAAGAGAGAGAGAAATAGCGTTTAGTTTCATCGGTTCACCGCTATGTGACACTAGTGTTTCAGTGTTATGGCAGCGCGAGTATTTGAAAAATCGAGTTTAACAGCGGCGACGCCGATTTAAAATGAAAAATGAAGAAAATAAGGAAGCAGAAGATATTTTGTATTCTCAATTGTTAATAATCAACCAAAGTGAAAGGGCGTTATAAAATCTTATTAAACATTAATATTAATAAATAATTATTGTTATAGTTTCTTGTTAATCTCGTAATATATTTATTTAAAGGAGTAAACGTCCATGTAAATTGAATAGATTTTCATTTGGATGAAAGGCCAATTAGAAAGTATTATACTTTTATTTTTGCACCTTTCTAATCTGACTTTTAATTAGAAATAAATAATAAATAACAGGTTGAGTTTTTCATCTCTTTATTATTCTTTATACGTCGTACAAAGTTTGTCAGTAAAAGAAATGATCAAAGAGAATGAAATTACCACTTTTCTGTTGTTGCACCGCCCCAACTTTGTCCTGCTGCAGATTGCGTTGTAGTGGACCATTCTTCCGAAGTCTAAGGTAAAAGATATGATAAATAGTAATGTTTCAATTTAGCTTGACAATGAAAATGGAAGAGTTTATTCTTACCTGAGCAGCCCAGTCTCCGCTAGCTTGGAACGCTTGCGCAGCTCCAGCAGTGGGAATAGCAGCTGCAGTTGGCGTCGCTACGTCATCCGCCCAATTTTCAGGGGCAACTGCACCCGTGTCAACTTCGTTGACCCATCCGGGCTCAGCAGTAGCAGCAACTTCAACCGTGCCAGCGAAATCTTTGGCTGGTGCAATTTCTTTAGCAGCTTGCTCTTCTTTCTCAGCCTGTGAATACGTTATATCGATGTTCCATTCATTGACAATTTAAATTGAAATACAAAATAATTTTCAGAAGTAACCGTCAGCAAAGATTAAGCCATAATAAATCAGCAAATATATTTCTGCTACAATTTTCTCATCATTTATAGCGAGTATAAATATTAAATGAAAAAAAAGCACAAATAACATTAGAATTGTACCAACCTCCTCTGGATCCCTGTAGAAGAACAAATCAACAACCACGTCCCACTTGGTTTCCCGAGCAATAGAGCCTCTTAATCTCAGTACCTCTCTCGCCAACAACCACCACATAAGGCCGACGCAATGAAGACTTTTCGTATTACATGGAATTGCAATATCAACAAAACGAAGAGGCGAGTCGGTGTTGCAGAAAGCAATCACCGGAATATTTACGTAACTGGCTTCGGTGATTGGTTGATGATCGGTAGATGGATCAGTAACGATCAGCAGGCGTGGTTCGCGAAAAGCAGACTGAAAATAATTGTCAACGTTATTGCGTTGTAACTTCATTGACGATGACTGATAGAAATAAATTACGAAGAATTGTCAATGATTGCCGATTATAGAAAATTAATTAATTGAACAGAACAATTGTCTTCGTGTTGATCAATCAACCTGAATTTGGTTGGTGAAAGCACCAGGAGTGAAACGTCCAGCAATTGGGGTAGCTCCAGTATGCTGTGCAAATTTTAAAACAGCTCTCTGCCCAGTCTGACGGCAACTGATGACAAACACTTCGCTGGGGTGCTCGATAGCAACAATGGCACGTGCTGCTAATAATAATTTCTCCCAGGTATGACGCAGATTGATAATGCTGATCCCTGTATTTGAAAATAATGCATTAAATGTAATATTTTAATTAGTAAGGTAAATTATATTATTATACCGTGATTATGTGAAACAAAACTTACCATCGCTCTTCTTCTTGTACACATATTGCTCCATTTGGAAGTTGACATTTTCAGCGCCTAAATGCGTATACGCGGCCAACATTTTGGTAACGTCATCCTCCTTGAGAGACAATACATCTAAACCTCCTGACATCTTAACGTTGTGGTTGAATTACGAGTAAACCTGAACATGGATTTAATTCAACATACGCAACTACTTGAACTGAATAAATAATGTGTTCTTCGTTCATCTTATACATATACAATACATATCTACAATAAATCTCATCTACAACGACTTTTTTAATAGGAAAACAAGGAATGTTAGTTTGGTTAGAAGCTAACACATGTAACCTTTCTTCGTGAAATAAACGATACGCTCAATACATTAAATCAATTTGTTGTATAAATAAAGTTTTAACATATTTAATAAAGAACAAGCATTTACAGCTACGAATCTAATAACATTTCAGTAACGTTTCATGTTGCCGAAACAATAATCCACGTGTACGAGCACGGTACAACGAGGTTATGGTACAACTTTATTGTAACTATTTGTTATTGATACAAATTTTCTCATGAAAGTTAATCTTTATGCAACTTTTATCGTTTAGTTGACAATTTTTCATATTTTAGAAAGATAAATTAGAGAGACAAACGTCGTAAATGAAGGAAAATATTTCGGCAAACTTACGTTATCAATGCCACTAGGAGACTTCCAATCGGAAAGGAAGTTGCTTGACTCAGTCATGTTAAAACTAAACGGAGAGAGAGAAAATTTTTATTTTTTAATTTAACGCTTTTATCGTGGAAGTTGTAAGTATAATTTTACATTTTGAGACAGCTTACCTGGAAAAGTGTTTAAATTTTTCGCAAAATATGGAATTGCAAATGCAGAGAGAATAAAACGGAAATGCGTCGAATTTCAGCGGGGAGTTTAAATCGTTAACAGATCGCAAGATAAATTTCACAAATGAGATTTATTAAATAACTGCAGCGATTTACCGGCATCGTCTGCTTAACTTATCAATTTTATATATTGCTTTTTAAATATTGTACGTAAGTAATTTAAATGTTTTACAAAGTCAATTGTGTGGCACTTGTATTTATGGAGCAACATGATTATTTTTTAAACAAAATAAATAAAGATCAGTCCATTTCTGTTCACCATCAAAATAAACAAAGTAGGTTACAGTACGTACACGAAAATTTTTGTGCAATTATTATACCCTTATAGCGATAAAAGTACAATTTTAATAGCTTCAAAATATTTTGTAGCCTAACCTATAATATAGTTTATTAACGGGGCGTTCTGCTCTTTTCTGTGAATCTGCGGACCGCGATGCATCACACGTGAAAAAGGCAATTTTTTTTTTAAAATGCTGTAGAAGAATGTATCCGGCAAATCATAAGACTATCTTTGTTTTGGATCACACACCATACTTTGGTATATCCACTGAAGCTCCTTTGGAATTTGATTTTCTGAAGAGTCGCGGCCAGAACTTAATTCCTTTAGCACCTGTTTGCAAATCTTTATGGACTACCAGTGTGGAAGCCTCGTTGGAATATTGTAGAATAGTGTGGGATCTCTTTCCAACTGGAAAATTGGTATATTATTTTGTTTCATCGTTGTGGTAAGATATAAAATCCACGTACAGTAATTCTTGTCCTTTACAGATAAGATTTGTTGTAACCGATCGTGCAGCATATGTATTGAACTCATGGAGTCCGTCCCAACAGAATTTAAATCATGTAAGAAATATCAGTTATGCCCAATATGTTTGCATTTAAAACTAATGTATTTGATTATAATTGTTACGTGTATAGATAATGAATGGCACAGCCATTCTAGGAGTACCAACAAAGCTGCCAAAACCTGGAGAAGATTATTCAGTTATACATGGCTTAAGAGTAGCCATCGAGACGCTCAACGAGTGCTCGGAGATTCAACATGATAAAAGAACATCCTTGAATGAGAATGCTAGCAAGCTTGTTAATAGAGGAAGGGTGATATGCATCACCAGTGCAAGAGATAATAGCAACATGAAAAATTTGGAGAATATATTCTTGAATGAGTTGGCTCAAGAAAATAAAACTGCTTTATCTTCAGATCAGTTAGTATTTATATCAGTAGCACATAGCATCATGTATATATAATTTTGTAATATGTATGTGTACATATAATAATTGTGGCTGTTGCTTTTGCATTTCAGTTTAATACCTGTAGATTATTGCCACTTAGTTATACTGAACATCTTTCCTAATAATATTGAATCGCAAGTGACTAGTCAGGGACCAAGAGAAGTATATTGATTATTTCATCACGCGTGCATGTAGATTTTGTATAGCATACGAGTGGAATTATTTCATACAACGTTTTGTTTTAGGTTTCACCGTTGTTGACAGTAGAAGTACATTCTATCAAGGCACCTGCATTACATTCAAAATTGTCCCATTTGATTCTGTCTCATTATGATCTGGCTAGTACAACGGTAACTGGTATACCGATGAAAGAAGAACAGAATGCCAGTTCTTCTGCGAATTATGACGTTGAGATATTTCATTCCTCGGCTGCTCATTCAGCAATTTTAAAAGGTTTTACTATTAAGGACTTTAAGATATAAATTATCCAGTATTACGCATGTGAAATTATTGCACGAGTAATTTTACAGGAAACCCACAAGATTCAGCTTTAATCAAGACATTTAGGAGATTTGAAGAAGGATCAGAATATGAAACTGTGACTCTAAAGTGGTGCACGCCGCGAGGATGCAGCGCAGCGGAAATGCAAAACTGCACAGCTATGCATAGAATTACACCTGTAGATGTAAACAGCAGACCGTCCTCTTGTTTGATCAACTTTTTATTGAATGGTAGATCAGTGATGTTGGAAATGGCCAGAAAGAGCGGTGGAAAAACTATTTCTCATTTACTTGCTGCACATGGTGGGGAAATTTTCATACATACATTATCTACCGCTAGAAGTGTATTGGAGGATCCACCTTCTATCAGCGAAGGCTGCGGTGGCCGCGTCACTGATTATAGAATAACCGTAAATATTTTGTCTCTCAATATCTGACATTTCTCCAAAGTATTTTACAATTTCGTATATCATTTGTGACAGGATTTTGGAAGATTGATGCGGAATAACGTATTGGTGCCTTTAAAAAGAAGCTCAAGCTGCAATAGCGAAGGTCCAGCAGAGAAAATGAGATCCAGACTAGAGCGGCACACAAAATATTGGCCAATTACTATTTCCAGTACGCTCATGTTCAATTTGAAACAGGTACGTGCTTCAGAGAAATTCTAGTTGCAAAGAAGTTCTTGTACAATTTCTCATTTAATACCGTGTACATTGTAGTTGATAGATCCATTGCCAGAGTTAATGGTGAAGGAAGAACTCGCCGCAGAGGAAGTTGTACAGTGCAAACAGGTGATCTTCAGTTTATTGCAGTTAGAGGCAAAGCATGAGGTATTACCGTTGCCAAGTATAGGAGGTGGCCGTGGTGGGAAAGGTGGAGTACGCAGAGAGGAACATTACAGGCTGCTGTGGGGAGAGTTGGAGACATTCCTGAAACATCATGCAAACAACTCTGCCGCGCATTCTGAAGTTCTAACCTGTCTGCTGGAAGTGCGGAGCAAAGACGACAAAGATAAAGTCGAATTGGATCAGGCGTTGCGCGAATTAGACGGGTAGGAATAATTTCTCGCGACGTTTCTTTCGTTTCCTATTTTCATTAATTATTGCCTTTTCGCATCGTCTGGCGTAGATTCGGCAAAGAGGACGGAACTGCTCGAGCAAGCGTAATAAGAGCGACGACCGACTCGCCGATGTCACCACCGCCAAGTACATCGATGTCTCTTGGTAAACAACTGCACAAGGGTAGTCTCTACGCGCCTAAAAGTCTGTTGGACATTTGGTTGCAACGGAGCGCGCCAAAGGAGAAGAAACCCGACTTTCACGGACGAGTGAACAGCGACGGCCCCAAGGCGAAATTGTACCCCAACTTGAAAGAGACTGGCCGCGAGCCACGCGAGCCCATATTGGAAGGTTAACGAGCCGAGAGCTTGTCTCGCAACGAGTTACATGCGTGTAAAATTGAGTTACAACAACTGTCATTTGTTATCTTCTACTGCGTGTGTTGCGATACTTTCTCACAACCGGCAGGAAATAATTTCTGAAAGCGTAACAACGACTAGTTTCTCTGTACCCGTAGAACTCTATCAAACCATCCCGTGCCATCATCTTCCAGAGTGCTACTCTTCCTGCATGCTGATTCACACGTCGCGCAGACATAAATGTAATAAAGGAACAGGTCTACGGTTCGGAGCAAGTTCCAAGAAATTCGCAGTGAGAAGAGTACAAAGAGGAAGATGCAAGGGTGGCAACGCGGCGAAGAAAGAGAGAGAGTGAGGAGAGGGACGCGCGGAGCGGTGCACCTGCGCTCGAAGATACGAGTAACAGCGCGAAAGTGTATCAGTGGTACAACGAAAGCGATCCACTCTCTCATCCCCGCGTCCTTCGTCCCTCGGCGTTTTACAGCGGCAGACACGTCTGCCGGGTGTCTGAGCCACCGCGATACGTTGACCTCCATCGAAACTATAGCTCTCTATCGTCTCTCCCTCCCCCGGGCTGGAATTCCGCCGCTAATCGATGGAAGGAAGGAGGAAGGTATGCCTGCTGCTGCACATAATATAATGCGAGCACCAGAGGACCGGGGGAGACAGAGAGGGAGGGGGAGGAGGAGGAGGAGGAGGAGGAGGAGGAGGAGGAAGGAGAAGAGAGACGGAGACAGAATCGACGGACGAGGAGAAGCATACAGAGGGAAAGAGAGGCGGAAGGGGATCGGAGAGTACAAGTGCGTGACGTAATGGTTCATTCATCCCGAGACAGACGATATCCCGGTCAATGCTGTACATATATATATATATATATATACATATACATATATGTATATATAAATATATATATATATATATATATATATACATCTCTCTATGTATGTAATCGCCTCGATACATACGTGCGTGTGTTTGTACACAACACACCCACGTATCTAGAGATCTACGTGCATGTACACGGATGCGTGTACGTGTGTGCGTCACGTGAAATGCACACGTGCACGTGCTCTGTTCTGTTCTGTTATGTTCGTTCGTCTCTCTTTGATTTGCTCGTTCCTCGCTTCGGCCAGTTATAGCCCGGAATCCCCGGCTTTTCCTTTCCTCCGTCCGTCGTGTTTCGGAGTAAATCAGTCGCGGGGATGTGATCTCTCCGCGTGGACCGGCCCCGACGTGGCGCGTCGTTCCGCCACACGCCTTCTTATCCGTCTCTATTGCGTCGCGGCACACCTCTGACAATCGTCGGGCCGTTGAGTAATCGCGAATTGGATCGAAATTGTCACCGTGTCTAATCGGGATGGCGCGAACGACAATATCGCGATATCTTGCTTCTTAGCACGTTTTATCTCTCTCCCACCAGAGGGTTTTCGTTCGGTCGAGCAAAATTTATTCGTTGTCCGTGGTCGTAGTTATTACTAGTTAAAGAAGTCAATGTCACGTGTTGATTATCACGGTTTAATTGCCCCAGCGAAAGGCTGTACGCTCGAGTCGTTACTTGGCCCGATTAGAGAACGGTTGAAACTAGCTCCGCTTGAAATCACGCTGCGGCGACGCGTTTGATAAACGCCTCCCTCTCTTCTCCCCCCCCAGGACTCGGGGGGGATTCGCGGCGTGACGCGGCTAGAAAAATAAATTAGATGGAATTATTGATCCGTAGGTTACACACAGCTGTGTGTGCAGGTGGGCAGCGTTGAAGAAGAGTCCGCCGTTTATAATTTACCTCGCCTATCTACTCTCCTTCCCCCCCCCCCTCTCCCCCCACGAATATCGATCCTGACAAAGGGTCACTGAACGAACAAACGCGGTGAAAAGAGAAACATCCTCGCAGCGCGTAACGCCTGGGCTAATAATCATCAACGTCACTCTGCTAATTACCGCCGCTAACACCGTGAAACGCAGTTATCAAAGGAAAAGCCTCGCTGGAAAATTCGGCGACGAGGGGGAGGGGGGGAGAAAAAAGAGGGGAAAAGAGAAAAAAGTGCGTCCGGGCGACCGATTAACTTCGGGCCGTTAATGAACAAAAATCACGTTGAATTATTCTGCCGTGATTAAAGAGCGTCGCGCGCCAATTTTTTTTTTTTCTTTCTCCTCAAAGATTGTCACGTTGGAGTTATTAGATCGTCTCGTGAGTGATATAACGTGAAGTAATTGTAATTTGAACGTACGGCATCAAGGTACGTTTGAAATTTGTTATTACAATGTGTATAATTGTGTTATGATTATGTAGCTCTGCAGTTTTGCGCGTTGAGAGTGAAAGCGGTGAAATTGTTAATTTCAACACAAGTTGAAAGGGGAATCTTATTTGTGGATTCTTATGATCTGAAAGAAAGTAATACTGTCTGATGATAATTTGATCCTTTGCACTCGACTGTCCCCTTCTGAAGGGACTTAAATCTAGCCAACAGTGCGGATTTCCTCTTTTTATAATTTGCTGATAGTTGTAACAAACGTATAATAGTCAACAAACGTATAATATTATATCTGCACAGACGTCTAGAGTGAAAGCTACAACAACGACGTAAGAGGAACAAAAGAAGAAAGTCCTGAGGCAGTTCGCATAATTCACATAATTTGAAACGACTCGCCTTAAACTACCCTCCCTCATCGTTTCTCACGAAAGTTTAACAAAATGATGGAGTATGTTACTCTTCCAGAGATTTTATATCATCAACTCTTGTACATCATAGCAAAGCACTGTTACATGTATCATTTACTTTTCTCACATCACAGCAAAGTTTTGCACATTGCAGCATCATACGTTCTAGCAAAACTGGCAATGCACGTGGCGATGACTTCAAATTCAAACGATATCACAGCTGCTGAAGAGATACAATCAACACGTTAAGTCTGAACGATTATTTCCAACGCTGTGTTGTTTTTAGTTGAATGTCTCGTCAAATAAATTGCTGAACAAGTTGACAACAGAATAAGTTTGTCGAGGGACAACCATATGATCAATGAAACACTCGCCAGCTTGATTACTGCAGTTGCAAGCCTTGTTAATCCCTTTCTCTCTCTCTCTCTCTTGTAAAAGTTTCCACTTCGCCGTTGTCTCTCCTGGACAAAGTTATCTTCGGTTCATACCGTTTCTACCTTTTGGCAAATGGGATGTACACGGGCTTGAGGGGCAGGTTGGACGTTCCTACCGGAAGACGCATCGATAATGCATGGGCGTTATCGATTCTTGGTACACATTGGCAAGTTGGTGGAGTGGATATCGATCGTGTGCCGGAGGAGCGACGTGCTCCCTGTTCGCCGGCCCTCTATAATTCATCGTCGCCTCGCTTCCTGGTCTTTGTGCCACCCCGGGACAGGCTCTCCGATCCTGTCCTCGGTGCATCGGAGTCGAACGTCTTCGGGAACGTCACCGAGCGTGTAGCGAATCGTGCTTGCTCGCCTCGAAAGGCATCATCGATCATCGTCACGGTGCGACTGGTCCGATCGATGGAAACTGGGACTGATAAACCGAAATATCACGAGGTTTGGGTATTATACCCAGAGGCTGAAACCGAATACATTGCGAGGTTTAGGTATCATACCGGTACTTGCTCCCATATTATCGTAGTATAACCGCTGTTTGGGAAATCGATTTTAATATCGGTCAATACCGGTATTTTCATACGTGTTTTATCGGTATTTGATATCCACAACTGGAAAAATACCGAAATATATACTGGCACGATATCGTTTTATCGACGAAAACACATTTTTCATTTTCTACATTTCATTTTCTTCATTTTTCTTTAATATTCGGACATCGTGCTATTCAAAAATATCGTTGTGGATTTCGATTGTAATAGTAAATTTGGATTGATTTTTTAATAATATAATAGAACATTCGTTGTAGCTTACAGTAACGTAAATTTTATTTATTTGTTGCACGTACTTTTCTCAATGTCAAACAATAAACTGGACTATGTCGAAATATAGCGTGGCGAAAATATTCAGACATTTGGGGAGCTACAATATTTGAACCTGGAGATTGTTAACACAAACGATAATTAATATTTCGTTAGGCAGCCCTTAACTTCAATAATATATCGTAGACGCTTAGGCATATATATATATATATATATATATATACAGAGTGTCCAAATAGGTTGGGTGACCAAATTTAACTACATGTTACTGAGGTCAAACAGATGAAAAATGTTCGTACGAGACTTATGTCCGAGAATGCTTCGTTGAAAAGAGCATTAAATGATTTATGGACAAAATTCGTCTTACAATTCGTTGTAAAGAATCGTGTACGTATTACAAATTCTCAGTAAGATTATATGTTGCATGATGTCTTATTGGAAACACGTTATCAAATGTGGTTTCAACATGATGGAGCCACATTTTGGACGGAATGTACGTGAATTTCTTAAGGGGGTATTCTAGTGTAAACTTTTGAAAAAAATTGATTTTTTTTTTTTTGGCGTATCCTTAAAGAACATAGTTTCAAAAATAAATCTCTGTTAACCTTAAATTTACTTATTGCACATACTTTTCTTAATATCAAACAATAAACTGAACTATGTCGAAGCGCAGCGTGGCAAAAATATTCGGGCATTTGAAGAACTACAATGTTTGAACCTGAAAATTGTTAACATAAACGATAATAGATATTTTGTTAGGCAGCCCTTAACTTCAATAATACATCGTAGACTCTTAGGCATATTTCCAGTAATTTTTTTCAAGTAATTCAGCGGAATATTCTTCCGTTCTACGATTAATCGTTGTTGCAACTCATCTTTCGATTTATCGACGTACGACAATCAGTCATTTTTCCACCCGAGAAGAAGGAGAAAACGTATCGAGAAATCGGTCATCTTTTCAAATTAAGTAAGAGTATCGTGGCTGATATTGTAGGGAGATACAACGACGAATCAGTATTAGAAATAATAAAGGATACGTGTGTCAAGCGTCGTCAAATTTACTATCGGCAGCTTTATGAAAACATTTGATCATTGTCTCCTTTTCCTCTTCCGATATATTAATATTTTATTTACCGGTATTATACCGAGATACATCTACCGACCTAACATCGTTTCGATAGCATCACACCGGTATTCCCACCATTTCGGTCTCGTCGAACGTAATCGAATAGTATCCTAAAAATACCGGCATTTTACCGGTATCCGTAATACCGATTCGGTCTCTGCTTTGGAAATCTGTTCAAAATGCGTTTACTATCACTTCCAATACAAATGGAATATTCGAAAGAGTCGCTAATTCGACGAATGGAAGCCTGCATCGTTGCAGAAGGTTGGAATTTTCGAACATTTCTTACAACTGTCACAATAAATCATGAGTATCTTTGAAAGCTTATACCTTTTCAACGAAGCATTTTCAGACGTGTGTTTGTACGAATTCTTCTCATCTGTCTGAAAGTAACACGTAGTCCAAGTTTGGTCCCAACCTTTTTGGACACCCGGTATCTCTGGATGGAAAAATATTGTGCAAGGCTCGATGAGATGTTAACCCTTTGCACTCGAGAGACTGACACATCTAGCCAACTAACGACTCGGATCTCCTTTTTTTTTCTGTATAATTTGTCGATGCATAATTATAACGAACGTGTACATTTGGTTGTTGCACGATGCAATGTATATTATAGTACAATATATCTGATTAAAAAGAAGAAAATTGGGAATAATTCGCGTAAGCTAGACATCTCTTCTGACCAAGGTTTGAAAAATGATGGAGGATATTATTTCTCGAGAGGAACTGCACTACTGACTCTTGTACGTCATACTGATAATTATGTTTAAATTTCGTGTCAAATGCCGTTTCTATGCCAAATGATGACGCTTCGTAGATAAATCGCTGACAGACGATGCAAAGGAACGTTTGTTCGAGGTCAAATGGCCAACGAGAAGAAGAATGCATTATCTTCGTTTGTAAAAAATACGAAGCTCGCTCGTGGATCTGTTTATAGTAAACTTGGCCAAGTCTGTAGCGTTACTGAAAGCCAGCTGATCGATTTCGAAGGGAACTGGGCAGAGTTTGGCCAGACTTGATCCAGTTTCTCGAACCTGACCCTAACAACTGAGTACCAGATTGGCGCGCCAGGATCCATCCAGGATCCGAGTTTAATCGCGCGATTCTATTGATTGGATTTCACTGCGTCGATTCACTGAAAGAGGAAGAGACATAATAGGGATTTACGATCTTAAGCAAATTGTGGTCAGCTTATTGTGGTCGTATTGCTATGGGTAATCAGAATCGCGTGAAAGTATATAGATGACGTATGTTATATATGTAAAGTAATTAGAATATAAAATATATATAATATATATATATATAAAATAATTAGAATATAATAAATAAGAAGAATATAAAATGTACATAAAATTATATATATATATATATGTAAAATATATTATTCATATATATAAAATAATTAGAATAAGAAGAATATAAAATGTATATAAAATTATATATATATATATAATATATTTTATATATTATTCATATATATAAAATAATTAGAATATAATAAATAAGAAGAATATAAAATGTACATAAAATTATATATATGTAAAATATATTTTATACATTATTTATATGTATAAAATAATTAGAATGTAACAGATAAGAAGAATATTTAAGAATTAATTAATATTAATTAGAATATTTAAGAATTTAGGTAGAATTTAAGTAGAATATTCAAGAATTGCTTGATTAATATTTAAGAATCAATTAATATTAAGTAGAATATTTAAGAATTAATTAATACTAAGTAGAATATTTAAGAATTAATTAATATTAACTAGAATATTTAACAATCAATTAATATTGAGTAGAATATTTAACAATTAATTAATATTTAAATGCCAGATTCCGTGTAAAGGAGTGACACTTGGAATTCCAAGTGGGTTAGTATTCTACGTCGCCAAGCCGTGGCCAAGGATGATGTTACAACGTGTCAAGTTCGCTTGGGAAAGGAAACGTGTTCTCTTCTCAAAACATATTTATGGCAGAATGGAAAGAGTTACAACCAACAGAATTAAGGAATTACAACCAACTACTGGAATTTGCCCTATTGAACGAGTGTTCGCAAGCCACTTTCATTAGAGAACTATTATTCAACTCATGGTCAGTGTTAGCGCCGAGTTAACGTTGCCAAGCCTGGTTAGTCATTCAACAGAATCAATTACTATCTCGTCGTCGCGTACGGACAGACATTTCTCAAAAATTCTTTAAACTAACAAATTTCACAACAATCCATCCATCGACGCGACACACCGGGAAACTCGAAAAAAAATTCCAAGCCCGTTTATCATCGATCCAAAGGACTATCGATCGTTCCAAGGACCAAAGTTAAAGATGGTCGCCGGAATGGACCGCGACAAAATCGCCGGGATGAAGTCGAAAGCCGGTGGGAGGTTTGAGGCAGAAGTTTTCCCCCCCGCGTCTGGGAAAACGGTGTTCCAGGCTCGTAATGTTCCTTCGAGTCCTCGTTGGCGGAGAGGCCAGGTCAGAGAAGGGGCGACAGCGAGAAAGAAAGAGAGAGATATATATATAGAGAGAGAGGAGATTAGGGTGGCGAGGAGATAGAAGGGTGGCGAGGGAAAAATAATCTCCCAGCGGGATTTTCGACCCTCGCGCCGTGTGCTCGCATCGGTGATCGTTAGCACGGAAGGGGACTTTGAAAAACGTCTCTTGGTGAGAGAGGCAGCTGCTGCTGCTGCTGCTGAGCTCGATCCAGGCAAGCAGGCAGGCCATTGAAAAGGGGGCGACAAAGGGACAGCCCTGACCCTCCGGGAGAGCGTAGCGAGAAAACCCAGTCCTACAACGCTTCCAGCTAGCTCAATGGAATACGTTACGATATAGCTTGAAAAATTCAGAGCGCCAAATCTCTTCGTACCGGAAGGAAGAGCCTCTATTTTTTCCCCTCTTCTTCTTCTTCTTCTTCTTCTTTCGCGCTTCCCAAGAATTTTGCACGCGTCGAATTGTTTCTTTTCTCCCATTTTTCCTCCCCTCGCGGACAGGAAATTAATCCGTCGACTCTTGCGCGAGATGCACGGCGCGCCTTTTAATTAATTCGAGTAAGAAACGCAGGACATTTCACTCGCGAAACGTAAGGGGGTGATAAATGTAGGGAGGCGTCGTTGTTTTGCTCTTGAAGGTGAATTGTGTTTTTTTCTTTAAAAAGACGAGTGTCTTCCCTCAAATCGCGAATTCATTTTTTTTCTTTTCAAGTTACTTTCTCTCTCTCTTTCTCTCTCAGCGAGTAATCGCCTCTCTGACGCGTTGACACTGCCTCGATAATTTTCCAATAAAATTTTCCTCTTCGTTTACAGATTCGTTCGGCTCGAGGACGCACATACATCCCGGAAGGACAACTGCCCGAACGTGGACGCGCAAACAGAATGCCCAAGTGTAATTGCGTTTATATAAAGCGTGTCGTGATGCCGTCGGTACTTCGCCGGCAGACTGCCATTGTATTATTCAAAGCGTTATTACGTCGGACTGTAGAGCCTCTCTTCCATCGTCCGCCAAGCGAAGGATCTTCGATCCAGGGTGCAACGTGCAAACTTCACGATTTTCGTCGAGCAACACGCTTTCACGTTCGTCGCGTGGACTAACGACGTTGACGACGTTGACGCTAACGACCACGCGAAGATGTGAAAGACAACAGCGACTGCATTTGTGAAATTATCTTCAACGTTCGGTTATTTTCTTGACAGAAAATCGACAAAATTTATATGTCACAAATTTAAGTTCAAGACTTAGCTTCTTCGATGCGCTTTTTTTCTGTAATTAATCACTCAAACTCGGGCTTCAATCCTTACTTGAAATCCCATGTTTCAAGTTACGTAAGAGCGTAAGCTGGTATCTTAAGACAGTCCTTGAACCACCTTGCATTCGAGCGTTGGAGACTTAACGAATCAGATTAGTGAACCATCGATGAACTCCACTCGCAATTTTCTTCTTTCTGCAAGCTTAAAGTCAGAGCACATCAATAACGAGGTCGTTAGCGACTAGGTACTACTGACATAGTATTTATATTTTGTAGTATAAATTTGTGTTTATCAAGCATTGCAGTGTTCTCTTCAGATGATTTTGGAAAGTTGGAGCAGATTATCAATAGAACAGTATTTATAATACTCATACTTTGTAGTACAAATTTATGTTCATCAAGCATTGGAGTGTTCTCTTCAGATGATTTTTGAAAGTTGGAGCAGATTATCAATAGAACAGTATTTATAATACTCATACTTTGTAGTACAAATTTATGTTCATCAAGCATTGGAGTGTTCTCTTCAGATGATTTTTGAAAGTTGGAGCAGATTATCCATAGTACAGTATTTATAGTACTTATACTTTCTAGTATAAATTTATGTTCATCAAGCATTGAAGTGTTTTCTTCAGATGAATTTGAGAAGTCGAAGCAGATTATCCATAGGACAATACTTATAGTACTCATACTTTGTAGTACAAATTTATGTTCATCAAGCATTGGAGTGTTCTCTTCAGATGATTTTGGAAAGTTGGAGCAAATTATCAATAGAACAGTATTTATAATACTCATATTTTGTAGTACAAATTTATGTTCATCAAACATAGGAGTGTTCTCTTCAAATGATTTTGGAAAGTTGGAGCAAATTATTCATAGGACAGTACTTACAGTACTTATACTTTCTAGTACAAATTTATGTTCATCAAGCATTGGAGTGTTCCCTTCAGATGAATTTGGAAAGTTGGAGCAGATTATCCATAGAACAGTACTTATAGTACTTATATTTTCTAGTACAAATTTATGTTCATCAAACATAGCAGTGTTCTCTTCAGATGATTTTGGAAAGTTGGAGCAGATTATTCATAGTACAGTATTTATAGTACTCATACTTTGTAGTACAAATTTATGTTCATCAAACATAGGAGTGTTCTCTTCAGATGAATTTGAAAAGTCGGAGCAGATTATCAATAGAACAGTATTTATAATACTCATACTTTCTAGTACAAATTTATGTTCATCAAACATAGGAGCGTTCTCTTCAGATGAATTTGAGAAGTCGAAGCAGATTATCAATAGAACAGTATTTATAATACTCATACTTTGTAGTACAAATTTATGTTCATCAAACATAGGAGTGTTCTCTTCAGATGAATTTGAGAAGTCGAAGCAGATTATCAATAGAACAGTATTTATAATACTCATACTTTGTAGTACAAATTTATGTTCATCAAACATAGGAGCGTTCTCTTCAGATGAATTTGAGAAGTCGAAGCAGATTATCAATAGAACAGTATTTATAATACTCATACTTTGTAGTACAAATTTATGTTCATCAAACATAGGAGCGTTCTCTTCAGATGAATTTGAGAAGTCGGAACAGATTATCAATAGAACAGTATTTATAATACTCATACTTTGTAGTACAAATTTATGTTCATCAATCATTGGAGTGTTCTCTTCAGATGATTTTGGAAAGTCGGAACAGATTATCAGTAGGATTAATCCTACAGAGTGTTCTCTGTCATTCAATGTTTTTATGCATTCACATAGAATGTGTTGAGCCGTGACAGATTCTCGACACCTACGTTACAGAAGGGAGGGCTCTACTTGATCAAGTGTTCATCGAGTCAGTATAATTCCTTTTCTTTTCTGATTCATCCGCTGAAAGGAATTTCTTGGTGGAAGTCGTTCATTACGTCGCCGATCTTCGTTCGTATAATCAATTCCATTCGTCTTTGACGCTGGTTTTTACATACTTGCGTGAGCTTCTTGATACGTGACAGAGGTCAGCCACAATTTTCCGACGCGGGAGATGCAGTTTACCTGCGACAAGCAGTAGAGAAGTTCTCAAGGCAGAAGGCAAAGAACCGCGGTTGGTTCGAAGACCTTTTCCTCCCGTTCAGTTAGAACGAAGAAAGATCCAAGAGAAAGAGAAACAATACGTGGCAAGAAAGAGAGAGAGAGAGAGAGAGAGAGAGAGAGGAGGGGGAGGGGAGCGAAATGGTAGAAGTGGAAATCGAAAGTAGAAAGGAGAGAGGTGGTTACGAGGAGCGGTCGTACAGAGAGAGGGTGGCGGAGAGGGTGTCCCTCGAATCGCCCCCGCCGCCGGTAACGTCGTCGTAGCACGTGCTTGCTACGTCACCGGCCGTGTTTACAGAGAGATACCTATAGCCGTACTCGTGACCTTGTGTTTTGTATATATCATCCTCCCTCCTGACGGCCGCGGGATTCCCCTCGCGGTCCCGCGGACCTGCCACTGCCCTCCCCGCCCGTCGTATCGTCTCTCCTCTCCCTTTCGACCTTCCGCCGCGCGCGGCTTTGGTACACGAGAGAGCTCCTCAAACTCCCCATGAGGCAACCAGTTGTTCCGTCTGTGACGTAACGGGGTATCACACGACCTGTCGGTGCTTTGTTGCCTCCTATCCTGCTCCACCCTTCGCGGTGGCCCATCTCTTTCGCTCGCAACCACCACCAGACACGCTCTTTCTTTCTCCTTCTCTTCACGTCCGCACGTATTCCGTCCAGCCAAAGGTATATACATGTACGGTTCGTCGTTTGCTTCTCTCTCTATCCGTTCATGTATATATGTATGTATATATATATATATATATATGTATACACATTGATCTCTCTCTTTCTATCCACGTGTCTCTGTTCCGTAACTAGCGTTCGGAATTCCCTTTCCTGTATATACCCTCGCCTCCTTCGTCGCGGTGCCCTCCAACGCGGAGGTAATTCTCCGCGTGCTCTCACTCTTTCGCCGTCCATATGTACGTACGTCTCCACGTTCCTCTATATATTTGGTCCGTGTGTTGTGCATCCGTGCGAGAGATGGTTGCGCGAGCCTGTGTGTACCGAGAGAGTGAAAGTGAGAGAGAGAGAGAGAGAGAGAGAGAGAGAGAGAGAGAGAAGATGGTTTAAATGGGTGAACACATCGCCTCGAAGGTCGTGCCAGACCTTACTAGGTCACTGGAACGACGGTGATGACCCCGCGCTCCTTTCCTCTGGCTTCCTTCTAGTTCGACAGAACGTGGATCAGACGGTCGCTTTATCCGAGAGAAAGAGAGAGATGTGAATCGTATGTATCTCGCGTTTAGGCTTCCCACTGTACGCTAACGAGATCACTCGATCGGTGGTCGCGTTGATCCGCGTGTTTCACGAAGTTCTGGCAAAAGGGAGAGAAGGAGATACTTGAAAGAGATGTTCCCACGTAGACAGAATTGAATTTGACTTGCGTCTTTGCTTCAAAGTGTCATTTAGACTCTTACGTCTTTACTTCATAGTGTCATTTAGGGCCTTCAGGTAGCACCATTGTCCCTCTTAAGGTGTCACGCAGTTGCTCGAAAGTTTTTGGGGGATCCTTTGTCTCGCGTTTTCCCTTCAAGGCCAATTTTATGTGACTACCGACTTTCTTCGTATTTCTAGAGCGAAGTTGTGCGTCGTTCCTTTTTGGGACCGACCTGAAAACTCATTTAACGTTACAATGCTTGAAAGACACAATGGTAAGATGAATAAAGAGAGTAATAAATAAAATAAATAGACAGAATATCAATAATAGAACAAATGAAAATATAAGGAACAAAATTTGTTCCAAGTCTGACTAATTTTCGAGTAAAGCACTTTCCCAAAGAGCAAAGCGACTTTCTTTACATTTCTAGAGAAGCATCCACCATCATTTCTTCTGTGAACGACCTGAAAAATCATTTAACGTTACAAATGCATGGCTTGAAAAGTACTCCACCGATGGAAATACAATAGAAAATAATAAATGGATGGAATATCGACAATAGAATAAATGAAAATATAAGGAACAAAATTTGTTCCAAGTCTGACTAATTTTCGAGTAAAGCACTTTCCCAAAGAGCCATGCGACTTTCTTTACATTTCTAGAGAAGCATCCACCATCATTTCTTCTGTGAACAACCTGAAAAATTATTTAACGTTACAAATGCATGGCTTGAAAAGTACTCCACCGATGGAAATACAATAGAAAATAATAAATGGATGGAAAATATCGACAATAGAATAAATGAAAATATAAGAAACAAAATTTGTTCCAAGTTTTGATTAATTTTCGAGTAAAGCACTTTCCCAAAGAGCAAAGCGACTTTCTTTACATTTCTAGAGAAGCATCCACCATCATTTCTTCTGTGAACGACCTGAAAAATCATTTAACGTTACAAATGCATGGCTTGAAAAGTACTCCACCGATGGAAATACAATAGAAAATAATAAATGGATGGAATATCGACAATAGAATAAGTGAAAATATAAGAAACAAAATTTGTTCCAAGTTTTTGATTAATTTTCGAGTAAAGCACTTTCCCAAAGGGTAAAGCGACTTTCTTTACATTTCTAGAGAAGCATCCACCATCATTTCTTCTGTGAACAACCTGAAAAATCATTTAACGTTACAAATGCATGGCTTGAAAAGTACTCCACCGATGGAAATACAATAGAAAATAATAAATGGATGGAATATCGACAATAGAATAAATGAAAATATAAGGAACAAAATTTGTTCCAAGTCTGACTAATTTTCGAGTAAAGCACTTTCCCAAAGAGCAAAGCGACTTTCTTTACATTTCTAGAGAAGCATCCACCATCATTTCTTCTGGGACCTGAAAGATGTAAAACTGAACGTTAAAACGGCTCTTAAAAAAACAGTGTGACGGGAAAAACAACTCCACGAACGAGAATATAACAAAGAAGGAAAAGTTTGTTCCAATTTGGACGCATTAGAGTTTAATGCACGCTCGTCGTTGGCGAAATTTTTTTTTCCCTGCTCCAATTTCTTTTTCGGGGGCGAGAACGTGACGCGAGAGACGTAAGAGCACAGTTGAGAAATAAATCGTGAAATCGATCGGACGTCGCGAACGCTCTCGCAGCGAGGACTGACAGAAACCCTGAGGAGGCAAGGAGGCTAGCGATTAGGGTCGCGAAAATACCTGCCCGTGTCCTGTGTCGTTGCTTTTGATTTCAAATCCTGTTGACTGAAAGGCGGAGTGCCGCAACGCGGCAAGTGTCGCAAGGGAAGATCTGTGTCACGCAGTCGTCAATTGGTGCCATTGCTCGTCGCTTTAATTTAAGGCTTCGACTTTCTACGTCGTTTGGCCCAAGTCTCATCGCCGATGACACTCCTCGTGTCAATTCGACGTTAGCTGATCGTCCCTATTCAACGAAAAAAGAAAAAAAAAGAAAGAAGAAAAGAAATCACGAGATTAGAAGATAGAGGACGAACGATCTGCTTGAGAGTGTCGTTACTTTGGAATTGACAAACGAATCGCCCCCACTCTCGACGATTCTCCACCGACGTGTTTTAAAGTACATAGTACTATATTATAATATATTATAGTACATTAAAAACATATTAGTAGTATAGTATAGTATATTATAGCATATTATAGTAGTTTAATATAGTATTATAGCAGTATAATATAGTATAGTATAGTACAAAGTATATCACAGTAGTTTAGTATAGTATTATAGTAGTATAATATAGCATATAGTATATTATAGTATATTAGTAGTATAGTACAGTATATAGTATATTAATAGTATAGTACAGTATATAGTATATTGTAGTATATTAGTAGTATAGTACAGTATATAGTATATTGTAGTATATTAGTAGTAGTGTACAGTATATAGTATATTGTGGTATATTAGTAATATAGTACAGTATATAGTATATTGTAGTATATTACTAGTAGAGTACAGTATATATAGAATATTGTAGTATATTAGTAGTATAGAACAGTATATATAGTATATTATAGTATATTAGTAGTATAGTACAGTATATAGTATATTATAGTATAGTACCGTAAACAGTATATTATAGTATAGTACAGTATATAGTATATTGTAGTATATTATAGTATAGTGCAGTATATAGTATATTATAGTATATTAGTAGTATAGTACAGTATATAGTATATTATAGTATATTAGTAGTATAGTACAGTATATAGTATATTATAGTATATTAGTAGTATAGTACAATATATAGTATATTATAGTATATTAGTAGTATAGTACAGTATATAGTATATTAGTAGTATAGTACAGTATATAGTATATTAGTAGTATAGTATAGTATAGTATATAATATATTATAGTATATTATAGTAGTCGATTTGGTTTGACTTCTTCGTTCGCCAGGACTCCGAATAGAAACTCCGACGAAATTCACGAAGGCGGCGAGAAGGCAACGGTGGTTCTGGCAACGAAACTACACGGTAGCAAGGTTGCCTCTGTCCTTAATTTTGGAAACGTCGAGAAAAAGGAACGGTCGTCGCGACGAAAATAATAACGCATACCAAACGGAAGTAAGAATTTCCCGATTGTGCGAACTTTCCACGCGTACTTTCATTTTGCTTCGATCTTCGTCCTTTGAATTTCGTTTGTCTTCTTATCCGAAAGATTCTGCTAAAAATCGAAAGTAATGAACGTTGGAGAACTTTGTGCAGTGGTCAATCGAGTCGAGTCTCATCGTTGGAACCAAGGGACGAGGCACTCGGGGAAAGTCGAATAGAGATCGGAGAACGTTTCACTTTCACTCTGTCCGACCAGAAATCACCTTCGAGTCTGTGTTTGGCGTTTGTTTCTCGACCATTTTACGCACGTTGATCGTCGATAGTGATTCCATCCGCAGAAATTATCTTTAAAATCGTGAGAAAAAGAATTCTCTAGAAAGAAATGAGTAAGGAGAGCTTTGTTGCGATATAATAACGAGAAAGGCGACATAACAATAATTAATAAATATCGATGATGAAACATCATCTCGTAAATTGTCTAATCATTAATAAAATTGAATATAGCTGTGACATTGTCGCGTTTAATTTTACAGTACAATGTTCCTGTACATATTTAGTCTACTCGTTCGTTAGATTTAATTATCGTCGGTGGAGTTTAATTATTGGTCGCTGAATCATTGTATTATTGGTCACTAAACTTGGACTGATTTATCATTCGGTAATACACCTTGTTTATTTATTTCATTGGCAATCGCATCCGCACTCGATTATCGTATTACGTGCCTGATATATCATGTTGACAAATCAGTAGATCAGTTCCCATAATTTTCATGTTCAAGTTCGTAAGAATAAAAAGTGTGTTGCCAAAGATGCATGATTTTAATTGCTATCTGCCATCAAATTTTCAATCAGTAGTCAGTGACAAATGAAAATTATAATAAATTATGTAATAATATAATATAATTAATATGATTGTGATATGTTGTAATATATAAATTGTATGACAATACTATTAGGACTGAGGAACGCAACGTACCTCAAATATTTCATAATTCTTAAAGTTCCTTAAATATATATTAATACATTATAACATAAATATATATAAATATAT
Organism: Tetragonisca angustula; assembly: GCA_036937485.2. NCBI lineage: Eukaryota > Metazoa > Arthropoda > Insecta > Hymenoptera > Apidae > Tetragonisca > Tetragonisca angustula. The sequence continues at coordinate 82,585 of JAWNGG020000127.1, read as the reverse complement.
ATTAATATATTATAATAATACTATTAAGAGTTGCAATGCAACGTACTTCAAATATTTCATAATTCTTAAAATTCCTCAAATATATATTAATACATTATAATATAAATATATATAATATATATAAATATATGTCAATACATTATATATATAAATATATATTAATATATTATAATATAAATTATATATTAATACTATTAGGACTTGGAACGCAACGTACCTCAAATATTTCATAATTCTTAAAGTTCCTTAAACATGTATTGATACATTATAATATGAATATATATAAATATACGTTAATACATTATATATATAAATATACATTATTATATTATTAAATATATATTATTATATTAATATATTATAATATAAATTATATAATAATACTATTAAGAGTTGCAACGCAACGTATACTTCAAATATTTCATAATTCTTAAAATTCCTCAAATATATATTAATACATTATAATATAAATATATATAATATATGTATAACAATATATATAAATATATGTCAATACATTATATATATAAATATATATTAATATATTATAATATAAATCATATAATAATACTATTAGGACTTGGAATGCAACGTACCTCAAATATTTCATAATTCTTAAAGTTCCTTAAACATATATTGATACATTATAATATGAATATATATAAATATACGTTAATACATTATATATATAAATATACATTATTATATTATTAAATATATATTATTATATTAATATATTATAATATAAATTATATAATAATACTATTAAGAGTTGCAACGCAATGTATACTTCAAATATTTCATAATTCTTAAAATTCCTCAAATATATATTAATACATTATAATATAAATATATATAATATATGTATAACAATATATATAAATATATGTCAATACATTATATATATAAATATATATTAATATATTATAATATAAATTATATAATAATACTATTAGGACTTGGAATGCAACGTACCTCAAATATTTCATAATTCTTAAAATTCCTTAAATATATATTAAAACATTATAATATAAATATATATTAATATATTATAATATAAATTATACAATAATACTATTATCAGGACTTGGAACGTACCTCAAATATTTCATAATTCTTAATGTTCCCTCTGTTTCGAGGTTCTATTAATTCACCATTTCATCCACCGACGATCCATCGACCAGTCCCAACTAACCAATCATCGTAATGAATTTTCAAGCAGGCGTTATTTAGCGCGTCTCGTCTACGTCAATACTCGAGGGGGCCCCCTCCCACCAAGTATCATCGTCATTGCGATCATTATCATCCTCGTCGCTCGACGATCGTCATCGACGTCGGGAATATCGTCACCGTCATCCGGGTACACGCGTATTTCCCATTTTAAGTTTCCAACGAGGGCCGAGTGTTTCTTCTTCTTCTCAGATCAACTCGAAGAGCGCGCAATTTATCTCGTAAATTTTGGCCGAGGCCTGTCCCAATTGATCCATTTGGCCTTCAATCTCACTCTTCATCGTGATCATCGCCGATACGTTCTCACCGAGGCAAGAAATTCAATTGCTCCTTTTAGGTTCGATTAATTTTCGAATCAATTACCCGTTTGTTTGCGCGCCTATCGAGGCTGCGGCGTACCGGTTAATGGACGTGTAATTACAAACCGGTGTGTATTACGTTGCCATTAACCCTGGGTCCATCTTCTGGATGGCTACGAAAGTCTTTCTTCTCTCCTCGCTTTTCGGGGACCGTTCGCTTTACGGAAAAGAAGAGAAGAGAATTTGCGAGATAACTAATATTAATATTGGATATCTTCGTGAGTTTTATTAATGTTAATATTGATACCTTCGTGAGTTTTATTGATATTAATACTAATAGCTTTGTGAATTTTGTTAATATTAATATTAATAGCATTGTGAATCTTGTTTAGCATTAATATTAATATCTTCGTGAGTTTTATTGATATTAACATTAATATCTTTGTGAATTTTGTTAATATTAATATTAATAGCTTTGTGAATTTTATTAATATTAACGTTAATATCTTCGTGAGTTTTATTGATATTAATATTAATAGCTTTGTGAGTTTTGTTAATATTAACATCAATATCTTTGTGAATTTTGTTAATATTAATATTAATAACTTTGTGAATTTTATTAATATTAACGTTAATATCTTTGTGAGTTTTATTGATATTAATATTAATAGCTTTGTGAATTTCGTTAATATTAATATTAATAACTTTGTGAGTTTTATTAATATTAACATTAATATCTTTGTGAATTTTGTTAATATTAATATTAATAGCTTTGTGAATTTTATTAATATTAATATTAATACCTTCGTAAATTTTATTGATATTAACATTAATATCTTTGTGAATTTTGTTAATATTAATATTAATAACTTTGTGAATTTTATTAATATTAACGTTAATATCTTTGTGAGTTTTATTGATATTAATATTAATAGCTTTGTGAATTTTGTTAATATTAATATTAATAACTTTGTGAGTTTTATTAATATTAACATTAATATCTTTGTGAATTTTGTTAATATTAATATTAATAGCTTTGTGAATTTTATTAATATTAATATTAATACCTTCGTGAGTTTTATTTATATAAACATTAATATCTTTGTGAATTTTATTAATATTAATATTAATAGCTTTGTGAATTTTATTAATATTAATATTAATACCTTTGTGAGTTTTATTAATATTAATATTAATATCTTTGCGAATTTTATTAATATTAATATTAATAAAATACCTTCGTAAGTTTTATTCATATTAACATTAATATTTTCGTGAATTCTATTAACAAAACGTCAACTTCCTTTCTCACCCTGCACGAGAAAAGAAAAAGTTACGTTATTAATATTTTCTTTCTCTGTTTGATAAAAGAAGCAGCTTGACAGAGTAACGACAAGTTCGAACAGAAATGCAAATCTGAAGAAGAAATACGAAAAATTCCACGTGTGTGCCAGAACTGCCTCGTCCTCGTCGTCCTCGTCGTTTGGAGAATTAAATTATAGATTCTTATAATTCTATTTGCCTGGAAACTGAAAGGAAGCTTTCTTCTTAGATCTCACTCTTCCTTTTCTTTCTAACGATCAGCGCCCCTGTTCTATTCAGAGTGTGAAATTAATAACTCTGTCTGGAAGGTGAGCCGCGAGGAAGGAGAAGGAAAAATAAAATAAAAGAAAAAAAAAAATAGGGGAAGGAGAAGGAAAAAATCTGCCACGCCTACGTGGCGTTTATATTCGTCGCGCTGATGGCAGCGTAAAGAAAAGAAGAACAAAATGGTTCGCTTCTTTTTTCTTTTCTTTTTTTTTCCATTTTTTTTCCCCCTTCACGATCACCTTTATAGCGGCGTAAACATAGTAATGGCTGGAAAACACGGACGGTGTCGTTTTTTTATAGAGAGAGAGAGAGAGAGAGAGAGAGAGAGAGAGAGGAAAAGGGAAAAATGGTCGGTGTTTTTTTTCCTTGTTCGCAATCGAGCCGGAAAATGGAAGTGATCGATCCCCCTTTTGCGTCGACAGCTTTTGTTCACTTTCGCATGCATGAAAGTTTCACCCCCCGAGTAATTAGTCGCTTCTTCGCCATGAATTTCACGGAAAAGAAGCGTCAATCGCAGCTTGCCAGCTGTTTCGCCTCGGTCTTTCATTTTGCACTTATTTTCAAGAAGATCGCAGTCTTCCCTCTCCCTTTTTCACAACAGTCGAAACCAACCAATTTCTTTGCGCAAAACAGGACAACGGGATGAAGGAAATCTGAAGAAATTATATCAAAAAGAAAACAACTGACAATTTTGTATATTCCTTCTTGTATAATCCCTCTGTTGTTACTTCACCTCTGTTTTCATTTTCATTTTGGCGATGGAATCTTCTTCTCTTTTTCTTTTTCTTTGACGATCAAACAAATCGCGACTATGCACAAGACAGGATAACAGGGATAAAGGAAGTCTGAAAAGCACATTGAAAAAGTAATCGATCACATATCTGTATATTTTTTTCGTACTTGCCTGGTTATTATTTTACCTTTGTTTTCGTTTTCATTTTGGAGATGCAGTTCTTCTATCTTTTTCTTTTTTCTTTTTTGTTCGAATGATCAAACAAACGATTATTAAGCGATCGTTTCTTTGCATAAAACTAATAGGACAAAGGAAGTCATAAGTATATTAAAGTATATTGAAGAATAATCGAAGACATTGATCATTGAAATAATTAAGATAGCAAAAGTTTGCGAAAACTATCATAATCTGCTGTCTACTGCTTGCCAAAAGAGTTGTCGTCGTTTGTGGAATCAAAGTCGTATCAACTCACTCAGATCAATTTCTCCAGCCGTTGGCTGGGCGAAAGACTCGACGAGGTTCATTGCTTCGTATTAACGATCGTTGCGGCGTGTCTTTTTGCGTAATGGGGCCCCCTGTATGACTCTTGTGAATCTATTGATGCATCAGACATCGCAGAGCGTCGTTTCAGTTGACTGGCAAATTTCTCAATTACGTTGTCCGACGTTGGAAATAACGCGAAACGTAACACGATCCAATGCATTCAAGTACGAATCACCAATTTTTTTCTTCTTCTTCTTCTTTCATTAAACTGAACGTAACTGGGATTTCGGGGATCTTGATCCGCTGACGTCACAACGCTGCGTTTTGAAGATATTTCTTTGCGCGAGAAAGAAAAAAAATAGATTTACACAGGCTGTTTCGTAACTTGTGGCATCCACTTCGGGAGCTGATTGTACGCCTAAAAATAATGAAACAAAGTCACATAAATATCTGTCCTATCCGTCGTCGTTTACAATGAGTTTTCTGTTTCAATTACTTTTACAAAAGATGCAAAGAAACGACCACCTTGCATTTGAAGACAAGCCTGACACGCGTCTTGTCATTCATCTGGTTACTCTCTCCATCGTTCCTGGTGTTTCTCGAATTTGTCGAAAGCCACGCTCTATTCTATTTCGTGGTGTTTCAGCACGTTCAATCGATGTTGCGTATACGATAGATTTCCAATGTCCCCAGAAATGAAAATCCAATGGATTCAAATCCGGAGAACGAGCAGGCCATGCAACAAGGACCTCCACGATCAATCCATTTATTTGCAAAGTGTCGATTTAAAAATTGCCCAGCCAACTCGGCCAAAACGCGACGGAGCTCCATCGTGCGCAAACCGCGCACGAAGTCTAATATCGACTGGGAACTTCCTCTGATATTTCGTGTAAACGCGTGCTGAAAAAATCACCGTACTTTGTGCCTGTTAGTTTTCCCATCAAGAGAAAAAGGTTCAATTAAAAATTTATCAATTATTCCTGCCCGTACGTTTAAACTAAACTGGTGTCGATGTCTTGAATGCACGATAACGTGTGGGTTTTTCTTCGTTCCAATTATGACTATTATGAAAATTGAATATACCATCCCTGGTGAAACATACTAGAGTTTGCTCTGTTTATAAAATTCATTACATCTCATAGACGAAGACAGATAGGACATATATTTATACGACTTTGTTTCATACAACATCCTGTTCAAGGCAGAAGATTGGAGATGCCTTGAAAAATTTGGAAAAGAAGGAACGAGGAAATTAAAATAACAAAATATTCGAACTGGAAGGTTTTCCTCTTAAGGAAGAAAAAATACGTAATTGAAGTTCTACACAGTCGTGGAAAATACTATGGACGACACATGTAACAAAAATCACCTACCACGTAATATAACAAAGTATCACGTGAAAACAACATCAATCGACGAACTTGTTAATTCTCCAATTTAAAAAAATGAGAAAGAAATCAATTCCCACGACGGACAATCAATCTGAAAACTTCCATTTCACCGACGATAATGCTGGATTCGTTGTGTGCCGATCGCGTGCCGGTTTCCGGTGTCAGGCAGAGACATCAAGAAGAAGAGAAACGTTTTCAAATAATTTATTTAACCTCGTACTTCGTAATGACATCATCGTTACTTTACAATTAAATCCAAGTGTTACACGTTTACCTCTAAAACCTTTGAAAGGACAACAGAAAAAAACTTCGTGATCGATCGCAGAAGCGCTCTATACAAATGTGTAGTCGAAACACTTCGGGTACCGGTTTTTTTGGGGGGGGAGGGGGAGGTGGAGGAGCGATGTTAGCGAAGAGGTTGAAATTCGAAAAAGTGTCGCGCGGCCTTCGCACGTGTGTGTTTGTCTGTGTGTGTGTGTCTTTCTTTTTTTTCATTTTTTCGCTGTCTCTCTCTCTCTCTCTCTCTCAAAGAAGAAGAAGAGACGCGAGAAAAAAGGTAAGAAGAATCGGCGAGTGAAGAGATCGCGAACGATCGACTGGTGCTCGTCGAAGGCAAGGCAAAATGTGATTCTCTTCGTTTTCTTTTTTTTTTTTCTTTTCTTTTCTCTCCTTTTGTTTTTTTTTTCTCGTCCCTCGATCCGCGAGCTTCTCTCAACAAAGTCGCGGACATTGTCCGCATACAAGAGCTCCTAGAAAGTACACGTTATCTCGTGAGAATGTGTGGCGAGACTTGATTTCTTTTTCCTTTTTTTTTTTTTTATCGTTATAGAACAATCTGGCAATTAAGCGCTGCATCAGCTATAATTAGAGCGCCGTGACGCTCGATGAATAGTCACAAAAGGAAAAAAACAAAAGAAACAGTGATAGACATTCGTCGTCGTAATCTTGAGGCGATCGAACGAAAAGGCAACAGTTTTTCTTTTTTTTTTTTTTTTTTAGGGGGGATTTGGCGTGAATTGTGTCTGAATCTCTTCCCTCGAGGATGAATATTGGCACGTACGGTGGTGTCTGTTTACTTTCTCTTTAATTCCAAGTACGATTCCAAAAGTTACAAAGATACAATCGTCACATATGCGTACATGATTCCTTCCCTCTCGTTTAATACTCGTAAATGCTCGTTAATATCCTTTAAATAAATATATGTATCTGAAGAGTCGCAGGTAGTTGAAAGCAAGTGAAAGCTGTCTTCCTCCATAGCGAGAGAGAGAGAGAGAGAGAGAGAGAGAAGAAAGTGGAAAGAAAAGTGAACAAAAATACGATTTACCGTGTATAATATAATAACTCTCTCCTGTAATCTTCCTGACAGGAGGGCAATCTGCGTCGTTACATGTCGCAAATGTCTCTCCTCTCCGGCAGTTCCAGAAAATACGTTGGAGAGCCTCGAGAACACTTGCGGAGGGGGGGAGGGGGGGGAGGGGGACACACGTTTACAGAACAACCTGTTCGCGTGTTGTCGAACGTAACGCGACAGTTTTAGGATTATACAGAGAGAAACAACTCGACTTCGTGAACGATCGCTTAATTAGTTAAAACGTTAAATGGCAGTTTGTTTTACGGCGATCCACCAGAATCTTTTGAACCTCTTGTGAAAAACCTGAGATACGCGAATCCTTAAACTTACTCTCGATCGATCAGCAGAGACGATATATATCGTGTGGCGCGCGCGCGCGCGTGTGTGTGTGTGTCGTATATCCGTGTGTTCCATTTTTGCTCGCGTTGAATCGATGTCGCGTCCTTCGATCGATCCGCCGAGACGTCGTGCTCCGCTTATCGAGAGCAGAAGAAAAAAGAAGAAGAAGAAGAAGAAACGAGACACGTATCGATCTCTCCTCCTTCCTTTCTTCATTCCTCGAGGCGCGCTGGCAGAGATCTTGATTTGTCAAAAACTCCTCGACTCAACGAGCGAATCTCTTTCGAGAGATCAGTACAGATACCAACGACGATTAGTATAGGCAGTAAAACGTACCAAGCTCGGCTCCACGAAGAACACGAGGTCTTGACACGAGTCTGTAAATCCGGCGAATTGTCGCCGCGTCACGAAAATCGATAGTGTTCGACCATCGAAACTGCTGGCTTTTCGAATCTCGCGGCAGCAACCGATTCATCCCTCCTCCGCCCCCTCGAGAAATGAATCGCGCGATAAATTTCACCGAGCGTCATCCTCGAATGTGTGTGTGTCTCTTTCTCTCTTGCCAGCGGGATCATTTTCACGAGAGAGGCGAAAGTGTGACGCAAGGATTCCACCCTTCTCCTCTCGTCGATCATTTTCTCGTCGTTCGTTTTCATTCATTCGTGTAATTGTAAGAAAGCATTCGATCTTCCGTGAAACGATTGGAAAGAAAGAGAGACAGACAGAGACGATGAGTCGCGAAGGAAATGAGTGAAGGAGAAGGAGAGGAAGAGAGAGAGAGAGAAAGTTTCCAGAACACGCATGGGTACATGTGAGAAGCAAATGCATGGAAGAAACGTTTAGGTGGATCGTTGGTCATGTGAATTCTCGACAGTCGCTTCCTCGCTGGGATATATATATATATATATATATATATATATATATATATATATATACATTTCCATGAGTGTTTGTTTTACTTCCGCGATTCTCTGTCGCGTTTGTTTCGTTTTCTCTCGGTGAACGAGAACGAACGTAACGAAAGAAAGAAAGAAATGATGATAAAGAGAGAAAGAGAGAGAGAAACAACATGGAACAAGAAGAAATCGGTGTGGAATGTCTCGTGTAATAAGTTAACCAGGCATTATTGTAGAAAAAAAAAAAAAAAAAAAAAAAAAGAAAGAAAAAAACAAACAACTCCGCTACATTAATCCGTTTACGTTTATAAGACAATAAAAACTAACGTCGTCATTCGTAATAGTAGTAATAGTAGCAATAATATAATAATGATCGTAATTATAATAATAATAATAATAATAATAATCATAACTGTCTTCATCATCATCGTCGTCGTCGTAGTATCATAATCAATCGCCATTTCGTAGCTCACAAATAAGTATATCAATCTCATAATCATCATCATCATCATCATCATCATCATCATCGTCAGTTAATTTAATCACTACTTAGAGTTACTAATTATCGCAAACGGAAGAAGAAGGACAAACAAAAAAAAAAAAAAAAAAAACAAAAAAAAGAAAAGAAAAAAGAAAGGAAGAAATATATACGTTCACACATTTTCCTCTGTACTCCCGTGGGTTTTTTTCTTTTTCTGCTTAAAAGCACTTGGAGCATTTCTCGATTTCCTTCTCATATATATTTATATATATTCATAATTCGTATATAAATATATAATCATATATGTGTATAAAGCATATGTGTATGTGTGTATATATATATATATATATATATATCTTCTTTCCTTGTCAACGAAATGGATCGATACGGAATAAATTAGGCGCTAAATAAATAGAAAGGATCACTACGGTTGTTTTTTTTTTTTGTTTCTCGTTTCAAGGAGATTCATCCATACTCGCTGCATTCTCATTCTTCTTCCTTTTCCTCTTATGTTACTCGTCACCGTTGCAGAAAAGTTCCGCCATATGTCCAGTCGTTAAATGGTAAAAATCGACACGCGATGTAAAAATCGTTTCACCTCCATCGCCAGCGACGATATTTCCTCCGATCTGTCGCAACGATCGTTAACGACTTGCTATCGTGCAGATTTCGTCATTTACCCTCTCTTTCTCTTCTTCTTTCTTTTTTCTTCTTTTCTCACCAAGAGTAAAGAGACTATTCGCGAGGAATAATAATAATAATAATAATAATAACGATCATCGATAATACAAAACAGAAATTCGGACCAGTTCGCACGAAAGGAGCGGGTTTCATCCTTTCAGTCAGTGTGTTCCTCTCGCTTTCCTTTTTTTGTTTCCATTCTCGCGCAGCTGAACAAGTGCCACAGCTGCTCTAATGATGTATCGTGTGTGTCGTTTAATAATAGGGTCAGTACTTAAACCAGTCTGGCCACGCTATTCTAAATTACCAATATATTATATAACAATATAATATAATATATCAATATATACATATATATTATATTATATTATATTATACAGTATATATTTATATATGTATATACGTATTGTATATATACATATATATATAATATCAATTTAAATGAACATTCTTGATCAAGCTATACTGGTTTATTCTTTCCTCCTGTGTTTCTTTCTCTCTGTCACTCTTGCAATCTTCCACTCGTTCTTGCAAACACTCACTCTCTCCCTCTCTCTTTCCATATATATATATCAGTTTTCAAATTCGCCGTTACGTTTCTATCATCTCGTGTAATCGTTCCTTTCTCTGTTTTTTTTTTTTTGCCTTTTATTTTATTTGTTATTAATATAAGTTTGTTCGTTTATCAGCTGTTCAATAATCGTCCGTTCGCCCCTTCATCATCCACCGGTTTCTTACTCACGCCATCCTGTCCTCGGCCTTCCCTCGGATAGATTGATAATCCTTAATAATGCAAAAATACTAGTTAAATCCCTGTACATGAAAAATCTTGATGCAGTATACCGTGTAGTGTTTTCTGTTCCTTTTCTTTCCTCTTCTTTCCTTTGTTTTTTTTTCTCGTTCGTGTGTACGAACGCGAGAGTTGTGTGTAGTTAAACGTGTACATATGTGTGCGAGCGTGTGTGTGTGTGTGTGTGTGTGTGTGTGTGTGTGTGTGTGTGTGTGTGTGTGTGTGTGTGTGCAGGTTCCGACCGCCCACTGGCTACTCTCGTTCTCGATTTTTTTTCCCCCTCTTGGTGGACTCAAAAAAGCGTTACTTTTTTATTTGTTTCTAAAATTTTTTTTTTTTTACTTACAAGGTATTTGGTTTGCTCCATGCATCACTCTGACATGCAGTTTTTTTTTTCTTGTTTAGATATATAAATTATGGTAATGATTCGGTATTATAATTATAATAATAATAATTATTATTAATATTAATATTATCATTGTGTTCGGTGTGTGTACCGCCGTATTTCTCTCATCGTCGTCATCATCATTATTATTATAATATTATTATTTTATTATTATTTTGTTTGTTTGTTTCTTTGCTGGTCACGGAATCAGTTACTCGATTATCTCTCTCACGCCCGGTTTTATATATACGTTCTCTCTCACGCCTCTCTCTCTCTCTCTCTCTCTCATTTTTGTATGTCTCTCTCGTTCGCTACGCACACCTCACTCACAGTATTCTTTTCATCCCCCTTTCTTTATTTGTTTTTCTTTTCCCTTCCGACAAAAAGAACAAAGAAGACAAGAACACGCGTTCTTCAAAATGGTCGTTCCCTATCGTCCTTCGTAATTCTGTGACCTTCAAGAAATGCCGGTACAAATGATGATAAAAAGGAATGACGTCTTGACTCTCTTGAATTAAACGCTACGCCGTTTTTTTATTTTTTTATTTTTTTTTTTTTACTATCGCGCGACAAGCGGTGAGGAGGAAAAGGGCGTTCTTGTTCGAAAGGCAGTAAAACCGCATGGGATCATCGCTTTGTTTTCCATCTCGATGGAGAGAGAGAAGAAGGAAAAAAGAAAAGAAAAAAGAGAAGTACTTCTAAAACTAACAACTACCGACAGAGAAAAAGTGGAGAAAGCTCCGTTTTCCGTCTCGAAGTCTCCTTCGTCGAGTTCACGAAAGAAGATATCATTCGCTATATTCTCGTCACATCGACACCGTATAGAAAATCCACTGCCAACTGCCGCGAGTTAATTTGCAATCATACACGTTCGGTTGAGAGGATGGCAAAATCGAAGGTAACGAAAAAACTGTAACGTGCGAGTGTGGATGAAAGGAAGAAAACTAAAAGAAGCGAGTAAGAAGGAAATCTTCGAAATCGTCGGCCCCGCGAGCTTCTATCTCTTCTTTCTGCCTGCAATCGAGCCCCGGGGATGGACGTCTAAAAGTCAGCACGGTGCATATAACACACAACAGCTTCCACTTTCTCCGTATCATATGCAGCAACACTATTTTACAACGAGGTTTCGAAACGCGTTTCTACAAATAATAAAAGCCGGGGATGAGACGAGACAAGAGACCAGAGAAAGACGGAATATATTGGAGATAGATAAGAAGAAGAAGAAGAAGAAGAAGAAGAAGAAGAAGAAGAAGAAGAAGAAGAAGAAGAAGAAGAAGAAGAAGAAGGATGAAAATATGAGGGAAAAAAGGGAACCTTACAAAATTTAATGAATCTAGGATAAATAACTCACTGTATGTAAGGATAAAAGAGAGAAAAAGAGAGAGTAAAGAAAAGTTAATGAATGAAAAGATAAAAAAGAGAAAGAGAGAGAGAGAGAGAGAGAGAGAGAGCAGGAGCGAAGGGAGAATCGTCAAAACGATCGTGATGGTGCGATGGTAGGCTACAGGTCTACTATCCGCGACCCTGATCGGAGACCCTGGCGGTTGTGTTTTTTCTTTTTTTTTTCTTTTTCTTTTTTCTTTTCTCTTTTAGAAGCGCCTCGCCGCGATCAGCGTTAGATTGGCGGCTGACACGAGGGTGCTGACGTTGTTGTTGCTCGTATTCGTGGCTTCCTGGCTGGCGGTTGGTCACTTCTTACTCTTCTTGGTAGGCGGCTCCTGTACGTCCTGCGAGTCTTCCGTGTCCTCGCTGTCTGTCGGTCGTGGCGTGTTGTTGCTGTCGTCGTTGTCGTTCGTGGCGAGTGAATCGTTCGTATCTTCGCTGGCGACGGCCGCTGTAATCGGCGTAGCGGGTTTATCCATCGAGTCTTCGGTGAAGGACGTGGTCATGCTGTTCTCGTCGATGGCCGCCGGATCAATACTGCCTGGTTCCTTACCGTTCAATGCCGCTTCCTGATTGCTGTCGTCCGACGGCTCTGTCGCCTCGCCGTTGCTGGGCGGATGAGAGTTCCCGTTCTCTGTCGAGCCTGGAATACCGTCCAGCAACTCTGGCTTCAATTCAGACGCCACGTAGTGGGTCCACAGTGCCAGTTCCACCCTATGGGGGCTCCATGTTTTGCCGTTCGACGCTGCAATGAAAAGAAGAGGAAAAAAAAAAAAAAAACGATTACACTGTTAAACTGAATTTTTCTGAAAATGTCTGTTCATAGTAGCACAGCGGAACGAAAATGCAGCCACTACCCCGTTACTCTGTGCTTGTTTAAAAAAAAAAAATCTATTCCTCTAGCTGCACCCCCCCCAAAAAAAAAAAAGTTATCACGAATATCCGTAGCCCCGTGGCCGAGTTACTCGAATGCAAGTCGCTACGAGTAGAGGGGGGGAGAGGAGGATTTGTATCTGCGGTGAACTCAGAGTCGGAGGTCAAAACGGTTTATATAATACAAGCTTATCGATTCCTCCCTCTGCTCGCGACTCGGCATTTAAATAACAGGAATCCACCCGCTGAGACAAGTGGATTTCACGAATGAGCCGCAGCGACAAGTCTCTAGTAGTTAAGAAAACCCTTTTCCCCATCTTCGGTCCACTTTCTCTCCCCCTCCCAAATTCGCGAGCCACTACACTCACTTTGTTTGTTCAGCCTCTCGACGGTGTTTTGAATGTGCTGAACAAAGTTGAGGTACTCCTTGGTGGTGTAATCGATGCCCTCGATTTCCGGTATTGCCATCAGACACTCGTCCGCCATGAAGGGCGCGTTCTCCGGCGACGCTGCGGCCAGTAAGGCCGAGGCCATCGTGGTGCCGACACCCTTCAAATTCGAGAGGGCAGTGATCGCCTGTTCCAGGTTCGGCAGCTTCTTGAACGCTTTCTTCGTCTCCGCCATCACCGCGCGCGGCGTGTTCACTTTCACTAGGTAGGACAACTGAGGATAGAACTTGCCACGCTGCAAATAACAAACAAAGAAGTCCAACGTTTAAATGAGAGAATTCGAGCTTTGTCGAGTGATGAAAACTCGACGTGGAAAATTGCTTTTCTCGCGTGTCTCGACGTATCCCCAAACGTTCGTTCGTCGTTAATCCGTATTTTTTTCCAACGAAAATTAATCGTCCAAACCGAGGTAAGCAAGAGCAGTCGAAGCATCCGCCGCGCAATAAACTTTGAAGCCTGCGGGACTTGCGATCGACTCTTAGAAGTTGCCTGACGTACGCTCCAACGACGAGTAATCGTGAACTTGATACGCGTTGGTTTAACGATTGAAAAAAAAACCTGACTGCCGAGCTTCGTCAACAGTCATCCGAACGATGCATCTTTCAACGAACTCTCGTTGATCGGCGATTTCGAAATTCATTGGACCGAAAGTCGAGCGTGCCGCGAAGGTGTTTCGCTTGAAATTTTTACCTTTAACTTCGAGTGAATTGCAATTTCAATTTTACGGTTTTTGATGACAAAACTGGCTTGATACTGTGGAGCGGCCATAAAGCGCCTGAATAATTTCGTTCCAAGACTTTAAAAAAAAAAAAAAAGAGAGGAAACGCAGAGTCAACATTTTTAGCCTCTTGCGCTGGAACGCAAGTGCCAACTTTTTGCTCCGAAATTGTTAATATTTCTTCAGTTTCAAGTGCATTTAAGTAGAACAGATATTTAAGTGAAACATAAATAATAAATTCATCACTTCTCGATAATTTCATACCGACGTGTTCGAGGCGAAAGCGACGAATTTATTGTATACGGTAGTTGGTCACTCGTTATGGTCCGCAATCCAGTTGCCAGGCGCAACGTGGTTAAAATTCGTCCCGTGCCAGAAGCAGTAAACGCTGGCTCGAATCAACGAAAATTGAATGAAGCCCCTCCCCTCCAAAAAGAGTATTAACAGAGAGAAATCATCGACTCACTATTTGTTTCCATTTCATCGTTTGCACGAGTTCCTCGTGATTGAGATGCGCATCCTTGCCGCGTGACTTGATCTTCTTTGGAAGCTCATTCTGATACCTGCGAACAGAAAACGTCACCGGGATGGTCAGTAGAGCCGTAAAGGGCACGGAAGATCATGGTTTTATATATATAGATGGGATCGACGATTACGTAACGAGCGGGAGAGGAAAAAAAAAGAAAAAAGAACGTATAGAAATCGCGGAATACTGATTAAAAATGCAGCCGCAAGAAGAAGCGGTTTTCCATCTACTGACGCGCTCACGTGGCCTGGCAGACATCGTCGATGGAACACGAGCCAAATCGAGGACACGTACGCCAGATTGGATTTCCCGATATCCTGTCGAAATCTCCTCCTTCCCGCCTCTCTGTTTCTATATATTTTTCCCTAAAATGTCTCCTCTTCGACCAACTAACTGACAATCTCTCTTTCTTTTTATTGACGCGTTTAATTCGTCTCTCTTTGATTTTCATTTCGAGCCGCGCCAATTTAATTTGGCGTTCGAATTCGATCAATCGGGGGGAAGGCAATTACAATTCATCCTAGTCACTATCGTCATTACAAATGTTTCAACTATACTTTTCTTTTTTTTTTTTTTTTTGCTTCTCCTAAGAATCTGATTTCATTTACAGCGTCTAGTGTCCCTCCCCGAGCTCTTCCTTCAGCCGCCATTATTCAGGTCATCGACACAAGTCGTGAGACAAGTTCTCTCTGTTCCTCGGAGGCTGCATCCGTGAACACGGCCACGGCGACGGAGAGGGACAGAGACGGGATACACACAGAGAGCACCGCCGCCGCCGCCGCCGCTCTCTCCCGCGTGGTTTTATTGTAGGTACTTTCGGAGGTCGGCCGAGATCAGCTGTTTGCCTGAACGGCTAAACTTAGTTACGGATAGTTTGTATTTCATTCATATAATGCGACACTTGTGACGCGCGTGTTTCCTTGAATTACCCGGCGGCTTTGCTAGGCGGCGGTTCGCTTTTCTGAAGTCCCGCGGTGGTTAACAATTAACCTCTTGCGCTCGAACGACAGACAAAATTGCAATATTCTCTCAGTTCCAAGTGTATTTTAAGTATATCTCGGTTTCAAGTGTAACAGATAGGACAAAACAAATAACGTCATACCAACGTTATCGAGGAGGAAATCGACGAATTACTGTGTACGGTTCGGTCACTCGTTATGGTCCGCAATCCAGCTGCCGGCGCAACGTTGGATTCGAGGGACACGCAGCTGCTAAGTTTCTTCTCGCTTTTGTCTACGTAGCAGTGAGAGTTTCGAAAAACACTTGCGGAACTTGTAAGATAATGTTTGAAATTTCTGTGTTGGACAATGATCAGTAAAAATTTGAACGTTACAAGAAGGATGTTTTTCGGTTACCGTTACTGAAAGTTGAGCGACGGAACAATAGTTTGAAGATTAGACATTTTTGGTTTGTGGTCGAAACTTGGGAACGACGATAATGAGCCGTATTATCGCAAAAGGAGGAAGAGGAAACTATAAACTGTTGGACTGTCTCGCAGCAGAAAGCAATTCCTCTATAATTCTTTCGACAATTCATCAGAGTTCACGAGAACAAAAATTTCGATGAGGATTTGTCCGAATGACTCGTTGAAAGACAGAAAGACAGAGAGAGAGAGAGTCGCGTGCTTTCCTTAACAAATACTTCACGTATCGATCAAACGATAAAAACAAAAGGTTTCCATAATTTCCTCGGAGGTATGGTAACGAGATATTGGTATAACTGGTTCTCCTCCGCTGGCTTCGACACACCGCAAGAATATTACAGACAAAGAAGCCCCAAAAACCAGTCCCCCAGTCACTTGATTCTCTCTCGTCGACGAGGTTCGTCGCAAGTACTCGGTTAATCGACTCCAACGCCCGATATCAAACCGTGTGACATAACTACAAAACTGCGTGGCGAAACTTTGATTTTCCTCCAGTCTACTTTCGAGTCACGATCGCGATATCATTTTGTCCGGGGGTCTTGAAGGGGAAATTGAGAGAAAAAAGAAAAAAAAAAAACAATCTCCAAGTGTCGTAACGAAGCGGTTACTTTGAACGGTGGACGATTCTCTCGCGGCCATACAGCTCGAAACCTTTTCAGGACGTCGGTTCTCGCGCAACCATTTTGAGAGAGGCTCTCTCGGGCGCGCCGCGCCACGCAACCGCTTCCCCCCGCTGGAACAACCTTGACACAATCGCCGCCGCGCTTTAAAACGCGCCGAGGAGGAGGATCGTGCCTCGCGAGACACTCTGCAAAGCCTTATTTTCACCCAGCGCTTTTACGACGATCCTTCGCCACACTTCTATCCCCCCCCCCTGTCCGCGAGGATATTTCGCGAATTCCAAACGCGGGACCAGTCTGAATAGGACGCCCCTCGCGGTTCCATCTGTTCTTTTTTTTTCCTCTCGCCAACACACAGCTCGTCTCATTGTGCAGAACGGCCAGAGAAAGGTCGAGATGGTTCACTTGATTCCACTCTACGATGCCGTCCGTTTTGCAAACACCTAAAAATCGTAGAGATATTTCAAGCGTACGTACGTGTTTCTGTCAAAGTTTTAACTATTTACCAGAGAGTTGCGAGAAACGTAGGTTTGAGAACCGCTGGAACAACCTGAACTTCACACGGTTGGTCCGAACTGTCGAAACCCGGGTTTTTGTTTCCCACAGTTCGGCTCGCGGACTGACGAAATCCGCACGTTGCAAGGACGACGAGAAACGGGCATTTTCGTCAGGGAGAAAAAAAAAAAAGAAAGAAAAAAAACTGGGTGGAAGGAACCGAGCAACGATGACCGCATCGGGCTTGCTTGCAGCTCCCGATGCTCGATCGTTAACCGTTTGACCCCAATGTTTTCATCGCTTTAACGAACTCGTGTGAATCAGCGAAAATGCTTCTACGAACCGAATTTGTCATTGAGCATCGTCCAGTGGAAAAGCGAACGACGACGAACTATAGGGAACTATATAGGTGAATCGACGATCACTTTACACGTTGTTTTCCTCATTCTCTTTGCTCCTTCACGCTTGAATATCATCTGCCCTGGTTGCCCTCGGGTTTCTTTTCAAACTGCAAACCGGAAAAGCGTAATTTGACCGAGGCAAAAACTTGCGGTCGGTCTCTCTCTCTCTCTCTCTCTCTCTCTCTCTCTCTCTCTCTCTCTCAGCCTTGCAAACTTGCCGCTGTGTGTTCTCTCCTGTGTCCCTTCTTCGAGAAAGAATTCTAATTACCAGAGGTGGCAAAGGTCGACGCACTTGTACAGTGATTATTTCTCTTGCTTTTACAAGCAGAATGTGCAATTTAATCTCTGTAAGTAGAATTTTTCATTCAGATAGATAGATTTCTGATAGACGCGTGATTTCTTTGGTAATTTTGATGCAACGTTGGGTTGGGAACAAAGGGCTGGAAGCTATCTTTCTCTGTTAATCACTTGAAAATCTTCATCACGGTTTCCTTTATCAGAAGATAATCACGTAATACCATTGTACAAGACATGTAATTGTATACATGTTTTATACATGTTTATATTAAATCAACTAAATGTGTCCATAAAATTTCATGGGTAAATACCAATGAACACTTGGCAAGCGTTTTAACTTGAAAAACCATTTCAAGATGAAGTTAAACGAAGTGCCAAAATGAACAAGCACGTGGCATTTGTTTACACCTTCTTTGCCACTGGCACTCGCATCATTTACATATTATTGATCCTATGCCGTCCAAAACTAGAGTGTTTCTCTTCAACTTTGCAGTTTATAGGCAGCCATAAATCATAGTCAGATTTAGATTTTGGTTTACTCTGTGTTTACGACGAGCGCTATTAATAATTCTTGCTACCTAAAATACAGAATACACAAAGAGACTCACGTTTGACGTTAATGGTCACTTGCAGTTCTTACTTAACTCCAATTCAACCAGCTGTAATCATCTGTGACTCGACAAAAAGTAAAATATAAACAAGCTCGAGATATATTTGCCTAAATTTCCACTTTGCTCTAATGGCTAATTACTCCAACGTACTGAATATTCTCAAAGAACTCTTACACCATCTTTATCCAAATGTAAAAGTAAAACAGCTCGTGAGACGTGGCTGGTTATTCAGTGAGTGACAGGCGAATTGTGTCCACAATCCTTGTGAGTTTGTCTTCTTAAGAAGCTACTTGCTACTCTCGGCTGGTACAAAAGAAAAAAGAGTATCAATGAGAAGGGAAAGTCGACTTTGACGGTGTTGCACAACGGTATTGCTCACGGTGTTAGAAAAATAAACCATGCAAAAGAGAAATAATCGTTGGGACACGTAGGAGGAAGTGTTTGAGAAATTTGTGGAACAAGTTGTTATTGAGTCTTAATCAATTCTAAAATTATTAGGACATTGGATCTCCGACCAATTACCACCATTTGAATGAGCAAAGTGCTCCAAATTTTTGGCACACGTAAACTATGTGAGATACATCCCAAGAAATTGAGAATTAAAATTGCTAAACTCCAAATTACTTAAGACAAGTAGTACTGCAGTAGATCAAACTCTATTCATTGGTGACTCGAGCATTGGAGAAACTTGAAAATAGTAAACTTGATGACGTTGGAAGCTTCCAGTTGAAAGATTAAAAACGTGCAAAAGGTGGAATGTCTGAAATAATGAACTGAAAATACAACACCTCGGTGGCACAGTTGTTACAGCGATTCGCGAGAATATCCAAACACTTTAAAAAAAAAAAATATCTCAGGCTCCTAGAGCAATTTCCACCGACGCACAATTCGTTATCTCTGTCTAAAGCCGCTGAACATGATTCAAGCAAGTCAGACAGGTCGCGTAACGATGACAAGGCGTCGGTAGACGCCGTAGAAAAGTAGCCTTGACGTAAACAAGCTTTGCCAGCGATGGAAACAACGGTACCGCTCCCCCTCCATCATTCAGCCGGAAGAAGAGGCTGCGAGCCAACAACCAACTGGTCTTTTCCAACAGTTCCAAATCGACCGTGTAACTGCAACTTTCACAGCAATGGTAATAATTGTCACTGTCGCGAATGGTTCAGTAAAATGAATCTTTGGTCGTAGTAAAAACCTCGTATTAGTAAACTTTCAGTAAACCTCGTTGACAGACGCTGAGGCGCCGTGTCTTCCAGCAACTCCCTCCTCCTCCCTCATCGTGCCAGATGTTCCGTGCACACGTGTCCATTTTGGACAAAGACGAAATCTCATCGTCTCCTCAGAGACAAAGCCACACGTACCATAAACACGGCTCCGAGTTAAGGCAAGGGAACAGTCGACAGCGGTCGTGAACAAGCTGGAAAGAACACGTTTGTTCCAACTCTATTGGAAGAGTTGATGGAATTATTATCAGTTTCAGTAAGACACTGATATTTATTCGCTTAACCAGAAGATCCTGTCAATTCGTGCGGCATAAGACTTCCGCTGAAATTTGTTATCAATGAGATCCTCGTTTCGGCTGTTCCACACATGGAGAGAAACCACCACGTGGACAATGTTTCTGGCCGATAATCAAGTTCGTCGCCACAGAGAGAACACTCGCGATCCAAATTTCTGAATCGCAACTCCCCTCGAGGGTGCATTTGTAACATTTGTAACTTTGTCAGATGTTTAGGACATTTCGCAAAGAACACCTCTTTGACACATTACAAAGAGAAAGATCGCGGATTATTCAGCAATGGTAAATGCTGAGAAACAACAGACGATGATATCTAGCGTCTCTCCGGGGCTAACAATTAAACTTATCCCCGTAAACCTTTGAGACTGACACAAATATGTTCTCCGAGCCTGCGAGAAAGAAAATGAAAAAAAGAAAAGAAAGGACGAGAAGGAAGACGAAGCGAACGATTGGTCAAAGTGAAGGTACCGGGCGGGCGCTGTGCAGAATTAACAAAAAACAAAGAGGAGCAGCGGCAGCCAGCACAGAAGAGACGGGTGGGCGGCTCTCATCGAGCGAAGAATGAATAATTAAACGGCGGAACGCGAACGATCGGTTGGATGGCAAAGATTCCATTATTATTGCCCGATTCCCCGGGCCGGTCGCGGCGAGTGACGACTAAAAAGGACGTAACGTGGAATTTAACGAGTCTCGGAACCTGCCTTCAATTAATTAAGCCAGACGTGACGCCAGCGGAATTGAAGCTCGCGCCGGCCAGGAAACCTCGTTGTCGCGCGCTTCAACGGACGGAGGACACGCTTCTCTCGTCAACCGGAGGGGGAGAGAACTCCCGGTGGTCTCAGTTCTCGCGCCGAACTTCACTCGAGTTTAGTACAATGTAGTACACAACGAGCAGCTACACCGTCCTGCAGTTTTGAACCGGACAAATCGGATTCCCTCCCCCGCTGATAAATCCCCCCCCCAGGTTTTTAGAAGTCTCAGTGCTTCAAATTCTCGTCGAGTGTCGGGGCCTCTTGTCAACACGTTCCCGAGTCTTTGGTAATCAACGAGAGAGGATTGATTCTTAACCTCTTGCGTCACGCACGTCGAGGTTCTTTGTCCCAAAATTGCAATATTTTCTCAGTTTTAAGTATACTGGAATATAACCTAGGCAAAATAAATAATAAATTTATTTATTTGTTACTTCCTAGTCGTCCCTATCCAACGACGTACCGATGAATTCAAGAAGAAGACGAATTACATTGTGTACGGTTTGGTCGCTCGTTATGGTCCGCGGACCAGTTACCACAGCGCAAGAGGTTAGGCGGACTGTTTGCTGCTGTTAATGTTGTTTTGGAACGAGGTGTACAATGTTCTGACGTTACGAACAGGAGAGACAGGATTTTTAATTTTATGAAACTAAAATTAATTTAATCGGGGGCACGTGTGGCTATTGTATATTATTGAAAAGTATGAATGTTTTGTCAATGCTGATGTAACGCTAACGCGCGATCAAGTATCTAATTAGTACGGTTTTAGTTGGCGTTTCAAGTTGAATAACCTATTCTAAACGTAACTGAGATACTTAAATTAAATTTAATTTAATCGTCGATATCTTCACAGGAAAACTATGTTAACGAAAATGCTGAATAACAAAAATTATTTGAAGGAAGTTTTGTTGAAATTCTTTGAAATATATATAAGATTGACAACCGCTGTCTTTACTTTGTAATTGCACAGCTTGTTTGTTTCTGTACGTGATAAATAAATTTATCGTATAATTTATATAAATGGATTCGCCACAAACTTCTCTGAATAAATATAAATTTCCTACGTCTGCCGGTTTAAAAAAAATTTTTTTTTTTTTAATTCCATCGTATCGGTTTTCCATCGAATTTTGCAACTCTAACCTAAAAATATTCTTTTTTTTTTCTCTTTCAAATTAAATCACGCGAGATTGAACATGTAATAACAAATTAAAGTTACATTTGCACATTGTGCAACTAGCTTTCAGATCTCTGTGCGTGTAATAAAATAAAACAGAGCCGGACAATATTGACATAACCTTCCTCAATGCAATGCCATAGGCATCCTCCACCAGAATTTACCAGAATTCTCTGTTATACTCGATAATAGAGGACCGTTTTTTTTTTGTTTGTTTCAAAATAATATTTTTATCTATCAAATATGTCCAACGATAAAGATCCACGTTGATACACAATCATTGATTAATTATCATTTCGTGCTACATAACCTTAAAAAGGATAAAAACTTAAACGAGTGTCAATTGTCGACGATAAATACTGTTTAGATTTTAAAATCTACTCGTCGACTTAAAAGTAGGAATATATACATATTTTAAGCCAATTTGTAAGCGCAATCATAATCTTGCAGTGGCATGCAATAGAATTTTATATAGAGTGGGCCAAAAATCACTTCCTACTAAAGTAAATATATAATACTTTTATTACATATTTCTTTAAATTTTCTGTTTTACAGATTAAAATACACTGATTTAATTTAATTCATGCTCGAACTTAAATTTAATTTAAAATTAATAAAATTAGTCTTGTCTTATATTTTGAGATTAAAAGCAATAGGTGGGAAGAAACTTTTGGCCCACCCTATACACGAACAAATAAATAAATAGCGATTTCTTTCATATTTAATCTCTAGAAATACCGACGCTGTGTATATAACTTGAGAGAAGAAAATATAAATTGAGAAGTTCAAGTCAGATACATCAGAAGATTTCAACGTGGCTTCAGCCTCTCCAAGAGGATGTTCACCAGACAAGACAAAAGAAATGGGAACGTGATTTTCGCGGGAAGAGCGTAGATTGACAATGTTGGACTTGATTTAAACATTTTATACAATTTTAGATTCGACAACGGACAGATAAGTGGGAAAGACAATTTTGAGAAGGTTCCACGGCGGCGCTCGAACAACCGATTGGTTTTGTACCTTGTACAACTCTTGAAAGATCAAAAGAGCATGGCGAAACACGGACTTTAACTGCATTTAATAATCTGAAAGACCAAGTCAGAGATATCTCGAATCAGGATCCAATATTCGGACGTTTGAACGTATTTCAATGGGAATCTGGAAATTTTTTTTGCACAGTTCAGGGACAGAGCTGGTCCGCAGCGCTAATTACAAAGTTGCCTGTACACCGCTTTGTAATATCCGAAGGCGTTAATCACTCGAATAGAAACACGGATGAATCGAAACTGTTGAAAACAAAAGAGAGAGAGGAAAAAAATGAAAAGAATTGCGAAAACAAGAGTGGAGAAAGGTTCGTTAATCGTGTCCGAACGAGTCAAGGTAGTTGTGTGACGCCGTGAAAGCGACGCCGGCGAGTCGCCTCTTTCACTGGCATCGTTGCCAGCGCGACGCTCGCCCGCGAGGATCCATATAATATTCGTGAAAATGACAGAGACCCCCGGTTCGTCGAAACGAATCGCGAATTGCATTTGGAAATTTCGTGCGAGAGAATGAGAATTTCTTTCGAGAAAAGTGTTGAACGTATTGTCGCGCGAACAGCACCGAGCGACAGGATGGGTAACGGCAACGTCGGGACTTCCTCAATGAGACGGCACAAAAAATTCCCACGAAAATTCCGTGCGGCAAAAAAGAAATCGATATTAAATACCTGGCCCGTTGCTAAAACCGATAAAAAAAGTATTGTAGGTCTGCAGAGATGAGAATATATACCGTCGTGAACAAAGAACAAAGAGCGAGGGAAGAAAAGCGAGTTAATTAAATCACCACGTGACAACACCGGAGTATGTGTCCTTTCTGCGGGCACACGTTTGAAAGCGATCTATCTCGTTAGTGTCTCCGCGAGGTGTGTTTCGAAGCGGCCGCCGCGCTCTCGCCGATTCGTCGTCGATCACGGGAATAGAAGAGAGTAAATATGCTATAGCGGGATTGTAGCTAAGTCGAAACGAGGGGGCCATACGGGTAACACCGCACACAGCATGCGGTATGTGGTGGCAACTGGCGCGCCACGGGTTCATTGTCCCGTGTGTGCCCGTGGTGGAAGCCCCTCTCGTTGAAAAGGAGGGCCCGGTGGTGTGTGTATCGGGCGTAATACCGTCCCGGACGAAATATCCAGACGTTCTAACAAACTTACCAGTTGTCCAGCTTGATCAGCTCCTCGGGCTTTTTCGTCTTCCGATCGGCCTTGAGTCTGAGGGCCTGCGGATAAAGCTTCAGTACGTGCTCGAACTGACTCGCTGTGCCCTCCGCAAAGAAAGTTGCTGTGTCTTTCACGGAAGCCATTGTGATAACTGAGTTTCGACGAACGGCCGTTGGGGCGCAGCACCAGCGCCTCCGTGCACTATACACACGTCCTCGTCGCTCCCCCTCAACACTCTCTCTCTGTCCCACTCCTTCTCCCTCTCCTTCCTCTTCTATCCTCGTCGGGCAGTGTCTTGCTTTCTTTCCTTCTCCCTCTCTCTCTCTCGCTTCCTCCTCGTGCACCCCTCCTCCCTCTCGCCGCGCCAGCCACACGGGAGAGGACCGACCACGCGAGAAATCCTATTTTACCCTCTGACTCGTTCGAATTCTCTCGGTTTCACCGGCGGCGGTGATACGCGACACACGCGTGGGACGCGTTCACGATCGGGCGCGTACACGTTACCGGAGGCTCTCTGCTCCGCTCCACGAAAGACAGAGAGAGAGAGAGAGACGACGACGACGACGGTTATCGACGATGGCACGCGTGTAAAAGCAGACTTCGATGCCAGTGTGTGTGTGTGTGGTGTGTGTATGTGTGTATATATATGTGTATGTGTGTGTGTGTGTGTCTCTCTCTCTCCTTCACCCGGTTCTCGTCTCTCTCTCTCTTTCACGCTCCCTGTTTCTTTCTCTTTCTAGCTGTTTTTCGATTTCCACCGAAAGATACTTCCACGAGTGGTTGTGCTCTCACGCACCAGAATTGATAGCAAGTTCCAGGCTCGACGCTATTGATCACTTGGTTGTTTACCCGTACCGTACCGAGAGGAGAACGTGTTTACGCGGAACGCGTGATGCGGCGCAGAGAGCTCTGTACGAGGTCTCGTGTGCGTACACTCTCGTAAGGGAAAATCACCGTAGTTACACGCCGAGAACTCGCCTTCGGACCTCGTTCGACTGTCCCGGGTGGGGAGTCGCGACTCGACGTCGCCAATAGGGAGCAGCACTGCTCGGCGTGTTTCTCACTTCTCTCTTTCCCCCTTGGGCCCTTGCTCCACCTCTCTCTTTCTTGCCGTCACGTCCTTCCACCTCTTCTCCGTCACCCTTATTATTTGTACCGAAAATTTCAACCGTTGCGTGTGCGGGCAAGCACGCACGAGGATCGACGATACGCGGGGACCGATCGACGATGAATAATAAAATTTGACTTTAGGTATTTTGGTCTGTAGGGAGAAGAGGAGAGACGTACGTATATTTCTCGGTTCAGTCTCTGGATCAGACAAAAAGGAGAACGTACGAGAGATACGCGGGCAATCGGAACGCAAAGAACCTCCTTTCTCCTCTCTCAAGTCTGTTTGTCTCTCTTTCTCTCTCTATCGAGCACTCGAGAGAGCACCCGTGTTTCCCTCGGCGCCAGCAGATCCTTCTTTCTTTTTTTCCCTCGCTCTCTCAGAGAGGTTCGTACGAATGCATGCGGTTTCCCCGCCGGATGTCCGTGAAGTATATAGAGTCTCTACCCCCACTTCTCTCTCTCAGTAGTCCTCGTACACGCACGTATTCACCGATCTACCGAAGGAACAACTCTCGGGATACCACACGACGGTTCTCCAATCGTCCGTCGCGCCGATGATACACACCATACACGCGCGTTCCGCAAGGGTACGTACCAACCCCCCTTTTGTCTCTCGCTCTATTTACTCACGATAAGTCTTTGATCCTCCCTTGTTCGTCAGGATTGGTTGACGCACCGATCGTTCCCATGTAACTGTTCGCGTCGTGCCTTCGTGTCGTGCAGGAAAAGTTCGCGCTGAAGCGTCGACGACGAGGACCCCCGTTAACGGTCTCATCGACGACAACGGTGCGACGGTTGGTAACAACAGAGGAGACACAATCAAGGATACACCACCGATCTCGATCAACCACCAGTGTGATCTTTTCTTTTTTTTCCCCGCGCGAGAAACGGCCTCGGTTTTTAGCTCTATCGCACGTCCACCTCCGTACGAATCACCACGTTCGATGGCTGTGTACGCGCGCCTGTCTCTCTGCACGACTCCTCGACACTCTCTGTCTGTCCTTCTCTATCTACCGTCCTCTCTATCTGTCTCAGCTTGGACGAGCGCGTGTGAGTGCGCGCGCGCATACGCACACCGATACGACACGACGGCTACACACCGAACGAGCGCGAGCGAGCGAGCGAGCGAAAGAGCGGGCAGAACGAAGCTCGAAGCCTTCATTCGAAAAACGGGAACACACGGAGCCGTAGTGCGCGCTTAGGCAAAGACCACGTATAGCCAGTCGCTTGGTCTACTCTTGTATATGCTGACTGTAGTGAAGCGGCTGACCGACTGAGGGCAGCGCCTTCGCTACCTTCTGCTCGTCCCCCTTTCCTCTTGCCTCTCTCAGGACTTTACACCACCACTAAACCGTCCGACTCCCCTCTACGTAGATCTGCTCCCACTCGCTCCCAGTTGTGCGCTCTCTCTCTCTCTCTCTCTCTCTCTCTCTCTCCATCAACCTATATCTATGTATCTATCTATCTATCTTTCTTCTTTGATCTATCTCTTCTAATACGCAAAGCAAAAGAACAGTATCGATGGACTGCATTTTATCATATGCGACGCTTCATGCAGAAATTCGTCGATCGTTTCGACGATAAACTATATTATTTCTCGCGCGACCCCTCTTCGTGGACTCCCACGAGCGGCGGACGCGCTCGATACCTCCTCGTGAAGGCGCGTACCGTTCGCTCGATCGCGCTGGGTCGTCCGACTGGAAATCGATGCTAAAGCCGGGGTAGAGGCGCGCCAGTGGTGCCGTAGCACGGCTGGCACACCGCGTGCTCCAACACAAACGTTACAACGCGACGTTGTGTGTGTGTCGCACCGCGTGTGCCTATACTGAGCGAGAATTAAACTGTGTGGGTAGACGGGGTTTCATATAGAACAGAGTTTGTGTGCAACGCGTCACGGTCTACGAATATATATATATATATATATATATATATATATATACACGCGCGCCAGAAGTGGCTCGAACACGCACAAAAGGGGCACATACGGGGAAAGGAGGCTCTCGCAACCCTTGTGGGATGCGAACATTTTCAAAAAGTCTCCGGTGTGCGCTTTGAACACTCCCGAATGCTCGACGATTGGACAGTCGCAAGGCGTAGAGGGGGTAAACGTGTTTTTCCTTTTTTTTTTTCTTCCATGCCTGTAGCGGAATATCACGAGACAGATGCCGGGAGCCGTTGCGAAACGAACGATTTCACAATTTTGTAAACGCGACGACATGCGCGCTGTACTTCCGTGCTTACGAGCTTAATGACGTTCGTTCCGCGAATCGGCGAGTTGAAACTCAATTAAGGAGACACGCCGTGCGGAATTGCAGTTTTTCCCTCTTTTTTTTTTTCTTTTTCTATATGTATATAAACTTTCTAAAATAGCTTTCGTACTTTACTTCGCCCGTATATAAAACTCGAATATTTTGATAACTAAAGTCGTACGTGAAAATTTATATCGAGTTTCGATTACTCTCTCCCTTTTCTGTCTTTTTTTTTTTTTTTTTTTTTTTGTTCCGCCGCAGACCGTTAGTTTTGCATCGCCCTCTACGCTTCTTTTTTGCCAATGTCCCTGACCGTTGTCAGCAAAAAATTGCAAGCAACAGGAAAACTTGTGGATATATCTCGTCGAAACTTTTCCTGTGCACGTATATGTGTATTTCGCGCAAGGGTTTGCCTCTGCTACGTGTAGGTACACGTAAAAGAAAGAACGTTCTTTGTAACCTAGCATATCCCTACGCTATCGTATAGTGCCACATGCTTCGCCGCGCGATAGTATGCCGCTGTATAATCGTTCGATGAGCTGGTGTTGGTCGACGATATGCTGGTGTGTTCGTCGTGAGATCTCGCTTCGCCGGCAGTCCACGAGTACCATAGCGAACGGCTCACTACCAATGTCAGCAGCACCACCACTGACGCGTCGTATAGTTGCTATAAGTTGGTTGAGTGTGCTAGTGGAAAGTGCCGAGCGAGCGCTTGCGCTTCGGTAACTTTCCATTGTCGTTGCCTCTGCACGGCAAGAACGAAGAAACTTGCTGAGAATCTTTCGGGACTTTGCAATCGCACGCTGCCGTTTTAATCTCGGCGCACCTGAAAATAATAAAATTAATCAATTTTTTATGTCTCACACGATGCCCTTTTTTACTTTGTAAAATGTTCAAACAAGAAATTTATCACGATGCTTAACGTAATTTATATTCGTTCAAAGGAATGAAAACTAGTTGATAAAGCTATGGATAGTTTTCTCGATGGATTTTCGTTTTTACTGAATATTACAGAGGTTACAGGAGTTGGTAATTTCCAGTGTTGGAATTTTGAAATCCGGAGAGTCAGCGGCGGGCTGAGTGGAATTGAAAACTTCGCCAAGCATATCGCACGAACAGTAGTACAGATAGTCAAATATTGAACGCCTCCCTTGAATGGGTAGTATGAAAGTTTGATTCATCGTCAATTGACAGTTAAAACGTCTGCACGAGAACGACTCGCGTAAAATGTCTCTTCAAAATTTAAGTCTAAAGACAAACTCCGGTGACAGAAATAAACTGAATTTCTAAACTTGAAAGAACTGTATCGAGGATATCAAAAGTGGTTCGCTCAAAAAAAGCGTTTCAGTGATTAGAAACCTGAATTAAAGACCGAGTCGAATTTGCTGTTTTTACGTAATTTTAAACGGGAAGAGGAAAATCTGATAATTAATACGCGGGGGAATATCTGGGTGGTGAGAAACGAGCGCTTACTGGGACTCAACCCCGTAGGCTTGAAGCGAGTTGCCGGCAACGTTACGGGAGCGAGAGGAGAGAAGGGGACGGACGAAGAGGAGCAAGAGACGAAGAGAAAGGCTGGTTTTCTTCTGAAGCGCGTTTCAGCAGGGAACAGAACCGTGCAGCCGGCCATAAACCCCGCATCATGGCCGTCGACTCACCGTTATGTGGCGAGCATCGGTGAAGCCCTCGTGCCCCCTATACAAAAGAGAGAGGCCTGACCCCCTCTGTCCCTCGGGCGCTTGAAATTCAACCCCGGCACTGCCGGCCGCTCCAGGGTTGCCAGATCGTATTGCCACGGACAGGCGAGGTTGCAGCGCTCCGTTATCGATGCTCGCTGCACACCCGGACAATCACCTAACCTCAAATTCAGCTGTAGAACCAGCGTGGCTCGGTTTCTGTTATCGGTAGCCAGTTGTCGAGCCTCTCGGAACAACCCTGCCAAAATCGAATGGATAATTTTTAAAAGTGTATCCTGTCATGCACTGCCCAACTATATATTCCTTTTCCTACATTTTCTCGCTTCGAATACTTTGAGAATACTCTTTTCATATTGTTTCTCAACTCCGTTACGCTCTTTGAATCTTTATATTTTTCAGTCATTGACTGATGAATGAAACGTCAAGAGAAATTTAAGAGATTGAAATAAGAACGGTAGTGATCTTTTGTTCTCACAAAATGCAAAGAGCGTAGCGGACTTTAACGAAGTTGCATGTTGATACAGCAGTAAAATGTGAAACAAATTTGTAAACGAGTTTAGCCAACGTATTGAAAGCTACACCATTGTTAGCAAAATCCGTCATTACGTCACAGGGAATATACGCCCCATAGATTCTACGCCTTTTTGTCCGGTGTTTTCAAAGAGCGACTTGTAACCCGCCAATTACTTGTCACCAGCAACAGGTCACACTCTCTTTCCGTGTCTCTACGGTTTACTCGGAAGTCAGCGGTACGCCAGATAGAATAGTAATATCATCACGTATGTATATGCGTGTAATAATGTTCCTTCTCTTCCAAATTGTTATCATTTTACGCGTCCCAAATGTATCTTGTGAGTTTGGCGTTTAATCTAAAACAAATTCAACTTTCATTAAACATTCTACTCTCAGATTGCAAAATGCAAGAATGCACGAGTGTAACTCAAAATAAAAAGAGTTTTTGTTCCGCAAGATTTCCAAGAAACGTTTTTTGATCGACGATCGCTGCGAAATTGCGACGAACGGGAAGAGAACAATGGGTGAGAATGATTCGAAAGGTGTAGACGCGAGTGCGTAGGAACGAGTGGCGACTCGAAGAAGCACGGCTCGCATGTGGAGTTGACTGTCGGCCGCGTTCGATACGTACACGTGTTCTCGATGCGGCTGCCGTGCAACATTGTCGCGAAGTGACATGTGGGCCACGGTGTGCGGCAGAACGTGTGTGCGGACGGAGCATAAGGCCAGGCAGCCGAGGGACGGAGAGATACGGGAGAGCCCCGCTTTATCGTGGGCCAATCCGAGCGCTGTGACCTTGAGTGACTCTAGAGAGAGAGATATATTTAGCTGTGAGCGGTTCGAGCTGTTCGGCGCTGCCTGTGTTCTATCTGCCTGCTCTCCCTTGCGCTCTAAAGTGTCTCTCTTTAGAGTTTAGAGCAGTGGCCCGCAGCAGCAGATAATAACGAGGGAATTTCAAGGGAAACTCTGGGCCCAGAATCTGTCGCTTCGGTCGAAAATCCTTCGTTGTAGTTCAGGATCGTCGTAAAGCGTGGCTCGAGACTTGAGTGATCTTGAATCTTGGAATTATCCGACTTATTCTCTCTATCCTTCCTTTAATTTTCAATGCCACGGAGCTTTCTTAACTCTAAAAAGAATATTTAATCCATACTTGGTCGCCTACTATCGTAAGTCGATAAATATTTGCAAACGCTCGCCTGTTTTTATAGCAAGCGTTAAAACGTTGTTGCAATTTCTTTCGCAAGAAGAATTCGAAGTCTCCTCGACGTCTCTCTGTAGGCTGCGTTTTATTATAGGATTATCCACTAACAAGGATATCGCGCGTGAGTAATTTCAAGAAGGGCGATGAAAGTAGGCCTCTGCAACGATATTCATTGTTCTTCATTTCAAAGAAGCGTCACTTGCAGACACCGGTTTCCTTCCTAGGTAATACCTGACGACATAAATTCCAGTGTTTAAACATTTTTTGACTATCGTTAGTGAATGTTGAGAACTCGCCTCCAACTTGACTCTTCGTTGAAGGATTTTCAGCCTGCGCGTGAACTTCAAAGCACCTTGAAACAATAACGTTCGGCGATCAGCGAAATGTTCCCAGGGACATTTGATTGTTTCTCCTTTTCATTTTCAGACGCTGTATCGCTAGGTGACGATGATGAGTTTTGAAACCAGTTCTCCTTGGGTGCATCGAGGGGCCGAGAGCTTCACGGAGGTAGTATTCAGGGTTACTCGCCTCCCATTTCCGTGAACTGTGAACTTTCAGAGCGTGAACGTTCACCGGACAACGGAAACGTACCCAAATTACACCCTGCCACTTCCGACAATTACGGCAAAAATGAAATTACGAAACCACCGGCGAGATGACTTATTGCCAATTGCCACAAAAAAGTGAAATTTCCAACTAAGTAAGTTGTACAAGTGTTGTAAAGTTGTAACAAGCCTCAATGCACTGACAATTTTACAATTGTATAACAAATTGCATCGAGGCCTGTCAATTATGAATTGACAACCGACACGCACATCGTCTGGGATTGTTGCTATCTTGTTGAATCTACTGTTTTTCTTGCCGAGTTGCGTTTATCAGGAGATAGCCGTCTTGCTTCTGATAAATCGCCTCGTTGTCGTGCCAACTTTTCGCCAATTCCATCCAACAATTTCTTCTTTCTTCTTTCCGCCTCCTACAGGGAAACAGAAACAAAATGAAACCATTTCGAACAATCAGGTTTTTCCCCAGCCGTTTTCCGTCGATACGGTACCGTCGTGCGAATGGGAACGTTTTTCTTCAAAAGACACGTACCAAGCACCTTTTGATTCCAATTCGAACATCGGACCGTGACATTTGTAAAATCTAACACGGTGCGCGCAACAAGTCGCCAGCGGCGCGCGGGATCGATCCTGCCGATCGATCAATGCCGGCGCGGGCAATGCCACTTCGAATTTACACGGGATCTATTTACACGGAACCAGCCGATAGTTCGATGCAACAGGCGAACCGAGATTTCACTCTCTTACAAGAGAGTGCGACACATACACACGTACATACAGAGAGAAAGAGGGGTGGGGGGGGGGCGGGTGGCGAGCGAGTGAACAGGTTGGAAAAAGAAGCGAGACAGGAGAAACGAGAGTGATAGGAGGGAAAAGAGAGGAAGAGAGAGTACTTCGGATGGTAGAACGGGCCAGGACGCATACAACAGAAAGATAGAGGAAGACGGTGAATTTACAAGAGCAGGAGATCGACAAGAGTGAGATAAAGAAGACATGGGATCAGTTGGTCAGAGTGAGTGAGAAACAGACGGCGGAGGGGAGGGGCGGGGAAGAGAGTGAGAAAGGCTACAAGTCTGCGCGGTATTCCTTTCAGTGTGATTGTCATTCATGCATTGTGAATCAGGGACTTTATTTTTAGAAGCGACTGAATGAAAGTGGAGTACCCCGTAGTAGTAGTATAATGTCAGTGGTAGGAGGAAGAGGTGGTGAAGGAGGAGGAGGAGGAGCAGGAGGAGGAGGAGGGGGAGGAACGACGAAGAGGAGGAGAATGAGGAAGAGAAGTACACGATAGGAGGAAGGGGTGTGCAGAGAAAGAAAGACAGTCCATCGACGAGAAAGAGGGCGAGGGAGGGAACGAGGAAGACGTTCCTCCGATCTGCGAGTAAATCGTACTACGTCCTCACACGTGCTTGCTCTCCCTCCACCGTCACCCTTTTTCTCCCCCCCCGTTTACGCCGCTACCACCACATGACCAACGCCGCCCTCAGTCAACGACACAAACTACGGGACACGCGAACGCAGCGGGCACACGCACGTGCCCACTCGGACGCGAATGTCGTTTACCTATACCCCTATGAATCGTGACAGAGAATAGCGCGGAACGTGAGCAGGGAAACGAAACGCGTACAGTTGCTGGAAGAAGAAGTCTAGAGGTGGGCAGTTTGTGTGTAATTCGAGTTGCTTTTGATTTAAGAAGAAATGGGGACACTGCTTTCGTTCCTATCGCTTCAATGTGTTCTTAACTCGGGATTACCCACGTGGGTAGTGTACCTGCACTAGACCCTCACGTAAGGTTCACTTTAACGGTATGTATGTATCCAACTTTCAGCAATAAGGTACATCCTTCCAATTTCGAGGGGAGAGGGCTTGTTTCACATTTCAACACGCACACGTTCAACTGCTACATACATGGAAACTAATCTGTTTCCAACGACAGTTACAAATCGTAATTCCGCGTGCAACGAAACAGAAAGAATTCCAGACTTTCGTTGTGCACTACGTCGATCGTGGATCAATGAGAGTAGTCGTGCTCGCGTCGCCTACATTCACCGGCGTCTGAATGAAAGATTTCGAAAATTGGGTCTCGCGGGGAGATTCCGAAGATAAAGAGGCAGGCGGGTGAAATAACCTTCGAGGTCACGGCTGACAAAAGTGAGACGAGGAAGGGGAGAGATGGCCGCGCAGACACAAACGACACGTATGTACGTGTGCACAAGTGCAGTGTACGTAAGTACAGATATATACATACATATATATATATATATACGTGGCGCCGTGCGTAAATAACGATCCAATAAATACATAGAAGGATCATTGACACCGTCCGCGTGGCTTGGTTTCAACCGTCGGTTGTACTACGATGTTTACAGTTTAATTCGAGATACTCGAAATGTCACGTGCGCACGTTAGGCGTGCTATCCACGATAAACGTGAGTCTTTCCGTCTGTGAGAGAGAGGGAACGAGGGCGGGCCTTTCGCGAAGGGAGAGAAGGGGCAGATGATTTGACAAATTGCTCGCGAAATGAGTCACCGAGGCTCGTGCCTCGTGTGTCTTCTCTTTGGATGTTTCTCTCTCTCTCTCTCTCTCTCTCGCAGCCAGCCATTATATATATATATATATATATATATGTATGTATGTATGTATGTATGTACTCAAGGTCCAGCAACTATACGTGTCCCGTTATCTGAATTGGATTATCAAACTGCGTGCAGCCTTGACCCAGAACAAACTCTTATCTCGCATGTAAACAGACCCGCGTGCATTCGATTTACGTCACATATCCTCCACCGTGCCTCGAATTTGTGCCTATATGTATATATATGCTCCGGTGCACGTGAGAGGACTCGGCGATTCTCTCTTGCTCGTTGCGTTGCTCCGACACTGCGACTTCTGGACAAAACGAACGTGCTCGTGGATCAATTAATTTCTCAGAGGTTCTCAGAAATGAAAGTGTCATACCTGTCACGTTGACTCCTGTGGCTCTCCCAATGTCGTCTACGCTTTTACAAATTGCACAGTGGATCACACAGCTATGCGAAGAATTTCTGAACAAGAGGATTGTTTATGGATTAATAAGAATGGAACACGACATACCTTTTCATTTTGTTACTTCAGAGAAATCCAAGCGTGTGCGTTGATAGGAATTTGTGCAGATGAGACTGGAGTGGCCTTGGCCTTTCAGAGAAAGATTGGAAGCAGACGAGGCGTGGGATAATGAGCCTCCAAAATGAAAATGGTCCGCTTTTTTTGGACCAGGATAGATGACAGCGACAAATTCAACCTATTCCACGAGCGTGTGAATGAAATAGGGTTGGCTGCCTTGTAGCTGTATACACGCAGATAAGAGTTTTCATGAATGGAACGCTTGTTTTTCTTCTTTTCCCTCTTCCTGCAACACCGTCGTGCTTACGTGAATGGACGCGATGTTAATTGTCGAAACTCCATGCACTTTCACGAGATGAAACTCCGCCCGGATGCCATTCGTGAATAGACAAAAATTCAATAGCGCGCTAGAAAAAGAAAAAGAGACAGAGAAGAGCGAGAGAAATGATAAAACGGCTTAAAAGTGCTGGGATTACATTGGGGCACAGTGAAATCAACAGACTAAAAACTAAATACTTTTCAGTCATCAGATGGAAGTGAACTTTCTCGAGTAAAGTTTGAATTGAAAATTATTGGAGGAATGAACGTTTAAAGTTTGAGGTATAGTACACACCATTGTCATGACTGTTTAAAACCGTAATATCATTGCAATTAATTGTGGATTTTTGCCTTTCGCTTGATTCTATTTTCAAACGTAAAACATGAATTATTGAGTAGCGTTTGCGACTCCATTTGTGCGTCTTCATTTGTGCGCCGTCTCGAGAAAGTTTCTTCTTCCAAGTGAAATGAAAGAAATATGTAATTCCATGGTAAACACGAGCGTATATGACAATTTGTTTCTTACATTTTTGCACCATCTGATACTGATCGCTGACAATAAGTATTTAACGCCTGTGTGCAAAATATAAATACACAATATGTCGCAAAGGCTACGATTTCCAGCGTTCAATATATCAAATAAACATTTGCATCATTCAAAGAAGATTGCAAGTACGTGCCAACATTGTTACAATTCTTCAGACGAACATAACGCGACAAGCAAGTCTCCGACGATTAGAAGCACGAATCTTTGATTAACATGTAATTAGTTGTACTAATATCTAGAAATATAAAGCTGAGTAAACAGCATGCGTGCACGATGATGTTTGGACGACCGAGCCCTTAGAGGACTCGTTCCACAAGATCGCCGATAGCCAAGAAGCGGCGTCTGATCGGATGGGAGGCTGAAATCGAGATGAGCGCAAGATCGAGTTGCATGTCTCGTATTCCGGATTCTGATTTCTCCACAAGCCGAGCGAGCGGGATCTCAAATAGAATCTCATTGGCCACGGAGCGAAATGTTATCTCCTCGTGTACTGGAACATGCGTTCGAATGGAGAAGTTGGGCTGTTGGCTGATGATAAGATAACGCGTTCGCAATCAGGCCGGCTGGCTACACGGTATATATTTCGCATGGTGCACGCCAAACACGTTCAGTATCTGAAAAATCTTCAACAACATTAGAAATCAACCGTTTCTAGCGGATTTGTAGCAGACAACTCGCGAGTGTACGTTTTGAGTATTAAAAAAGTTCGGCGTTTTGGATCTGAAATTGTCATCTAGAGACAAATGTGCTTCAATTGTTGTCATATTTTTCTTTGACATTTTAATAAATTCTCTGAAACATTCAATATGCTTTCAATGATATTTCAATGATAAAAAAAAGGAAAAAAGAAATTTAACCAGATTCCATTGAACATTTTCAATCACTTTCCTACTTGCTTCGACCAATTACTATTTAATTACCAACAAATCCTTTAACAGTTGCAGTAACATGACATATTGCCGGTGTACATATCCTCGTATACTTTTCTGCTTTGCTCGCGTTCAAAAACGCGATCCGAACGGTGAATCTTAACGACGTATTAAAAGCTGGACATCGACCGTTACCCGCAGGCGCGTACAGATGAATTGATTTTTAAAATCGGCTCGCTCGACATCTCCGCCGCCCGTCCGTGAAGATATTGCGTCCACGCTTGCGATCACCAGCCGCCAATAACATTCGTCAGCGATAAATCGACGTTGTGCAACCCGTGGCGTTCGCGCATCGTGAAAAACAAATCGCTGACGCTCGACACTGAATGTGTTCTTTCGACAGAGGCGGCACAACAACACACCGCGCATGCATATGCACGATGTGGTGGCAAGTTCTTTCGCGATGCACGCGTCTTCGGCTCGCGTGCTGCCCAGACAGCCGAAATGGAATTAACCCCTTGAGGGATGCGGCGCGTTCGGTCTGGCCGTCGAAAGAGTTCACCGTAAAAGGGTGGAAATCGAGCAAACAAAGTTTAGCGCAACAAAGGAAACGCACGGCGGAGATTCACTGGCATGGGAGTTCTATTAACTATTTTTTTTTGTCCCAAAATTGCAACATTTTCACAGTTCTAAGTATATATGAGTATTATAATATTTATATATTGTATATATATTATATTATTTTATTTAACAATATTTAAATATTATATATATATTATATTATTATATTTAAATATACTTAAGTATTATAATATTTATATATTGTATTTTATTATTATATTTAAGTATATTTAAGTATTATAATATTTATATATTATATTATATTATATTTAAATATATTTAAGTACTATAATATTCATATGTTATATACATTATATTATTATATTCAAGTATATTTAAGTATTATAATATTTATATTATATATATATATTATATTTAAATATATTTAAGTAACAAATAACAAATTCATTACTTCTCAATAATATCTATCCAGTGATATCGTGCCGACGGATTCAAAGAAGAAGGCGACGAATCATTGTATACGATTCGGTCACTCGTTATGGTCCGCAATCAGTTGCCAGCGCAAGTGGTTAAAATCTTAATTGTACGGCGCACTTTCTTTCGGGGCTCCTGTGTCCAGCCCGGCGGCGAGTGTTGCCAAAACACAGTTTACAAAATGCTTCCCATTTCGTGGTAACTTTCGTGCAAGTTAATCTGATTTGAACTTCAGGAATTCCTATCGTAGCGCGACGTGCAATTCCTTTAACGTGAAACTTCTTTACGTGGGAATTATATATATCTGCTTGCGAGTGGAAATGGCAAACAAGTAAATAGAAAATATTCTGCAATAAATGAAAAGATATAAAATGCTAGGACACGATGGTTTCATTAAATGATTTGACAAAAAGATCACACGTGTATCACCTTGTTGCTAAACTTTGTGTTTGTATTTCACATACCTCGTTTCTTTCGTTTCACTCACCATTCGATCCTCTAACGAGAAGGAGAATTGATAAAAATATGATTTAAGTGCGTTAAGCAACTCTCCGCTAATTCAATTTTTGAAAACAGTGTGTTATTTTTTAGTTCAATTTAATGTCTCGCTAAGAGATCGTTATCGTTGAAGAGTTATGGTATTTTGTAACCTGTTAACTGGGTCAGTCCGAAACTTCTTTAGCCACAGAATTAAAAATTAATCGTTGCGAATCAATTTCAATTCTCCTACAATATGAATGTGTGCCCGCATACTATATCTCAAGTGTGTGTAACAAATGCTTTAGTTAGTGAAATTGTATTCTACATTTTTCAGAGTTAAGGACTCAATACCCTTCAAAATAGATCCAGAAAAGAAAACAAATTTCTGAAAGTAAGTTTACCGATTAAAGAAGTAGTTTACTAATAAAGTAGTCGATCACGATTACGGCCAGCTTTCTCACATACATAATTCTTACGCGCCAATTGACGTCATTTTACGCAACGCTGGATACGAACCACTATCGATTCACACACGACATACGGGATACACACACGCTGTGTGTCATTTCAAATGCCATTGTTGCGTTTCGTTTGCAAATTCCTCGACGAAGCAGCTTTCTTAATTTCCGGAAATTATCCATATATATATATATATATATATATATACTGTTTCTAAAATACTTGAATATTCTCTGCGGAAGCTACACGTGCACGTCGACACGCATAATTAG
The DNA here is from genome assembly GCA_036937485.2 of Tetragonisca angustula. NCBI lineage: Eukaryota > Metazoa > Arthropoda > Insecta > Hymenoptera > Apidae > Tetragonisca > Tetragonisca angustula. The sequence goes on along the minus strand of JAWNGG020000127.1, from coordinate 44,067 downwards.
CATACAGAGCTTCTTCTGCCAGGAAGTTTCTTTTCTGAAATTCAATTAAATTTTAAGAAGCTGAATTCGATTTTCTAAAAAAAAAAAAAAATAACAGGAAGGAAAATCACAAAGAATACCTTTGTATCGTTTCACAAGTGAATTTAGCGAAGTAACGTTAATGTTATTAACATTGGAGGGAAATGAATTGCATCATTGACATATCGATCAATGAATTTAAAAATGGAAGAGGTTACGCGTAAAGTGTAAAAATCTGGTGTTACGTAGGCAGTTTACTGCAAACGCAGGCTTGATCGAAGTTTCACAAAAAAGATTGACACGGTAATTGGCGAATGATCGAACGAATCGGAGCCTAGATCATCACTCTCTGCGTGCAAATTGCAAACTTTATCGTATTCGACTGATCTACTGGTCGCGGATCGATTGAACGCCACCTTGGTCGGCAGTCTCGGTCGGTAATTACAAAAGTCAATTTCGCAGGTTCGCTCTTCTCTTATCTGGCCGACCTCTCCGAGTGGAAGTCAAGTATATTATCTCTCATTGCTACACTTCGTTGCAGCATTGGAACAACCGCAGGACTCGACTCGACGATTCAAAAGCGAAATGCGTTTCGAAAACTAACCTATTTCCTGTAACAATTACAATTGCATGTGTCAAAATGTTTATGAATGAAAGATAATAAAAACATAGAAACATTAATATAAGTAATATAAATGATACAAATTAAAATATAGCGATCATTAATGCGAAATATACACAGCAAATGTATTTCACTTCGACAATCTAGCAAATCTCACTTCTATATCGTGTAACAATAGAGAGCCTGCTGCGCATGCGTATCACGAATCGAACGAACAATTTTTGAAATAAATTCTACTTGTGATCATCTAAATAGAATAACGTGTCTGATCTCTTTCTACTCTCGTGTCCTTTCGTCCCTTTGCAATTAACGCAACATCGATGTCTAAAATACACAAAAATGTTAGACGGGACAGTGGTTTCCGACAATTTCCCGTAATCGCAAACCGTTTCGTCGTTTTATTATCCTCTGGTGGAGTATCGGAGTCCCGTGCCAATGCGGCGCACGTTTTTAAAGGTACATACAGTGGAGATACACTGAGATCAGACTATGGATTATAACGACAAGGATGCCATGCCCCACGGTTTGCGCTAATGAACCAGGCTAGCCTTTATGGTGGTTTTATTCTCTTACGTCACCAAATTCATCGGCGTGGCCTCGGTTCGCACGTAACGCCGGACCTCTGGCGGCCTGTTCTGGAAGCAGGCCAAGCTAGGCCGCGCCAAGCTAACGAATTTTTTTCCCGGTGATAAAGGCTGACACAGAAGTTATCCGGAAAAACGACAGGGAAAATCGCCGCGCTCTGTATTACCTTTAAAAATTCAAACCTTGCAAACGCTTCTTTTTCCTTTTTTAACGCCTCTCTTGGGAATCTCCCTCATAAAACCATTCAAACAAAGTTGTCTCTATCGCACTGAAGTTACTTCTTTCTCTTTTGATCAGAAAATTCCTCACACTCGGAAACATATGATGGAAATTAAATACTTAAAAAAAAATATCTATATATATATATAAATATAGTAAAATGTAGTATAGTATAGTATAGTACAGTATAATAATAATATAATAGTAATATAATAAAGTAATATAAATTATAATAATAATAATATAATATAATATAATAAAGTAATATAAATTATAATAGTACTAATAATAATAATATAACATAATAAAGTAATATAAATAATAATAATAATAATATAATATAATATAGTATAATAAATATAGTAAAATACAGTAAAAGACCAATAGTAATTATTTGATGTTATATTCGAAATTAGCGTGAGAAACTGTTAAATTGATCGGATTACAACTGTCGTAGGTTGTAATTCAATTTTATAGCAAAACCGACTACCGACTTACCTGTTCAGCGAGGATTGCACAAAGTCTTCGGGGTTTCCCCGTATCCTTTTTGCACCTGCCGGATTCGTTCTGACTCCGCAGGTGCTTAGGAAAGTACAGGACGTGATCACTCACACTCTTGCGCTTGCAAAGGCTGCTCCTTCTCTATGTTTGAATATTATCTTCGTGTTACTTGTACGTCTGCACGAAGCACACCTGCCCACCCCCCCCCCTTTACCAGGATATTTCTGTAACTCTGTACCATCTTCAAATTTTCCGAAAGTTTTCGAAACAGCCTCCTGCCAATACATCTTTCACGCAACGATCATCTCTACGTGAAATCTCGTGGGAATTAAAAGGGAGATGTTGAAACCTCGGTTTCGTTTGATTTTTAAAAAAATAACCTGTTCATGAGAACGAGACAGAAATTTTACCTCGGCAGATCTGCTTCAAAGCTTCAATTGGAAATGCTTTCCTGCAGTCTAATGAACTTCTTGACGCTCTATAAAATTGCAAATAGCGATAAATTGTTTGTATTTAATTTTATTCGAAATTTCGTTTTATTCTTCATGGATTCAATGTGTTCAAATGTATTTGAAATTTCTTTAGTTTCTCTGATTTCCTTTTCAATTATGCAAAATGATGTTTTTTACCTTGTAGCGCAATCACATTGAAAAATCCTTCTTTTGTTAAACAGATGTGCAACTAACTAGAAATTTACCAATTTGCTAAATGCAATTTTGGTAACTAGAAGACAGTGTCCGATATCGAAGATAGAGATCACTGATGTGTAATCAGTAGTCCAAACTCCCCACCAGAAGTTGAAACACCTGTTACGGTGTGTTTGCAAAGAGATGTTCATTCTCATCTAAATCATTGTCCACTACAATTTATAGATCTCTACTTTACCGGAAGCATCAACTATCTGTGAAGATGGCAGCACGTATCGAAACTGCTATTTTTTTTTTCTTCAGCAATAAATGATTAATAATCAAATTCCTGCATCCCTCTACTCAGCCTAAGTTGTTCTCCATTATCAACTCGTACACGTGTAAATGTTTATTTAGAACTAAAAATTCTTAATTTTATTCAATAAATTAAGTAAATAAAACACAATCAAAGCACAGCAACTTGTAATCACTTTTTTCTTTTCTCTGCACTTTGTAAATTTCATATCATCAAGATTGTTTCCAATGAAATAATAGTAACGAAGCATAATTAACTGCACTTCTTTCTGTAAAAATTTATAAAATCTGTAAGGATTTTAAATTCTTGACTGATTCTCAACATTTTCTTGACGACCGATTTTTACATTTGTAAAATGTAATGTGGTCGTAAATTGAATAATTTGACGATTACGATGATGAACAGTCGACGTTTGAAAAATGATAACGATATTTACCAATAGGAAATGTAACTTTGAACGTTCGATGGACAGTACAGGATATGTCAGATGGTGGTGCGTCAGAGGATGACGTCAGCCATGATCTTGACGCGGATTTACAGTAACATTTCCATCGACTGGATTTGAATCTTTCTTTCTCTCTCTCTCTCCCTCCCCCTCTGTCTCCTTTTTTCCACCTCTGACGTATACAACGTGATATATTATGTATTGTACACGTGCTTCCATCGTACTTTTTAGTGAGAACTGATGGATTCATTTCAGCGCATGCATTCTTAAGAAAGAGCTACGTATCTCTATACCATTTTTTAACCCGTTATACACCATTATCGTCTGCTTTCTGTTTCACTTTTAATTGAATATACTATGTCCCGGTTCAAGCGTAAGGCGTTCACGTTTAGCCGATTAAAGTTTTCTTTTTTCTTTTTCTAAAAAAATTAAAATATAAAATTGTAACGTGGCTTGTTGACAATTGACAAATGTAATAAGCATTTGAAAAGAAAGCGACATTTACATTTATTAACGACGTTCTTGCCATCCTCGAGCTTCTTCATTTCAAAGCATAGCTAAAAGAACAGGGCCTTCAATATCAAAATCACGATGGCACATGCAAATGCCTTGTTATGCTGGTTGAACACATATGATAGATTTTGCAAATATTCTTTTCTCATTCTTCATCTTTCTTTTAAAAAATTTCAATCATTTGAGTTAAAAAGATATCGTATAAATGATTATATTTCATATTATTGAATAAATGAAATAAATATGAATTATTTAGAATGATCTCAAAGGTACCTCCCAGTCTTATTGATTATTGTAAGAGCGCAAAATGAAACTCTGAAAGTTCTCCATCAAGATTCGCAACAATGTAAAATGAGACACGTGCGTTGTCGGTGTCTTTCCTCTCGCTCTCGCGGCAATCGATCGCAGAAACGCTGAATCATTTGCAGTGCTCTCAAACGTCTCGTAGAAAATTCATCGAACACCTTGTTCCAATTCTCTCGTTGCCGAAGATGGTCCTCCGGCGAGATCATGCTCGCCGATCGGGCAGCACGTTCACCTCGTCGACGAGGATGCAAAATGAACCAACGTAAATTTAGAACCGTCTTCTTTCTTCGTTTCGTAATCGCAGTTAAAAGAGGAAATGCTTTTCTCCTTCGGCGAGTGAATGCGCCGCCGGTAACGTTTCTCTTCGACATCTAGGAAATGTGCGAACTCGACACTTCTAAGATTTTTCAAACTCCTCCTGAGGAAAATTCCAGATGACTAGAAAACACGCAACAATTCTGATGTGAAAAAAGAAAAAAAGAAATGGGAATAGCTGGACGGTTGGAAGAGCAGACGACTGGACCCCCGAAGCCTGGACGTTGAGCCTGAAAACCTTGGGGCTCAGGGCCATTGTCGGGTGGGGCCTTTGCCTCTCTTCTCTTCCCTTTCCCTTTGATAGCCACGGGAGCCTTTCATCTCCTGAAACACGCCAGAGAGAAGAACTTCTGTGTGCACGAGAGGCTGTGTGTCTTCAACAATGTTGAAGGGGATACGACGCCCAGGAAGATGAGCCATGGTAGCTACGTCGTCTCCAGACAAGAACCGAAATTGCATTTTCACCGAGGGTCGTCTTCAGACGCGAGCAAAGCCCCCTTCTTATTCCTCACTCATTTTTTTCTTTTCTTCTCTTTCTTCCACTTATTTTTCATCTCTCTTTACGTTTCTTCTTTCATTCCGTTTCTCTATTCTCCCTTTTTTTCCCTTTTCATCTTGTGCTTGTTTTTAACCTTGTTTTAACCTTGTTTTCGAACGCTCCTTCTCTTCTCTTAATACCTTTCGTTTTGTTGTTTTTGCGGGGCCTGTACTCTCCGAGGATTGACCAGGACAGCAAGGTTAATCCGATAGTTTTCAAGACTTGAAGGATCTGTTTGAAATTTCTCCGTCTCATCGAAATTCTGCACGTGAGACGTTTTTTCTCTGCCTATATAGTTTACGTGGCTAATGATGGAAACGATTGAGATCATAACAAACAGCTAAATGATAATGAGACCATTGATATTCAATGATAAAAGTTTGCACGCGGTTAATTGAATTGTTCTCGCTTGTATGACAGTGTCAGTGTTTGTAACGGTTATGATAATGACCGGCGTGTGTTAAAGACATGTGCGAACTTGCGGGAAACCTTAATAAAGGCTGAATATCATTTAAATTCGATTAGCCGGATTTTAACGCAATTTATATTTGCCACGATCGAAACCTTCCCTGTGCCAGATCTTAATTCGACCTGGCACATCAAGGTAATAACAGTTTCAAATTTTAAAAAAAGCTACCTTACTCCTTTGAATTTATACATGCACAAATTCCCTCCGATACACCGTTAAACGTTTGATGCTTTGAACTCTTCTATTTTGCACGAGTACGTGTTTTTCTATTTTGTATCATGAAAGGAACAAGCGAGACGAAATCACGTCCGTCATTGGGAACGAAGGCTGGGGTTAACTTGATTAAACGGCGTGCGAATGTCTTGGAAATTTTCATTGAATGTGGACGGAAGCGTGGCGTTTGTGTTGCACGTAAATCTTGAACAGGAAGCGAACGCGCGTCTACTCGTGAAATCCGCCAGTGCCTTTCCATCAAAATTCTGATCACGGCCCGTTTCGTCCAAGATTCGACTGAACAAACATAATCTCATGCCGGCCGGGCTCATCTCTTCGACACAAACTTTTCCTTCGCACTTACATTAAATAGCAAACAACGTTTTCGCAGAACGTTCTAACGGGACACTTCAACTGTCTTTATTTCATTTATTTCATTTTTCAGTGTTTGTTAAAAAAAAAAAAAGAAAAACTCCTTCAAGATAATCTCGATCAACTCGATCTTGTCACTTGAAATAAATCTCCTCCCTCTTTACTGCACTAAAATAAAATAAATATTAATCCCTTGATCTCGTGTCCGGTGCGTGTTTCTTTTTTCTCAATTATTTTGTAAAATTGTCAATGTCTCACTGATCTCAGCTCATTGATCTCTCGATTATTGAGCATCATCCGTTTTTAAAACAAAACCAACGGGAACGTTACCATCGGGACCCTTTTGACGTGCAAATTGTACTCCGTAGCTGCGTTTAATTGAAAGACTGTTTGCAAGATGGTACAATCCGGCCTCGCTTTCATCGCAGCGATCGCACAAAGGTAATTCAATTTCCGCGCTAACGCGCACAACCGTGTGTATCGTTGCGCATGGGTATCGCCGCTTTCCTAAAAACATCGGCCCCTACAAACAACTAAGCAACAGCCCAAATAAACAAATGTATTCGCATGACGAGCCTTACATAAGAGTTTGGTATACAGCGGCGAGCCGACGTTGCTCGCGTGACCAGCCGCTCTTCAACCAATGACAAGAATTCACAGGAATTTTTCACCCGATTACACTGACCAGTTTCATTTCGACAACGAAGAAATCTTGCCGAAAGTCTTACCTATTTTATTACTTACCTACTTTATACGCTGATCAAACAAGAAGTTTAGCAAATCTTTTGCTAAATAATCTTTTCTGATTTCGCAATTGTTCAAACAAAGGATTCTGAAATCCTCGCTCCGCTCCCGTCGTTCTTTCGGTCGAATATTTTATTTTAAGGTCTCTTGTTAAAAAAGAAACGAAGGCAATGAGATCTTCCATCACACTTCTTCCACAGCGCTTTAACAACGCTCGCTTTATTAAACCACTTGATAATACCTATATATAGCGACGAATTATCGATCACTATAGCATAATTTAAACAAAATTGTTCCTCGCATTAATCACTTCCACTCTAATAAATCATCGAACTGGCAGAATGGTCTTCGATGCCTATGGTGTTTACATGCTTTCAAAAGTAAACGCGCACTCTGCAAAGCTAACAATAGTCGGATGCATTGATCCGTTGCTTGAAACGGTTGATTGAGATAGATAGGGTGAAAACGCAGTGAAACATATACATACTCTCCATGGAGTCGAAATGGTAATTTTCGGTCTACGGGTTCCTCCTCAAATCAAAATACTCGGTTACTTCTCCGTACAACGTAATCTGATCTCTGTATTATCTGTCTCTCTCTCTCTTACTCGTACGTGTGATCTATAAAAACGAGGAAATTTTTAACACCGGTTACAAAACAGATCTAGCCTGCTTTCGCTGTACAATTGTTTATTATTCACGTGGTCGTTCGATAATAACGATCACGCCGCGAAATGTTTATTCATTGCACGACCAATGCTCCATTTCTAACGAATAACAATTTATATACAACTGTTTGAACCACGTTAACAAGTAGATTATCTTTTTTTCTCTCTTTTTGTTTTAACTAATATATATATATATATATATATATATATATATATATAAACATTCAGTTATTTATGAACTTCTGTCGAATAATTTTTAATCGTCGACAGAACGAAGTAATTAATATTAGAATCGAGTTTTACCTTTTCTTGCTACTTTTGAAACTGTGTTCGTGTCACGAGCACGGTATAATGGATTCACTGATTGCGCGAAAAATACGGGTTTCATTCAGCGATTATTAGATGCTTCGTGTCCATCACTCAATCGTAATTTACTCTGTAAAGCAGGAAATGACGGAAAATGGAAAATGCGCAGTACTACCTGTGTAAGTGTTCGTTTCTATTCTTCAATATCCGTGGAAAATTCGTACTGTACCTCTGAAAGATCTCAAACCGTATTAAAAACGGAAGTGCAATCTCTAACGTACATATCATTGTTCAAGAACGTGTCGAATCGATCTATCGCGTAACCTTCTTCCAGTTTCAATTACTCATTTTCATTGTCCTGTCGTTGACTGAGAGACCGTCTAATATCGATAGTTTCCATCGGAGATAAAGTAGATAAAAAAAATCACCGATTGATCAAACAATGTCCGTGGAAAATTCGTACTGTCTCTGAAAAATCTCAAACTGTATTAAAAACGGAAGTGCGTTCTCTAACGTACGTATCATTGTTCAAAAACACGTCAAATCGATCTATCGCGTATTAACCTTCTTCGAGTTCCAATTACTCGTTTTCATTGCCTGTCATCGACTGAGATCGTCTAACATAGTTTCCATCGAGGACCAAGAAGGTGAAAAGAAAAAAAAACAATCATCGGTGGATTAGAAAAAAGAATCGAAAACGACGCGTAAAATGCAAATACCTTTGCAAATTCACGCGGCGTAGGTACACGCGTACGTGCTCCAGAGTAGGTACACTCGTAAAAGCGCAAAATGGCGGCGGAGCAGTCGACGCAGCATCGCGGTGGCGCGCATGCGCGCGCCTGCGCCACGGGAAAGTAGTACGCTGGCCAGCTCGTTCCAGAAAACCGTGCGTACGTCTTTCTATGGCATACAGAGTCTCGCGACGATCGTGACACCACTAGGTCGTTTAACTCGCTCACTCGCTCATTTGTTCGATCGTCGTTTGGATAAACTTGCGTCCAGATATTCGTACGTTTGCACGGACCGGGATTCGGACGTCAGAGTGCGCAGTGGTCAGTGCGCATTGTTGGACCAAGACACAGCAGAACGGGAGATCCAGTGGGAGAGTCGAGTGTAATGTCTGATAAGACGAGCGATGGACAGCCGTGAGTGTGGATGCTCGTATTTTCGGTTTTGACAGTTGGACGGTAGCGGTGACTGAAACTGTGGCTGGCACGCGTGAGAACCATCGCAACCGCGTGGTGATATGCACGGCACGACGTGGCATCGATCCGAGGTGGTTTGACCGAGGGACCGATTCGAAAAATCGCTCGGACAGAAAAAAAGCACAAGTGGCGGTCGGTGTGTGTGTACGTGCGTTGTATCGTGAGCATTACGTGTCTCTCGACGGACAGAGCGCGACCGTAACGCAGCGAATCCTCCGTCTCTCCGCGATAGGAGGAGGGAAATTCGCACGAAACGTCGGAACTTGTCCAATTCTTTCGATCTTTTCCTTGCCCCTTTCCCTGTTTAACAGACTGAAGAAGATTGATTTTGGTGTTACCTTCGAGGGCTAGATATAGCGCTGCCTCTCTTTTTCTCTCTCTTTCGTTCTCACTGCCGAGGGACGAGGAAGAAGAATGGAGGCGATAGCGAAACACGATTTCACGGCGACCGCCGAGGACGAGCTTAGCTTTCGTAGAAGCCAGATTCTGAAGGTTTGTATCCTCTGTCGCGGATAGTCTGCCAACTGTAACGAGTTGACGAGAACGCCAGGCGATAGCCTCGCATTGTTGATCATTGTTGGAGAGTTGCTTACCGATCGCGAACTTTCCGAACTGCTTTCGTTTCGATCGGAGTTAGCGTGTCGCTTGCAAAACGTTTGCGACGAATCGTGCTTGTACATTGACAGCGTTAATTTCCTTGGTTTTCTTTTTCCTATTAGCCCTTCTCCCCTCCCCTTAAAAAAAAACAACAGAGTATTTTATCTCTGTTATGCAATATTTTATCTTTATAAAGATATTTGCAACAGTTTGACGATCGAAGTATAGAAATTTTCATCGAGAGGAAAGAAACTTTTGTCTATGTATGTCCAAATCTTCTCTCGCCAAGATCGCATCAATTTATGAAATTTTTATGGAACGTTTAGAACTGGTGATTTTGATCAATTAGTCAGTCAGTAACTGCTATTTCTATGAAACACTTAGAATCGATCATTTTGATCAATTAATCAGCCAATAATTGCCATTGTCTTGTTTCTTCTTTGTCTGATCTTTTCTTTATTAGCTCTATTATTATTAATTGCTCGGTATCTTTGACATTTGAGACTAAGTTTTTTTTTATATGCTTGTTTAAAAACACGCATGACTGGTTTATATTCTTCTGACAATAATATTAATTCGCTTCTTCTTCCTGTTTACTTGATGATTCATATCAAAAGTTGTCATTTGGAATTTGTTTCTTCATTTTGTCTTTACTTTCATTTTTATAATGTAATGTTTCTTTTACTTACAATTCTTTTCTATACAAAGATAAAATGTTTTTGAGACTGTTTCTTCATTTATGTTCAAGATGTTTCAATCATATGCAATTAAATGTGAACAGTGATTATGATTTCGATTTTTCCTTAAGATTGATGAAGATTGAAATAGATATGTTACAATTATATTTCTCAATTCTTGTATACAATGATATTTCATGTAATAAATTATGTCTATAACAAATCAGGCATGCAATGTTTTGTTTGCAGATTTTGAACATGGAGGATGATATGAATTGGTACAGAGCTGAATTAGACTCCAGAGAAGGACTCATTCCAAGTAATTACATAGAAATGAAAAATCATGAGTAGGTGTCCTTATATACTTTTTTTTGAAGAAATCTAGTGCCTTGTCTAACTTGATTTGTTTTACTTAGCTGGTACTATGGAAGGATAACCAGAGCAGATGCAGAAAGATTACTAATGAACAAACACGAAGGCGCCTTTCTTATTAGAATCAGTGAAAGTTCCCCTGGTGATTTCTCTTTGTCTGTAAAGTTAGTAAGAAATTCTTAAGCAAGATGTTGACATGATATTGTGAACCAATTATTTGAACAAATTTTTAATAATTTGTCTCTTTTTTTTGTAGATGTTCAGACGGTGTTCAACACTTTAAAGTATTAAGAGATGCTCAAGGTAAATTCTTTCTCTGGGTGGTCAAGTTTAACAGTCTTAACGAATTAGTGGAATATCATCGTACAGCGTCTGTATCCCGTTCACAAGACGTTAAATTGAGGGATATGGTGCCAGAAGAAGTAATTACCTCTTGCATAACTCAAGCTATGAAGTAACACAGAGATGTTGGTTTTACAATGTATAAGAATGCATATTGTTTCAGTGTTTAGTTCAAGCGTTATACGATTTTCAACCTCAAGAACCTGGTGAACTTGAATTCAAACGAGGTGATGTAATAACCGTTACTGATCGTACGGATCAACACTGGTGGCATGGAGAAATTGGTAATAGACGAGGCCTATTTCCTTCTACGTACGTTACTCCATATCACTCCTAGGTAAATATCATTTATATTTTTGATAATAGTTATTTTTTTTATAATTATTTTTACTATCTTTTCCAAGTTTTATAAGAAAAGAAATAATTTATTCTAGGCCTCATGTTGTGCACACAGAGGCCAAAGGCATCGGCCGCATTATCCCACCACTATCACGTACAGGATCAGACTTACTGCAGAACTAATCAACAACATTTTACAAACTCCACCTATCGAATGGGCTACCAGGATGTATTGGTGGTCTAGACGTAGAGTTGTTTAAATGGACCGATATTATCACTTATATGTATACTTTTTATTGGTCTCATTGAAAAACGTTCTCCCTGTTTAGTAATTTATATAAACAAATGTAGAGTGATATATCGTGATATAACACATAACAAAGTGGCATGTTTTTGTTTGTTGTTATTGGATCTCTAAGAAAAATTTTTCACTGGGACTGATACAATTGTCTAAGACAGATGTGCGTGTTATACAACAGGCACTATGCTCGATTATCCCAAATTTCATTTTTGTAAATTTGAAAATTTTCGAATGAAATGCTAAAGGAAGTTTTCTACATCTTGATAGTCCATCGATGGAGTATGCGTATGAAAGCATCTACATAGTATAACTGTGTACATCAGTAACGACGAATATTGGTCGTACTACGAAGAAAATCGTATTGTTTTGAAGAACAGGTATAAGCGGGCTGGCATAAACATTGTATTTTTAAATACGAATTTGTTGTTCGAAGAATGGGGACCTTGGTGACAAAGAGCCTAGTAAGCTATCCATATACGAGAACTTTATATAGATGTAGCATTAAAATGCGTCGCCTTTTGGCATAAAATGCACACCATTCTGCCTCTATGTTGTGAATATTTTTACAAATATTTGAGGAAGAGAGTATTCTTCCAACGGTTAAGATACATCTGATATTATGACATCAGATATACTTGCTATGTATCATATATAGACTTGTACTATTCAGACTGTATGTGGAATAATCATTCTTGCATCTCCTGAGATAAAACGTTTTCAAGTATTAGCAAAGGAATAGCAGTTTATGTATGCTGTTCCGTCTTCTGAATTTTTCCAATGGTACGCAAGTGATTGGAAAATTTTATTTTTACCTACTATGCTACGAAACATAGTTTCTTGAAACATTGTGTTTTCTCTTTTCGAGATTTTATCACGAAAAAAAGCGAACAGAAATACAAGTTTTTTTTACACAAACGTCGTACATACATATTCACGCTGAGACTCGGACACAACGACTGATTTATTCTTTGTAATTTAAGGAGTATCAATAATCGAAGGAACGTAGAGAAGAAGAAATAGAATAAATGTATAAATTTTGCATGAGAGAATCGTTTTGTTCCTCGTTTACCGTCTTCGTGATGCTAATTTATGTTTTGTAAAATGCATTTTCTCTGACATGCCAAAAAGCGATCTGTAAAATTGACCAGTCTCGACTTTTGAACGAATGGTATGTATAACGTTTTTGTTTCAAAACCTATTAATTTTTAAAAGAACGGAAGTCCATGTATATTTTTTAAATACTTCTTTTTATCTAATTATTTCAACAATCTTGCTTTCTTATTTTCGTGTAAACAATAAAGATATGTAGTCCTATTGTGTAATTATTATTATTCGTTATGTTTACATTTTATTGATAACAATATATTATATTAATTACTCTTGCATGCATTACTTACTTATGCCCATCTACCGTTATTTTTTAAAACTATTTTATATATCAGGAAAAATATTTTAGCTGGCGTAACTGCTTTGCAAAATACCATATAAATAAGTAATCTTATATGCTTATGCATGCACTATATTCAAAATAGGAGGAAAGAGACAGTAAATACTAAAAAGAATAAACTTTTTTCTTCTACTATGTGAAAGAAAAGAAAACAAATGATTCTTAAGTCAAATTTTGTACGATCAATAAGAGAAGTCTTTTGCGTTATTAGAAATTTTTTTATTATTTTGTAGAATTTCTGAAAAAATGACTTTTACATTGATGAAATTGGAAAAGAACGCAAATAATATATTAGTGTTCACCTTTTATAAAGTTTAAACATGGAAGAACATAGCGATTAATTATTTAAGTTTAAAATGTTTATTGTGCAAGTTTATGTACTTTATTCTAACTTTGTGGTTAATGTTACTCAGAGTATAAATATAGTATAGTTGAATCTTGTCAAAGACTCTTTAAAATCAATAGCGTAGATTATAAGTATATAGCATATAGATTCACTTGCCTTTTGTACTTGAGAAGAATTTATCGTTACAAATATCTGTTACGCACAATTTATTTTTCTTTTATCACAGTTACTTTTTATTCATGCAATTATTTATATTAATTTTTTAAATTACTACATATTAAATATCAAAACAAAGTCTCTAAGACGATAAACAAATAAAGCAATATGCAAATATAGTTACTAGGAATGTTGCTTTGAAACTACGTGTACAATTGCTTAGATGAATTTGGAATTGAGTTGTCTTACGACAACGGTATACCATGATACATCTGGACCAAGAAATGTATAATAATGAAATGTAATAAAATATATGTTTGAACAAAGTTTATTTCGCTGATCTTGATTTTATTCGTTATTCGTTGAAGCTGTATAAAATTACACTGCTTACACATATTTTCATGATTAACAGAAAGAATTTATATTATGAAGAAAATTAGATCGAATTCATATTATGAAAAAAATGTATTTGTTGCAAAGAAAATGCTAATTATTAACTGCCTGATGTATAGCTAGTACTTAATCGCCCACCATGTAATTACAAGATACAACTATAGCGTAATAAAGTGTCGTATGAAAGATATGGACTTTTATTTTTAAAGGTATTTTATTTATAAAGGTATAATGGTATTTTATATTTTCTCTTTATCTTACACAATAATTATAAAAATTATGTAGTTTAACTTGTCTTTAATTTAAAGAAAAGTTAGACTACATAATTTGTTTATCAACATAAAAACACTGAGTCAACACACAAGTCTATATGAAATGTATCTACCAGCAGTCTCGGAAGGCCTAATAATTTTTACAACTTGTCCACGCTTTAAACCAAAGTAACGCGCCACTGGGTCACCGGCCTGTATACGCATTAATTGATTCTCTTTTAGTTTATATCTGGTGAGTAATTCCTCCTTCTCGTCTGGTGTCAGTACAATGTGCTCAGGTACCAACTCGTGCTCTGTGATATTAATAAGCAACTCAGATTCTAAAAATTGTTCTAATATGTATTTTGGTGCCATATCCACCAATGACTGTTTAGCTGATGGCGTCATTCCTTGTTGCACAACAATGATAGCCCTGTCAAGAAACAAAACAGAAGCTCAGAAATTTTATTATGCTCCAATTATAACAGTACATATTTACTTATTATGACAAATTACCTATGGATTTTCTCTTCTTGCATGCGCTGACAGTATGTTTTAATGGTTTTAATGCCAATCTTCGGCTCGTCTGGGAAGAACACGAAAAGCTGATCTGTCGGATCGTCATTATGGGCAACTAAAACTATGAGATCACTACGAGCTGGCCTTTTTTCACTCGGTTTGTCACCAAATTGTTCCTTGAATTGCTCCAAAGTTTGATCCAGTTCATCTTGGGTAACCAAGTAACCTCGATCGTGACACAGTTGCATTACTGTTTTCCTTATTCGCCACAATTTGTACGTTTCAGCTTCGTCATCCATTTCTCGAGAAAAATTAGAATTGACTCTGAAGAAAAGTTAGTCTAACTTCCTGACACTTTTCTTTCCATTCGTTTCGTCTAATTAATCCTCTAAACTAATCCTCAGCGTGTTTCGTTTTGGATATATAACCTCACTTTTCTCTACAACGTACACAACTGTAAATGAGCGACGTGCGTATGATGCATGTCTTTGTTACAAAATTTGAAATATTTGTGATATTATAAATTGTAGTTGTACACATAAAATTAATATACGGAATTTAGATTCTACGTAATTGTTGAATTTTCCTTGTGTTAAATTTATTAATTGATATTTTGTTAAAAATTTATAAATTAATTTGATGTAACATAAATCCGGTGTCAGTTCATTGGATCCCATCTAACAATGGGATATATACCTACTTATAATAATTGTTAATAATTAGTCAATTGTTATAATAAAAATTCATATTCAAAATTGTATATTAGCGACTCACATCTAAAATCGATTTTTTTAAAAATCTAAATTTGAAATGTAGTTCGAATTAATTAATTAAAATCACAGAAGTTTGTGTATTATTAGGTTAAAAATTAATAAACTATTGTTTGACATTCAATAAAATGGCGAAAACAAATCGTACAGTTGGTTTTAAGAATTTTGAGTATTTGATTTAAACCAGAGATTTTTACTTCTTATTCCAAGTTAGCATTTCGTGCGAAATGCGCGCGCATTGGATTTAAATCAGTCAAAGATCACAACGCCAACGGTAAAATACGAAACACACTTCCTACGATTCTCGAACATATCGATATTTAAACGAGAAGAATGGCGGAAGGAAGCACACCTCGTCCGTAAAGAAGAAAGTATTATTCGTATTATCTAGAAAAATCGTTCAGAAAGAGTGTCTAGCAGAAGTTCTCAGGTACAAATATAAATCAATAGTTATTGGATTTGTGTTTGTGTTTTGAATTTTTAAGATTTTTGCATTTTTGGGTTCAACTTGAGGTAAGGTTTAATCAATTAATTATATGCAACAATTAAATAGAAATAATGGCATATAAACGTTTAAACAGAACATACTGTTAAAAGTTATTTATAATTTATACCAAAATTTAATTTTAATTCTAACCAGTACAAATATCATGACGTTGTAATATGACTAACTTTTTATTACGTATTCATAACGCATTTGCTTTTATTGTAACATTTTCTATTCATTTGTTGATTCCTTAACCTCGTATTGGGTAATTCTTAATAATTGTAATACTAAATTCAACAATAATTTATCAAGGATATACGTATTTAATGGCCTAAGAAATAGTTCTATTGCGTAATATAATAAAATTTCTCACGTTTCAATTGAAAGTATTGACAATTTTTTATAGAGTGTGTGAATATTTTCGTTCTTTTTTATAAATTTTGGGTATGTGATTTCAACCAGAGTTTTTTTATTTTTCATTTCGTCATCATTTCGTGCGATTACAGCGTCACTACACGGTGAAATACGCAACACACTTCCTACGATTCTCGATATATAATCGATATTTCTCGTGATCGATTTTTAACTGGAAAGTGGCGGTTAAAATGGCGGAACGAAGCACACTGCATCTGAAGAAGGAAATATTACCCAGAGAAATCACCCAGAAAAAAGTATTATCCAGAGGTTCTCAGGTAAAAATTCAAATCAATAGCTATTAGATTTGTGTTGTATTATTAAGATAGAACGTGCATCTTTTGGCTTTCACTCAAGGTAAGATTTAACCAAAAATTATAACATATAATTTTCAACAGTTAAAGAAATAACAGATTTAGATAGATTATACTGTGTTACAAGTTACTTATAATTTCAACTCTAACTTGTACAAATATGGTAATCTTCTCAAATATATATATATAACAAATATTGTTATATATATATATATTTTTTTTTATTATATGCTTTTACACACACACCTATTTGTTGATTCTTTAATTTCACACTGCGTGATTCTTAACAATTCTAATACTAAATTCAACAATAATTTATTAAGAATGTACATTTAATAGTTAGAATAATAATTCCACTGCATGTAATATAATAAAATTTTTCACTTCTCAGACAAACCAAGACGTGAAAGGTCTTGAAGCTCGAAACTCAAAACATCAACACGAACCCAATGTTTACTCTCGTGCCTGTTCGGACAAAAATCACCTTGTCCCCTACCACTTTCTCAACTGCCAGACGAGATGTGTCGCGAGGAGTCATTCATCTGTAGAATTTCGTGACAACAACACGTGTTACATCGCATTAGGTTCTTTTAGGTAATTTTTTCTAATTTATCGGTAGCGTCCCTTCGATAGCGTCGCTTCTTCGACACTCTTTTACTTCCATTTGTACCTCAATAATAGTATCGTTTGATTAATACGTGTGTATTTAACGATTCAGTGAGCATTACACTGCAACGAAATCGTGTAGTGCTTTGAAACTTTTTCGTGCCGATTTTTCTTCAGTCGTCAATTTCATTCGTATGGTTATCTCGCCTCGGTAGCTTCATCTCGTACATTCTTTCAGTAGAATTTGAGGTTGATCATCGTTTCATTTTTACACATTTGTCTTCGTTTGACACATTTGTTCTAACTTTTGATTTCTTTCGCAGGTGTATTTCTTGATTCCGGAGATAGGATAGAACACACATGACGCTAATATTAATGGACAATCTGATATATTTTCAAAAATTCGGGAATTTGGTAACATTTTATTTATTTATTTTGGGTAACATTTGATATGTAATTTATATATATTTGAGATACAATTCGCAATATGTAATTATTTGAAATATAAATATATACCTGCTTTTCCCAACCGATTGATGCGCAATTAAACGATTCAAAGCAAGATTTCACACGTGTTTTTTGTAATATTATTTCTTGAGCATATTTTGACTTATCGAATGTTTATAACACACGACGTGATATATATTATTAATGTGCATACTTCCTGTTCCAATAACGAACATTCAGAATACAATTTCTGCAAGTAGTTGTCTTTCATTTACAGTATTCAGTATTGAGAGATATCTTATAATTTACAATATCTTTAATATATACTCAAGTCTTTTTATTATCGTTTTCTATAATTCTAAAAATAGCAGTATTTTCTAAATGAACGTACTCCCCTCCCCCTAATTAGTTTCAATTTCAGACTAATCAGCTTTATTTTCAGAAAATTTTTGTGACCGCGCGCAATGCGGTCGATAGAGTCAGTGTGTTGTTGCAAAGTATTTTTATACTTTTCTGAGCAAAATGACTCTTGTTAAGTTTAATCATTAATTCATTTAAATTGTAACTCGCGAAGTTGGAGAGTCAGTGCTTAAACACGCGCGTTGATAGTCTTTTATTTTTCTTTTTTTTATATTTTTTCTTATTCAACATTCGTTTCCGGTATATATTAGAGTGCTCAGTGCTCAAGAGGATAAGGCCTCTCCAGGAGATCAAGACCGTAAGTAGTTTTATATATTGTATCTAAATTTATTTAATTTTTCAAATTTAACAGTAAAGTTACATATGATGTTTATGTTTTGTTACAGACGCTTCACATCAGCATTAATTTTTTTGGGGAATATCCAACAGTGGCTCTAAAGCCAAGAATGTAAGAATCTTTCACTATCTCCGACTTAAGATTTTGCTTTTAAATACAAATTCTGATGTTTAATGTTTTGTTACAGATCTTCTACAGTCTCCACTTCCCCTAATTCTCCAAAAATCTTATGATGTTTCAAAAGCTAAGAATGTAAGTACTTTAGCATATCGTACTTGAAATAATTCTATTCTCTATAGTTCTCTCTATCAAAGTCGAATGTAAAATTGTAACTATAAAATAAAAATACTTCAAATTATTAGTCCCAATTTTTATCATTATTAAAATTTAAATTTTCACAAATAACACTGTGTCTTTAGAAATAATGTTTTGTGTTTTTTAAGAAATTTTTCACGGCGTTCTCTTCCACCATGAGATTTTCAGTGGTATCTACTTGATGAGGATCTTCACGATAACTTTTCTTGGTCTAGTGCAGCATCGATGATAATGTTCTTCACATCTATCGCGTGAGTCGCATGCATTTATGTTCCTCCGGTCACTCAATCATGTCGTAGGACGAAAGGTCCGAATCGGCACGGGTGACTGGTTGTATACGTAGAAATTGTTGATGAGCATAGTGACCGCGGGTATTTTTTGTACTCGTGAGTAGTAGCATCTTTTTCAGGTTCTTTATGTATTAGATCAGGATAGGGCTTCTTGCACATCGCGATATTTAACAATTAAAATAATGTAGTAATCACTTATAAAAATAACTTCAGTATAAATAGTTGCAAAGATAAAATATGTAACTTATCTATATGAATGGATAAATTATAAATACTTATAAATAATCATTATTAAAATGATTTCATTTAAGCATTCCATAGTAGAGAAGACGGATACCCTCCGACTTCGTTTCTATGAAAGATGCAGTTATTACTTATATTGGTGATATATTTTGTTATAATAATTAATAATTGATAATTTTAAATTTCATCTTCCCTTCTATAATAGTATTATATATAATTATATATAATTATGAACTTTTGTAGAATTTAAATTATAATAGATTAAAGTTCTTTTCGTAAAAAGATGTATGAAATTTTATGTGCAAGAAGATACTTCGCGACAGGTAGATTTTTGAATCAAAGCAACAAGTTTGATCACTGCTTTCGCACTTTCGAAAATGTGCTTTGATGAAGAAGTCGCCTGAGATTATTTCTATTAATATTTAATTTCGAATCAATTGTTTGAGTCAATTACTATACTGTTCGTAACATCTTTTTTAACAAATTCAAGTCCTGTTCATTGTCTTTATTCTCTTGCAATTTTAATAATGTCTGAAAGAGCAGAGTCATTACAGTTTGAAACAAAATGATGCAATAGTCCGTTAGATACAAATTGCATAAATTAATCATTTTTTTAGTTCAGGATTTTCAGGTTTAACCCCTTCCGTGTTCATTGTCAGGATCTCACTCACGTGCCCAGGTGCTACTTGGGTGGGTGAATGACATTGAGCACGATGACTATAGTTTATAATTTATAAAAATATCTCAGCGACTGACAATGTGTTAGCGTATCGTGCACGACGTATTTTCCGCATGTGTGTGTGTATGGTTAGGATGTGGAATTGCGTCGTTCCTATTGTTGCATTCATTATAAGTTGAAATATTTAAAATATTTATGCACTAAATTTAAAAAAATTATGAAATTATTATCGTAACGCCAAATAAATATACTACAATCACATTGTTATTACTATAACCATACCATCAAATTATAATAATGATTCCAAGTCAACTTGCACGTGTAATTTCTATAGAAATTACATGTATTTTTTCTCAGTCATTAATATATTACCTGCAAATGTAAACGTGTTTTGATCACGTCTTACGCAATGGTCGCTAGCTATTGTCAGTCGATTTCAGGAAAAATGGTACGTAAACTAGAGTGTGAAAGTTGCGTGTTAAGCTCGGGTGTCGGAGGTGTCCCGGGACGTCCTCTCTAGTTTAGGTCTGCGCCCGGGTGTATGTGTGAGAACCGTGGAGAGAGTGTGTTGGTGTGCTTGTTCTTTTGCCACTTTTTAAATATAGGGTCCCTGAATAGGATAGGTAGCATACTTTCCGGTGTGAATGTGTTTTAATGGTAAGTAGGTAGGGCCGGGCAGGTTGGCACAGTCTCTCTGGTCGCGTGTCCAACCTGTTTCAGGAAATCCAATTTGAAAAATCGACAGTGAAATTGGCACAAATTGAGCATCGCCATTTGTCTCTTCGATTTTTCGAGTTTAGTATCGCGGATAGGTCCCGAAACGAACGTTTATGTAGGTATTGCACGCACATGCGAGCGGACAAAATCGAATCAGCTTTCGCCGTTTATCTTTTCGTTTCACCTTTGCAAGTTATTTTTTGGTTCTGCGGTTAGAAAGACTCGAGCCTAGATTTAAGTTTCAGCGGGCATCGCGCCCGAAGAAAAGAAGAGGCCCGGCAAACTGCCATAGAAGAGGGCTGCAACAAATGGCTTGTCATCCTCTGGATTGGAAATCCATCTGGAGCATGGAAAGTCATTCTTGTTACTACTTTGTCACTATGCTCTTTTTAGTATATTTATAGTATATTTTTCTTCTTCTCCGTCGTCGTTCATTTTGGGCAAATCGCGGTCTTTCTCATCAGCGTTGCGAGAGATCGATTACGAATTTGGATCGATTTCGAATTGGAGTTGCGAATCGTGATATCGCGTTTGTCTTTTACAATTTTGAATTTGAATTTTTATAGTCGTCTTGCAATGTTCGTGTTGTCAGTAAAATTTATCTTGCTTAATTAAATTACAGATCGTTGCCTTTGGTTAATTTCAGAGCGTTCGAGCGTCTCAAGTACAGTTTTCTATTGTTCGTAATAATTTTCATCGAATCTAGTTTTAGTGTCAGCGTTGCGATTTTCACAAAATGCCGAAATTCTTCCACCGTGGAAGATTGTCCCTGGACAATCATTTATCGTTTGCTAATTGCGTCAGTGTATGGTTACATAAAAAATAATACGAGCCAATTGCTAATCGCAGCTCAGTTTTCTTGACAATTGAAAGATTTACCAACCACTTAGGAGAGAGGTCATTGATTTCTGAAATTACAGATTCGATTCTTTCGCGATCAATTCCATCTAGAAATATATTTCTGGAAAAATGTACGTACACGCAAAAGTATCTACTTGGGATAGATTGCAAAAATTTCTATTAATATATATTTTCAATGATACATTTAATTTATGTATCAATATACTTTTATATTTGTAACACTGTTACCAGAGTTCAGTCGTGCGAGCAAACGATAGCCATTTATGTGCTTATAGTTGGTTAATTCACTGGTGGAAGATAAATGAACGTTCAGCAAAAGAGATTATGTGCGAAACGGGGAGGGGGAGGGGGAGGGATGAAAGAAAAGAAACGTGAAAGATTGTTACTTTTTTTTTTTTTTTCTTTGATTCAAGAATCTCTTATTCATCAAATATACATCAAATGGTGCATTATGCATTAGGGAGTCGCTCGGAGTAACAACATAAATCAGCTATCCATTCGATTTCCACTGTTTTTTTTTTCTTTTTCTTTTTTTTCTCTTTTTTATACTGCAACTTCATTTTGTTTTTCGTTTTTTCGTTTTTTAAAAAAATCAACACTCGTGATTTCTCTGATAGATATATTCCTTTCTTGTTTCAACTTATTATTACATATCTTAAACTACATAGAGAAACGGTTCTTTTTTTTTTTTTTTTTTTGTACTTATAATAACGTTACATAGTAAACGCACTAAAACAATAAAAATTAGATCCTTAGACGTGTATCCTGGAATTTAAAATATCCTTATCCACTTTTTATTTTCTCACCCCGACAGTGTCGGCGATTTTGAAGTCACAGGGCAGATTATTTCCTCGTCTCTACGTGTTATATATGTCGCGTTGTGTTACTTCGTGTACGCGTGTTTTTTTTTTTTCTTTCTCTTTCTTTTTTCCCTCGTTTTTCACCTTTCGGACAAGAATCGTTCGCAGTGCAATTTCATTCACCTTAGAAAATTCCCCCGCGGTAAATTTCTCGCGTATGTGTAATGCAGTTTGTACGATTCTTCGCAGTATATGTATATATGGAATTTTACGTTAACAACGTTTTGTAAAATTAACAACCGATACGATCAATTGACGTTAGTGAAACAGTTAATACTGGCAAGCAACGTTAATTAAATTTACGTACGAATACAAACGATATTTTATCGGTTTAACGGGATAAATGTCTTCCGAATGAAATGAAAATTAACATTGCCATTTTCAGATAATACACGTAATCATAACTGCGTGTGATAATTTCAACAACCGAGCTGAACAGAAATCTTTCTCCTTTGTCGGTTTCGTCGGTTTAATTCCAAGCACACGATGACAAATCAAAGGGCGCCGATAATTAAACTTTTTTTGATTGGAAGTACGTTTTTCGTTCGATCGAGTTTAGTTACCCTGATGACGATGATCTTTGATTCACGGGGGTGGGCGAATACACTGTGTCCAAAATTATCGCCGAATTTCGGCTCCCGGGCAAATTTCATTGTAACATTTATACTTTAAATTATCTTCCCGCGCGACCTCGTTTCTCAACTAAATTATCTAAATTGTCCTCGTTTTTCATTGTACTCTTTTCCTCCTGCCTTCGACCATTGGCCATCGGCGAAGAACACCTTTAAAGAACCTTCGAAAACTAGGAAACGAAAAGAAGAGAACGAACGAACAAACAAAAAAAGAAAAAAAAGAAAACAGGAAAAGAAACGTTCCCTTCTGCCCCGATTCGCTACATCTTACTTTTAGCTTCAAAATCGCTGCTCCCTTCGTTTTCTCTCTTTCCTCTTCTTCTTCTTTTTCGATAATATCGTGAAAAATAAATTGCAAGATGATCGCTCGCTTCTTTCTTTCCTTCTCTTTCTTCTCGTGGCTCTCCCGTCAAACAAAATCCCGATGGAATCGAAATGGAAAAACATCATCTTCGATTTGTCGATTGTTTCTCTTGCATCATCCGTTTTTTTCTTTTTTTCTCCTTTTTTTTTTTCTTTCTTTCTTCGTTTCGCTACTAATTTTTCGAAGGGTGACAACGACAAGATCGACATCGTGCCAGTCGTTTCTCAGCGTGTACGTCTCCTCTTCTTCTTCGTTTTATCTTTCTCTCATTTGTTCCTCTCTTTCTTGTCTCTCACGAAACGAACGAGAAACACTCGGCTGGACGCGACGTCACGACGAGAACGAAGGGAGAAAGTCTCCCCTTTCATCCTCTGTCAGTGACCTCGCCTCTCCTCCGTTCGTATTTCTCGCTCTCCACGCGTTGTCGCTTTCGTTTTCTTCCTTCTCGCCGCCTTTTTTTTCATTCACGATCGCGCGAAATGACGGCTGGAACGATGCAAGCCCGACAAAAATGACGGTATCGATAATACAAAACGTGAAACGCGATTGCCTCGAAGGATGAACGTGAGTGTTTGCGCGTTAGTCGCGAGATTACAATTTACCATAATTTATTCCTTGTGACCAGCCCGGCGAAGTACGTTCTCCATCGTCCACCGTGATAATCCGTATGACGAGTCAGCGTTTTCACCTCCCTCCTCCTCCTCCTCCTCCTCTCGTTTGTCATCCCCCCTTTGTCTCTCTCTTCGTTTCTTCGATCAATTCGAAACCGCCGACAATTTCACACGATTTTACTCTCTCGTTCTCCCGAATTTTCCCTCGCCTTCTCTTTCGTCGGACGAGCGGGTCACGTGTCTCGACAAAGTTTCGAGAAACTCTCGTTTCTTCTTCTTCTTCTTTTTTTTTTTCTTCCTTTGTTTTGTCTTATTCACGATAAGAATACGTATATATATATACAATTAATCATCGTAATTGGTTTTCTTTTTTTTTTCTTTTTTTTTTCCTTTTTTTTTTTTCCCCCTCTTACGTCAGTCGTTATTGAGCAGGACGTTATACTGATCCGACATTGTGTGCTATGACAAAGAACAGGGCAAATGAAACGGGGTAACGAGCAGAAACGATGAAACGACGATGAAATTCAGCGCCGACGCTCCTTTCCTTTCCTTCTCCCTTTGAAAGTACAGTCCACCCCCCCCCCCCCATCCCTTCACCACTATTTTTATTCGAAAATCATTTTCACGCGTCGAGCGCCGTTTCAACGACGACGGTTGGACGAAACCGCGCAAGGGAACACTGGAAAGGTGGAAACTGAAAATCTGGATCTATCGTGCCGTAAAGAGAGAGAGAGAGAGAGAGAGAGAGAGGGAGGGAGAGAGAGAGAGAGAGAGAGTGAGCATTAAAGCTGGCGGGAAACGAACTTCTTCTTTTTTTTTTTTTTCTTTTTTTTTCTTTCTGTTCCTTCGCGTTGCATGCAACGAACGAAAAAAAGGAAACACACGCGAACGGGCAACGAGAATATATATATATATATGTATACTCTGATGGACTCTACTGTAAAATATACGCGTGCATCGTTATACAGTGACGAGCCGCCTGCTCGCTTCGAACGGTCAGGAGGAAATCCACCTCCTGTTCGGATCGATAATCAAAAACGGAGCGCGCACAGAGCGAAACTAAAAAATCCCTCCTCTTCGATCTCATCCCCTCCCCCCATTTTCCACCCTCTGTGTGTGTGTGTGTGTGTGTGTGTGTGTGTGTGTGTGTGTGTGTGTGTGTTACTCGCAACACGATCTCTCAACATCCTCTTCTTTTCTTTTTTTTTTCCCACTTGATTTCTTTCTTCTCTTCTTTCACCCTGTATCGGATGTCGACAAACGCCCCCCGGAAATAAAATCAACTAACGCTTCAGCGGTAACCGCGGCGAATCGACTGCTTTTCTCGATTCGCTCGGTCTCAGTCCATTTTTTTCATACATATATATGTATATGTATGTATATACTTTTTTTTTTTTCAATTTTTTTTTTTCAGTTTTTACGGTTTTTTTTTTCTTTCCACCTATATATATATATATATATATTTTTTTTTCTCTTTTTTCTTTTTTTTTTTCTTTTTCTCACATTGAACAATATCCTCAGTCTCGACTGGTCTCAATGAGCAATACTTGAAGAGATCCCGCGATCTCGGGGGAAAAAAGTCCAAAGGAGAGCAACGTTTTTTTTACATCATCGTGCTTCGTGTGTGTGTGTGTGTGTGTGTATGGTGTGTACGAGTGTGTGAAAGAGAGAGACAGACAGACAGATAGATAGATGGATAGATAGATTAGATAGAGAGAGAATTGTTTGTCGAGTCGTTTCTTTTTTTTTTTTTCTGTACGTGTGATAGGTGACTACCGCCTCGATCGGATTAATTAACATCTAAATGTATAAGTTTCTCGTGATAATGCGATCCTTTCCTCTCTTTTCTTTCTTTCTTTCTCGTAACGTCGGCGTAATTGCCATCCAGAGTATCACTTTACTCTCTTTTCCTCGTCTTCTTTGTTCTTTCTTTTTCTTTTTTTTTCTTTTTTGGTTCACAATTTGGGCCAGTGTCAACCGTTCGTGGGCCATTTTTCAACAATACGCCTAACACCGATTCGCGTTCAGACTGAGGATCATTTTCTTTTTTTCCGTTTTTCGTTTCTCTTCTTCCCACTTGCTCGCACTTTGACGATGTTCACCCCTTTTTCTCTCTTTTTTTTTTTCTTTCTTTCTCCCCTCTTCCCTTTGCTCGTCGTCAATTATAAGTTACGTTATGCTATTTATAAATTTAATTTGCATGTAGTTCGTTAACAGGCCGTGGCTATACAGGGCCCACTACATTGATTTATCATCCTGTGGCACGCGGTCTTCCGAATATATATATGTTACAGAGGTGTGTGTCTGTGTGTCTGTGTGTTCGTGTGTGTGTGTGTGTGTGTGTGTGTATGTGTGCACGTGTGTCTGTGTGCGTGTACAATTATAACGTATGCATACGGTCGCACAAGAGCTTGCGATCCTTACACCATTTTTTTTTCTTTTTTCTTTTTTTTTTTTTTTCCTCTTCCCGTTTCACATCCGTTTTCGCGTCTCTCTCGCTTTCGTAATGCAATATGTATATTATATATATATATGTATATACCCACGTCAATTTATATATAATATAACATCTCGTCGACTAGTTCCTACCGTACCGAGCGTTCGTTACTTCGTTGCGCTTTCCGTTTTTGGTCTTTTGATGTGGTCGTCGATACTTCAGGCACGGATTATTGAAAAGTCTCTTCTCTGTCGGGAGAGATTGCACCTCCCCCCTCTCCCCATCATGCCTTCCAAGGTTTTTACCTCTTCGTCGTCTTCGTTCCTTCGCGCTTTCCTCGAACAGGGAGAGAGAGGGAGGGAGAGAAGCCTCTCGCCTCGACGATTTCAATTCGCGAAACGTGAAACTTCGTCGCGAGGTGAAATTCATCAAACCCCACCCTACCCCTCCCCCCTCCCACTGGTTCGAAACTAGCGCGCGTGCTCGAACAGAGAACCAGACAGACTACTTTCGGTGGCACTCTCGCTGGGATCTGTTGTGACTTTTCTTTCTTTTTTTTCCCTTTCTTTCTTTCTTTCTTTCTTTCAGTTACGACGAAGTAACGCTTCGGGACTTCAGACGACGTTCAAAAGAGACACTCGACACAGTCGTCCAGCCGAGCGTTGCCTCGTTCGCGAATCAACTACAGTACACAACAGCGTCGACCACGTCTCACCGCCACCCTCCACGTGTCTATCGCTCTCCTCTCGTTCTCCGTTCTCCGTTTCCTTGTTCGACAGGTGACGGCAGCGTGTGAGAGAGAACCGGAGAGAAGAAGAAGAAGAAGAAGAAGAAGAATCACTCTCTCTCTCTCTCTCTCTCTCTCTCTCGGTTTTTTTGCCCCTCTGTTTCAATTGTGGCTCTGCACAGCGTCGTCACCATGGAACAGATAGGTGGACCAGTATCCGAGATTGAAGAGCAAAAACATGAGAGGGAAGGCGATACGCGAGACGAAGTCGATCCCGGCGGTGCCTTTCGCTCGGCAGGTGAACCAACGTTTCGGCAGAAGGCCCCAGCAGCACCGCGGCTCGGCCGCCGTCGCCGTCGCCGTCGCCGTCGCCGTCGCCGCTACCGGAAGTCGTTGAAAACGGCTGCGTATGCTGTTGTTGTCGTGCGGCGGGATCGCGCGGACGGTGACCGCCGCGGCGGGCGGTGACGGCGTCGCTCTGCGAGACGTAGTGGGCGACGGGGATGGCGTGGGCGTGGGCGAGGGCGAGGGCGACGGCGAGGACCTCGCCAGGCTTTTCAACGAGTGACGCGAGCTCCTCGCGGGCGACGTGCATCGGCAACCGGTCGTCGCCCCTTCGGCCACGTTGTGCAGCGACGAGAACGACGCGGACCTCGGTTGTTGCGCGTGTTGATGCAGGTGGTAACGTTGCGGATGATGGTGGTGGTGGTGGTGGTGGTGTTGTTGGTGGTGCTGTTGCTGCTTGTGCCTGTGGTGCGTGGGCAACGTTTGATGATGATGTTGAAGCAACGACGGTGCCGGCGGCGGCGGTGGCGGCGGCTGCTGTAGCCGCTGCTGCTGCAGCTGCAGGTGTTGTTGCGGCTGTTGTTGCTGGATGTTACTGTGTTGTTGGTGATGTTGGTGGTGTTGATGCAGGTGACAGTGGTGGGGCGGCGGTGGTGGTTGCTGATGGTGTTGATGGTGGTGGCGGGTACGAGAACGATGGTGAGGTTTGTTGGCGGCGGTGGTTGTCGAAGGGTTGTTGGCGGTGTGGGTGTGATGGGAATGGCCGCGAGCCACGTTCCTTGATCCGAGCGCTTCCTCGTCGACGTTCACTCGTCCTGTTCTTCCTCCCGAAACAGGTACGTGGACCAGTACGCGAGATTGAAGAAAGCGAATACGATGGGGAAGAAGATCCGTGAGATGACGTCGATGCGCTTGGACCTCGTCGGGAACTTGGACAGCCACGACCTGCAGCAGTTTTTTTTTCGTGGTTGCATATGTAATTCGCAGTGCTGCATCCTATCCATCGACATGGTGTCCTCCGGTTGTCGGACCAGAGGTTTCTGAAAAAATTACCACCACGCCCGGGCATTAGTCGCGCGTCTCTTTTTCCCTTTCGTTTCTTTTCTAGTCTTGTCGCGTCTTTTCTTTCTTTTCTCGCCTCGAACGGTATCGATTTTGCTTCTTACACTGCACACGTACACTACATATTGCACATACGTGTATATGTATATGTGTGTGTGTGCGCGCGTGTGTGTGTGTGTGTAGCATACGCGTGAGACGAGTTACTAATCTCTGCAGGTTTTCTTACAGCGACTCGTCGTGTCGACGTATTTGCGTATTCCGGTAAATGTCGCGTCAGTGATACTTTCTCCTCGCGAGATTACGTTCCCGACGAGTCGCTGTACTCGTGTTAGGATAGAGGCAGGACACGATATATATATATATATTTATATATATATATATATATATATATAGATAGATAGATAGATAATATATCGAATGAAAGATCGCCAAACATCACTTCCCACTACAATCAATCCGTATTTTTCCACCTTTTATTACATATTTTTATATTACGGCTATTCGAAAGAAAGAAAGGAATTTTGTAATCTGAAGTTGGTTCCTTTTTTTAAAAAAAGGAAAAAAAGAAAGAGAACAATAGGTGGGAAGAAACTTTTGGCCCCACCCCCGAGTAAAACGTTTTCGAAAATGGGACTGTCTGTTTCGAGTGTTTCGTTATTCGCCAGTTCACTAACGCTGAACACGGAGAAGCTAATCGTGGTGTAATTCTCTGGCTCTGGTGAGTTTTCCCGTCTATCTCTCATGCTCGCGCGGTGGGACGATTCACGACGAAAAGGAAGAAGAAGAAAAGAAAAAGAAACATCACGACGAAAGAGATCGAGGGAGAACGACTCTAGCATTTAAACGAGCAGAAAGTGTTTGTTTGTTCCTCTACGAATACGATTTCTCGTTTCGGATCGATACGAAAATTTTGTACAAACGCATCATGCAGCTTTTTAATGGTGTTCTGGTGGTGCCAAAGAAATGGTGTCTACACGCACATCCAGCTTTGATCAACGATAATTGAAAATGTGAAACTCGTCTGAAAGTATTGGACAAGACTGTGTAACATACATATATACAGGCTGTCCAAACAAATTTAAACTACGTGTTACTGAGGTCAAACAGATGAAAAATGTTCGTACGAAACTTATGTCCGAGAATGCTTCGTTGAAAAGAGCATTAAATGATTCATGGACAAAATTCGTCTTACAATTCGTTGTAAAGAATCGTGTACGTATTACAAATTCTCAGTAAGATTATATGTTGCATGATGTCTTATTGGAAACACGTTATCAAATGTGGTTTCAACATGATGGAGCCACATTTTGGACGGAATGTACGTGAATTTCTTAAGGGGGTATTCTAGTGTAAACTTTTGAAAAAAATTGATTTTTTTTTTTTGGCGTATCCTTAAAGAACATAGTTTCAAAAATAAATCTCTGTTAACCTTAAATTTACTTATTGCACATACTTTTCTTAATATCAAACAATAAACTGAACTATGTCGAAGCGTGTAGCGTGACAAAAATATTCGGGCATTTGAAGAACTACAATGTTTGAACCTGAAAATTGTTAACATGAACGATAATAGATATTTTGTTAGGCAGCCCTTAACTTCAATAATACATCGTAGACTCTTAGGCATATTTCCAGTAATTTTTTTCAAGTAATTCAGCGGAATATTCTTCCGTTCTACGATTAATCGTTGTTGCAACTCATCTTTCGATTTATCGACGTACGACAATCAGTCATTTTTCCACCCGAGAAAAAGGAGAAAACGTATCGAGAAATCGGTCATCTTTTCAAATTAAGTAAGAGTATCGTGGCTGATATTGTAGGGAGATACAACGACGAATCAGTATTAGAAATAATAAAGGATACGTGTGTCAAGCGTCGTCATATTTACTATCGGCAGCTTTATGAAAACATTTGATCGTTGTCTCTTTTTCCTCTTCCGATATATTAATATTTTATTTACCGGTATTACACCGCTATTATACCGAGATACATCTACCGACCTAACGTCGTTTCGATAGCATCACACCGGCATTCGCACCATTTCAATCTCATCGAACGTAATCGAATAGTAACCTAAAAATACCGGTATTTTACCTGCTTTGGAAATCTGTTCAAAATGCGTTTACTATCACTTCCAATACAAATGGAATATTCGAAAGAGTCGCTAATTCGACGAATGGAAGCCTGCATCCTTGCAGAAGGTGGAATTTTCCAACATTTCTTACAACTGTCACAATAAATCATGGATATCTTTGAGAGCTTGTATCTTTTCAACAAAGCTCAATTCTCAGACATGTATTTGCAACGAACTCTTTTCATCCTCAGTTACACGTAGTGTAAGTTTGGTCCCAACCTTTTTGGACACCCGGTATACAGGGTGTTTTCTGTAACGCGACGCACGATTTTTCTCCTACTTACAGCCGTCTGACGAAAAAGAAGTTTAGAACGAGAGTTGAACGGCGCAAGGTGTACAGTAGGTATCGATAAAAAGAAATTTCGAAAACCGTTTGTCTTCATAGCTAAATCAAAGTCACTTTGAATGAAACAAATAGGAACGCATAATTTCTTCTCCACCGTATCGTAGAGAACACCGAGACGAATTCGAACCACGTATCATACGATATTTTTATCGACATGTCACTCCATTGACAGTAGTGGAAATCGTTGCTTCGGAAGGTTGCTTTCGTTGCGGGAATCTATCTCTGCACACTTTAGCAGCACTCCTCGAGAATTTCTCTTGCATTCGCCAAAAATTCACAGCATTTCGACTCTCTCGAAATTAGAAAGAGAACACATTGTTGCGAGCGATTACTTTGCACCGAATATTGGAAATATGAAACGAAGGAACCGCAATGACACACTGCAAATAGATTCTACTCCTATGTTTGCATTCGATAATCTACGGTCAACTATGTCTACACTGTTCTTAGAATCAAATACGACGAGAAGTTAAAGCAAGTTAAACGTTCACATTTCCACTACTGTAGATGGAGTAACATGTTAATAAAAGTATCATGTAATACGTGTTTTGAATTCGCCTCGATGTTCTCTGCTACGCGGTGGAGAAGAAAATTATGTGTTTCTGTTTGTTTCATTCAAACTGACCTTGATCTAGCTATGAAAGCAAACAGTTTTCGAAATTTTTTTTTATCGATACCTACTGTACCCCTTGTACCGTTCAACTTTTGTTCCAAACTTTTTTTCGTCAGATGGCTGTAAGTAGGAGAAAAATCGTGAGTCGCGTTACAGGAAACATCCTGTATATATATATATTCGTTCCTCGCTGTTTAAAGAGTCTACCATCGATTCGAACGAACGTAATGTCGCGGATCACGTTTACGTTTTTTCACGATCTCTAGCTTTTTTCGCATTTTTTCACAGGTTGTATGTGGAATAGACGAAAACGGTTACTACGGAGAAATGTAAGAGTCTCTTACTATCTATGGTGGCAGGCACTTGTTATAAAAATATGTAATGTTCATTACCATTAAAACTAATCGATCATTTACCAAATAAGCTGAAAGACTCACATTACTGAATTGTAGAAAGAAAGAAAGAAAAAAAAAAGGGAGAGAGAGAGAGAGAGAGAAAAAGAGTCAAGTTATGTAATATAAAGTAACTAGACTTTTAAGTTAAGAATTATTTACCTGTAGAGAATTTTGAAGTGGTCCATCATATCCGGTCTAGCAGTTTATAATAATAAAAATAAAATAATAGAATGAATGTACGTTATGGTGGTCTAGATTCAGAGTTGTTTTTTTTCTCTTTTCTTTTTTTTTTTTTCAACGTCATACATTTCAGGCAACTATATATCGTTAAGAAGGAAAAGAAAAAAGATAAAAAAAAATGAAAGAGAGAGAGAGAGAGAGAGAGAGAGAGAGAAAAGGATCTTACGATTAAATGCTCTATGCTTTGTGAAACATCTTGCGAGTAGCTAATAATAAGGTATATGTAGGTACGATCACTACAAAAAAAAAAAAAAAAAAAAAAAGAACAAAAAGTAGAAGCTTGTGAAACTGAAGAGCTTTCGTTCTTCTAAAAACGATTCTCTCGATGACATCCTCGCGAGTCGTCGTGCAACGACGATCGAAATAATCGAAAACGCAGCTTTTTATCACTGACCAAAGATGAATGTTGCCAGAAGATTTCTTTTTCCTTTTTTTTTTTTTTTTTTTGTCTCGTTTTATCGATTCTCGCTACGCTACAGAAAATCATAACTGTGGTTAGAGAGGTTGGTGTCGAGGTGAGACAGGTGGAAAAAAAGAAAAAAAAAACAAATTGGTAATAACGTAACACTACGAAAAGACGAAGGCAGAAAAACTCTACAGAAAAATATAGTCTGATCGAAAAGTTTCTCGAAAAGAAAAGAAAAGACAAAAAATAGAACTGATGAAGAAAGAAGAAAATGGCAATGATACACAGTGTAGGATTCAATTAAATCGCCAATCAATCAGATTTTCACCTGGATGGAAACTCAAAGTCATCACATATCACCAAAAAAAAAAAAAAAAAAAAAAAAAAAAGAAAAAATCGACAAGTGCAATCGACACAGTTAGACAGAAAATTCTTCGAGGAACGGAAGAGACAAAAAGAGGTGGATGCGACTTCTTTTGTGTCCCGATCGTACAAAACCGAAAGTGAAAGAGGAGAAGGATGGTAAAAAGAAACGAAATGTTGCGTGAAAACAAGCGCTTTTAAGACGTAACAGTTACAACACAGTTAGTGCCAATTGTCGTTGCGTACTGACCATAGCGAAATTCGACGAATTGTCTGGTTCGACTTGATCAGATGGTAAGTCCATCGACGTGGATTGCTCGGTTTCAGACGGTGGGTATTTCTTCTCTATGTTGTCGCTGTGCATGTCGCTACGCGACGCGTAATTCACTAGGGCGAACTCGAGGAGCGCGCCGAATACGAAAGTCAAGCAAACGCCTGTCCAAATATCGATAGCCTTTGTATAAGAGACTGGTGGCAGTGAGGCATTTATTCCTGACGTCTGCGTAGCCATCGTCAATAAAGTGGTCACACCTAGTTTCGAGAAATTCATCTGTCATTAGAACTCGTTCAATTGCCATTGAATTTAATTGACATTCGAATCGAGCAAAGAAATTCGAGAAATTCAGTTGTCATAAAAACTCGTTTAATTGCCATTGAATTTAATTGACATTCGAATCGAGCAAAGAAATTCGAGAAATTCAGTTGTCATAAAAACTCGTTTAATTGCCATTGAATTTAATTGACATTCGAATCGAGCAAAGAAATTCGAGAAATTCATCTGTCATTAGAACTCGTTCAATTGCCATTGAATTTAATTGACATTCGAATCGAGCAAAGAAATTCGAGAAATTCATCTGTCATTAAAACTCGTTTAATTGCCATTGAATTTAATTGACATTCGAATCGAGCAAAGAAATTCGAGAAATTCTGTCATTAGAACTCGTTCAATTGTCATTGAATTTAATTGACATTCGATTCGAGCAAAGAAATTCGAGAAATTCATCTGTCATTAGAACTCGTTTAATTGCCATTGAATTTAATTGACATTCGATTCGAGCAAAGAAATTCGAGAAATTCATCTGTCATTAGAACTCGTTCAATTGCCATTGAATTTAATTGACATTCGAATCGAGCAAAGAAATTCGAGAAATTCATCTGTCATTAAAACTCGTTTAATTGCCATTGAATTTAATTGACATTCGAATCGAGCAAAGAAATTCGAGAAATTCAGTTGTCATAAAAACTCGTTTAATTGCCATTGAATTTAATTGACATTCGATTCGAGCAAAGAAATTCGAGAAATTCTGTCATTAGAACTCGTTCAATTGTCATTGAATTTAATTGACATTCGATTCGAGCAAAGAAATTCGAGAAATTCATCTGTCATTAGAACTCGTTTAATTGCCATTGAATTTAATTGACATTCGATTCGAGCAAAGAAATTCGAGAAATTCATCTGTCATTAAAACTCGTTTAATTGCCATTGAATTTAATTGACATTCGAATCGAGCAAAGAAATTCGAGAAATTCATCTGTCATTAAAACTCGTTTAATTGTCGTTGAATTTAATTGACATTCGAATCGAGCAAAGAAATTCGAGAAATTCATCTGTCATTAAAACTCGTTTAATTGTCGTTGAATTTAATTGACATTCGATTCGAGCAAAGAAATTCGAGAAATTCAATTGTCATTGAAACGATGTTAATTCAGTTTCAGAGTAATTCGTGGAAATTAAAAAAACCAAGAAATTCAAGAAATTCAAGATATTCCAGAAATTCAAGAAATTTCACTGAAACATGACACTAATGTAATTCAAGAGATTTAATCAAGTTCAGTTAAAATGACATTAATTCAATTCAAGAAATCCAAGAGATTTAAGAAGTTTAATTGTTATTAAAATAATGTTAACTCAATCGAGGAAATTCGAGGAATTTAATCGTCATTTAAAGTAACATTAATTCAATTCAAGAAATTCCAGAAATTTAATAGTCGTCAAAATGACATTAATTTGAAGTTCAAGAAATTAAAAACATTTAATTGTCATTGAAACGACATTGATTCAATTCAAGAAATTTAATTGTCATGAAATTGAAATGACATTAATTCAATTCAAGAAATTCAAGAAATTCGATTGCCACTAAAATGACATTTGTACAATTCATTCAAGAAATCTAATAGTCATCAAAATGACATTAATTTGGAACTGAACATTGATTCAATTCAAAAAATTTAATTGTCATGAAAATTGAAATGACATTAATATATATTTTATACGTTTAATATTGAACGATATTAATATATATTTTATGCGTTTACATATACATATATATATATATTAATATATACTTTATACGTTTAATATTGAATGATATTAATATATATTTTATACGTTTACATATATATATATATATATATTAATTTTATGCGTTTATATATATATATATATATATATATATATATATTTTGAACACAGTGGCGAGTTTTCCTATAAGCAGGGAAATTTTTATCGATAAATTTTGAATTTTTATTCTTTTGTCTTCATTTTGTCAAAATTTAAAATATTGGAAATATCATATATAATTACAATCATGAGAAATATTCTATATATGTGTGTTTGCATGTGTACAGTGGCAAGTTACACAACCAGGTTACAATTTTTATCGGCGAATTAAATTTTTATCTTCGTTTTTACCCAAGATTGAAAGAAACATTCAACAAAAAAATTAAAAAAAAAAAAAAAAAAAAGGAATATATTCAACGTAGAATGCCTTTCAAACCTTTCATCTCGAACGAAATATCGTGCAAACGCTACTTTCGTTTATTCGCCACATTCGTGCAGAATAATATTCCAACTTCGCCGAATGGTCACGTTTGTGCATGACCAAAGTCAATTCACGGCGGGAACGAACCGGATGATACAATCGGCTGTGCAAATGCACGCGGCATTCGAGGAAATTCGTGCCACCGTGGAGTACGCTTTGAGCTGCGGCGAAGTGGCGAATGCTCGACGGGTTAAAAGTTCATGAATTCATAATACCACTCGAGAAGAACGAATTAGGATCGAGAAGATCGAAGAGCGGCGTCTTTCATTCCTTCTCTTTCTTTTCCCCCCCCTTTTTTTTTCTTTTTTTTCTTACTCTCAGACCCGCGAAAGTCTCACAAACTTTTGATCCGTTGCGAGCGTTCGAAACGAACGAACGAACGAACGAACGAGAGCGGAACGGAATTTCTCGACTTTAATTGAAAACGTTACCAAGTGAAACTCGAGCCGGCACGGCGCTTTGATCGAGCCAGAACGATACCCACGACACAATGACAAGCATGCAGCAGGGAATGTAGATTTGAATAAGATAGTAACTGAATTCCCTCTTGAACAGCAAGTCAACTTTCAGGCAGCTGTACTCTCCTGGAAAAGTCGATCGAAAACTCTCGGTTAGACCTTCGTGCTTGATTTCTTAAAATCGTCGTCGACGATTCAACGATTCGTGGACGACGTTGAAGAGAGAAAGAGAGAGAGAGAGAGAGGATTCGTTCCATTTTACTCACCAGTGTTCGTCTTGCTGTTGCAATAGTCGGTATAAAATTTCTCCAACGTGAACCGTGGCAGGTGCAGGTTCTTAACAACTTGGACAGGGTCTCCCTCTTTCCACAGGAATACCAGGTCGTCGGTTGTCCAACCGTCTGCAACAGAAACAAACGTTAATTTGATCTCTGTGTGTTATCCGTGACCATTTTGCATCAGTGTAGAAAAACGAGGGAACTTGGTTGTTGGTATACTCACAACTTGCCATACGCAATGAGCAAACTTGTCGATCCAGGGGGTACAGTTTCAAATTCATCGGGCATGATAACGTCAGTGATATCCTGCAATCGTGGGAATATATTTTCGAATTTTACGGAGTGAATGTTCGAAGGATAA
The DNA here is from genome assembly GCA_036937485.2 of Tetragonisca angustula. Taxonomy (NCBI): domain Eukaryota; kingdom Metazoa; phylum Arthropoda; class Insecta; order Hymenoptera; family Apidae; genus Tetragonisca; species Tetragonisca angustula. The sequence goes on along the minus strand of JAWNGG020000127.1, from coordinate 7,053 downwards.
ATATATATATATATTGTAACATAATTTGTAATTATACAGGGTGTTTTTGTGAAAACCAGGCCACCTGAATATCTTTCCTATTATTGTGATTCCTCTGATCGTTCTTCTCAGTTTCAAGTATATTTAAGTGTAACACAGACGAAACAAATGATAAGTTTGTTGCTTCTCTAATAATTTTCAATCCAGTGATGTCATACCGACGAGTTCAAAAGAAAAAGAAAGCGAAAGTTGCTAAGGCAAATCTGACACAGTCTGACCTTAATAATAAATTGTAAGAATTGTAAGACGAAATTTATAAATTTATAATAAATAATAATATAATTATAATTTATAATAAATTTAGTTCCAAGAGTCTCTAATAACCTATACGGTTCGGTCACTCGTTATGGTCCGCAATCAGTTGCCAGCGCAAGTAGTTAACCTCTTGCGCTGGAACATGCCACGCACGTCGAGAATATTTTCACCCAAAATTGCAACATTTTCTCAGTTTCAAGTATATTTAAATGTAGCCCAGGCGAAACAAATGATAAGTTTGTTGCTTCTCTAATAATTTTCAATCCAGTGATGTCATACCGACGAGTTCAAAAGAAAAAGAAAGCGAAAGTTGCTAAGGCAAATCTGACACAGTCTGACCTTAATAATAAATTGTAAGAATTGTAAGACGAAATTTATAAATTTATAATAAATAATTATATAATTATAATTTATAATAAATTTATAATAAATTCAGTTCCAAGAGTCTCTAATAACTTATACGGTTTGGTCACTCGTTATGGTCCGCAGTCAGTTGCCAGCGCAAGGTGTCAAACGCGTAACTTAAACGCGTTGGTTTAAAAATTTTTTAAGTCCAAGGTCCTGTCACAAACATGTCCGAATACATCTCTTCACAATACACGTTTCAAGAAAATGATATTTAAAAAAAAAATAGTCCGATTTGTCTGTTCGTTTAGTTCAAGTCAAAAACGATTTTCCTAATAGAACCACTAAAAGAGAAGATATATTCAGGTGGCCTGGTTTCTCGTCAAACACCCAGTATAATTATAATAATTACAAAACGTATGCAATTTACAACGTACAGTTGTAAATTACACTAGATTTAATCAAATTTAACGAGATCGAATCGTAGATGGTGCAGTGTAGTTATAAATCGTATCGAATTCAATTAAATTTAATTAAATCGAGTCTCACACACACACACACACACACACACACACATATATATATATAGTTATAAGTCACATTAAATTTCAAATTAATAAATACATAATGTAGATCATATGTACCGTATACTGTATAGAACGGAACCATTGGGAAAAATACGAATGTAGACGTTCGGCATGATAATGTTGTGAAAGTGTCCCTCCTTCTCGTTCGAGAAGAACAGATCCGGCATCCAAACGCGACTCGCATCCGTCAACGTTAAATACTTTAGACGACCTGCAATTTTAACGACGAGACACACATACACACGCGTGACGTATGAGGATACATATACTGTTTCGCGACGGCATAAATTTTGTAATATGTATATTTCGAGATAAACGGAAAATATAAATGTTGTTTCGCTTTCTTTTACCTCCGTAGTCGTTGAATTTCAGTCGTTCGTCCAGCCATTGTTCCCGGAATGTTAACTGTACGGAGTACTCCTGCGGGGAGAGAAAGAAACGGGCGTGATTGAATCGTGTGAAGCGGCGCTCGTCCCGCGAGAGAGTGAGAGCAGCAGAAATTGAAATTCGTATTCTCTAGAAACGATCGAGAACGATTGTAAAATGGTGAATCGAGGCGAGGAGAGAGCGCTCGAAAGCAGACAGTTTAAGAGTTAATTTCATTTCGTCAGGGAGTTGTCGATCTCTAACCTATTGCGCTGGAATGACGCACGTCGAGAATTTTTCTTTTTTTCTAGAATTGCAATATTTCCTGAGTTTCGGGTACATTTAAGTACGACCCGGGCGAGACAAATGATAAATTTATTATTTCTCGAATAATTTCTGTCCAGTGACTGTCATACCGACGAAAAGAAATCGAAAGAAAAGGAAAGCGACGAATTGTGTTGCGTACGGTTTGGTCACTCGTTACGGTCCGCAATCAGTCCGCCAGCGCAAGAGGCTAATACAAATCTCAGACAGTCTAACCTCCATAATAAATTGTAAGAATTGTAAGACTAAAATTTGTAATATATAATAAATAATTATGTAATTGTAATTTATAATAAATTTAGTTCCAAGAGTCTCTAACAACCCATAATACAAGTGCTTGATGCGGAAATCGATAAATAAAGAAAAAAGAACAGACATGTTTGCGGAGAAAAGAGAAATTTTTATTTTGCCAATATGTTTCGAATGTTAGCTCTGAAATTTCTGTGATGCTCTCTCTCTCTCTTTCTCTCTCTTTGTTTCTAATTGTGAATTTAACCTACAGAAATCAACGGGGGAGGGTAGAAAAGAATCGATCGCGATGGGAAACAAATTCGGACGAACCAATCGGGAGAAACGAAACGCAGAACTATTTCTAAATTTGAAGAAAAAAAAAAAGAAGGAAGAACGTTTATATTTTGAACGCCGAGTTTACGAGCAATTGTTACCAAATGCTTTACTGACCTGGTTGACGTTGTCGAAACGAAAGGAGGAATCAACAAAAAAATCATCGAATTCACCGCAAAGTGAAACTGAGACTCGAGTCTTTTCGTTTGAAACCTTCCTAGTTTACAAACGTAGTGTCTTCGTAATTTTGACAAAAAAAAAAAAAAAAAAAAAAAACAGAAAGAACTTTTACATTCTGTCGTCGAATTTATGAACAATTGTTTGAAAATCAACTTCCTCTCTAATTCCTCGCAGAAGAGAGATTTCCCAAATTGAAAAACAATGTTTCATCGATCTGCGTTGACGTTTTGAAAAAGAAAATCGAAACTGCCGTTTTGGAACAAAGTGTATAAACGCCTCTATCGAGTTTCGCGCCAACGTAGAAACGTCCAACTACGAGCGCGTCGTGATTTCAAAAGAAGAACGAGGGAGGCGTCGAGCTGCATCAATAAACGTGAACGAGGTCAGTAATTGCGTAACATCAGCGTCTTAAAGTCACCGACTGACGCCCCGCGGCGACGTGCACAGTAGCAGGGACAAGAGAAACAAAAATCAAACGAAAATCGATCTCGGTGTCTGGTGAAAATCACCGAAACTCGGCGAAAAGGGAGGGAGTGTCAAAGTATGAAAAAGAAAGAAAGAAAAAAAAAATTGAAAAGAATTATGAGGAGGAAAGGGGTGTGTCGCTATGGTATCGAACGAAGGAGGTGCTCTCTTGCACCCTCGAACGATTTCGAACGTCCTACCTACTCTTACTTCCCGTAGGTGTCAGCCGTTTATCGAAACGAAAGTGTCGTTTCTATGAAACACCTTCGTGTTCGATTCTTTCAACGCTCCGCGCATTTCGCGAGATTCAATTCGCTTCTCTTCTTCTCACCTGTTTCCCAATAACCGGCGAGATTGAAAACAAAATTGAAAATGTTCCTTTCGTCCCCCCCTGAAAACTACTCTTTTTTCGACTGAAAGAAGAAGAAGAAGAAGAAGAAGAAGAAAAAGGAGGCATAAGACGAGAGAAAAAGATCAACCCTCCACGCGGTTTTAGAGGTCGTTCCGACAGCAAAGAGCACTTCTGCCCCTGGACAACGAAAGGTCGTGGTAAATTTTTTTCTTCTCTCTCTCTCTCTCTCTCTGTACTAGACTCCTTCTTCTTCTTCTTCTTTCTTGATCACGGAGCGTTTAAAGAATCGAGGCTGCCTGGTGGATATATCTTGCTGGAATGAAAAGTCTCAGTTGCTGAGAGAAAACTGGAGTAAAAGGAGGGGGAGGTTGGGCGAACGTTTAGGGGCGGGGGGTTGGTGAACGAACAAACAGTGATGTTGTTCGAGTATATATATAGTTGTATACACCGCGTCGAAGCAAATGTAAGTGTCATGCAACGAAGCAACATCGAAGCCAGCTACGTAATGTAAACTACCAGTGGTTCCAACTATGTATGTAGAAGTAGAGTAACTACGCTGCGTACATATACATACATATAATATATATATATATATTTGTCTCGAAATTATTGATAAAATAAAAAGATACATGTATTATATATATATATATCATATATGTATGTATATATACGTGTATGTATTATATGTACATTGCAAGTGGACAACGCATGCATCTTGGCTCACAGTTTCACTTTTTTTTATCCCTTGGCTGGACCTGTCCTCGTCGACGGCGTCCTGTCTTTTTTTTTTTTTTTTTTTTTTTTATATATTTTTGTACACATCTCTAATTTTCTGTTTCTCTCTCTCTCTCTCTCTCTCTCTCTCTCTTCTTTCTATTTTATTTGGAAGGGGGGTTGGAAGACCTCCAAAGCGTTCTTTCTCTTTCTCTGGCACTTTGTCACTCTGCTCTTTTTTTCTCTCTCTCTCTCTCTCTCTCTTTCTTCCCTTCCTTTGGCCCTTAGCTCGTTCCCCCTTGATTTCTCGTTCACAGACCGACCGAGGTGCGAAATCAAAAACCTACGCTCGCTGATCCTCTTATCTCTTTCTTTCACTTTCCGTCCGACCTTTTTTTCCCCCTCGTTCCTTCTTTTTTCTTTTCTTTCTTTCCTTTGGATTCTCCCGTTTCTTTTTCTGTCTTTTCGGTTTTCCTGCCCGTTCGTTCCGATCGTGGTGGTCCCGGCGATCGGAGAAAGATCCTGCTCGTTTCCTCGCTTTGACAACACTTACCATTGCCCGCGAGTCGTTGCGGAAAAGTCGAGCGGCGGCGTCGCAAAGGAGGATCTACAAAGCCCCCCCCCCTCCTCCCACCCACCCCCCCGAGACGTTCGTACTTCGTTAGTTTCCCGTTTTCGTATTTTTCTTTTCGGCGTGATTACTTGGGTCGGATCGCTCGAGTCGCGTGGTTTCTTTCCGTTTCTTTTGCGCGCGAGAAATTCCGCGACGAAAAAGCAAAAAAAAAAAAAAAAAAGAAAGAAAGAAAGGAAGAAAGAAAGGAAGAAAAACACGGCGTTTCGAGTTGGTTTGAAAAGGGGAAATAATCGTCCTCTACGGACGAACGTGCGTCGAAATGCATATCTCAGAGGTGGTTCAGAGACTGATTTCGTTTTCATTGAAGATTTCTTGGAAAATCCGCGTGAAAAGAAATCTCTCGCTCGTGCATAGTCCTCTGTACGGACGTTCGTTACTCGCTGTCGAAACAATCCACCTGAACCTGAACTTCCAACGATTTTACGGTTCAACGTGAACGACGAATAAAGAGAAAAAAAATATTGATAACCAACAGTCAAGCGACGTGTTATTTCTTATAGTGTCCAAGATTATCTGTTTCGTCTCATCGGGTGTTATATTTTATATATCAGGTTGGCCAAAAAGTATCTGCGGTTTTTTCCGTGTGCAAAATGAGAGGCTACGTATGATATGTTAGAGGATATATATATATATATTATTTATTAGAAAATTATTATTTATCTATTATATATATATATGTAGATCCATTAGAAAATGTATATATAACATTTATACCGGAAGACATATGTATATTATCTGTTAGAAGACTATTATATATCTATTATATATATGTATATATTTATCTCTTTTAGAAAATGTATATATAATATATACATTTCTATATATATATATTATCTATTAGAAGATTTTTATCATCCATCAGACATATACATATGTATATCATGAAGATGAACGTATATTAAAAAATATGTACAAGATGTACATTTATTAGAAAAGAAATATAATATATTAGAAAATATTACACATTATCTATTAGAATATATATCATAAGATATAAGTATATTTTAGAAGATGTACATACATTTATTAAAAGAAAAGATATATATCATAAGATATAAGTATATTTTAGAAGATATTAGTATATTTTAGTAGATATAGGTATATTTTAGAAGATATACATACATTTTTCAGAAGAAAAGATATCATAAGATACAAGTATATTTTGGAAGATAGAAGTATATTTTAGAAGATATACATACATTTTTTAGAAGAAAAGATATATATCATAAGATACAAGTATATTTTGGAAGATAGAAGTATATTTTAGAAGACATACATACACTTTTTGGAAGAAAAGATATATATCATAAGATAGAAATATATTTTAGAAGATATTAGTATATTTTAGTAGACATATGTATATGTTAGAAGATATACATACATTTATTAGAAGAAAAGATATATATCGTAAGATACAAGTATATTTTAGCAGGTGTAAGTATATTTTAGAAGATATACATACATTTATTGGAAGAAAACGCAAACCACTTTTTGGCCAGCCCAATATTTGTTTGAAAAAACTTGCGATTTGAAAAAAAAAAAAAAACAGAAAAAAGGAAAAAGAAAAGGGGAATGGAAATCGCAGTCGATTTCCCTTTCTTTGCGACGACCATCTCTGGCGAAATGTCCATACATACATACACACATACATACGTATGCATGCACGTATGTATGCACGTGTGCGAAATGCAAACGATATCGCCACGGTTTCTCCGTTCACAGGCGATATTTAATTATTCAATCGTCTTTTGATCGATCTGACGTTGCGAAAGTGACGTATATATATCTTGCTCAGTTCATTCAGTCCGTTCATTCAGTCACTTTCACTCTGCCTGAATACATTACACGGGAATAGTACGAGTCAGCTAATAATCCGGAACTCGTGTCGTGCTCCGGCGTGCCGGAAAGAGCATTCTCGTCGAATCTTTCATTAGAATCTCGCGCCACCTTTATACCCTTTATACATTGTCGAAGTCGCGCGAAACGATCCAATTGGATTTGGATCGAGCGTACGCGCGACTTGACACGTTGAAAGTAATTGCTGCTCCTCTCAATCCTCCCCCAACCACCCCCCCAACCTTCGATGAAAATTAATCCATTCTCTGCTACATTATCGTCGGATCTGTCGACGATGGAATCCCTTGACAGTAGAACTACCAAAATGGTGGAGATTTGTAATTTTGTCAGAATATAAATGGCAACGTTGCACATTCCAGTGATTTGGATAA